>OX463782.1:38992308-39664023 GCA_949825025.1 Siphlonurus alternatus
GGCAACCAGGCCAACTAGCCAACCAGGCCAACCAGGCCAATCACACCAACCAGCCCAACCAGCCACACCAGGCCAAAAGGGTATATTGTTTTTATCATGTACACGAACTTTCAGAATGATTGAATTCCTAATTGAATACAAAATTTGAATCGGTGTTCATTGTTAGTGGGGCATGTTTTTGCCACTTCAGAAATTCATAATTAATTTTTAAAAAACCGTTGACACTTTTTGAACGTGTTTTCTCATAGAAGATGTTTCAAAATAAGTTGAATTTGAATATAGAGAAAAAATATGTATAATCTCTCCATATTTTTGAATTTCAACTATCCCCCATATACATGGGAAAAGTAGTTAAGTTTGATAATTCACCAGAATTCAACGAATCAAGATCGCCACTTTTTGATTAAACTCTGAGGTAGGGTATATTATTTTTATCATGTACACGAACTTTCAGAATGATTGAATTCCTAATTGAATACAAAATTTGAATCGGTGTTCATTGTTAGTGGGGCATGTTTTTGCCACTTCAGAAATTCATAATTAATTTTTAAAAAACCATTGACACTTTTTTAACGTGTTTTCTCATAGAAGATGGTTCAAATTAAGTTGAATTTGAATATGGAGAAAAAATATGTATAATATCTCCATATTTTTGAATTTCAACTATCCCCCATATACATGGGAAAAGTAGTTAAGTTTGATAATTCACCAGAATTCAACGAATCAAGATCGCCACTTTTTGATTAAACTCTGAGGTAGGGTATATTTTTTTTATCATGTACATGAACTTTCAGATGATTGAATTCCAAATTGAATACAAAATTCGAATCGGTGTTCATTGTTTGTGGGGCATGTTTTTGCCACTTCAGAAATTCATAATTAATTTTTAAAAAACCGTTGACACTTTTTGAACGTGTTTTCTCATAGAAGATGTTTCAAAATAAGTTGAATTTGAATATAGAGAAAAAATATGTATAATCTCTCCATATTTTTGAATTTCAACTATCCCCCATATACATGGGAAAAGTAGTTAAGTTTGATAATTCACCAGAATTCAACGAATCAAGATCGCCACTTTTTGATTAAACTCTGAGGTAGGGTATATTATTTTTATCATGTACACGAACTTTCAGAATGATTGAATTCCTAATTGAATACAAAATTAGAATCGGTGTTCATTGTTAGTGGGGCATGTTTTTGCCACTTCAGAAATTCATAATTAATTTTTAAAAAACCGTTGACACTTTTTTAACGTGTTTTCTCATAGAAGATGGTTCAAATTAAGTTGAATTTGAATATCGAGAAAGAATATGTATAATCTCTCCATATTTTTGAATTTCAACTATCCCCCATGTACATGGGAAAAGTAGTTAAGTTTGATAATTCACCAGAACTCAACGAATCATGATCGCCAATTTTTGATTAAACTCTGAGGTAGGGTATATTGTTTTTATCATGTACACGAACTTTCAGAATGATTGAATTCCTAATTGAATACAAAATTCGAATCGGTGTTCATTGTTAGTGGGGCATGTTTTTGCCAATTCAGAAATTCATAATTAATTTTTAAAAAACCGTTGACACTTTTTGAACGTGTTTTCTCATAGAAGATGGTTCATATTAAGTTGAATTTGAATATCGAGAAAAAATATGTATAATCTCTCCATATTTTTGAATTTCATCTATCCCCCATATACATGGGAAAAGTAGTTAAGTTTGATAATTCACCAGAATTCAACGAATCAAGATCGCCACTTTTTGATTAAACTCTGAGGTAGGGTATATTGTTTTTATCATGTACACGAACTTTCAGAATGATTGAATTCCTAATTGAATACAAAATTCGAATCGGTGTTCATTGTTAGTGGGGCATGCTTTTGCCACTTCAGAAATTCATAATTAATTTTTAAAAAACCGTTGACACTTTTTGAACGTGTTTTCTCATAGAAGATGTTTCAAATTAAGTTGAATTTAAATATGGAGAAAAAATATGTATAATCTCTCCATATTTTTGAATTTCAACTATCCCCCATATACATGGGAAAAGTAGTTAAGTTTGATAATTCACCAGAATTCAACGAATCAAGATCGCCACTTTTTGATTAAACTCTGAGGTAGGGTATATTGTTTTTATCATGTACACGAACTTTCAGAATGATTTAATTCCTAATTGAATACAAAATTTGAATCGGTGTTCATTGTTAGTTGGGCATGTTTTTGCCATTTTAGAAATTCATAATTAATTTTTAAAAAACCATTGACACTTTTTTAACGTGTTTTCTCATAGAAGATGGTTCAAATTAAGTTGAATTTGAATATGGAGAAAAAATATGTATAATCTCTCCATATTTTTGAATTTCAACTATCCCCCATATACATGGGAAAAGTAGTTAAGTTTGATAATTCACCAGAATTCAACGAATCAAGATCGCCACTTTTTGATTAAACTCTGAGGTAGGGTATATTTTTTTTATCATGTACATGAACTTTCAGAATGATTGAATTCCTAATTGAATACAAAATTCGAATCGGTGTTCATTGTTAGTGGGGCATGTTTTTGCCACTTCAGAAATTCATAATTAATTTTTAAAAAACCGTTGACACTTTTTGAACGTGTTTTCTCATAGAAGATGGTTCAAATTAAGTTGAATTTGAATATCGAGAAAAAATATGTATAATCTCTCCATATTTTTGAATTTCAACCAACCCCCATATACATGAGAAAAGTAGTTAAGTTTGATAATTCACCAGAATTCAACGAATCAAGATCGCCACTTTTTGATTAAACTCTGAGGTAGGGTATATTGTTTTTATCATGTACACGAACTTTCATAATGATTGAATTCCTAATTGAATACAAAATTCGAATCGGTGTTCATTGTTAGTGGGGCATGTTTTTGCCACTTCAGAAATTCATAATTAATTTTTAAAAAACCGTTGACACTTTTTGAACGTGTTTTCTCATAGAAGATGTTTCAAAATAAGTTGAATTTGAATATAGAGAAAAAATATGTATAATCTCTCCATATTTTTGAATTTCAACTATCCCCCATATACATGGGAAAAGTAGTTAAGTTTGATAATTCACCAGAATTCAACGAATCAAGATCGCCACTTTTTGATTAAACTCTGAGGTAGGGTATATTATTTTTATCATGTACACGAACTTTCAGAATGATTGAATTCCTAATTGAATACAAAATTTGAATCGGTGTTCATTGTTAGTGGGGCATGTTTTTGCCACTTCAGAAATTCATAATTAATTTTTAAAAAACCGTTGACACTTTTTTAACGTGTTTTCTCATAGAAGATGGTTCAAATTAAGTTGAATTTGAATATCGAGAAAGAATATGTATAATCTCTCCATATTTTTGAATTTCAACTATCCCCCATGTACATGGGAAAAGTAGTTAAGTTTGATAATTCACCAGAACTCAACGAATCATGATCGCCAATTTTTGATTAAACTCTGAGGTAGGGTATATTGTTTTTATCATGTACACGAACTTTCAGAATGATTGAATTCCTAATTGAATACAAAATTCGAATCGGTGTTCATTGTTAGTGGGGCATGTTTTTGCCAATTCAGAAATTCATAATTAATTTTTAAAAAACCGTTGACACTTTTTGAACGTGTTTTCTCATAGAAGATGGTTCATATTAAGTTGAATTTGAATATCGAGAAAAAATATGTATAATCTCTCCATATTTTTGAATTTCATCTATCCCCCATATACATGGGAAAAGTAGTTAAGTTTGATAATTCACCAGAATTCAACGAATCAAGATCGCCACTTTTTGATTAAACTCTGAGGTAGGGTATATTGTTTTTATCATGTACACGAACTTTCAGAATGATTGAATTCCTAATTGAATACAAAATTCGAATCGGTGTTCATTGTTAGTGGGGCATGCTTTTGCCACTTCAGAAATTCATAATTAATTTTTAAAAAACCGTTGACACTTTTTGAACGTGTTTTCTCATAGAAGATGTTTCAAATTAAGTTGAATTTAAATATGGAGAAAAAATATGTATAATCTCTCCATATTTTTGAATTTCAACTATCCCCCATATACATGGGAAAAGTAGTTAAGTTTGATAATTCACCAGAATTCAACGAATCAAGATCGCCACTTTTTGATTAAACTCTGAGGTAGGGTATATTGTTTTTATCATGTACACGAACTTTCAGAATGATTGAATTCCTAATTGAATACAAAATTTGAATCGGTGTTCATTGTTAGTGGGGCATGTTTTTGCCATTTTAGAAATTCATAATTAATTTTTAAAAAACCATTGACACTTTTTTAACGTGTTTTCTCATAGAAGATGGTTCAAATTAAGTTGAAATTGAATATGGAGAAAAAATATGTATAATATCTCCATATTTTTGAATTTCAACTATCCCCCATATACATGGGAAAAGTAGTTAAGTTTGATAATTCACCAGAATTCAACGAATCAAGATCGCCACTTTTTGATTAAACTCTGAGGTAGGGTATATTTTTTTTATCATGTACATGAACTTTCAGATGATTGAATTCCTAATTGAATACAAAATTCGAATCGGTGTTCATTGTTAGTGGGGCATGTTTTTGCCACTTCAGAAATTCATAATTAATTTTTAAAAAACCGTTGACACTTTTTGAACGTGTTTTCTCATAGAAGATGTTTCAAAATAAGTTGAATTTGAATATGGAGAAAAAATATGTATAATCTCTCCATATTTTTGAATTTCAACTATCCCCCATATACATGGGAAAAGTAGTTAAGTTTGATAATTCACCAGAATTCAACGAATCAAGATCGCCACTTTTTGATTAAACTCTGAGGTAGGGTATATTATTTTTATCATGTACACGAACTTTCAGAATGATTGAATTCCTAATTGAATACAAAATTTGAATCGGTGTTCATTGTTAGTGGGGCATGTTTTTGCCACTTCAGAAATTCATAATTAATTTTTAAAAAACCGTTGACACTTTTTTAACGTGTTTTCTCATAGAAGATGGTTCAAATTAAGTTGAATTTGAATATCGAGAAAAAATATGTATAATCTCTCCATATTTTTGAATTTCAACTATCCCCCATGTACATGGGAAAAGTAGTTAAGTTTTATAATTCACCAGAACTCAACGAATCATGATCGCCAATTTTTGATTAAACTCTGAGGTAGGGTATTTTGTTTTTATCATGTACACGAACTTTCAGAATGATTGAATTCCTAATTGAATACAAAATTCGAATCGGTGTTCATTGTTAGTGGGGCATGTTTTTGCCACTTCAGAAATTCATAATTAATTTTTAAAAAACCGTTGACACTTTTTGAACGTGTTTTCTCATAGAAGATGGTTCAAATTAAGTTGAATTTGAATATCGAGAAAAAATATGTATAATCTCTCCATATTTTTGAATTTCAACCAACCCCCATATACATGAGAAAAGTAGTTAAGTTTGATAATTCACCAGAATTCAACGAATCAAGATCGCCACTTTTTGATTAAACTCTGAGGTAGGGTATATTGTTTTTATCATGTACACGAACTTTCATAATGATTGAATTCCTAATTGAATACAAAATTCGAATCGGTGTTCATTGTTAGTGGGGCATGTTTTTGCCACTTCAGAAATTCATAATTAATTTTTAAAAAACCGTTGACACTTTTTGAACGTGTTTTCTCATAGAAGATGGTTCAAATTAAGTTGAATTTGAATATCGAGAAAAAATATGTATAATCTCTCCATATTTTTGAATTTCAACTATCCCCCATATACATGGGAAAAGTAGTTAAGTTTGATAATTCACCAGAATTCAACGAATCAAGATCGCCACTTTTTGATTACACTCTGAGGTAGGGTATATTGTTTTATCATGTACACGAACTTTCAGAATGATTGAATTCCTAATTGAATACAAAATTCGAATCGGTGTTCATTGTTAGTGGGGCATGTTTTTGCCACTTCAGAAATTCATAATTAATTTTTAAAAAACCGTTGACACTTTTTGAACGTGTTTTCTCATAGAAGATGGTTCAAATTAAGTTGAATTTGAATATCGAGAAAAAATATGTATAATTTCTCCATATTTTTGAATTTCAACTATCCCCCATATACATGGGAAAAGTAGTTAAGTTTGATAATTCACCAGAATTCAACGAATCAAGATCGCCACTTTTTGATTAAAGTCTGAGGTAGGGTATATTGTTTTTATCAAGTACACGCACTTTCAGAATGATTGATATCCTAATTGAATACAAAATTCGAATCGGTGTTCATTGTTAGTGGGGCATGTTTTTGCCACTTCAGAAATTCATAATTAATTTTTAAAAAAACGTTGACACTTTTTGAACGTGTTTTCTCATAGAAGATGGTTCAAATTAAGTTGAATTTGAATATCGAGAAAAAATATGTATAATCTCTCCATTATATTTTTGAATTTCAACTATCCCCCATATACATGGGAAAAGTAGTTAAGTTTGATAATTCAACAGAATTCAACGAATCAAGATCGCCAGTTTTTTATTAAACTCTGAGGTAGGGTATATTGTTTTATCATGTACACGAACTTTCAGAATGATTGAATTCCTAATTGAATACAAAATTCGAATCGGTGTTCATTGTTAGTGGGGCATGTTTTTGCCACTTCAGAAATTCATAATTAATTTTTAAAAAACCGTTAACACTTTTTGAACGTAATTTCTCATAGAAGATGGTTCAAATTAAGTTGAATTTGAATATCGAGAAAAAATATGTATAATCTCTCCATATTTTTGAATTTCAACTATCCCCCATATACATGGGAAAAGTAGTTAAGTTTGATAATTCACCAGAATTCAAAAAATCAAGATCGCCACTTTTTGATTAAAGTCTGAGGTAGGGTATATTGTTTTTATCAATTACACGCACTTTCAGAATGATTGATATCCTAATTGAATACAAAATTCGAATCGGTGTTCATTGTTAGTGGGGCATGTTTTTGCCACTTCAGAAATTCATAATTAATTTTTAAAAAACCGTTGACACTTTTTGAACGTATTTTCTCATAGAAGATGGTTCAAATTAAGTTGAATTAGAATATCGAGAAAAAATATGTATAATCTCTCCATATTTTTGAATTTCAACTATCCCCCATATACATGGGAAATGTAGTTAAGTTTGATAATTCACCAGAATTCAACGAATCAAGATCGCCACTTTTTGATTAAACTCTGAGGTAGGGTATATTGTTTTTATCATGTACACGAACTTTCAGAATGATTGAATTCCTAATTGAATACAAAATTCGAATCGGTGTTCATTGTTAGTGGGGCATGTTTTTGCCACTTCAGAAATTCATAATTAATTTTTATAAAACCGTTAACACTTTTTGAACGTGTTTTCTCATAGAAGATGGTTCAAATTAAGTTGAATTTGAATTTCGAGAAAAAATATGTATAATCTCTCCATATTTTTGAATTTCAACTATCCCCCATATACATGAGAAAAGTAGTTAAGTTTGATAATTCACCAGAATTCAACAAATCAAGATCGCCACTTTTTGTTTAAACTCTGAGGTAGGGTATATTGTTTTTATCATGTACACGAACTTTCAGAATGATTGAATTCCTAATTGAATCCAAAATTCGAATCGGTGTTCATTGTTAGTGGGGCATGTTTTTGCCACTTCAGAAATTCATAATTAATTTTTAAAAAACCGTTGACACTTTTTGAACGTGTTTTCTCATAGAAGATGGTTCAAATTAAGTTGAATTTGAATATCGAGAAAAAATATGTATAATCTCTCCATATTTTTGAATTTCAACTAACCCCCATATACATGGGAAAAGTAGTTAAGTTTGATAATTCACCAGAATTCAACGAATCAAGATCACCACTTTTTGATTAAACTCTGAGGTAGGGTATATTGTTTTTATCATGTACACGAACTTTCAGAATGATTGAATTCCTAATTGAATACAAAATTCGAATCGGTGTTCATTGTTAGTGGGGCATGTTTTTGCCACTTCAGAAATTCATAATTAATTTTTAAAAAAACGTTGACACTTTTTGAACGTGTTTTCTCATAGAAGATGGTTCAAATTAAGTTGAATTTGAATATCGAGAAAAAATATGTATAATCTCTCCATATTTTTGAATTTCAACTATCCCCCATATACATGGGAAAAGTAGTTAAGTTTGATAATTCAACAGAATTCAACGAATCAAGATCGCCAGTTTTTTATTAAACTCTGAGGTAGGGTATATTGTTTTATCATGTACACGAACTTTCAGAATGATTGAATTCCTAATTGAATACAAAATTCGAATCGGTGTTCATTGTTAGTGGGGCATGTTTTTGCCACTTCAGAAATTCATAATTAATTTTTAAAAAACCGTTAACACTTTTTGAACGTAATTTCTCATAGAAGATGGTTCAAATTAAGTTGAATTTGAATATCGAGAAAAAATATGTATAATCTCTCCATATTTTTGAATTTCAACTATCCCCCATATACATGGGAAAAGTAGTTAAGTTTGATAATTCACCAGAATTCAAAAAATCAAGATCGCCACTTTTTGATTAAAGTCTGAGGTAGGGTATATTGTTTTTATCAATTACACGCACTTTCAGAATGATTGAATTCCTAATTGAATACAAAATTTGAATCGGTGTTCATTGTTAGTGGGGCATGTTTTTGCCACTTCAGAAATTCATAATTAATTTTTAAAAAACCGTTGACACTTTTTTAACGTGTTTTCTCATAGAAGATGGTTCAAATTAAGTTGAATTTGAATATCGAGAAAAAATATGTATAATCTCTCCATATTTTTGAATTTCAACTATCCCCCATGTACATGGGAAAAGTAGTTAAGTTTTATAATTCACCAGAACTCAACGAATCATGATCGCCAATTTTTGATTAAACTCTGAGGTAGGGTATATTGTTTTTATCATGTACACGAACTTTCAGAATGATTGAATTCCTAATTGAATACAAAATTCGAATCGGTGTTCATTGTTAGTGGGGCATGTTTTTGCCACTTCAGAAATTCATAATTAATTTTTAAAAAACCGTTGACACTTTTTGAACGTGTTTTCTCATAGAAGATGGTTCAAATTAAGTTGAATTTGAATATCGAGAAAAAATATGTATAATCTCTCCATATTTTTGAATTTCAACTATCCCCCATATACATGGGAAAAGTAGTTAAGTTTGATAATTCACCAGAATTCAACGAATCAAGATCGCCACTTTTTGATTACACTCTGAGGTAGGGTATTTTGTTTTATCATGTACACGAACTTTCAGAATGATTGAATTCCTAATTGAATACAAAATTCGAATCGGTGTTCATTGTTAGTGGGGCATGTTTTTGCCACTTCAGAAATTCATAATTAATTTTTAAAAAACCGTTGACACTTTTTGAACGTGTTTTCTCATAGAAGATGGTTCAAATTAAGTTGAATTTGAATATCGAGAAAAAATATGTATAATTTCTCCATATTTTTGAATTTCAACTATCCCCCATATACATGGGAAAAGTAGTTAAGTTTGATAATTCACCAGAATTCAACGAATCAAGATCGCCACTTTTTGATTAAAGTCTGAGGTAGGGTATATTGTTTTTATCAAGTACACGCACTTTCAGAATGATTGATATCCTAATTGAATACAAAATTCGAATCGGTGTTCATTGTTAGTGGGGCATGTTTTTGCCACTTCAGAAATTCATAATTAATTTTTAAAAAAACGTTGACACTTTTTGAACGTGTTTTCTCATAGAAGATGGTTCAAATTAAGTTGAATTTGAATATCGAGAAAAAATATGTATAATCTCTCCATATTTTTGAATTTCAACTATCCCCCATATACATGGGAAAAGTAGTTAAGTTTGATAATTCAACAGAATTCAACGAATCAAGATCGCCAGTTTTTTATTAAACTCTGAGGTAGGGTATATTGTTTTATCATGTACACGAACTTTCAGAATGATTGAATTCCTAATTGAATACAAAATTCGAATCGGTGTTCATTGTTAGTGGGGCATGTTTTTGCCACTTCAGAAATTCATAATTAATTTTTAAAAAACCGTTAACACTTTTTGAACGTAATTTCTCATAGAAGATGGTTCAAATTAAGTTGAATTTGAATATCGAGAAAAAATATGTATAATCTCTCCATATTTTTGAATTTCAACTATCCCCCATATACATGGGAAAAGTAGTTAAGTTTGATAATTCACCAGAATTCAAAAAATCAAGATCGCCACTTTTTGATTAAAGTCTGAGGTAGGGTAATTTGTTTTTATCAATTACACGCACTTTCAGAATGATTGATATCCTAATTGAATACAAAATTCGAATCGGTGTTCATTGTTAGTGGGGCATGTTTTTGCCACTTCAGAAATTCATAATTAATTTTTAAAAAACCGTTGACACTTTTTGAACGTATTTTCTCATAGAAGATGGTTCAAATTAAGTTGAATTTGAATATCGAGAAAAAATATGTATAATCTCTCCATATTTTTGAATTTCAACTATCCCCCATATACATGGGAAAAGTAGTTAAGTTTGATAATTCACCAGAATTCAACAAATCAAGATCGCCACTTTTTGTTTAAACTCTGAGGTAGGGTATATTGTTTTTATCATGTACACGAACTTTCAGAATGATTGAATTCCTAATTGAATCCAAAATTCGAATCGGTGTTCATTGTTAGTGGGGCATGTTTTTGCCACTTCAGAAATTCATAATTAATTTTTAAAAAACCGTTGACACTTTTTTAACGTGTTTTCTCATGGAAGATGGTTCAAATTAAGTTGAATTTGAATATCGAGAAAAAATATGTATAATCTCTCCATATTTTTGAATTTCAACTAACCCCCATATACATGGGAAAAGTAGTTAAGTTTGATAATTCACCAGAATTCAACGAATCAAGATCACCACTTTTTGATTAAACTCTGAGGTAGGGTATATTGTTTTTATCATGTACACGAACTTTCAGAATGATTGAATTCCTAATTGAATACAAAATTCGAATCGGTGTTCATTGTTAGTGGGGCATGTTTTTGCCACTTCAGAAATTCATAATTAATTTTTAAAAAAACGTTGACACTTTTTGAACGTGTTTTCTCATAGAAGATGGTTCAAATTAAGTTGAATTTGAATATCGAGAAAAAATATGTATAATCTCTCCATATTTTTGAATTTCAACTATCCCCCATATACATGGGAAAAGTAGTTAAGTTTGATAATTCAACAGAATTCAACGAATCAAGATCGCCAGTTTTTTATTAAACTCTGAGGTAGGGTATATTGTTTTATCATGTACACGAACTTTCAGAATGATTGAATTCCTAATTGAATACAAAATTCGAATCGGTGTTCATTGTTAGTGGGGCATGTTTTTGCCACTTCAGAAATTCATAATTAATTTTTAAAAAACCGTTAACACTTTTTGAACGTAATTTCTCATAGAAGATGGTTCAAATTAAGTTGAATTTGAATATCGAGAAAAAATATGTATAATCTCTCCACATTTTTGAATTTCAACTATCCCCCATATACATGGGAAAAGTAGTTAAGTTTGATAATTCACCAGAATTCAAAAAATCAAGATCGCCACTTTTTGATTAAAGTCTGAGGTAGGGTATATTGTTTTTATCAATTACACGCACTTTCAGAATGATTGATATCCTAATTGAATACAAAATTCGAATCGGTGTTCATTGTTAGTGGGGCATGTTTTTGCCACTTCAGAAATTCATAATTAATTTTTAAAAAACCGTTGACACTTTTTGAACATATTTTCTCATAGAAGATGGTTCAAATTAAGTTGAATTTGAATATCGAGAAAAAATATGTATAATCTCTCCATATTTTTGAATTTCAACTATCCCCCATATACATGGGAAAAGTAGTTAAGTTTGATAATTCACCAGAATTCAACGAATCAAGATCGCCACTTTTTGATTAAACTCTGAGGTAGGGTATATTGTTTTTATCATGTACACGAACTTTCAGAATGATTGAATTCCTAATTGAATACAAAATTCGAATCGGTGTTAATTGTTAGTGGGGCATGTTTTTGCCACTTCAGAAATTCATAATTAATTTTTATAAAACCGTTAACACTTTTTGAACGTGTTTTCTCATAGAAGATGGTTCAAATTAAGTTGAATTTGAATTTCGAGAAAAAATATGTATAATCTCTCCATATTTTTGAATTTCAACTATCCCCCATATACATGAGAAAAGTAGTTAAGTTTGATAATTCACCAGAATTCAACAAATCAAGATCGCCACTTTTTGTTTAAACTCTGAGGTAGGGTATATTGTTTTTATCATGTACACGAACTTTCAGAATGATTGAATTCCTAATTGAATCCAAAATTCGAATCGGTGTTCATTGTTAGTGGGGCATGTTTTTGCCACTTCAGAAATTCATAATTAATTTTTATAAAACCGTTAACACTTTTTGAACGTGTTTTCTCATAGAAGATGGTTCAAATTAAGTTGAATTTGAATTTCGAGAAAAAATATGTATAATCTCTCCATATTTTTGAATTTCAACTATCCCCCATATACATGAGAAAAGTAGTTAAGTTTGATAATTCACCAGAATTCAACAAATCAAGATCGCCACTTTTTGTTTAAACTCTGAGGTAGGGTATATTGTTTTTATCATGTACACGAACTTTCAGAATGATTGAATTCCTAATTGAATCCAAAATTCGAATCGGTGTTCATTGTTAGTGGGGCATGTTTTTGCCACTTCAGAAATTCATAATTAATTTTTAAAAAAACGTTGACACTTTTTGAACGTGTTTTCTCATAGAAGATGGTTCAAATTAAGTTGAATTTGAATATCGAGAAAAAATATGTATAATCTCTCCATATTTTTGAATTTCAACTATCCCCCATATACATGGGAAAAGTAGTTAAGTTTGATAATTCAACAGAATTCAACGAATCAAGATCGCCAGTTTTTTATTAAACTCTGAGGTAGGGTATATTGTTTTATCATGTACACGAACTTTCAGAATGATTGAATTCCTAATTGAATACAAAATTCGAATCGGTGTTCATTGTTAGTGGGGCATGTTTTTGCCACTTCAGAAATTCATAATTAATTTTTAAAAAACCGTTAACACTTTTTGAACGTAATTTCTCATAGAAGATGGTTCAAATTAAGTTGAATTTGAATATCGAGAAAAAATATGTATAATCTCTCCACATTTTTGAATTTCAACTATCCCCCATATACATGGGAAAAGTAGTTAAGTTTGATAATTCACCAGAATTCAAAAAATCAAGATCGCCACTTTTTGATTAAAGTCTGAGGTAGGGTATATTGTTTTTATCAATTACACGCACTTTCAGAATGATTGATATCCTAATTGAATACAAAATTCGAATCGGTGTTCATTGTTAGTGGGGCATGTTTTTGCCACTTCAGAAATTCATAATTAATTTTTAAAAAACCGTTGACACTTTTTGAACATATTTTCTCATAGAAGATGGTTCAAATTAAGTTGAATTTGAATATCGAGAAAAAATATGTATAATCTCTCCATATTTTTGAATTTCAACTATCCCCCATATACATGGGAAAAGTAGTTAAGTTTGATAATTCACCAGAATTCAACGAATCAAGATCGCCACTTTTTGATTAAACTCTGAGGTAGGGTATATTGTTTTTATCATGTACACGAACTTTCAGAATGATTGAATTCCTAATTGAATACAAAATTCGAATCGGTGTTAATTGTTAGTGGGGCATGTTTTTGCCACTTCAGAAATTCATAATTAATTTTTATAAAACCGTTAACACTTTTTGAACGTGTTTTCTCATAGAAGATGGTTCAAATTAAGTTGAATTTGAATTTCGAGAAAAAATATGTATAATCTCTCCATATTTTTGAATTTCAACTATCCCCCATATACATGAGAAAAGTAGTTAAGTTTGATAATTCACCAGAATTCAACAAATCAAGATCGCCACTTTTTGTTTAAACTCTGAGGTAGGGTATATTTTTTTTATCATGTACATGAACTTTCAGAATGATTGAATTCCTAATTGAATACAAAATTCGAATCGGTGTTCATTGTTAGTGGGGCATGTTTTTGCCACTTCAGAAATTCATAATTAATTTTTTAAAAACCGTTGACACTTTTTGAACGTGTTTTCTCATAGAAGATGTTTCAAAATAAGTTGAATTTGAATATGGAGAAAAAATATGTATAATCTCTCCATATTTTTGAATTTCAACTATCCCCCATATACATGGGAAAAGTAGTTAAGTTTGATAATTCACCAGAATTCAACGAATCAAGATCGCCACTTTTTGATTAAACTCTGAGGTAGGGTATATTGTTTTTATCATGTACACGAACTTTCAGAATGATTGAATTCCTAATTGAATACAAAATTCGAATCGGTGTTCATTTTTAGTGGGGCATGTTTTTGCCACTTCAGAAATTCATAATTAATTTTTAAAAAACCGTTGACACTTTTTGAACGTGTTTTCTCATAGAAGATGGTTCAAATTAAGTTGAATTTGAATATCGAGAAAAAATATGTATAATCTCTCCATATTTTTGAATTTCAACTATCCCCCATATACATGGGAAAAGTAGTTAAGTTTGATAATTCACCAGAATTCAACGAATCAAGATCGCCACTTTTTGATTACACTCTGAGGTAGGGTATATTGTTTTATCATGTACACGAACTTTCAGAATGATTGAATTCCTAATTGAATACAAAATTCGAATCGGTGTTCATTGTTAGTGGGGCATGTTTTTGCCACTTCAGAAATTCATAATTAATTTTTAAAAAACCGTTGACACTTTTTGAACGTGTTCTCTCATAGAAGATGGTTCAAATTAAGTTGAATTTGAATATCGAGAAAAAATATGTATAATCTCTCCATATTTTTGAATTTCAACTATCCCCCATATACATGGGAAAAGTAGTTAAGTTTGATAATTCACCAGAATTCAACGAATCAAGATCGCCACTTTTTGATTAAAGTCTGAGGTAGGGTATATTGTTTTTATCAAGTACACGCACTTTCAGAATGATTGATATCCTAATTGAATACAAAATTCGAATCGGTGTTCATTGTTAGTGGGGCATGTTTTTGCCACTTCAGAAATTCATAATTAATTTTTAAAAAACCGTTGACACTTTTTGAACGTGTTTTCTCATAGAAGATGTTTCAAATTAAGTTGAATTTAAATATGGAGAAAAAATATGTATAATCTCTCCATATTTTTGAATTTCAACTATCCCCCATATACATGGGAAAAGTAGTTAAGTTTTATAATTCACCAGAATTCAACGAATCAAGATCGCCACTTTTTGATTAAACTCTGAGGTAGGGTATATTGTTTTTATCATGTACACGAACTTTCAGAATGATTGAATTCCTAATTGAATACAAAATTTGAATCGGTGTTCATTGTTAGTGGGGCATGTTTTTGCCACTTCAGAAATTCATAATTAATTTTTAAAAAACCATTGACACTTTTTTAACGTGTTTTCTCATAGAAGATGGTTCAAATTAAGTTGAATTTGAATATGGAGAAAAAAAATGTATAATATCTCCATATTTTTGAATTTCAACTATCCCCCATATACATGGGAAAAGTAGTTAAGTTTGATAATTCACCAGAATTCAACGAATCAAGATCGCCACTTTTTGATTAAACTCTGAGGTAGGGTATATTTTTTTTATCATGTACATGAACTTTCAGAATGATTGAATTCCTAATTGAATACAAAATTCGAATCGGTGTTCATTGTTAGTGGGGCATGTTTTTGCCACTTCAGAAATTCATAATTAATTTTTAAAAAACCGTTGACACTTTTTGAACGTGTTTTCTCATAGAAGATGTTTAAAAATAAGTTGAATATGAATATGGAGAAAAAATATGTATAATCTCTCCATATTTTTGAATTTCAACTATCCCCCATATACATGGGAAAAGTAGTTAAGTTTGATAATTCACCAGAATTCAACGAATCAAGATCGCCACTTTTTGATTAAACTCTGAGGTAGGGTATATTATTTTTATCATGTACACGAACTTTCAGAATGATTGAATTAATAATTGAATACAAAATTTTAATCGGTGTCTATTGTTAGTGGGGCATGTTTTTGCCACTTCAGAAATTCATAATTAATTTTTAAAAAACCGTTGACACTTTTTTAACGTGTTTTCTCATAGAAGATGGTTCAAATTAAGTTGAATTTGAATATCGAGAAAAAATATGTATAATCTCTCCATATTTTTGAATTTCAACTATCCACCATGTACATGGGAAAAGTAGTTAAGTTTGATAATTCACCAGAACTCAACGAATCATGATCGCCAATTTTTGATTAAACTCTGAGGTAGGGTATATTGTTTTTATCATGTACACGAACTTTCAGAATGATTGAATTCCTAATTGAATACAAAATTTGAATCGGTGTTCATTGTTAGTGGGGCATGTTTTTGCCACTTCAGAAATTCATAATTAATTTTTAAAAAACCATTGACACTTTTTTAACGTGTTTTCTCATAGAAGATGGTTCAAATTATGTTGAATTTGAATATGGAGAAAAAATATGTATAATCTCTCCATATTTTTGAATTTCAACTATCCCCCATATACATGGGAAAAGTAGTTAAGTTTGATAATTCACCAGAATTCAACGAATCAAGATCGCCACTTTTTGATTAAACTCTGAGGTAGGGTATATTTTTTTTATCATGTACATGAACTTTCAGAATGATTGAATTCCTAATTGAATACAAAATTCGAATCGGTGTTCATTGTTAGTGGGGCATGTTTTTGCCAATTCAGAAATTCATAATTAATTTTTAAAAAACCGTTGACACTTTTTGAACGTGTTTTCTCATAGAAGATGGTTCATATTAAGTTGAATTTGAATATCGAGAAAAAATATGTATAATCTCTCCATATTTTTGAATTTCATCTATCCCCCATATACATGGGAAAAGTAGTTAAGTTTGATAATTCACCAGAATTCAACGAATCAAGATCGCCACTTTTTGATTAAACTCTGAGGTAGGGTATATTGTTTTTATCATGTACACGAACTTTCAGAATGATTGAATTCCTAATTGAATACAAAATTCGAATCGGTGTTCATTGTTAGTGGGGCATGCTTTTGCCACTTCAGAAATTCATAATTAATTTTTAAAAAACCGTTGACACTTTTTGAACGTGTTTTCTCATAGAAGATGTTTCAAATTAAGTTGAATTTAAATATGGAGAAAAAATATGTATAATCTCTCCATATTTTTGAATTTCATCTATCCCCCATATACATGGGAAAAGTAGTTAAGTTTGATAATTCACCAGAATTCAACGAATCAAGATCGCCACTTTTTGATTAAACTCTGAGGTAGGGTATATTGTTTTTATCATGTACACGAACTTTCAGAATGATTGAATTCCTAATTGAATACAAAATTCGAATCGGTGTTCATTGTTAGTGGGGCATGCTTTTGCCACTTCAGAAATTCATAATTAATTTTTAAAAAACCGTTGACACTTTTTGAACGTGTTTTCTCATAGAAGATGTTTCAAATTAAGTTGAATTTAAATATGGAGAAAAAATATGTATAATCTCTACATATTTTTGAATTTCAACTATCCCCCATATACATGGGAAAAGTAGTTAAGTTTGATAATTCACCAGAATTCAACGAATCAAGATCGCCACTTTTTGATTAAACTCTGAGGTAGGGTATATTGTTTTTATCATGTACACGAACTTTCAGAATGATTGAATTCCTAATTGAATACAAAATTTGAATCGGTGTTCATTGTTAGTGGGGCATGTTTTTGCCACTTCAGAAATTCATAATTAATTTTTAAAAAACCATTGACACTTTTTTAACGTGTTTTCTCATAGAAGATGGTTCAAATTAAGTTGAATTTGAATATGGAGAAAAAATGTGTATAATATCTCCATATTTTTGAATTTCAACTATCCCCCATATACATGGGAAAAGTAGTTAAGTTTGATAATTCACCAGAATTCAACGAATCAAGATCGCCACTTTTTGATTAAACTCTGAGGTAGGGTATATTTTTTTTATCATGTACATGAACTTTCAGAATGATTGAATTCCTAATTGAATACAAAATTCGAATCGGTGTTCATTGTTAGTGGGGCATGTTTTTGCCACTTCAGAAATTCATAATTAATTTTTAAATTATTAGGCGCCAAAATGGCCGGCGAAGTCGAACTTCTGTGCGGTTCGTGTTCGGAAGCTATTATTCCTGGTGATAAGGTACTTACATGTGGTGCTAGTTGTGGAAAAGTGTTCCATATTCAATGCGCTCAGATTACAGATACAGAGTACAAGACTATCTCCAAAAATATGCATTTATTCTATAAATGTGTGAACTGCATCGTGCTACAGGAGACCGTGGTGGGCAGATTGGAAAGCGAGGTAAATGAGTTAAAGAAGTGTTGTAGCGATCTCATTCTACTTACGCAAAACCAAGCTCAGAATCTGGAGGACTTAATAACATTTAAAAACTTTATTTTGGAGGAAAATAAAACCTCCCAAAAAGTATTATTTTCTGATATTGCCCGCAAACAGCTGATCAGGAAACCTCCCACCAATTCAGGTGAGAAGAAGGTGAAATTTACGACAAAAAATTCTGATTCGGCGGGAAAAAGTTTGAAAGTTATTGATTCTGGCACACAACCTCAGCAGCCAACTTCATTTGACATTCCAGCAGACGCGCACTCTGACACAGAGTGCGAGAAAGAAGACGTGCGTCTCGAGCGAGATGCGAGCGACGACGAGATTGGCTACACAAAGGTGCGCGGTCGGTACTCTCGCCGGCAACAGAACAAAGGTACGGCCAGCAAAGACAGCGGGTGCCCGCTGGTCGGGGTGGACAAAAAGGCGCACATTCATGTGTGGCGCCTTCACCCAAATACGACAAAAGAAGAGGTCAAGAAACACGTAGACGATAAAATTAAATCTAATATTGAAATTGAGACTTTAAATGCACGAGGACCTTATGCCTCATTTAAAATAACTGCAGATTTTTTGTTATTGGACAAAATTCAAGATCCTTCATTATGGCCAGAGAATACTATAATTGATCAGTTCAGATTTATTAAAAAAAGACCTCAACTAAAGCCCTTTTCTCAAAGTTCATAAGGATTTTGAAAAAAATAATGAAATTTTCTCCATTTTCCACGTTAATATACAGGGTATAAGCAGCAAAATTTCTCCTTTTGAAACTTTTTTACAACCTTATGCCTCATTAAAAATAATATGTATTACAGAACACTTTCTTAAGTTGGGAGAATTCAATTTTAAAATCAGTAATTTTGTTATGGCCAGTAACTTCTGCAGAGAAAACAAAATACATGGCGGTTCTTGTATTTTTGTTCATGAATCACTAACTTTTAGTGAGAAATTAGATATAAAAAACATGTCAATAGAATGTTGTATTGAAATTTCATGTGTTGATTTAAATATTGGTGATACGCCTTGTTCTGTGATATGTATATATCGGCCTCCAAGGGGCGATTTTAAATTGTTTTTAAGCAAACTTGAATCAATTTTAAACAAAATTTATAGTGATAATAGAGTACCTGTTTTGTGTGGAGATTTTAACGTTAATATGTTGTGTAATAGTTCCAACACAAAGGAATTTAAAACAATTTTGAATATTTGCAACCTTAAATCAGTAATTAATTCTCCAACGAGAATTTGTAATACGACCATGACTTTAATAGATAATATACTTATACCTAAATTAACTCCTTTTGATATAGTTGAAAGCAATGTCATGCCTTGCTATTTATCAGATCATGAGGGTCAAATTATATCTATCTCTGTTAATGATACAAAAAATACAAATGAAAATATTAATAAACGATTTTTTTCTAAAAAAAATATTCAAGTATTTAAAAATCATTTAAGAAATGAGTCATGGTCAAATGTTTACAATAAAACTGATATTGATGATATGTTTAATGCATTTCATGAAATATTTACAAAATATTTTGAACTTTCTTTTCCATACGTAAAAGTTAATAAAAATACAAAAAATAAAATCAAATTTGACTATATGACCCCAGGCTTAAAAATTTCAAGACAAAAATTAAGAGACTTAAAAAAATTGCAAAAATTGTATCCTCTCATATGGAATGCTGAATATGTAAAAAAGTATAAATATACGTATAATAAGCTGATACGTTCTGTAAGTAAGCGGAAAAATACTGTATTTATCAATAACTCAGACAATAAGTCTAAAGCCATGTGGGATATAATTAAGAAAAAGCATTGCAAAAATAACATTAAAAATATCATATCAAATGTAATTGTTGGTGGGGAGAAGGAATGTGATCCCCAAAAAATTGCTCAAAATTTTAGTGATTATTTTGAAAAATGCATATCGGACTGTAAAGAAAATATCGAACCTCCTACTGATCAAAACACTGACATTTACAATTCCATAAAATATAATGAAAATTCTTTTTTTTTGTCACCATTATCAAACTCTCAGCTGTTAAAAGTAATAAATCAATTAAAGAATAAGCATTCATATGGTTTTGATAGTATTTCAAATTTTTTACTGAAATCTTGTACCAATGAAATATTTATTGTTCTTACTTTTATTATCAATAAGTCTTTTGAATACGGTAAATTTCCAAAAATTCTTAAAAATGCAATTGTTAAACCAGTTCATAAAAAAGGTGTAAAAAATGTAATGGAAAATTTTAGACCAATCAGCCTTCTCTCAGTGTTTTCTAAATTATTTGAAAAAGCTTTTTTGATTAAACTTCTGCCGTTTTTAGACAAATATGAAATACTATCCGAATCTCAACATGGGTTCCGCAAAAATAAATCCACGGAAACTGCAATGTTTGAATTAATTGATAGCATTGTCGAAAGTATCGATAAAAAACTAAAAACAGCTGGGGTGTTCTTAGATTTGTCAAAAGCGTTTGATATGGTGGACCATAATATATTGTTTAATAAATTATATAAATATGGAATAAGAGGCAACGGTCTTGATTGGATCAAATCTTTTCTCACTAATAGAACTCAAACTGTTGAAATAACATGTAAATTAAATTCAAAACATTATTCAGACGTAACAACCCTTAAATACGGCTTGCCGCAGGGCACTTGTACAGCACCTGTCCTGTTCCTGATATATATAAATGATCTACCCCTAATTACTAAAGACAACAATTGCTTGTTTATACAGTATGCTGATGATTCTAACTTAAAAATAACGGCTGAAAATAATGAACAACTTGCTGAAAATGTTGCTACGCTATTAACAAAAGTAAAAATTCATTTTAATAATATTGGTCTAATGCTAAATGTAAATAAAACAGAAATATTGCAATTTCAGAATAAAAGGAATAAAAATCAAACCTTAGAATCTGTGCCAGTAGGCACACAAAATATTCCTCTAAATAATATTACAAAGTTTTTAGGATTAATTATTGATGCAAATTTGCGATGGATAGATCATATTGACTACACGAGTAAAAAGTTAGCATCGGTTATTTTTGCTATAAGTCAATTAAGGTATGACACCGAATTTGAATGCTTAAAAGTCTTATACTATGCAAATTTTTACTCTGTGTTAAAATATGGAATTATCTGCTGGGGAGATTCAATAGAAAGTCATAGATTATTTAAATTACAAAAAAAAGTTGTACGTCTAATGTGTTTCGCAAAAAAAAGGGCTACATGTGTGAAATTATTTAAGGAGCATGGTATATTACCTCTTCCTTGTATGTATATTTTAGAATGTGTGCTTAAAGTAAAAAGGAATTTGCTTCATTTCAGAGAACATGTTGTTAATCATAAGCATAATACAAGGAATGTCAAAAGTATTATAACTCCAATTTGGTGCAGACTTGATATGTACAAAAATGGTCCCTTTATGAGTTGTCTCCGGCTCTATAATAAACTCCCAAGTGATATAAAGTGCATTGAAAGTGATAAACTATTCCACGCAAGAGTTAAAAATATGTTACTGGATAAATGTTTTTATAGCGTCAAGAGCTACATGGACCATGATTTTGATCTTTAATAATTCTTTGTGCATGTTGTATATATTATACCTATTAATCACTCCTTCTCGGCCTTGTGGCCACCATGACCTGTCCTATTAACCTCAACAGTTATCTATACTTGATATATTGATTGTAGGAGAAATGGATTAATAAAAAATTTTGAATTTTGAATTTGAATTAAAACACCGTTGACACTTTTTGAACGTGTTTTCTCATAGAAGATGTTTCAAAATAAGTTGAATTTGAATATGGAGAAAAAATATGTATAATCTCTCCATATTTTTGAATTTCAACTATCCCCCATATACATGGGAAAAGTAGTTAAGTTTGATAATTCACCAGAATTCAACGAATCAAGATCGCCACTTTTTGATTAAACTCTGAGGTAGGGTATATTATTTTTATCATGTACACGAACTTTCAGAATGATTGAATTAATAATTGAATACAAAATTTGAATCGGTGTTCATTGTTAGTGGGGCATGTTTTTGCCAGTTCAGAAATTCATAATTAATTTTTAAAAAACCGTTGACACTTTTTTAACGTGTTTTCTCATAGAAGATGGTTCAAATTAAGTTGAATTTAAATATGGAGAAAAAATATGTATAATCTCTCCATATTTTTGAATTTCAACTATCCCCCATATACATGGGAAAAGTAGTTAAGTTTGATAATTCACCAGAATTCAACGAATCAAGATCGCCACTTTTTGATTAAACTCTGAGGTAGGGTATATTGTTTTTATCATGTACATGAACTTTCAGAATGATTGAATTCCTAATTGAATACAAAATTTGAATCGGTGTTCATTGTTAGTGGGGCATGTTTTTGCCACTTCAGAAATTCATAATTAATTTTTAAAAAACCATTGACACTTTTTTAACGTGTTTTCTCATAGAAGATGGTTCAAATTAAGTTGAATTTGAATATGGAGAAAAAATGTGTATAATATCTCCATATTTTTGAATTTCAACTATCCCCCATATACATGGGAAAAGTAGTTAAGTTTGATAATTCACCAGAATTCAACGAATCAAGATCGCCACTTTTTGATTAAACTCTGAGGTAGGGTATATTTTTTTTATCATGTACATGAACTTTCAGAATGATTGAATTCCTAATTGAATACAAAATTCGAATCGGTGTTCCTTGTTAGTGGGGCATGTTTTTGCCACTTCAGAAATTCATAATTAATTTTTAAAACACCGTTGACACTTTTTGAACGTGTTTTCTCATAGAAGATGTTTCAAAATAAGTTGAATTTGAATATGGAGAAAAAATATGTATAATCTCTCCATATTTTTGAATTTCAACTATCCCCCATATACATGGGAAAAGTAGTTAAGTTTGATAATTCACCAGAATTCAACGAATCAAGATCGCCACTTTTTGATTAAACTCTGAGGTAGGGTATATTATTTTTATCATGTACACGAACTTTCAGAATGATTGAATTAATAATTGAATACAAAATTTGAATCGGTGTTCATTGTTAGTGGGGCATGTTTTTGCCACTTCAGAAATTCATAATTAATTTTTAAAAAACCGTTGACACTTTTTTAACGTGTTTTCTCATAGAAGATGGTTCAAATTAAGTTGAACTTGAATATCGAGAAAAAATATGTATAATCTCTCCATATTTTTGAATTTCAACTATCCACCATGTACATGGGAAAAGTAGTTAAGTTTGATAATTCACCAGAACTCAACGAATCATGATCGCCAATTTTTGATTAAACTCTGAGGTAGGGTATATTGTTTTTATCATGTACACGAACTTTCAGAATGATTGAATTCCTAATTGAATACAAAATTTGAATCGGTGTTCATTGTTAGTGGGGCATGTTTTTGCCACTTCAGAAATTCATAATTAATTTTTAAAAAACCATTGGCACTTTTTTAACGTGTTTTCTCATAGAAGATGGTTCAAATTAAGTTGAATTTGAATATGGAGAAAAAATATGTATAATCTCTCCATATTTTTGAATTTCAACTATCCCCCATATACATGGGAAAAGTAGTTAAGTTTGATAATTCACCAGAATTCAACGAATCAAGATCGCCACTTTTTGATTAAACTCTGAGGTAGGGTATATTTTTTTTATCATGTACATGAACTTTCAGAATGATTGAATTCCTAATTGAATACAAAATTCGAATCGGTGTTCATTGTTAGTGGGGCATGTTTTTGCCAATTCAGAAATTCATAATTAATTTTTAAAAAACCGTTGACACTTTTTGAACGTGTTTTCTCATAGAAGATGGTTCATATTAAGTTGAATTGGAATATCGAGAAAAAATATGTATAATCTCTCCATATTTTTGAATTTCATCTATCCCCCATATACATGGGAAAAGTAGTTAAGTTTGATAATTCACCAGAATTCAACGAATCAAGATCGCCACTTTTTGATTAAACTCTGAGGTAGGGTATATTGTTTTAATCATGTACACGAACTTTCAGAATGATTGAATTCCTAATTGAATACAAAATTCGAATCGGTGTTCATTGTTAGTGGGGCATGCTTTTGCCACTTCAGAAATTCATAATTAATTTTTAAAAAACCGTTGACACTTTTTGAACGTGTTTTCTCATAGAAGATGTTTCAAATTAAGTTGAATTTAAATATGGAGAAAAAATATGTATAATCTCTCCATATTTTTGAATTTCATCTATCCCCCATATACATGGGAAAAGTAGTTAAGTTTGATAATTCACCAGAATTCAACGAATCAAGATCGCCACTTTTTGATTAAACTCTGAGGTAGGGTATATTGTTTTTATCATGTACACGAACTTTCAGAATGATTGAATTCCTAATTGAATACAAAATTCGAATCGGTGTTCATTGTTAGTGGGGCATGCTTTTGCCACTTCAGAAATTCATAATTAATTTTTAAAAAACCGTTGACACTTTTTGAACGTGTTTTCTCAAAGAAGATGTTTCAAATTAAGTTGAATTTAAATATGGAGAAAAAATATGTATAATCTCTCCATATTTTTGAATTTCAACTATCCCCCATATACATGGGAAAAGTAGTTAAGTTTGATAATTCACCAGAATTCAACGAATCAAGATCGCCACTTTTTGATTAAACTCTGAGGTAGGGTATATTGTTTTTATCATGTACACGAACTTTCAGAATGATTGAATTCCTAATTGAATACAAAATTTGAATCGGTGTTCATTGTTAGTGGGGCATGTTTTTGCCACTTCAGAAATTCATAATTAATTTTTAAAAAACCATTGACACTTTTTTAACGTGTTTTCTCATAGAAGATGGTTCAAATTAAGTTGAATTTGAATATGGAGAAAAAATGTGTATAATATCTCCATATTTTTGAATTTCAACTATCCCCCATATACATGGGAAAAGTAGTTAAGTTTGATAATTCACCAGAATTCAACGAATCAAGATCGCCACTTTTTGATTAAACTCTGAGGTAGGGTATATTTTTTTTATCATGTACATGAACTTTCAGAATGATTGAATTCCTAATTGAATACAATATTCGAATCGGTGTTCATTGTTAGTGGGGCATGTTTTTGCCACTTCAGAAATTCATAATTAATTTTTAAAACACCGTTGACACTTTTTGAACGTGTTTTCTCATAGAAGATGTTTCAAAATAAGTTGAATTTGAATATGGAGAAAAAATATGTATAATCTCTCCATATTTTTGAATTTCAACTATCCCCCATATACATGGGAAAAGTAGTTAAGTTTGATAATTCACCAGAATTCAACGAATCAAGATCGCCACTTTTTGATTAAACTCTGAGGTAGGGTATATTATTTTTATCATGTACACGAACTTTCAGAATGATTGAATTCCTAATTGAATACAAAATTTGAATCGGTGCTCATTGTTAGTGGGGCATGTTTTTGCCACTTCAGAAATTCATAATTAATTTTTAAAAAACCGTTGACACTTTTTTAACGTGTTTTCTCATAGAAGATGGTTCAAATTAAGTTGAATTTGAATATCGAGAAAAAATATGTATAATCTCTCCATATTTTTGAATTTCAACTATCCCCCATGTACATGGGAAAAGTAGTTGAGTTTGATAATTCACCAGAACTTAACGAATCATGATCGCCAATTTTTGATTAAACTCTGAGGTAGGGTATATTGTTTTTATCATGTACACGAACTTTCAGAATGATTGAATTCCTAATTGAATACAAAATTCGAATCGGTGTTCATTGTTAGTGGGGCATGTTTTTGCCACTTCAGAAATTCATAATTAATTTTTAAAAAACCGTTGACACTTTTTGAACGTGTTTTCTCATAGAAGATGGTTCAAATTAAGTTGAATTTGAATATCGAGAAAAAATATGTATAATCTCTCCATATTTTTGAATTTCAACCAACCCCCATATACATGGGAAAAGTAGTTAAGTTTGATAATTCACCAGAATTCAACGAATCAAGATCGCCACTTTTTGATTAAACTCTGAGGTAGGGTATATTGTTTTTATCATTTTATCATGTACACGAACTTTCAGAATGATTGAATTCCTAATTGAATACAAAATTCGAATCGGTGTTCATTGTTAGTGGGGCATGTTTTTGCCACTTCAGAAATTCATAATTAATTTTAAAAAACCGTTGACACTTTTTGAACGTGTTTTCTCATAGAAGATGGTTCAAATTAAGTTGAATTTGAATATCGAGAAAAAATATGTATAATCTCTCCATATTTTTGAATTTCAACTATCCCCCATATACATGGGAAAAGTAGTTAAGTTTGATAATTCACCAGAATTCAACGAATCAAGATCGCCACTTTTTGATTACACTCTGAGGTAGGGTATATTGTTTTATCATGTACACGAACTTTCAGAATGATTGAATTCCTAATTGAATACAAAATTCGAATATGTGTTCATTGTTAGTGGGGCATGTTTTTGCCACTTCAGAAATTCATAATTAATTTTTAAAAAACCGTTGACACTTTTTGAACGTGTTTTCTCATAGAAGTTGGTTCAAATTAAGTTGAATTTGAATATCGAGAAAAAATATGTATAATCTCTCCATATTTTTGAATTTCAACTATCCCCCATATACATGGGAAAAGTAGTTAAGTTTGATAATTCACCAGAATTCAACGAATCAAGATCGCCACTTTTTGATTAAAGTTTGAGGTAGGGTATATTGTTTTTATCAAGTACACGCACTTTCAGAATGATTGTTATCCTAATTGAATACAAAATTCGAATCGGTGTTCATTGTTAGTGGGGCATGTTTTTGCCATTTCAGAAATTCATAATTAATTTTTAAAAAAACGTTGACACTTTTTGAACGTATTTTCTCATAGAAGATGGTTCAAATTAAGTTGAATTTGAATATCGAGAAAAAATATGTATAATCTCTCCATATTTTTGAATTTCAACTATCCCCCATATACATGGGAAAAGTAGTTAAGTTTGATAATTCAACAGAATTCAACGAATCAAGATCGCCAGTTTTTGATTAAACTCTGAGGTAGGGTATATTGTTTTATCATGTACACGAACTTTCAGAATGATTGAATTCCTAATTGAATACAAAATTCGAATCGGTGTTCATTGTTAGTGGGGCATGTTTTTGCCACTTCAGAAATTCATAATTAATTTTTAAAAAACCGTTAACACTTTTTTAACGTGTTTTCTCATAGAAGATGGTTCAAATTAAGTTGAATTTGAATATCGAGAAAAAATATGTATAATCTCCCCATATTTTTGAATTTCAACTATCCCCCATATACATGGGAAAAGTAGTTAAGTTTGATAATTCACCAGAATTCAAAAAATCAAGATCGCCACTTTTTGATTAAAGTCTGAGGTAGGGTATATTGTTTTTATCAAGTACACGCACTTTCAGAATGATTGATATCTTAATTGAATACAAAATTCGAATCGGTGTTCATTGTTAGTGGGGCATGTTTTTGCCACTTCAGAAATTCATAATTAATTTTTAAAAAACCGTTGACACTTTTTGAACGTGTTTTCTCATAGAAGATGGTTCAAATTAAGTTGAATTTGTATATCGAGAAAAAATATGTATAATCTCTCCATATTTTTGAATTTCAACTATCCCCCATATACATGGGAAAAGTAGTTAAGTCTGATAATTCACCAGAATTAAACTAATCAAGATCGCCACTTTTTGATTAAACTCTGAGGTAGGGTATATTGTTTTTATCATGTACACGAACTTTCAGAATGATTGAATTCCTAATTGAATACAAAATTCGAATCGGTGTTCATTATTAGTGGGGCATGTTTTTGCCACTTCAGAAATTCGTAATTAATTTTTAAAAAACCGTTGACACTTTTTGAACGTGTTTTCTCATAGAAGATGGTTCAAATTAAGTTGAATTTGAATATCGAGAAAAAATATGTATAATCTCTCCATATTTTTGAATTTCAACTATCCCCCATATACATGGGAAAAGTAGTTAAGTTTGATAATTCACCAGAATTCAACGAATCAAGATCGCCACTTTTTGAAAAAACTCTGAGGTAGGGTATATTGTTTTTATCATGTACACGAACTTTCAGAATGATTGAATTCCTAATTGAATACAAAATTCGAATCGGTGTTCATTGTTAGTGGGGCATGTTTTTGCCACTTCAGAAATTCATAATTAATTTTTATAAAACCGTTAACACTTTTTGAACGTGTTTTCTCATAGAAGATGGTTCAAATTAAGTTGAATTTGAATATCGAGAAAAAATATGTATAATCTCTCCATATTTTTGAATTTCAACTATCCCCCATATACATGAGAAAAGTAGTTAAGTTTGATAATTCACCAGAATTCAACAATTCAAGATCGCCACTTTTTGTTTTAACTCTGAGGTAGGGTATATTGTTTTTATCATGTACACGAACTTTCAGAATGATTGAATTCCTAATTGAATACAAAATTCGAATCGGTGTTCATTGTAAGTGGGGCATGTTTTTGCCACTTCAGAAATTCATAATTAATTTTTAAAAAACCGTTGACACTTTTTTAACGTGTTTTCTCATAGAAGATGGTTCAAATTAAGTTGAATTTGAATATCGAGAAAAAATATGTATAATCTCTCCATATTTTTGAATTTCAACTATCCCCCATATACATGGGAAAAGTAGTTAAGTTTGATAATTCACCAGAATTCAACGAATCAAGATCGCCTCTTTTTGATTAAACTCTGAGGTAGGGTATATTGTTTTTATCATGTACACGAACTTTCAGAATGATTGAATTCCTAATTGAATACAAAATTCGAATCGGTGTTCATTGTTAGTGGGGCATGTTTTTGCCACTTCAGAAATTCATAGTTAATTTTTTAAAAACCGTTGACACTTTTTGAACGTGTTTTCTCATAGAAGATGGTTCAAATTAAGTTGAATTTGAATATCGAGAAAAAATATGTATAATCACTCCATATTTTTGAATTTCAACTATCCCCCATATACATGGGAAAAGTAGTTAAGTTTGATAATTCACCAGAATTCAACGAATCAAGATCGCCACTTTTTGATTAAACTCTGAGGTAGGGTATATTTTTTTTATCATGTACATGAACTTTCAGAATGATTGAATTCCTAATTGAATACAAAATTCGAATCGGTGTTCATTGTTAGTGGGGCATGTTTTTGCCACTTCAGAAATTCATAATTAATTTTTAAAAAACCGTTGACACTTTTTGAACGTGTTTTCTCATAGAAGATGTTTCAAAATAAGTTGAATTTGAATATGGAGAAAAAATATGTATAATCTCTCCATATTTTTGAATTTCAACTATCCCCCATATACATGGGAAAAGTAGTTAAGTTTGATAATTCACCAGAATTCAACGAATCAAGATCGCCACTTTTTGATTAAACTCTGAGGTAGGGTATATTATTTTTATCATGTACACGAACTTTCAGAATGATTGAATTCCTAATTGAATACAAAATTTGAATCGGTGTTCATTGTTAGTGGGGCATGTTTTTGCCACTTCAGAAATTCATAATTAATTTTTAAAAAACCGTTGACACTTTTTTAACGTGTTTTCTCATAGAAGATGGTTCAAATTAAGTTGAATTTGAATATCGAGAAAAAATATGTATAATCTCTCCATATTTTTGAATTTCAACTATCCCCCATGTACATGGGAAAAGTAGTTAAGTTTGATAATTCACCAGAACTCAACGAATCATGATCGCCAATTTTTGATTAAACTCTGAGGTAGGGTATATTGTTTTTATCATGTACACGAACTTTCAGAATGATTGAATTCCTAATTGAATACAAAATTCGAATCGGTGTTCATTGTTAGTGGGGCATGTTTTTGCCACTTCAGAAATTCATAATTAATTTTTAAAAAACCGTTGACACTTTTTGAACGTGTTTTCTCATAGAAGATGGTTCAAATTAAGTTGAATTTGAATATCGAGAAAAAATATGTATAATCTCTCCATATTTTTGAATTTCAACCAACCCCCATATACATGGGAAAAGTAGTTAAGTTTGATAATTCACCAGAATTCAACGAATCAAGATCGCCACTTTTTGATTAAACTCTGAGGTAGGGTATATTGTTTTTATCATGTACACGAACTTTCAGAATGATTGAATTCCTAATTGAATACAAAATTCGAATCGGTGTTCATTGTTAGTGGGGCATGTTTTTGCCACTTCAGAAATTCATAATTAATTTTTAAAAAACCGTTGACACTTTTTGAACGTGTTTTCTCATAGAAGATGGTTCAAATTAAGTTGAATTTGAATATCGAGAAAAAATATGTATAATCTCTCCATATTTTTGAATTTCAACTATCCCCCATATACATGGGAAAAGTAGTTAAGTTTGATAATTCACCAGAATTCAACGAATCAAGATCGCCACTTTTTGATTACACTCTGAGGTAGGGTATATTGTTTTTATCATGTACACGAACTTTCAGAATGATTGAATTCCTAATTGAATACAAAATTCGAATCGGTGTTCATTGTTAGTGGGGCATGTTTTTGCCACTTCAGAAATTCATAATTAATTTTTAAAAAACCGTTGACACTTTTTGAACGTGTTTTCTCATAGAAGATGGTTCAAATTAAGTTGAATTTGAATATCGAGAAAAAATATGTATAATCTCTCCATATTTTTGAATTTCAACTATCCCCCATATACATGGGAAAAGTAGTTAAGTTTGATAATTCACCAGAATTCAACGAATCAAGATCGCCACTTTTTGATTAAAGTCTGAGGTAGGGTATATTGTTTTTATCAAGTACACGCACTTTCAGAATGATTGATATCCTAATTGAATACAAAATTCGAATCAGTGTTCATTGTTAGTGGGGCATGTTTTTGCCATTTCAGAAATTCATAATTAATTTTTAAAAAAACGTTGACACTTTTTGAACGTGTTTTCTCATAGAAGATGGTTCAAATTAAGTTGAATTTGAATATCGAGAAAAAATATGTATAATCTCTCCATATTTTTGAATTTCAACTATCCCCCATATACATGGGAAAAGTAGTTAAGTTTGATAATTCAACAGAATTCAACGAATCAAGATCGCCAGTTTTTGATTAAACTCTGAGGTAGGGTATATTGTTTTATCATGTACACGAACATTCAGAATGATTGAATTCCTAATTGAATACAAAATTCGAATCGGTGTTAATTGTTAGTGGGGCATGTTTTTGCCACTTCAGAAATTCATAATTAATTTTTAAAAAACCGTTAACACTTTTTTAACGTGTTTTCTCATAGAAGATGGTTCAAATTAAGTTGAATTTGAATATCGAGAAAAAGTATGTATAATCTCCCCATATTTTTGAATTTCAACTATCCCCCATATACATGGGAAAAGTAGTTAAGTTTGATAATTCACCAGAATTCAAAAAATCAAGATCGCCACTTTTTGATTAAAGTCTGAGGTAGGGTATATTGTTTTTATCAAGTACACGCACTTTCAGAATGATTGATATCTTAATTGAATACAAAATTCGAATCGGTGTTCATTGTTAGTGGGGCATGTTTTTGCCACTTCAGAAATTCATAATTAATTTTTAAAAAACCGTTGACACTTTTTGAACGTGTTTTCTCATAGAAGATGGTTCAAATTAAGTTGAATTTGTATATCGAGAAAAAATATGTATAATCTCTCCATATTTTTGAATTTCAACTATCCCCCATATACATGGGAAAAGTAGTTAAGTCTGATAATTCACCAGAATTAAACTAATCAAGATCGCCACTTTTTGATTAAACTCTGAGGTAGGGTATATTGTTTTTATCATGTACACGAACTTTCAGAATGATTGAATTCCTAATTGAATACAAAATTCGAATCGGTGTTCATTGTTAGTGGGGCATGTTTTTGCCACTTCAGAAATTCATAATTAATTTTTTAAAAACCGTTGACACTTTTTGAACGTGTTTTCTCATAGAAGATGGTTCAAATTAAGTTGAATTTGAATATCGAGAAAAAATATGTATAATCTCTCCATATTTTTGAATTTCAACTATCCCCCATATACATGGGAAAAGTAGTTAAGTTTGATAATTCACCAGAATTCAACGAATCAAGATCGCCACTTTTTGATTAAACTCTGAGGTAGGGTATATTATTTTTATCATGTACACGAACTTTCAGAATGATTGAATTCCTAATTGAATACAAAATTTGAATCGGTGTTCATTGTTAGTGGGGCATGTTTTTGCCACTTCAGAAATTCATAATTAATTTTTAAAAAACCGTTGACACTTTTTTAACGTGTTTTCTCATAGAAGATGGTTCAAATTAAGTTGAATTTGAATATCGAGAAAAAATATGTATAATCTCTCCATATTTTTGAATTTCAACTATCCCCCATGTACATGGGAAAAGTAGTTAAGTTTGATAATTCACCAGAACTCAACGAATCATGATCGCCAATTTTTTATTAAACTCTGAGGTAGGGTATATTGTTTTTATCATGTACACGAACTTTCAGAATGATTGAATTCCTAATTGAATACAAAATTCGAATCGGTGTTCATTGTTAGTGGGGCATGTTTTTGCCACTTCAGAAATTCATAATTAATTTTTAAAAAACCGTTGACACTTTTTGAACGTGTTTTCTCATAGAAGATGGTTCAAATTAAGTTGAATTTGAATATCGAGAAAAAATATGTATAATCTCTCCATATTTTTGAATTTCAACCAACCCCCATATACATGGGAAAAGTAGTTAAGTTTGATAATTCACCAGAATTCAACGAATCAAGATCGCCACTTTTTGATTAAACTCTGAGGTAGGGTATATTGTTTTTATCATGTACACGAACTTTCAGAATGATTGAATTCCTAATTGAATACAAAATTCGAATCGGTGTTCATTGTTAGTGGGGCATGTTTTTGCCACTTCAGAAATTCATAATTAATTTTTAAAAAACCGTTGACACTTTTTGAACGTGTTTTCTCATAGAAGATGGTTCAAATTAAGTTGAATTTGAATATCGAGAAAAAATATGTATAATCTCTCCATATTTTTGAATTTCAACTATCCCCCATATACATGGGAAAAGTAGTTAAGTTTGATAATTCACCAGAATTCAACGAATCAAGATCGCCACTTTTTGATTACACTCTGAGGTAGGGTATATTGTTTTTATCATGTACACGAACTTTCAGAATGATTGAATTCCTAATTGAATACAAAATTCGAATCGGTGTTCATTGTTAGTGGGGCATGTTTTTGCCACTTCAGAAATTCATAATTAATTTTTAAAAAACCGTTGACACTTTTTGAACGTGTTTTCTCATAGAAGATGGTTCAAATTAAGTTGAATTTGAATATCGAGAAAAAATATGTATAATCTCTCCATATTTTTGAATTTCAACTATCCCCCATATACATGGGAAAAGTAGTTAAGTTTGATAATTCACCAGAATTCAACGAATCAAGATCGCCACTTTTTGATTAAAGTCTGAGGTAGGGTATATTGTTTTTATCAAGTACACGCACTTTCAGAATGATTGATATCCTAATTGAATACAAAATTCGAATCAGTGTTCATTGTTAGTGGGGCATGTTTTTGCCATTTCAGAAATTCATAATTAATTTTTAAAAAAACGTTGACACTTTTTGAACGTGTTTTCTCATAGAAGATGGTTCAAATTAAGTTGAATTTGAATATCGAGAAAAAATATGTATAATCTCTCCATATTTTTGAATTTCAACTATCCCCCATATACATGGGAAAAGTAGTTAAGTTTGATAATTCAACAGAATTCAACGAATCAAGATCGCCAGTTTTTGATTAAACTCTGAGGTAGGGTATATTGTTTTATCATGTACACGAACATTCAGAATGATTGAATTCCTAATTGAATACAAAATTCGAATCGGTGTTAATTGTTAGTGGGGCATGTTTTTGCCACTTCAGAAATTCATAATTAATTTTTAAAAAACCGTTAACACTTTTTTAACGTGTTTTCTCATAGAAGATGGTTCAAATTAAGTTGAATTTGAATATCGAGAAAAAATATGTATAATCTCTCCATATTTTTGAATTTCAACTATCCCCCATGTACATGGGAAAAGTAGTTAAGTTTGATAATTCACCAGAACTCAACGAATCATGATCGCCAATTTTTGATTAAACTCTGAGGTAGGGTATATTGTTTTTATCATGTACACGAACTTTCAGAATGATTGAATTCCTAATTGAATACAAAATTCGAATCGGTGTTCATTGTTAGTGGGGCATGTTTTTGCCACTTCAGAAATTCATAATTAATTTTTAAAAAACCGTTGACACTTTTTGAACGTGTTTTCTCATAGAAGATGGTTCAAATTAAGTTGAATTTGAATATCGAGAAAAAATATGTATAATCTCTCCATATTTTTGAATTTCAACCAACCCCCATATACATGGGAAAAGTAGTTAAGTTTGATAATTCACCAGAATTCAACGAATCAAGATCGCCACTTTTTGATTAAACTCTGAGGTAGAGTATATTGTTATTATCATGTACACGAACTTTCAGAATGATTGAATTCCTAATTGAATACAAAATTCGAATCGGTGTTCATTGTTAGTGGGGCATGTTTTTGCCACTTCAGACATTCATAATTAATTTTTAAAAAACCGTTGACACTTTTTGAACGTGTTTTCTCATAGAAGATGGTTCAAATTAAGTTGAATTTGAATATCGAGAAAAAATATGTATAATCTCTCCATATTTTTGAAATTCAACTATCCCCCATATACATGGGAAAAGTAGTTAAGTTTGATAATTCACCAGAATTCAACGAATCGAGATCGCCACTTTTTGATTAAACTCTGAGGTAGGGTATATTGTTTTTATCATGTACACGAACTTTCAGAATGATTGAATTCCTAATTGAATACAAAATTCGAATCGGTGTTCATTGTTAGTGGGGCATGTTTTTGCCACTTCAGAAATTCATAATTAATTTTTAAAAATCCGTTGACACTTTTTTAAAGTGTTTTCTCATAGAAGATGGTTCAAATTAAGTTGAATTTGAATATCGAGAAAAAATATTTATAATCTCTCCATATTTTTGAATTTCATCTATCCCCCATATACATGGGAAAAGTAGTTAAGTTTGATAATTCACCAGAATTCAACGAATCAAGATCGCCACTTTTTGATTAAACTCTGAGGTAGGGTATATTGTTTTTATCATGTACACGAACATTCAGAATGATTGAATTCCTAATTGAATACAAAATTCGAATCGGTGTTCATTGTTAGTGGGGCATGTTTTTGCCACTTCAGAAATTCATAATTAATTTTTAAAAAACCGTTGACACTTTTTGAACGTGTTTTCTCATAGAAGATGGTTCAAATTAAGTTGAATTTGAATATCGAGAAAAAATATGTATAATCTCTCCATATTTTTGAATTTCAACTATCCCCCATATACATGGGAAAAGTAGTTAAGTTTGATAATTCACCAGAATTCAACGAATCAAGATCGCCACTTTTTGATTAAACTCTGAGGTAGGGTATATTGTTTTTATCATGTACACGAACTTTCAGAATGATTGAATTCCTAATTGAATACAAAATTCGAATCGGTGTTCATTGTTAGTGGGGCATGTTTTTGCCACTTCAGAAATACATAATTAATTTTAAAAAACCGTTGACACTTTTTGAACGTGTTTTCTCATAGAAGATGGTTCAAAGTAAGTTGAATTTGAATATCGAGAAAAAATATGTATAATCTCTCAATATTTTTGAATTTCAACTATCCCCCATATACATGGGAAAAATAGTTAAGTTTGATAATTCACCAGAATTCAACGAATCAAGATCGCCACTTTTTGATTAAACTCTGAGGTAGGGTATATTGTTTTTATCATGTACACGAACTTTCAGAATGATTGAATTCCTAATTGAATACAAAATTCGAATCGGTGTTCATTGTTAGTGGGGCATGTTTTTGCCACTTCAGAAATTCATAATTAATTTTTAAAAAACCGTTGACACTTTTTGAACGTGTTTTCTCATAGAAGATGGTTCAAATTAAGTTGAATTTGAATATCGAGAAAAAATATGTATAATCTCTCCATATTTTTGAAATTCATCTATCCCCCATATACATGGGAAAAGTAGTTAAGTTTGATAATTCACCAGAATTCAACGAATCAAGATCGCCACTTTTTGATTAAACTCTGAGGTAGGGTATATTGTTTTTATCATGTACACGAACTTTCAGAATGATTGAATTCCTAATTGAATACAAAATTCGAATCGGTGTTCATTGTTAGTGGGGCATGTTTTTGCCACTTCAGAAATTCATAATTAATTTTTAAAAAACCGTTGACACTTTTTGAACGTGTTTTCTCATAGAAAATGGTTCAAATTAAGTTGAATTTGAATATCGAGAAAAAATATGTATAACCTCTCCATATTTTTGAATTTGAACTATCCCCCATATACATGGGAAAAGTAGTTAAGTTTGATAATTCACCAGAATTCAACGAATCAAGATAGCCACTTTTTGATTAAACTCTGAGGTAGGGTATTTTGTTTTTATCGTGTACACGAATTTTCAGAATGATTGAATTCCTAATTCAATACAAAAGTCGAATCAGTGTTAATTGTTAGTGGGGCATGTTTTTGCCACTTCAAAAATTCATAACTAATTTTTAAAAAATCGTTGACTCCTTTTGAAGGTGTTTTGTCATAGAGGACGGTTCAAACTAAGTTGAATTTGAATATCAAGAAAAAATATGTATTATCTCTCCATATTTTTGAATTTGAACTATCCCCCATATACTTCACATGGGAAAAGTAGTTAAGTTTGATAATTCACCAGGATTCAACGAATCAAGATCATCACTTTTTGATTAAAGTCTGAGGTAGATATTGTTTTTATCATGTACACGCACTTTCAGAATGATTGATATCCTAATTGAATACAAAATTCGAATCGGTGTTCATTGTTAGTGGGGCATGTTTTTGCCACTTCAGAAATTCATAATTAATTTTTTAAAAACCGTTGACACTTTTTGAACGTGTTTTCTCATAGAAGATGGTTCAAATTAAGTTGAATTTGAATATCGAGAAAAAATATGTATAATCTCTCCATATTTTTGAAATTCAACTATCCCCCATATACATGGGAAAAGTAGTTAAGTTTGATAATTCACCAGAATTCAACGAATCAAGATCGCCACTTTTTGATTAAACTCTGAGGTAGGGTGTATTGTTTTTGTCATGTACACGAACTTTCAGAATGATTGAATTCCTAATTGAATACAAAATTCGAATCGGTGTTCATTGTTAGTGGGGCATGTTTTTGCCACTTCAGAAATTCATAATTAATTTTTAAAAAACCATTGACACTTTTTGAACGTGTTTTCTCATAGAAGATGGTTCAAATTAAGTTGAATTTGAATATCGAGAAAAAATATGTATAATCTCTCCATATTTTTGAATTTCAACTATCCCCCATATACATGGGAAAAGTAGTTAAGTTTGATAATTCACCAGAATTCAACGAATCAAGATCGCCACTTTTTGATTAAACTCTGAGGTAGGGTATATTGTTTTTATCATGTACACGAACTTTCAGAATGATTGAATTCCTAATTGAATACAAAATTCGAATCGGTGTTCATTGTTAGTGGGGCATGTGTTTGCCACTTCAGAAATTCATAATTAATTTTAAAAAACCGTTGACACTTTTTGAACGTGTTTTCTCATAGAAGATGGTTCAAAGTAAGTTGAATTTGAATATCGAGAAAAAATATGTATAATCTCTCAATATTTTTGAATTTCAACTATCCCCCATATACATGGGAAAAATAGTTAAGTTTGATAATTCACCAGAATTCAACGAATCAAGATCGCCACTTTTTGATTAAACTCTGAGGTAGAGTATATTGTTATTATCATGTACACGAACTTTCAGAATGATTGAATTCCTAATTGAATACAAAATTCGAATCGGTGTTCATTGTTAGTGGGGCATGTTTTTGCCACTTCAGACATTCATAATTAATTTTTAAAAAACCGTTGACACTTTTTGAACGTGTTTTCTCATAGAAGATGGTTCAAATTAAGTTGAATTTGAATATCGAGAAAAAATATGTATAATCTCTCCATATTTTTGAAATTCAACTATCCCCCATATACATGGGAAAAGTAGTTAAGTTTGATAATTCACCAGAATTCAACGAATCGAGATCGCCACTTTTTGATTAAACTCTGAGGTAGGGTATATTGTTTTTATCATGTACACGAACTTTCAGAATGATTGAATTCCTAATTGAATACAAAATTCGAATCGGTGTTCATTGTTAGTGGGGCATGTTTTTGCCACTTCAGAAATTCATAATTAATTTTTAAAAATCCGTTGACACTTTTTTAAAGTGTTTTCTCATAGAAGATGGTTCAAATTAAGTTGAATTTGAATATCGAGAAAAAATATTTATAATCTCTCCATATTTTTGAATTTCAACTATCCCCCATATACATGGGAAAAGTAGTTAAGTTTGATAATTCACCAGAATTCAACGAATCAAGATCGCCACTTTTTGATTAAACTCTGAGGTAGGGTATATTGATTTTATCATGTACACGAACATTCAGAATGATTGAATTCCTAATTGAATACAAAATTCGAATCGGTGTTCATTGTTAGTGGGGCATGTTTTTGCCACTTCAGAAATTCATAATTAATTTTTAAAAAACCGTTGACACTTTTTGAACGTGTTTTCTCATAGAAGATGGTTCAAATTAAGTTGAATTTGAATATCGAGAAAAAATATGTATAATCTCTCCATATTTTTGAATTTCAACTATCCCCCATATACATGGGAAAAGTAGTTAAGTTTGATAATTCACCAGAATTCAACGAATCAAGATCGCCACTTTTTGATTAAACTCTGAGGTAGGTTATATTGTTTTTATCATGTACACGAACTTTCAGAATGATTGAATTCCTAATTGAATACAAAATTCGAATCGGTGTTCATTGTTAGTGGGGCATGTTTTTGCCACTTCAGAAATACATAATTAATTTTAAAAAACCGTTGACACTTTTTGAACGTGTTTTCTCATAGAAGATGGTTCAAAGTAAGTTGAATTTGAATATCGAGAAAAAATATGTATAATCTCTCAATATTTTTGAATTTCAACTATCCCCCATATACATGGGAAAAATAGTTAAGTTTGATAATTCACCAGAATTCAACGAATCAAGATCGCCACTTTTTGATTAAACTCTGAGGTAGGGTATATTGTTTTTATCATGTACACGAACTTTCAGAATGATTGAATTCCTAATTGAATACAAAATTCGAATCGGTGTTCATTGTTAGTGGGGCATGTTTTTGCCACTTCAGAAATTCATAATTAATTTTTAAAAAACCGTTGACACTTTTTGAACGTGTTTTCTCATAGAAGATGGTTCAAATTAAGTTGAATTTGAATATCGAGAAAAAATATGTATAATCTCTCCATATTTTTGAAATTCATCTATCCCCCATATACATGGGAAAAGTAGTTAAGTTTGATAATTCACCAGAATTCAACGAATCAAGATCGCCACTTTTTGATTAAACTCTGAGGTAGGGTATATTGTTTTTATCATGTACACGAACTTTCAGAATGATTGAATTCCTAATTGAATACAAAATTCGAATCGGTGTTCATTGTTAGTGTGGCATGTTTTTGCCACTTCAGAAATTCATAATTAATTTTTAAAAAACCGTTGACACTTTTTGAACGTGTTTTCTCATAGAAGATGGTTCAAATTAAGTTGAATTTGAATATCGAGAAAAAATATGTATAACCTCTCCATATTTTTGAATTTGAACTATCCCCCATATACATGGGAAAAGTAGTTAAGTTTGATAATTCACCAGAATTCAACGAATCAAGATAGCCACTTTTTGATTAAACTCTGAGGTAGGGTATTTTGTTTTTATCGTGTACACGAATTTTCAGAATGATTGAATTCCTAATTCAATACAAAAGTCGAATCAGTGTTAATTGTTAGTGGGGCATGTTTTTGCCACTTCAAAAATTCATAACTAATTTTTAAAAAATCGTTGACTCCTTTTGAAGGTGTTTTGTCATAGAGGACGGTTCAAACTAAGTTGAATTTGAATATCAAGAAAAAATATGTATTATCTCTCCATATTTTTGAATTTGAACTATCCCCCATATACTTCACATGGGAAAAGTAGTTAAGTTTGATAATTCACCAGGATTCAACGAATCAAGATCATCACTTTTTGATTAAAGTCTGAGGTAGATATTGTTTTTATCATGTACACGCACTTTCAGAATGATTGATATCCTAATTGAATACAAAATTCGAATCGGTGTTCATTGTTAGTGGGGCATGTTTTTGCCACTTCAGAAATTCATAATTAATATTTAAAAAATCGTTGACACTTTTTGAACGTGTTTTCTCATAGAAGATGGTTCAAATTAAGTTGAATTTGAATATCGAGAAAAAATATGTATAATCTCTCCATATTTTTTAAATTCATCTATCCCCCATATACATGGGAAAAGTAGTTAAGTTTGATAATTCACCAGAATTCAACGAATCAAGATCGCCACTTTTTGATTAAACTCTGAGGTAGGGTATATTGTTTTTATCATGTACATGAACTTTCAGAATGATTGAATTCCTAATTGAATACAAAATTCGAATCGGTGTTCATTGTTAGTGGGGCATGTTTTTGCCACTTCAGAAATTCATAATTAATTTTTATAAAACCGTTAACACTTTTTGAACGTGTTTTCTCATAGAAGATGGTTCAAAGTAAGTTGAATTTGAATATCGAGAAAAAATATGTATAATCTCTCAATATTTTTGAATTTCAACTATCCCCCATATACATGGGAAAAATAGTTAAGTTTGATAATTCACCAGAATTCAACGAATCAAGATCGCCACTTTTTGATTAAACTCTGAGGTAGGGTATATTGTTTTTATCATGTACACGAACTTTCAGAATGATTGAATTCCTAATTGAATACAAAATTCGAATCGGTGTTCATTGTTAGTGGGGCATGTTTTTGCCACTTCAGAAATTCATAATTAATTTTTAAAAAACCGTTGACACTTTTTGAACGTGTTTTCTCATAGAAGATGGTTCAAATTAAGTTGAATTTGAATATCGAGAAAAAATATGTATAATCTCTCCATATTTTTGAAATTCATCTATCCCCCATATACATGGGAAAAGTAGTTAAGTTTGATAATTCACCAGAATTCAACGAATCAAGATCGCCACTTTTTGATTAAACTCTGAGGTAGGGTATATTGTTTTTATCATGTACACGAACTTTCAGAATGATTGAATTCCTAATTGAATACAAAATTCGAATCGGTGTTCATTGTTAGTGGGGCATGTTTTTGCCACTTCAGAAATTCATAATTAATTTTTAAAAAACCGTTGACACTTTTTGAACGTGTTTTCTCATAGAAAATGGTTCAAATTAAGTTGAATTTGAATATCGAGAAAAAATATGTATAACCTCTCCATATTTTTGAATTTGAACTATCCCCCATATACATGGGAAAAGTAGTTAAGTTTGATAATTCACCAGAATTCAACGAATCAAGATAGCCACTTTTTGATTAAACTCTGAGGTAGGGTATTTTGTTTTTATCGTGTACACGAATTTTCAGAATGATTGAATTCCTAATTCAATACAAAAGTCGAATCAGTGTTAATTGTTAGTGGGGCATGTTTTTGCCACTTCAAAAATTCATAACTAATTTTTAAAAAATCGTTGACTCCTTTTGAAGGTGTTTTGTCATAGAGGACGGTTCAAACTAAGTTGAATTTGAATATCAAGAAAAAATATGTATTATCTCTCCATATTTTTGAATTTGAACTATCCCCCATATACTTCACATGGGAAAAGTAGTTAAGTTTGATAATTCACCAGGATTCAACGAATCAAGATCATCACTTTTTGATTAAAGTCTGAGGTAGATATTGTTTTTATCATGTACACGCACTTTCAGAATGATTGATATCCTAATTGAATACAAAATTCGAATCGGTGTTCATTGTTAGTGGGGCATGTTTTTGCCACTTCAGAAATTCATAATTAATTTTTTAAAAACCGTTGACACTTTTTGAACGTGTTTTCTCATAGAAGATGGTTCAAATTAAGTTGAATTTGAATATCGAGAAAAAATATGTATAATCTCTCCATATTTTTGAATTTCAACTATCCCCCATATACATGGGAAAAGTAGTTAAGTTTGATAATTCACCAGAATTCAACGAATCAAGATCGCCACTTTTTGATTAAACTCTGAGGTAGGGTGTATTGTTTTTGTCATGTACACGAACTTTCAGAATGATTGAATTCCTAATTGAATACAAAATTCGAATCGGTGTTCATTGTTAGTGGGGCATGTTTTTGCCACTTCAGAAATTCATAATTAATTTTTAAAAAACCATTGACACTTTTTGAACGTGTTTTCTCATAGAAGATGGTTCAAATTAAGTTGAATTTGAATATCGAGAAAAAATATGTATAATCTCTCCATATTTTTGAATTTCAACTATCCCCCATATACATGGGAAAAGTAGTTAAGTTTGATAATTCACCAGAATTCAACGAATCAAGATCGCCACTTTTTGATTAAACTCTGAGGTAGGGTATATTGTTTTTATCATGTACACGAACTTTCAGAATGATTGAATTCCTAATTGAATACAAAATTCGAATCGGTGTTCATTGTTAGTGGGGCATGTGTTTGCCACTTCAGAAATTCATAATTAATTTTAAAAAACCGTTGACACTTTTTGAACGTGTTTTCTCATAGAAGATGGTTCAAAGTAAGTTGAATTTGAATATCGAGAAAAAATATGTATAATCTCTCAATATTTTTGAATTTCAACTATCCCCCATATACATGGGAAAAATAGTTAAGTTTGATAATTCACCAGAATTCAACGAATCAAGATCGCCACTTTTTGATTAAACTCTGAGGTAGAGTATATTGTTATTATCATGTACACGAACTTTCAGAATGATTGAATTCCTAATTGAATACAAAATTCGAATCGGTGTTCATTGTTAGTGGGGCATGTTTTTGCCACTTCAGACATTCATAATTAATTTTTAAAAAACCGTTGACACTTTTTGAACGTGTTTTCTCATAGAAGATGGTTCAAATTAAGTTGAATTTGAATATCGAGAAAAAATATGTATAATCTCTCCATATTTTTGAAATTCAACTATCCCCCATATACATGGGAAAAGTAGTTAAGTTTGATAATTCACCAGAATTCAACGAATCGAGATCGCCACTTTTTGATTAAACTCTGAGGTAGGGTATATTGTTTTTATCATGTACACGAACTTTCAGAATGATTGAATTCCTAATTGAATACAAAATTCGAATCGGTGTTCATTGTTAGTGGGGCATGTTTTTGCCACATCAGAAATTCATAATTAATTTTTAAAAATCCGTTGACACTTTTTTAAAGTGTTTTCTCATAGAAGATGGTTCAAATTAAGTTGAATTTGAATATCGAGAAAAAATATTTATAATCTCTCCATATTTTTGAATTTCAACTATCCCCCATATACATGGGAAAAGTAGTTAAGTTTGATAATTCACCAGAATTCAACGAATCAAGATCGCCACTTTTTGATTAAACTCTGAGGTAGGGTATATTGTTTTTATCATGTACACGAACATTCAGAATGATTGAATTCCTAATTGAATACAAAATTCGAATCGGTGTTCATTGTTAGTGGGGCATGTTTTTGCCACTTCAGAAATACATAATTAATTTTTAAAAAACCGTTGACACTTTTTGAACGTGTTTTCTCATAGAAGATGGTTCAAATTAAGTTGAATTTGAATATCGAGAAAAAATATGTATAATCTCTCCATATTTTTGAATTTCAACTATCCCCCATATACATGGGAAAAGTAGTTAAGTTTGATAATTCACCAGAATTCAACGAATCAAGATCGCCACTTTTTGATTAAACTCTGAGGTAGGGTATATTGTTTTTATCATGTACACGAACTTTCAGAATGATTGAATTCCTAATTGAATACAAAATTCGAATCGGTGTTCATTGTTAGTGGGGCATGTTTTTGCCACTTCAGAAATACATAATTAATTTTAAAAAACCGTTGACACTTTTTGAACGTGTTTTCTCATAGAAGATGGTTCAAAGTAAGTTGAATTTGAATATCGAGAAAAAATATGTATAATCTCTCAATATTTTTGAATTTCAACTATCCCCCATATACATGGGAAAAATAGTTAAGTTTGATAATTCACCAGAATTCAACGAATCAAGATCGCCACTTTTTGATTAAACTCTGAGGTAGGGTATATTGTTTTTATCATGTACACGAACTTTCAGAATGATTGAATTCCTAATTGAATACAAAATTCGAATCGGTGTTCATTGTTAGTGGGGCATGTTTTTGCCACTTCAGAAATTCATAATTAATTTTTAAAAAACCGTTGACACTTTTTGAACGTGTTTTCTCATAGAAGATGGTTCAAATTAAGTTGAATTTGAATATCGAGAAAAAATATGTATAATCTCTCCATATTTTTGAAATTCATCTATCCCCCATATACATGGGAAAAGTAGTTAAGTTTGATAATTCACCAGAATTCAACGAATCAAGATCGCCACTTTTTGATTAAACTCTGAGGTAGGGTATATTGTTTTTATCATGTACACGAACTTTCAGAATGATTGAATTCCTAATTGAATACAAAATTCGAATCGGTGTTCATTGTTAGTGGGGCATGTTTTTGCCACTTCAGAAATTCATAATTAATTTTTAAAAAACCGTTGACACTTTTTGAACGTGTTTTCTCATAGAAAATGGTTCAAATTAAGTTGAATTTGAATATCGAGAAAAAATATGTATAACCTCTCCATATTTTTGAATTTGAACTATCCCCCATATACATGGGAAAAGTAGTTAAGTTTGATAATTCACCAGAATTCAACGAATCAAGATAGCCACTTTTTGATTAAACTCTGAGGTAGGGTATTTTGTTTTTATCGTGTACACGAATTTTCAGAATGATTGAATTCCTAATTCAATACAAAAGTCGAATCAGTGTTAATTGTTAGTGGGGCATGTTTTTGCCACTTCAAAAATTCATAACTAATTTTTAAAAAATCGTTGACTCCTTTTGAAGGTGTTTTGTCATAGAGGACGGTTCAAACTAAGTTGAATTTGAATATCAAGAAAAAATATGTATTATCTCTCCATATTTTTGAATTTGAACTATCCCCCATATACTTCACATGGGAAAAGTAGTTAAGTTTGATAATTCACCAGGATTCAACGAATCAAGATCATCACTTTTTGATTAAAGTCTGAGGTAGATATTGTTTTTATCATGTACACGCACTTTCAGAATGATTGATATCCTAATTGAATACAAAATTCGAATCGGTGTTCATTGTTAGTGGGGCATGTTTTTGCCACTTCAGAAATTCATAATTAATATTTAAAAAATCGTTGACACTTTTTGAACGTGTTTTCTCATAGAAGATGGTTCAAATTAAGTTGAATTTCAATATCGAGAAAAAATATGTATAATCTCTCCATATTTTTTAAATTCATCTATCCCCCATATACATGGGAAAAGTAGTTAAGTTTGATAATTCACCAGAATTCAACGAATCAAGATCGCCACTTTTTGATTAAACTCTGAGGTAGGGTATATTGTTTTTATCATGTACATGAACTTTCAGAATGATTGAATTCCTAATTGAATACAAAATTCGAATCGGTGTTCATTGTTAGTGGGGCATGTTTTTGCCACTTCAGAAATTCATAATTAATTTTTATAAAACCGTTAACACTTTTTGAACGTGTTTTCTCATAGAAGATGGTTCAAATTAAGTTGAATTTGAATTTCGAGAAAAAATATGTATAATCTCTCCATTATTTTTGAATTTCAACTAACCCCATATACATGAGAAAAGTAGTTAAGTTTGATAATTCACCAGAATTCAACAAATCAAGATCGCCATTTTTTGTTTAAACTCTGAGGTGGGGTATATTGTTTTTATCATGTACACGAACTTTCAGAATGATTGAATTCCTAATTGAAAACAAAATTCGAATCGGTGTTCATTGTTAGTGGGGCATGTTTTTGCCACTTCAGAAATTCATAATTAATTTTTAAAAAACCGTTGACACTTTTTGAACGTGTTTTCTCATAGAAGATGGTTCAAATTAAGTTGAATTTCAATATCGAGAAAAAATATGTATAATCTCTCCATATTTTTGAATTTCAACTATCCCCCATATACATGGGAAAAGTAGTTAAGTTTGATAATTCACCAGAATTCAACGAATCAAGATCGCCACTTTTTGATTAAACTCTGAGGTAGAGTATATTGTTTTTATCATGTACACGAACTTTCAGAATGATTGAATTCCTAATTGAATACAAAATTCGAATCGGTGTTCATTGTTAGTGGGGCATGTTTTTGCCACTTCAGACATTCATAATTAATTTTTAAAAAACCGTTGACACTTTTTGAACGTGTTTTCTCATAGAAGATGGTTCAAATTAAGTTGAATTTGAATATCGAGAAAAAATATGTATAATCTCTCCATATTTTTGAATTTCAACTATCCCCCATATACATGGGAAAAGTAGTTAAGTTTGATAATTCACCAGAATTCAACGAATCAAGATCGCCACTTTTTGATTAAAGTCTGAGGTAGGGTATATTGTTTTTATCAAGTACACGCACTTTCAGAATGATTGATATCCTAATTGAATACAAAATTCGAATCAGTGTTCATTGTTAGTGGGGCATGTTTTTGCCATTTCAGAAATTCATAATTAATTTTTAAAAAAACGTTGACACTTTTTGAACGTGTTTTCTCATAGAAGATGGTTCAAATTAAGTTGAATTTGAATATCGAGAAAAAATATGTATAATCTCTCCATATTTTTGAATTTCAACTATCCCCCATATACATGGGAAAAGTAGTTAAGTTTGATTATTCAACAGAATTCAACGAATCAAGATCGCCAGTTTTTGATTAAACTCTGAGGTAGGGTATATTGTTTTATCATGTACACGAACATTCAGAATGATTGAATTCCTAATTGAATACAAAATTCGAATCGGTGTTAATTGTTAGTGGGGCATGTTTTTGCCACTTCAGAAATTCATAATTAATTTTTAAAAAACCGTTAACACTTTTTTAACGTGTTTTCTCATAGAAGATGGTTCAAATTAAGTTGAATTTGAATATCGAGAAAAAATATGTATAATCTCCCCATATTTTTGAATTTCAACTATCCCCCATATACATGGGAAAAGTAGTTAAGTTTGATAATTCACCAGAATTCAAAAAATCAAGATCGCCACTTTTTGATTAAAGTCTGAGGTAGGGTATATTGTTTTTATCAAGTACACGCACTTTCAGAGTGATTGATATCTTAATTGAATACAAAATTCGAATCGGTGTTCATTGTTAGTGGGGCATGTTTTTGCCACTTCAGAAATTCATAATTAATTTTTAAAAAACCGTTGACACTTTTTGAACGTGTTTTCTCATAGAAGATGGTTCAAATTAAGTTGAATTTGTATATCGAGAAAAAATATGTATAATCTCTCCATATTTTTGAATTTCAACTATCCCCCATATACATGGGAAAAGTAGTTAAGTCTGATAATTCACCAGAATTAAACTAATCAAGATCGCCACTTTTTGATTAAACTCTGAGGTAGGGTATATTGTTTTTATCATGTACACGAACTTTCAGAATGATTGAATTCCTAATTGAATACAAAATTCGAATCGGTGTTCATTGTTAGTGGGGCATGTTTTTGCCACTTCAGAAATTCATAATTAATTTTTAAAAAACCATTGACACTTTTTGAACGTGTTTTCTCATAGAAGATGGTTCAAATTAAGTTGAATTTGAATATCGAGAAAAAATATGTATAATCACTCCATATTTTTGAATTTCAACTATCCCCCATATACATGGGAAAAGTAGTTAAGTTTGATAATTCACCAGAATTCAACGAATCAAGATCGCCACTTTTTGATTAAACTCTGAGGTAGGGTATATTGTTTTTATCATGTACACGAACTTTCAGAATGATTGAATTCCTAATTGAATACAAAATTCGAATCGGTGTTCATTGTTAGTGGGGCATGTGTTTGCCACTTCAGAAATTCATAATTAATTTTAAAAAACCGTTGACACTTTTTGAACGTGTTTTCTCATAGAAGATGGTTCAAAGTAAGTTGAATTTGAATATCGAGAAAAAATATGTATAATCTCTCAATATTTTTGAATTTCAACTATCCCCCATATACATGGGAAAAATAGTTAAGTTTGATAATTCACCAGAATTCAACGAATCAAGATCGCCACTTTTTGATTAAACTCTGAGGTAGAGTATATTGTTATTATCATGTACACGAACTTTCAGAATGATTGAATTCCTAATTGAATACAAAATTCGAATCGGTGTTCATTGTTAGTGGGGCATGTTTTTGCCACTTCAGACATTCATAATTAATTTTTAAAAAACCGTTGACACTTTTTGAACGTGTTTTCTCATAGAAGATGGTTCAAATTAAGTTGAATTTGAATATCGAGAAAAAATATGTATAATCTCTCCATATTTTTGAATTTCAACTAACCCCATATACATGAGGAAAGTAGTTAAGTTTGATAATTCACCAGAATTCAACAAATCAAGATCGCCACTTTTTGTTTAAACTCTGAGGTAGGGTATATTGTTTTTATCATGTACACGAACTTTCAGAATGATTGAATTCCTAATTGAATACAAAATTCGAATCGGTGTTCATTGTTAGTGGGGCATGTTTTTGCCACTTCAGAAATTCATAATTAATTTTTATAAAACCGTTAACACTTTTTGAACGTGTTTTCTCATAGAAGATGGTTCAAATTAAGTTGAATTTGAATTTCGAGAACAAATATGTATAATCTCTCCATATTTTTGAATTTCAACTATCCCCCATATACATGAGAAAAGTAGTTAAGTTTGATAATTCACCAGAATTCAACGAATCAAGATCGCCACTTTTTGATTAAACTCTGAGGTAGAGTATATTGTTATTATCATGTACATGAACTTTCAGAATGATTGAATTCCTAATTGAATACAAAATTCGAATCGGTGTTCATTGTTAGTGGGGCATGTTTTTGCCACTTCAGAAATTCATAATTAATTTTTATAAAACCGTTAACACTTTTTGAACGTGTTTTCTCATAGAAGATGGTTCAAATTAAGTTGAATTTGAATTTCGAGAAAAAATATGTATAATCTCTCCATTATTTTTGAATTTCAACTAACCCCATATACATGAGAAAAGTAGTTAAGTTTGATAATTCACCAGAATTCAACAAATCAAGATCGCCACTTTTTGTTTAAACTCTGAGGTGGGGTATATTGTTTTTATCATGTACACGAACTTTCAGAATGATTGAATTCCTAATTGAATACAAAATTCGAATCGGTGTTCATTGTTAGTGGGGCATGTTTTTGCCACTTCAGAAATTCATAATTAATTTTTAAAAAACCGTTGACACTTTTTGAACGTGTTTTCTCATAGAAGATGGTTCAAATTAAGTTGAATTTCAATATCGAGAAAAAATATGTATAATCTCTCCATATTTTTGAATTTCAACTATCCCCCATATACATGGGAAAAGTAGTTAAGTTTGATAATTCACCAGAATTCAACGAATCAAGATCGCCACTTTTTGATTAAACTCTGAGGTAGAGTATATTGTTTTTATCATGTACACGAACTTTCAGAATGATTGAATTCCTAATTGAATACAAAATTCGAATCGGTGTTCATTGTTAGTGGGGCATGTTTTTGCCACTTCAGACATTCATAATTAATTTTTAAAAAACCGTTGACACTTTTTGAACGTGTTTTCTCATAGAAGATGGTTCAAATTAAGTTGAATTTGAATATCGAGAAAAAATATGTATAATCTCTCCATATTTTTGAATTTCAACTATCCCCCATATACATGGGAAAAGTAGTTAAGTTTGATAATTCACCAGAATTCAACGAATCAAGATCGCCACTTTTTGATTAAACTCTGAGGTAGGGTATATTGTTTTTATCATGTACACGAACTTTCAGAATGATTGAATTCCTAATTGAATACAAAATTCGAATCGGTGTTCATTGTTAGTGGGGCATGTTTTTGCCACTTCAGAAATTCATAATTAATTTTTAAAAAACCGTTGACACTTTTTGAACGTGTTTTCTCATAGAAAATGGTTCAAATTAAGTTGAATTTGAATATCGAGAAAAAATATGTATAACCTCTCCATTTTTTTTGAATTTGAACTATCCCCCATATACATGGGAAAAGTAGTTAAGTTTGATAATTCACCAGAATTCAACGAATCAAGATCGCCACTTTTTGATTAAACTCTGAGGTAGGGTATATTGTTTTTATCATGTACACGAACTTTCAGAATGATTGAATTCCTAATTGAATACAAAATTCGAATCGGTGTTCATTGTTAGTGGGGCATGTTTTTGCCACTTCAGAAATTCATAATTAATTTTTAAAAAACCGTTGACACTTTTTGAACGTGTTTTCTCATAGAAAATGGTTCAAATTAAGTTGAATTTGAATATCGAGAAAAAATATGTATAATCTCTCCATATTTTTGAATTTGAACTATCCCCCATATACATGGGAAAAGTAGTTAAGTTTGATAATTCACCAGAATTCAACGAATCAAGATAGCCTCTTTTTGATTAAACTCTGAGGTAGGGTATTTTGTTTTTATCGTGTACACGAATTTTCAGAATGATTGAATTCCTAATTCAATACAAAAGTCGAATCAGTGTTAATTGTTAGTGGGGCATGTTTTTGCCACTTCAAAAATTCATAACTAATTTTTAAAAAAATCGTTGACTCCTTTTGAAGGTGTTTTGTCATAGAGGACGGTTCAAACTAAGTTGAATTTGAATATCAAGAAAAAATATGTATTATCTCTCCATATTTTTGAATTTGAACTATCCCCCATATACTTCACATGGGAAAAGTAGTTAAGTTTGATAATTCACCAGGATTCAACGAATCAAGATCATCACTTTTTGATTAAAGTCTGAGGTAGATATTGTTTTTATCATGTACACGCACTTTCAGAATGATTGATATCCTAATTGAATACAAAATTCGAATCGGTGTTCATTGTTAGTGGGGCATGTTTTTGCCACTTCAGAAATTCATAATTAATATTTAAAAAATCGTTGACACTTTTTGAACGTGTTTTCTCATAGAAGATGGTTCAAATTAAGTTGAATTTGAATATCGAGAAAAAATATGTATAATCTCTCCATATTTTTTAAATTCATCTATCCCCCATATACATGGGAAAAGTAGTTAAGTTTGATAATTCACCAGAATTCAACGAATCAAGATCGCCACTTTTTGATTAAACTCTGAGGTAGGGTATATTGTTTTTATCATGTACACGAACTTTCAGAATGATTGAATTCCTAATTGAATACAAAATTCGAATCGGTGTTCATTGTTAGTGGGGCATGTTTTTGCCACTTCAGAAATTCATAATTAATTTTTATAAAACCGTTAACACTTTTTGAACGTGTTTTCTCATAGAAGATGGTTCAAATTAAGTTGAATTTGAATTTCGAGAAAAAATATGTATAATCTCTCCATATTTTTGAATTTCAACTAACCCCATATACATGAGAAAAGTAGTTAAGTTTGATAATTCACCAGAATTCAACAAATCAAGATCGCCACTTTTTGTTTAAACTCTGAGGTAGGGTATATTGTTTTTATCATGTACACGAACTTTCAGAATGATTGAATTCCTAATTGAATACAAAATTCGAATCGGTGTTCATTGTTAGTGGGGCATGTTTTTGCCACTTCAGAAATTCATAATTAATTTTTAAAAAACCGTTGACACTTTTTGAACGTGTTTTCTCATAGAAGATGGTTCAAATTAAGTTGAATTTCAATATCGAGAAAAAATATGTATAATCTCTCCATATTTTTGAATTTCAACTATCCCCCATATACATGGGAAAAGTAGTTAAGTTTGATAATTCACCAGAATTCAACGAATCAAGATCGCCACTTTTTGATTACACTCTGAGGTAGGGTATATTGTTTTATCATGTACACGAACTTTCAGAATGATTGAATTCCTAATTGAATACAAAATTCGTATCGGTGTTCATTGTTAGTGGGGCATGTTTTTGCCACTTCAGAAATTCATAATTAATTTTTAAAAAACCGTTGACACTTTTTGAACGTGTTTTCTCATAGAAGATGGTTCAAATTAAGTTGAATTTGAATTTCGAGAAAAAATATGTATAATCTCTCCATATTTTTGAATTTCAACTATCCCCCATATACATGAGAAAAGTAGTTAAGTTTGATAATTCACCAGAATTCAACAAATCAAGATCACCACTTTTTGTTTAAACTCTGAGGTAGGGTATATTGTTTTTATCATGTACACGAACTTTCAGAATGATTGAATTCCTAATTGAATACAAAATTCGAATCGGTGTTCATTGTTAGTGGGGCATGTTTTTGCCACTTCAGAAATTCATAATTAATTTTTAAAAAACCGTTGACACTTTTTTAACGTGTTTTCTCATAGAAGATGGTTCAAATTAAGTTGAATTTGAATATCGAGAAAAAATATGTATAATCTCTCCATATTTTTGAATTTCAATTATCCCCCATATACATGGGAAAAGTAGTTAAGTTTGATAATTCACCAGAATTCAACGAATCAAGATCGTTACTTTTTGATTAAACTCTGAGGTAGGGTATATTGTTATTATCATGTACACGAACTTTCAGAATGATTGAATTCCTAATTGAATACAAAATTCGAATCGGTGTTCATTGTTAGTGGGGCATGTTTTTGCCACTTCAGAAATTCATAATTAATTTTTAAAACACCGTTGACACTTTTTGAACGTGTTTTCTCATAGAAGATGGTTCAAATTAAGTTGAAATTGAATATCGAGAAAAAATATGTATAATCTCTCCATATTTTTGAATTTCAACTATCCCCAATATTCATGGGAAAAGTAGTTAAGTTTGATAATTCACCAGAATTCAACGAATCAAGATCGCCACTTTTTGATTAAACTCTGAGGTAGGGTATATTGTTTTTATCATGTACACGAACTTTCAGAATGATTGAATTCCTAATTGAATACAAAATTCGAATCGGTGTTCATTGTTTGTGGGGCATGTTTTTGCCACTTCAGAAATTCATAATTAATTTTTAAAAAACCGTTGACTCTTTTTGAACGTGTTTTCACATAGAAGATGGTTCAAATTAAGTTGAAATTGAATATCGAGAAAAAATATGTATAATCTCTCCATATTTTTGAATTTCAACTATCCCCCATATACATGGGAAAAGTAGTTAAGTTTGATAATTCACCAGAATTAAACGAATCAAGATCGCCACTTTTTGATTAAACTCTGAGGTAGGGTATATTGTTTTTATCATGTACACGAACTTTCAGAATGATTGAATTCCTAATTGAATACAAAATTCGAATCGGTGTTCATTGTTAGTGGGGCATGTTTTTGCCACTTCTGAAATTCATAATTAATTTTTCAAAAACCGTTGACACTTTTTGAACGTGTTTTCTCATAGAAGATGGTTCAAATTAAGTTGAATTTGAATATCGAGAAAAAATATGTATAATCTCTCCATATTTTTGAATTTCAACTATCCCCCATATACATGGGAAAAGTAGTTAAGTTTGATAATTCACCAGAATTCAACGAATCAAGATCGCCACTTTTTGATTGAACTCTGAGGTAGGGTATATTGTTTTTATCATGTACACGAACTTTCAGAATGATTGAATTCCTAATTGAATACAAAATTCGAATCGGTGTTCATTGTTAGTGGGGCATGTTTTTGCCACTTCAGAAATTCATAATTAATTTTTAAAAAACCGTTGACACTTTTTTAACGTGTTTTCTCATAGAAGATGGTTCAAATTAAGTTGAATTTGAATATCGAGAAAAAATATGTATAATCTCTCCATATTTTTGAATTTCAACTATCCCCCATATACATGGGAAAAGTAGTTAAGTTTGATAATTCACCAGAATTCAACGAATCAAGATCGCCACTTTTTGATTAAACTCTGAGGTAGGGTATATTGTTTTTATCATGTACACGAACTTTCAGAATGATTGAATTCCTAATTGAATACAAAATTCGAATCGGTGTTCATTGTTAGTGGGGCATGTTTTTTCCACTTCAGAAATTCATAATTAATTTTTAAAAATCCGTTGACACTTTTTTAACGTGTTTTCTCATAGAAGATGGTTCAAATTAAGTTGAATTTGAATATCGAGAAAAAATATGTATAATCTCTCCATATTTTTGAATTTCAACTATCCCCCATATACATGGGAAAAGTACTTAAGTTTGATAATTCACCAGAATTCAACGAATCAAGATCGCCACTTTTTGATTAAACTCTGAGGTAGGGTATATTGCTTTTATCATGTACACGAACATTCAGAATGATTGAATTCCTAATTGAATACAAAATTCGAATCGGTGTTCATTGTTAGTGGGGCATGTTTTTGCCACTTCAGAAATTCATAATTAATTTTTAAAAAACCGTTGACACTTTTTGAACGTGTTTTCTCATAGAAGATGGTTCAAATTAAGTTGAATTTGAATATCGAGAAAAAATATGTATAATCTCTCCATATTTTTGAATTTCAACTATCCCCCATATACATGGGAAAAGTAGTTAAGTTTGATAATTCACCAGAATTCAACGAATCAAGATCGCCACTTTTTGATTAAACTCTGAGGTAGGGTATATTACTTTTATCATGTACACGAACTTTCAGAATGATTGAATTCCTAATTGAATACAAAATTCGAATCGGTGTTCATTGTTAGTGGGGCATGTTTTTGCCACTTCAGAAATTCATAATTAATTTTAAAAAACCGTTGACACTTTTTGAACGTGTTTTCTCATAGAAGATGTTTCAAAATAAGTTGAATTTGAATATGGAGAAAAAATATGTATAATCTCTCCATATTTTTGAATTTCAACTATCCCCCATATACATGAGAAAAGTAGTTAAGTTTGATAATTCACCAGAATTCAACAAATCAAGATCGCCACTTTTTGTTTAAACTCTGAGGTAGGGTATATTGTTTTTATCATGTACACGAACTTTCAGAATGATTGAATTCCTAATTGAATACAAAATTCGAATCGGTGTTCATTGTTAGTGGGGCATGTTTTTGCCACTTCAGAAATTCATAATTAATTTTTATAAAACCGTTAACACTTTTTGAACGTGTTTTCTCATAGAAGATGGTTCAAATTAAGTTGAATTTGAATTTCGAGAACAAATATGTATAATCTCTCCATATTTTTGAATTTCAACTATCCCCCATATACATGAGAAAAGTAGTTAAGTTTGATAATTCACCAGAATTCAACGAATCAAGATCGCCACTTTTTGATTAAACTCTGAGGTAGAGTATATTGTTATTATCATGTACATGAACTTTCAGAATGATTGAATTCCTAATTGAATACAAAATTCGAATCGGTGTTCATTGTTAGTGGGGCATGTTTTTGCCACTTCAGAAATTCATAATTAATTTTTATAAAACCGTTAACACTTTTTGAACGTGTTTTCTCATAGAAGATGGTTCAAATTAAGTTGAATTTGAATTTCGAGAAAAAATATGTATAATCTCTCCATTATTTTTGAATTTCAACTAACCCCATATACATGAGAAAAGTAGTTAAGTTTGATAATTCACCAGAATTCAACAAATCAAGATCGCCACTTTTTGTTTAAACTCTGAGGTGGGGTATATTGTTTTTATCATGTACACGAACTTTCAGAATGATTGAATTCCTAATTGAATACAAAATTCGAATCGGTGTTCATTGTTAGTGGGGCATGTTTTTGCCACTTCAGAAATTCATAATTAATTTTTAAAAAACCGTTGACACTTTTTGAACGTGTTTTCTCATAGAAGATGGTTCAAATTAAGTTGAATTTCAATATCGAGAAAAAATATGTATAATCTCTCCATATTTTTGAATTTCAACTATCCCCCATATACATGGGAAAAGTAGTTAAGTTTGATAATTCACCAGAATTCAACGAATCAAGATCGCCACTTTTTGATTAAACTCTGAGGTAGAGTATATTGTTTTTATCATGTACACGAACTTTCAGAATGATTGAATTCCTAATTGAATACAAAATTCGAATCGGTGTTCATTGTTAGTGGGGCATGTTTTTGCCACTTCAGACATTCATAATTAATTTTTAAAAAACCGTTGACACTTTTTGAACGTGCTTTCTCATAGAAGATGGTTCAAATTAAGTTGAATTTGAATATCGAGAAAAAATATGTATAATCTCTCCATATTTTTGAATTTCAACTATCCCCCATATACATGGGAAAAGTAGTTAAGTTTGATAATTCACCAGAATTCAACGAATCAAGATCGCCACTTTTTGATTAAACTCTGAGGTAGGGTATATTGTTTTTATCATGTACACGAACTTTCAGAATGATTGAATTCCTAATTGAATACAAAATTCGAATCGGTGTTCATTGTTAGTGGGGCATGTTTTTGCCACTTCAGAAATTCATAATTAATTTTTAAAAAACCGTTGACACTTTTTGAACGTGTTTTCTCATAGAAAATGGTTCAAATTAAGTTGAATTTGAATATCGAGAAAAAATATGTATAACCTCTCCATATTTTTGAATTTGAACTATCCCCCATATACATGGGAAAAGTAGTTAAGTTTGATAATTCACCAGAATTCAACGAATCAAGATCGCCACTTTTTGATTAAACTCTGAGGTAGGGTATATTGTTTTTATCATGTACACGAACTTTCAGAATGATTGAATTCCTAATTGAATACAAAATTCGAATCGGTGTTCATTGTTAGTGGGGCATGTTTTTGCCACTTCAGAAATTCATAATTAATTTTTAAAAAACCGTTGACACTTTTTGAACGTGTTTTCTCATAGAAAATGGTTCAAATTAAGTTGAATTTGAATATCGAGAAAAAATATGTATAATCTCTCCATATTTTTGAATTTGAACTATCCCCCATATACATGGGAAAAGTAGTTAAGTTTGATAATTCACCAGAATTCAACGAATCAAGATAGCCTCTTTTTGATTAAACTCTGAGGTAGGGTATTTTGTTTTTATCGTGTACACGAATTTTCAGAATGATTGAATTCCTAATTCAATACAAAAGTCGAATCAGTGTTAATTGTTAGTGGGGCATGTTTTTGCCACTTCAAAAATTCATAACTAATTTTTAAAAAAATCGTTGACTCCTTTTGAAGGTGTTTTGTCATAGAGGACGGTTCAAACTAAGTTGAATTTGAATATCAAGAAAAAATATGTATTATCTCTCCATATTTTTGAATTTGAACTATCCCCCATATACTTCACATGGGAAAAGTAGTTAAGTTTGATAATTCACCAGGATTCAACGAATCAAGATCATCACTTTTTGATTAAAGTCTGAGGTAGATATTGTTTTTATCATGTACACGCACTTTCAGAATGATTGATATCCTAATTGAATACAAAATTCGAATCGGTGTTCATTGTTAGTGGGGCATGTTTTTGCCACTTCAGAAATTCATAATTAATATTTAAAAAATCGTTGACACTTTTTGAACGTGTTTTCTCATAGAAGATGGTTCAAATTAAGTTGAATTTGAATATCGAGAAAAAATATGTATAATCTCTCCATATTTTTTAAATTCATCTATCCCCCATATACATGGGAAAAGTAGTTAAGTTTGATAATTCACCAGAATTCAACGAATCAAGATCGCCACTTTTTGATTAAACTCTGAGGTAGGGTATATTGTTTTTATCATGTACACGAACTTTCAGAATGATTGAATTCCTAATTGAATACAAAATTCGAATCGGTGTTCATTGTTAGTGGGGCATGTTTTTGCCACTTCAGAAATTCATAATTAATTTTTATAAAACCGTTAACACTTTTTGAACGTGTTTTCTCATAGAAGATGGTTCAAATTAAGTTGAATTTGAATTTCGAGAAAAAATATGTATAATCTCTCCATATTTTTGAATTTCAACTAACCCCATATACATGAGAAAAGTAGTTAAGTTTGATAATTCACCAGAATTCAACAAATCAAGATCGCCACTTTTTGTTTAAACTCTGAGGTAGGGTATATTGTTTTTATCATGTACACGAACTTTCAGAATGATTGAATTCCTAATTGAATACAAAATTCGAATCGGTGTTCATTGTTAGTGGGGCATGTTTTTGCCACTTCAGAAATTCATAATTAATTTTTAAAAAACCGTTGACACTTTTTGAACGTGTTTTCTCATAGAAGATGGTTCAAATTAAGTTGAATTTCAATATCGAGAAAAAATATGTATAATCTCTCCATATTTTTGAATTTCAACTATCCCCCATATACATGGGAAAAGTAGTTAAGTCTGATAATTCACCAGAATTCAACGAATCAAGATCGCCACTTTTTGATTACACTCTGAGGTAGGGTATATTGTTTTATCATGTACACGAACTTTCAGAATGATTGAATTCCTAATTGAATACAAAATTCGTATCGGTGTTCATTGTTAGTGGGGCATGTTTTTGCCACTTCAGAAATTCATAATTAATTTTTAAAAAACCGTTGACACTTTTTGAACGTGTTTTCTCATAGAAGATGGTTCAAATTAAGTTGAATTTGAATTTCGAGAAAAAATATGTATAATCTCTCCATATTTTTGAATTTCAACTATCCCCCATATACATGAGAAAAGTAGTTAAGTTTGATAATTCACCAGAATTCAACAAATCAAGATCACCACTTTTTGTTTAAACTCTGAGGTAGGGTATATTGTTTTTATCATGTACACGAACTTTCAGAATGATTGAATTCCTAATTGAATACAAAATTCGAATCGGTGTTCATTGTTAGTGGGGCATGTTTTTGCCACTTCAGAAATTCATAATTAATTTTTAAAAAACCGTTGACACTTTTTTAACGTGTTTTCTCATAGAAGATGGTTCAAATTAAGTTGAATTTGAATATCGAGAAAAAATATGTATAATCTCTCCATATTTTTGAATTTCAATTATCCCCCATATACATGGGAAAAGTAGTTAAGTTTGATAATTCACCAGAATTCAACGAATCAAGATCGTTACTTTTTGATTAAACTCTGAGGTAGGGTATATTGTTATTATCATGTACACGAACTTTCAGAATGATTGAATTCCTAATTGAATACAAAATTCGAATCGGTGTTCATTGTTAGTGGGGCATGTTTTTGCCACTTCAGAAATTCATAATTAATTTTTAAAACACCGTTGACACTTTTTGAACGTGTTTTCTCATAGAAGATGGTTCAAATTAAGTTGAAATTGAATATCGAGAAAAAATATGTATAATCTCTCCATATTTTTGAATTTCAACTATCCCCAATATTCATGGGAAAAGTAGTTAAGTTTGATAATTCACCAGAATTCAACGAATCAAGATCGCCACTTTTTGATTAAACTCTGAGGTAGGGTATATTGTTTTTATCATGTACACGAACTTTCAGAATGATTGAATTCCTAATTGAATACAAAATTCGAATCGGTGTTCATTGTTTGTGGGGCATGTTTTTGCCACTTCAGAAATTCATAATTAATTTTTAAAAAACCGTTGACTCTTTTTGAACGTGTTTTCACATAGAAGATGGTTCAAATTAAGTTGAAATTGAATATCGAGAAAAAATATGTATAATCTCTCCATATTTTTGAATTTCAACTATCCCCCATATACATGGGAAAAGTAGTTAAGTTTGATAATTCACCAGAATTAAACGAATCAAGATCGCCACTTTTTGATTAAACTCTGAGGTAGGGTATATTGTTTTTATCATGTACACGAACTTTCAGAATGATTGAATTCCTAATTGAATACAAAATTCGAATCGGTGTTCATTGTTAGTGGGGCATGTTTTTGCCACTTCTGAAATTCATAATTAATTTTTCAAAAACCGTTGACACTTTTTGAACGTGTTTTCTCATAGAAGATGGTTCAAATTAAGTTGAATTTGAATATCGAGAAAAAATATGTATAATCTCTCCATATTTTTGAATTTCAACTATCCCCCATATACATGGGAAAAGTAGTTAAGTTTGATAATTCACCAGAATTCAACGAATCAAGATCGCCACTTTTTGATTGAACTCTGAGGTAGGGTATATTGTTTTTATCATGTACACGAACTTTCAGAATGATTGAATTCCTAATTGAATACAAAATTCGAATCGGTGTTCATTGTTAGTGGGGCATGTTTTTGCCACTTCAGAAATTCATAATTAATTTTTAAAAAACCGTTGACACTTTTTTAACGTGTTTTCTCATAGAAGATGGTTCAAATTAAGTTGAATTTGAATATCGAGAAAAAATATGTATAATCTCTCCATATTTTTGAATTTCAACTATCCCCCATATACATGGGAAAAGTAGTTAAGTTTGATAATTCACCAGAATTCAACGAATCAAGATCGCCACTTTTTGATTAAACTCTGAGGTAGGGTATATTGTTTTTATCATGTACACGAACTTTCAGAATGATTGAATTCCTAATTGAATACAAAATTCGAATCGGTGTTCATTGTTAGTGGGGCATGTTTTTTCCACTTCAGACATTCATAATTAATTTTTAAAAATCCGTTGACACTTTTTTAACGTGTTTTCTCATAGAAGATGGTTCAAATTAAGTTGAATTTGAATATCGAGAAAAAATATGTATAATCTCTCCATATTTTTGAATTTCAACTATCCCCCATATACATGGGAAAAGTACTTAAGTTTGATAATTCACCAGAATTCAACGAATCAAGATCGCCACTTTTTGATTAAACTCTGAGGTAGGGTATATTGCTTTTATCATGTACACGAACATTCAGAATGATTGAATTCCTAATTGAATACAAAATTCGAATCGGTGTTCATTGTTAGTGGGGCATGTTTTTGCCACTTCAGAAATTCATAATTAATTTTTAAAAAACCGTTGACACTTTTTGAACGTGTTTTCTCATAGAAGATGGTTCAAATTAAGTTGAATTTGAATATCGAGAAAAAATATGTATAATCTCTCCATATTTTTGAATTTCAACTATCCCCCATATACATGGGAAAAGTAGTTAAGTTTGATAATTCACCAGAATTCAACGAATCAAGATCGCCACTTTTTGATTAAATTCTGAGGTAGGGTATATTAATTTTATCATGTACACGAACTTTCAGAATGATTGAATTCCTAATTGAATACAAAATTCGAATCGGTGTTCATTGTTAGTGGGGCATGTTTTTGCCACTTCAGAAATTCATAATTAATTTTAAAAAACCGTTGACACTTTTTGAACGTGTTTTCTCATAGAAGATGGTTCAAAGTAAGTTGAATTTGAATATCGAGAAAAAATATGTATAATCTCTCAATATTTTTGAATTTCAACTATCCCCCATATACATGGGAAAAATAGTTAAGTTTGATAATTCACCAGAATTCAACGAATCAAGATCGCCACTTTTTGATTAAACTCTGAGGTAGGGTATATTGTTTTTATCATGTACACGAACTTTCAGAATGATTGAATTCCTAATTGAATACAAAATTCGAATCGGTGTTCATTGTTAGTGGGGCATGTTTTTGCCACTTCAGAAATTCATAATTAATTTTTAAAAAACCGTTGACACTTTTTGAACGTGTTTTCTCATAGAAGATGGTTCAAATTAAGTTGAATTTGAATATCGAGAAAAAATATGTATAATCTCTCCATATTTTTGAAATTCATCTATCCCCCATATACATGGGAAAAGTAGTTAAGTTTGATAATTCACCAGAATTCAACGAATCAAGATCGCCACTTTTTGATTAAACTCTGAGGTAGGGTATATTGTTTTTATCATGTACACGAACTTTCAGAATGATTGAATTCCTAATTGAATACAAAATTCGAATCGGTGTTCATTGTTAGTGGGGCATGTTTTTGCCACTTCAGAAATTCATAATTAATTTTTAAAAAACCGTTGACACTTTTTGAACGTGTTTTCTCATAGAAAATGGTTCAAATTAAGTTGAATTTGAATATCGAGAAAAAATATGTATAATCTCTCCATATTTTTGAATTTGAACTATCCCCCATATACATGGGAAAAGTAGTTAAGTTTGATAATTCACCAGAATTCAACGAATCAAGATAGCCACTTTTTGATTAAACTCTGAGGTAGGGTATTTTGTTTTTATCGTGTACACGAATTTTCAGAATGATTGAATTCCTAATTCAATACAAAAGTCGAATCAGTGTTAATTGTTAGTGGGGCATGTTTTTGCCACTTCAAAAATTCATAACTAATTTTTAAAAAATCGTTGACTCCTTTTAAGGTGTTTTGTCATAGAGGACGGTTCAAACTAAGTTGAATTTGAATATCAAGAAAAAATATGTATTATCTCTCCATATTTTTGAATTTGAACTATCCCCCATATACTTCACATGGGAAAAGTAGTTAAGTTTGATAATTCACCAGGATTCAACGAATCAAGATCATCACTTTTTGATTAAAGTCTGAGGTATATATTGTTTTTATCATGTACACGCACTTTCAGAATGATTGATATCCTAATTGAATACAAAATTCGAATCGGTGTTCATTGTTAGTGGGGCATGTTTTTGCCACTTCAGAAATTCATAATTAATATTTACAAAATCGTTGACACTTTTTGAACGTGTTTTCTCATAGAAGATGGTTCAAATTAAGTTGAATTTGAATATCGAGAAAAAATATGTATAATCTCTCCATATTTTTTAAATTCATCTATCCCCCATATACATGGGAAAAGTAGTTAAGTTTGATAATTCACCAGAATTCAACGAATCAAGATCGCCACTTTTTGATTAAACTCTGAGGTAGGGTATATTGTTTTTATCATGTACACGAACTTTCAGAATGATTGAATTCCTAATTGAATACAAAATTCGAATCGGTGTTCATTGTTAGTGGGGCATGTTTTTGCCACTTCAGAAATTCATAATTAATTTTTAAAAAACCGTTGACACTTTTTGAACGTGTTTTCTCATAGAAGATGGTTCAAATTAAGTTGAATTTGAATATCGAGAAAAAATATGTATAATCTCTCCATATTTTTGAATTTCAACCAACCCCCATATACATGGGAAAAGTAGTTAGGTTGATAATTCACCAGAATTCAACGAATCAAGATCGCCACTTTTTGATTAAACTCTGAGGTAGGGTATATTGTTTTTATCATGTACACGAACTTTCAGAATGATTGAATTCCTAATTGAATACAAAATTCGAATCGGTGTTCATTGTTAGTGGGACATGTTTTTGCCACTTCAGAAATTCATAATTAATTTTTAAAAAACCGTTGACACTTTTTGAACGTGTTTTCTCATAGAAGATGGTTCAAATTAAGTTGAATTTGAATATCGAGAAAAAATATGTATAATCTCTCCATATTTTTGAATTTCAACTATCCCCCATATACATGGGAAAAGTAGTTAAGTTTGATAATTCACCAGAATTCAACGAATCAAGATCGCCACTTTTTGATTACACTCTGAGGTAGGGTATATTGTTTTATCATGTACACGAACTTTCAGAATGATTGAATTCCTAATTGAATACAAAATTCGAATCGGTGTTCATTGTTAGTGGGGCATGTTTTTGCCACTTCAGAAATTCATAATTAATTTTTAAAAAACCGTTGACACTTTTTGAACGTGTTTTCTCATAGAAGATGGTTCAAATTAAGTTGAATTTGAATATCGAGAAAAAATATGTATAATCTCTCCATATTTTTGAATTTCAACTATCCCCCATATACATGGGAAAAGTAGTTAAGTTTGATAATTCACCAGAATTCAACGAATCAAGATCGCCACTTTTTGATTAAAGTCTGAGGTAGGGTATATTGTTTTTATCAAGTACACGCACTTTCAGAATGATTGATATCCTAATTGAATACAAAATTCGAATCGGTGTTCATTGTTAGTGGGGCATGTTTTTGCCACTTCAGAAATTCATAATTAATTTTTAAAAAAAAGTTGACACTTTTTGAACGTGTTTTCTCATAGAAGATGGTTCAAATTAAGTTGAATTTGAATATCGAGAAAAAATATGTATAATCTCTCCATATTTTTGAATTTCAACTATCCCCCATATACATGGGAAAAGTAGTTAAGTTTGATAATTCAACAGAATTCAACGAATCAAGATCGCCAGTTTTTGATTAAACTCTGAGGTAGGGTATATTGTTTTATCATGTACACGAACTTTCAATATGATTGAATTCCTAATTGAATACAAAATTCGAATCGGTGTTCATTGTTAGTGGGGCATGTTTTTGCCACTTCAGAAATTCATAATTAATTTTTAAAAAACCGTTAACACTTTTTTAACGTGTTTTCTCATAGAAGATGGTTCAAATTAAGTTGAATTTGAATATCGAGAAAAAATATGTATAATCTCCCCATATTTTTGAATTTCAACTATCCCCCATATACATGGGAAAAGTAGTTAAGTTTGATAATTCACCAGAATTCAAAAAATCAAGATCGCCACTTTTTGATTAAAGTCTGAGGTAGGGTATATTGTTTTTATCAAGTACACGCACTTTCAGAATGATTGATATCCTAATTGAATACAAAATTCGAATCGGTGTTCATTGTTAGTGGGGCATGTTTTTGCCACTTCAGAAATTCATAATTAATTTTTAAAAAACCGTTGACACTTTTTGAACGTGTTTTCTCATAGAAGATGGTTCAAATTAAGTTGAATTTGTATATCGAGAAAAAATATGTATAATCTCTCCATATTTTTGAATTTCAACTATCCCCCATATACATGGGAAAAGTAGTTAAGTTTGATAATTCACCAGAATTAAACTAATCAAGATCGCCACTTTTTGATTAAACTCTGAGGTAGGGTATATTGTTTTTATCATGTACACGAACTTTTAGAATGATTGAATTCCTAATTGAATACAAAATTCGAATCGGTGTTCATTGTTAGCGGGGCATGTTTTTGCCACTTCAGAAATTCATAATTAATTTTTAAAAAACCGTTGACACATTTTGAACGTGTTTTCTCATAGAAGATGGTTCAAATTAAGTTGAATTTGAATATCGAGAAAAAATATGTATAATCTCTCCATATTTTTGAATTTCAACTATCCCCCATATACATGGGAAAAGTAGTTAAGTTTGATAATTCACCAGAATTCAACGAATCAAGATCGCCACTTTTTGAAAAAACTCTGAGGTAGGGTATATTGTTTTTATCATGTACACGAACTTTCAGAATGATTGAATTCCTAATTGAATACAAAATTCGAATCGGTGTTCATTGTTAGTGGGGCATGTTTTTGCCACTTCAGAAATTCATAATTAATTTTTATAAAACCGTTAACACTTTTTGAACGTGTTTTCTCATAGAAGATGGTTCAAATTAAGTTGAATTTGAATTTCGAGAAAAAATATGTATAATCTCTCCATATTTTTGAATTTCAACTATCCCCCATATACATGAGAAAAGTAGTTAAGTTTGATAATTCACCAGAATTCAACAAATCAAGATCGCCACTTTTTGTTTAAACTCTGAGGTAGGGTATATTGTTTTTATCATGTACACGAACTTTCAGAATGATTGAATTCCTAATTGAATACAAAATTCGAATCGGTGTTCATTGTTAGTGGGGCATGTTTTTGCCACTTCAGAAATTCATAATTAATTTTTAAAAAACCGTTGACACTTTTTTAACGTGTTTTCTCATAGAAGATGGTTCAAATTAAGTTGAATTTGAATATCGAGAAAAAATATGTATAATCTCTCCATATTTTTGAATTTCAACTATCCCCCATATACATGGGAAAAGTAGTTAAGTTTGATAATTCACCAGAATTCAACGAATCAAGATCGCAACTTTTTGATTAAACTCTGAGGTAGGGTATATTGTTTTTATCATGTACACGAACTTTCAGAATGATTGAATTCCTAATTGAATACAAAATTCGAATCGGTGTTCATTGTTAGTGGGGCATGTTTTTGCCACTTCAGAAATTCATAATTAATTTTTAAAAAACCGTTGACACTTTTTGAACGTGTTTTCTCATAGAAGATGGTTCAAATTAAGTTGAATTTGAATATCGAGAAAAAATATGTATAATCTCTCCATATTTTTGAATTTCAACTATCCCCCATATACATGGGAAAAGTAGTTAAGTTTGATAATTCACCAGAATTCAACGAATCAAGATCGCCACTTTTTGATTAAACTCTGAGGTAGGGTATATTGTTTTTATCATGTACACGAACTTTCAGAATGATTGAATTCCTAATTGAATACAAAATTCGAATCGGTGTTCATTGTTAGTGGGGCATGTGTTTGCCACTTCAGAAATTCATAATTAATTTTAAAAAACCGTTGACACTTTTTGAACGTGTTTTCTCATAGAAGATGGTTCAAAGTAAGTTGAATTTGAATATCGAGAAAAAATATGTATAATCTCTCAATATTTTTGAATTTCAACTATCCCCCATATACATGGGAAAAATAGTTAAGTTTGATAATTCACCAGAATTCAACGAATCAAGATCGCCACTTTTTGATTAAACTCTGAGGTAGAGTATATTGTTTTTATCATGTACACGAACTTTCAGAATGATTGAATTCCTAATTGAATACAAAATTCGAATCGGTGTTCATTGTTAGTGGGGCATGTTTTTGCCACTTCAGACATTCATAATTAATTTTTAAAAAACCGTTGACACTTTTTGAACGTGTTTTCTCATAGAAGATGGTTCAAATTAAGTTGAATTTGAATATCGAGAAAAAATATGTATAATCTCTCCATATTTTTGAAATTCAACTATCCCCCATATACATGGGAAAAGTAGTTAAGTTTGATAATTCACCAGAATTCAACGAATCAAGATCGCCGATTTTTGATTAAACTCTGAGGTAGGGTATATTGTTTTTATCATGTACAAGAACTTTCAGAATGATTGAATTCCTAATTGAATACAAAATTCGAATCGGTGTTCATTGTTAGTGGGGCATATTTTTGCCACTTCAGAAATTCATAATTAATTTTTAAAAAAACCGTTGACACTTTTTGAACGTGTTTTCTCATAGAAGATGGTTCAAATTAAGTTGAATTTGAATATCGAGAAAAAATATGTATAATCTCTCCATATTTTTGAATTTCAACTATCCCCCATATACATGGGAAAAGTAGTTAAGTTTGATAATTCACCAGAATTCAACGAATCAAGATCGCCACTTTTTGATTAAACTCTGAGGTAGGGTATATTGTTTTTATCATGTACACGAACTTTCAGAATGATTGAATTCCTAATTGAATACAAAATTCGAATCGGTGTTCATTGTTAGTGGGGCATGTTTTTTCCACTTCAGAAATTCATAATTAATTTTTAAAAAACCGTTGACACTTTTTGAACGTGTTTTCTCATAGAAGATGGTTCAAATTAAGTTGAATTTGAATATCGAGAAAAAATATGTATAATCTCTCCATATTTTTGAATTTCAACTATCCCCCATATACATGGGAAAAGTAGTTAAGTTTGATATTTCACCAGAATTCAACGAATCAAGATCGCCACTTTTTGATTAAACTCTGAGGTAGGGTATATTGTTTTTATCATGTACACGAACTTTCAGAATGATTGAATTCCTAATTGAATACAAAATTCGAATCGGTGTTCATTGTTAGTGGGGCATGTTTTTGCCACTTCAGAAATTCAAAATTAATTTTAAAAAACCGTTGAAACTTTTTGAACGTGTTTTCTCATAGAAGATGGTTCAAAGTAAGTTGAATTTGAATATCGAGAAAAAATATGTATAATCTCTCAATATTTTTGAATTTCAACTATCCCCCATATACATGGGAAAAATAGTTAAGTTTGATAATTCACCAGAATTCAACGAATCAAGATCGCCACTTTTTGATTAAACTCTGAGGTAGGGTATATTGTTTTTATCATGTACACGAACTTTCAGAATGATTGAATTCCTAATTGAATACAAAATTCGAATCGGTGTTCATTGTTAGTGGGGCATGTTTTTGCCACTTCAGAAATTCATAATTAATTTTTAAAATAACGTTGACACTTTTTGAACGTGTTTTCTCATAGAAAATGGTTCAAATTAAGTTGAATTTGAATATCGAGAAAAAATATGCATAATCTCTCCATATTTTTGAATTTGAACTATCCCCCATATACATGGGAAAAGTAGTTAAGTTTGATAATTCACCAGAATTCAACGAATCAAGATAGCCACTTTTTGATTAAACTCTGAGGTAGGGTATTTTGTTTTTATCGTGTACACGAATTTTCAGAATGATTGAATTCCTAATTCAATACAAAAGTCGAATCAGTGTTAATTGTTAGTGGGGCATGTTTTTGCCACTTCAAAAATTCATAACTAATTTTTAAAAAATCGTTGACTCCTTTTGAAGGTGTTTTGTCATAGAGGACGGTTCAAACTAAGTTGAATTTGAATATCGAGAAAAAATATGTATTATCTCTCCATATTTTTGAATTTGAACTATCCCCCATATACTTCACATGGGAAAAGTAGTTAAGTTCGATAATTCACCAGGTTTCAACGAATCAAGATCATCACTTTTTGAATAAAGTCTGAGGTAGATATTTTTTTTATCATGTACACGCACTTTCAGAATGATTGAATTCCTAATTGAATACAAAATTCGAATCGGTGTTCATTGTTAGTGTGGCATGTTTTTGCCACTTCAGAAATTCATAATTAATATTTAAAAAATCGTTGACACTTTTTGAACGTGTTTTCTCATAGAAGATGGTTCAAATTAAGTTGAAATTGAATATCGAGAAAAAATATGTATAATCTCTCCATATTTTTTAAATTCATCTATCCCCCATATACATGGGAAAAGTAGTTAAGTTTGATAATTCACCAGAATTCAACGAATCAAGATCGCCACTTTTTGATTAAACTCTGAGGTAGGGTATATTGTTTTTATCATGTACACGAACTTTCAGAATGATTGAATTCCTAATTGAATACAAAATTCGAATCGGTGTTCATTGTTAGTGGGGCATGTTTTTGCCAATTCAGAAATTCATAATTAATTTTTATAAAACCGTTAACACTTTTTGAACGTGTTTTCTCATAGAAGATGGTTCAAATTAAGTTGAATTTGAATTTCGAGAAAAAATATGTATAATCTCTCCATATTTTTGAATTTCAACTATCCCCCATATACATGAGAAAAGTAGTTAAGTTTGATAATTCACCAGAATTCAACAAATCAAGATCGCCACTTTTTGTTTAAACTCTGAGGTAGGGTATATTGTTTTTATCATGTACACGAACTTTCAGAATGATTGAATTCCTAATTGAATACAAAATTCGAATCGGTGTTCATTGTTAGTGGGGCATGTTTTTGCCACTTCAGAAATTCATAATTAATTTTTAAAAAACCGTTGACACTTTTTTAACGTGTTTTCTCATAGAAGATGGTTCAAATTAAGTTGAATTTGAATATCGAGAAAAAATATGTATAATCTCTCCATATTTTTGAATTTCAACTATCCCCCATATACATGGGAAAAGTAGTTAAGTTTGATAATTCACCAGAATTCAACGAATCAAGATCGCCACTTTTTGATTAAACTCTGAGGTAGGGTATATTGTTTTTATCATGTACACGAACTTTCAGAATGATTGAATTCCTAATTGAATACAAAATTCGAATCGGTGTTCATTGTTAGTGGGGCATGTTTTTGCCACTTCAGAAATTCATAATTAATTTTTAAAAAACCGTTGACACTTTTTGAACGTGTTTTCTCATAGAAGATGGTTCAAATTAAGTTGAATTTGAATATCGAGAAAAAATATGTATAATCTCTCCATATTTTTGAAATTCAACTATCCCCCATATACATGGGAAAAGTAGTTAAGTTTGATAATTCACCAGAATTCAACGAATCAAGATCGCCGATTTTTGATTAAACTCTGAGGTAGGGTATATTGTTTTTATCATGTACACGAACTTTCAGAATGATTGAATTCCTAATTGAATACAAAATTCGAATCGGTGTTCATTGTTAGTGGGGCATGTTTTTGCCACTTCAGAAATTCATAATTAATTTTTAAAAATCCGTTGACACTTTTTTAACGTGTTTTCTCATAGAAGATGGTTCAAATTAAGTTGAATTTGAATATCGAGAAAAAATATGTATAATCTCTCCATATTTTTGAATTTCAACTATCCCCCATATACATGGGAAAAGTAGTTAAGTTTGATAATTCACCAGAATTCAACGAATCAAGATCGCCACTTTTTGATTAAACTCTGAGGTAGGGTATATTGTTTTCATCATGTACACGAACTTTCAGAATGATTGAATTCCTAATTGAATACAAAATTCGAATCGGTGTTCATTGTTAGTGGGGCATGTTTTTGCCACTTCAGAAATTCATAATTAATTTTTAAAAAACCGTTGACACTTTTTGAACGTGTTTTCTCATAGAAGATGGTTCAAATTAAGTTGAATTTGAATATCGAGAAAAAATATGTATAATCTCTCCATATTTTTGAAATTCATCTATCCCCCATATACATGGGAAAAGTAGTTAAGTTTGATAATTCACCAGAATTCAACGAATCAAGATCGCCACTTTTTGATTAAACTCTGAGGTAGGGTATATTGTTTTTATCATGTACACGAACTTTCAGAATGATTGAATTCCTAATTGAATACAAAATTCGAATCGGTGTTCATTGTTAGTGGGGCATGTTTTTGCCACTTCAGAAATTCATAATTAATTTTTAAAAAACCGTTGACACTTTTTGAACGTGTTTTCTCATAGAAAATGGTTCAAATTAAGTTGAATTTGAATATCGAGAAAAAATATGTATAATCTCTCCATATTTTTGAATTTGAACTATCCCCCATATACATGGGAAAAGTAGTTAAGTTTGATAATTCACCAGAATTCAACGAATCAAGATAGCCACTTTTTGATTAAACTCTGAGGTAGGGTATTTTGTTTTTATCGTGTACACGAATTTTCAGATTGATTGAATTCCTAATTCAATACAAAAGTCGGATCAGTGTTAATTGTTAGTGGGGCATGTTTTTGCCACTTCAAAAATTCATAACTAATTTTTAAAAAATCGTTGACTCCTTTTGAAGGTGTTTTGTCATAGAGGACGGTTCAAACTAAGTTGAATTTGAATATCGAGAAAAAATATGTATTATCTCTCCATATTTTTGAATTTGAACTATCCCCCATATACTTCACATGGGAAAAGTAGTTAAGTTTGATAATTCACCAGGATTCAACGAATCAAGATCATCACTTTTTGATTAAAGTCTGAGGTAGATATTGTTTTTATCATGTACACGCACTTTCAGAATGATTGATATCCTAATTGAATACAAAATTCGAATCGGTGTTCATTGTTAGTGGGGCATGTTTTTGCCACTTCAGAAATTCATAATTAATATTTAAAAAATCGTTGACACTTTTTGAACGTGTTTTCTCATAGAAGATGGTTCAAATTAAGTTGAAATTGAATATCGAGAAAAAATATGTATAATCTCTCCATATTTTTTAAATTCATCTATCCCCCATATACATGAGAAAAGTAGTTAAGTTTGATAATTCACCAGAATTCAACAAATCAAGATCGCCACTTTTTGTTTAAACTCTGAGGTAGGGTATATTGTTTTTATCATGTACACGAACTTTCAGAATGATTGAATTCCTAATTGAATACAAAATTCGAATCGGTGTTCATTGTTGGTGGGGCATGTTTTTGCCACTTCAGAAATTCATAATTAATTTTTAAAAAACCGTTGACACTTTTTTAACGTGTTTTCTCATAGAAGATGGTTCAAATTAAGTTGAATTTGAATATCGAGAAAAAATATGTATAATCTCTCCATATTTTTGAATTTCAACTATCCCCCATATACATGGGAAAAGTAGTTAAGTTTGATAATTCACCAGAATTCAACGAATCAAGATCGCCACTTTTTGATTAAACTCTGAGGTAGGGTATATTGTTTTTATCATGTACACGAACTTTCAGAATGATTGAATTCCTAATTGAATACAAAATTCGAATCGGTGTTCATTGTTAGTGGGGCATGTTTTTGCCACTTCAGAAATTCATAATTAATTTTTAAAAAACCGTTGACACTTTTTGAACGTGTTTTCTCATAGAAGATGGTTCAAATTAAGTTGAATTTGAATATCGAGAAAAAATATGTATAATCTTTCCATATTTTTGAATTTCAACTATCCCCCATATACATGGGAAAAGTAGTTAAGTTTGATAATTCACCAGAATTCAACGAATCAAGATCGCCACTTTTTGATTAAACTCTGAGGTAGGGTATATTGTTTTTATCATGAACACGAACTTTCAGAATGATTAAATTCCTAATTGAATACAAAATTCGAATCGGTGTTCATTGTTAGTGGGGCATGTTTTTGCCACTTCAGAAATTCATAATTAATTTTTAAAAAACCGTTGACACTTTTTGAACGTGTTTTCTCATAGAAGATGGTTCAAATTAAGTTGAATTTGAATATCGAGAAAAAATATGTATAATCTCTCCATATTTTTGAATTTCAACTATCCCCCATATACATGGGAAAAGTAGTTAAGTTTGATAATTCACCAGAATTCAACGAAGCAAGATCGCCACTTTTTGATTAAACTCTGAGGTAGGGTATATTGTTTTTATCATGTACACGAACTTTCAGAATGATTGAATTCCTAATTGAATACAAAATTCGAATCGGTGTTCATTGTTAGTGGGGCATGTGTTTGCCACTTCAGAAATTCATAATTAATTTTAAAAAACCGTTGAAATTTTTGAACGTGTTTTCTCATAGAAGATGGTTCAAAGTAAGTTGAATTTGAATATCGAGAAAAAATATGTATAATCTCTCAATATTTTTGAATTTCAACTATCCCCCATATACATGGGAAAAATAGTTAAGTTTGATAATTCACCAGAATTCAACGAATCAAGATCGCCACTTTTTGATTAAACTCTGAGGTAGAGTATATTGTTTTTATCATGTACACGAACTTTCAGAATGATTGAATTCCTAATTGAATACAAAATTCGAATCGGTGTTCATTGTTAGTGGGGCATGTTTTTGCCACTTCAGACATTCATAATTAATTTTTAAAAAACCGTTGACACTTTTTGAACGTGTTTTCTCATAGAAGATGGTTCAAATTAAGTTGAATTTGAATATCAAGAAAAAATATGTATAATCTCTCCATATTTTTGAAATTCAACTATCCCCCATATACATGGGAAAAGTAGTTAAGTTTGATAATTCACCAGAATTCAACGAATCAAGATCGCCACTTTTTGATTAAACTCTGAGGTAGGGTATATTGTTTTTATCATGTACACGAACTTTCAGAATGATTGAATTCCTAATTGAATACAAAATTCGAATCGGTGTTCATTGTTAGTGGGGCATGTTTTTGCCACTTCAGAAATTCATAATTAATTTTCAAAAATCCGTTGACACTTTTTTAACGTGTTTTCTCATAGAAGATGGTTCAAATTAAGTTGAATTTGAATATCGAGAAAAAATATGTATAATCTCTCCATATTTTTGAATTTCAACTATCCCCCATATACATGGGAAAAGTAGTTAAGTTTGATAATTCACCAGAATTCAACGAATCAAGATCGCCACTTTTTGATTAAACTCTGAGGTAGGGTATATTGTTTTTATCATGTACACGAACTTTCAGAATGATTGAATTCCTAATTGAATACAAAATTCGAATCGGTGTTCATTGTTAGTGGGGCATGTTTTTGCCACTTCAGAAATTCATAATTAATTTTTAAAAAACCATTGACACTTTTTGAACGTGTTTTCTCATAGAAGATGGTTCAAATTAAGTTGAATTTGAATATCGAGAAAAAATATGTATAATCTCTCCATATTTTTGAATTTCAACTATCCGACATATACATGGGAAAAGTAGTTAAGTTTGATAATTCACCAGAATTCAACGAATCAAGATCGCCACTTTATGATTAAACTCTGAGGTAGGGTATATTGTTTTTATCATGTACACGAACTTTCAGAATGATTGAATTCCTAATTGAATACAAAATTCGAATCGGTGTTCATTGTTAGTGGGGCATGTTTTTGCCACTTCAGAAATTCATAATTAATTTTTAAAAAACCGTTGACACTTTTTGAACGTGTTTTCTCATAGAAGATGGTTCAAATTAAGTTGAATTTGAATATCGAGAAAAAATATGTATAATCTCTCCATATTTTTGAAATTCATCTATCCCCCATATACATGGGAAAAGTAGTTAAGTTTGATAATTCACCAGAATTCAACGAATCAAGATCGCCACTTTTTGATTAAACTCTGAGGTAGGGTATATTGTTTTTATCATGTACACGAACTTTCAGAATGATTGAATTCCTAATTGAATACAAAATTCGAATCGGTGTTCATTGTTAGTGGGGCATGTTTTTGCCACTTCAGAAATTCATAATTAATTTTTAAAAAATTGTTGACACTTTTTGAACGTGTTTTCTCATAGAAAATGGTTCAAATTAAGTTGAATTTGAATATCGAGAAAAAATATGTATAATCTCTCCATATTTTTGAATTTGAACTATCACCCATATACATGGGAAAAGTAGTTAAGTTTGATAATTCACCAGAATTCAACGAATCAAGATAGCCACTTTTTGATTAAACTCTGAGGTAGGGTATTTTGTTTTTATCGTGTACACGAATTTTCAGAATGATTGAATTCCTAATTCAATACAAAAGTCGAATCAGTGTTAATTGTTAGTGGGGCATGTTTTTGCCACTTCAAAAATTCATAACTAATTTTTAAAAAATCGTTGACTCCTTTTGAAGGTGTTTTGTCATAGAGGACGGTTCAAACTAAGTTGAATTTGAATATCGAGAAAAAATATGTATTATCTCTCCATATTTTTGAATTTGAACTATCCCCCATATACATGGGAAAAGTAGTTAAGTTTGATAATTCACCAGAATTCAACAAATCAAGATCGCCACTTTTTGTTTAAACTCTGAGGTAGGGTATATTGTTTTTATCATGTACACGAACTTTCAGAATGATTGAATTCCTAATTGAATACAAAATTCGAATCGGTGTTCATTGTTAGCGGGGCATGTTTTTGCCACTTCAGAAATTCATAATTAATTTTTAAAAAACCGTTGACACTTTTTTAACGTGTTTTCTCATAGAAGATGGTTCAAATTAAGTTGAATTTGAATATCGAGAAAAAATATGTATAATCTCTCCATATTTTTGAATTTCAACTATCCCCCATATACATGGGAAAAGTAGTTAAGTTTGATAATTCACCAGAATTCAACGAATCAAGATCGCAACTTTTTGATTAAACTCTGAGGTAGGGTATATTGTTTTTATCATGTACACGAACTTTCAGAATGATTGAATTCCTAATTGAATACAAAATTCGAATCGGTGTTCATTGTTAGTGGGGCATGTTTTTGCCACTTCAGAAATTCATAATTAATTTTTAAAAAACCGTTGACACTTTTTGAACGTGTTTTCTCATAGAAGATGGTTCAAATTAAGTTGAATTTGAATATCGAGAAAAAATATGTATAATCTCTCCATATTTTTGAATTTCAACTATCCCCCATATACATGGGAAAAGTAGTTAAGTTTGATAATTCACCAGAATTCAACGAATCAAGATCGCCACTTTTTGATTAAACTCTGAGGTAGGGTATATTGTTTTTATCATGTACACGAACTTTCAGAATGATTGAATTCCTAATTGAATACAAAATTCGAATCGGTGTTCATTGTTAGTGGGGCATGTGTTTGCCACTTCAGAAATTCATAATTAATTTTAAAAAACCGTTGACACTTTTTGAACGTGTTTTCTCATAGAAGATGGTTCAAAGTAAGTTGAATTTGAATATCGAGAAAAAATATGTATAATCTCTCAATATTTTTGAATTTCAACTATCCCCCATATACATGGGAAAAATAGTTAAGTTTGATAATTCACCAGAATTCAACGAATCAAGATCGCCACTTTTTGATTAAACTCTGAGGTAGAGTATATTGTTTTTATCATGTACACGAACTTTCAGAATGATTGAATTCCTAATTGAATACAAAATTCGAATCGGTGTTCATTGTTAGTGGGGCATGTTTTTGCCACTTCAGACATTCATAATTAATTTTTAAAAAACCGTTGACACTTTTTGAACGTGTTTTCTCATAGAAGATGGTTCAAATTAAGTTGAATTTGAATATCGAGAAAAAATATGTATAATCTCTCCATATTTTTGAAATTCAACTATCCCCCATATACATGGGAAAAGTAGTTAAGTTTGATAATTCACCAGAATTCAACGAATCAAGATCGCCGATTTTTGATTAAACTCTGAGGTAGGGTATATTGTTTTTATCATGTACACGAACTTTCAGAATGATTGAATTCCTAATTGAATACAAAATTCGAATCGGTGTTCATTGTTAGTGGGGCATATTTTTGCCATTTCAGAAATTCATAATTAATTTTTAAAAAAACCGTTGACACTTTTTGAACGTGTTTTCTCATAGAAGATGGTTCAAATTAAGTTGAATTTGAATATCGAGAAAAAATATGTATAATCTCTCCATATTTTTGAATTTCAACTATCCCCCATATACATGGGAAAAGTAGTTAAGTTTGATAATTCACCAGAATTCAACGAATCAAGATCGCCACTTTTTGATTAAACTCTGAGGTAGGGTATATTGTTTTTATCATGTACACGAACTTTCAGAATGATTGAATTCCTAATTGAATACAAAATTCGAATCGGTGTTCATTGTTAGTGGGGCATGTTTTTTCCACTTCAGAAATTCATAATTAATTTTTAAAAAACCGTTGACACTTTTTGAACGTGTTTTCTCATAGAAGATGGTTCAAATTAAGTTGAATTTGAATATCGAGAAAAAATATGTATAATCTCTCCATATTTTTGAATTTCAACTATCCCCCATATACATGGGAAAAGTAGTTAAGTTTGATATTTCACCAGAATTCAACGAATCAAGATCGCCACTTTTTGATTAAACTCTGAGGTAGGGTATATTGTTTTTATCATGTACACGAACTTTCAGAATGATTGAATTCCTAATTGAATACAAAATTCGAATCGGTGTTCATTGTTAGTGGGGCATGTTTTTGCCACTTCAGAAATTCAAAATTAATTTTAAAAAACCGTTGAAACTTTTTGAACGTGTTTTCTCATAGAAGATGGTTCAAAGTAAGTTGAATTTGAATATCGAGAAAAAATATGTATAATCTCTCAATATTTTTGAATTTCAACTATCCCCCATATACATGGGAAAAATAGTTAAGTTTGATAATTCACCAGAATTCAACGAATCAAGATCGCCACTTTTTGATTAAACTCTGAGGTAGGGTATATTGTTTTTATCATGTACACGAACTTTCAGAATGATTGAATTCCTAATTGAATACAAAATTCGAATCGGTGTTCATTGTTAGTGGGGCATGTTTTTGCCACTTCAGAAATTCATAATTAATTTTTAAAAAACCGTTGACACTTTTTGAACGTGTTTTCTCATAGAAGATGGTTCAAATTAAGTTGAATTTGAATATCGAGAAAAAATATGTATAATCTCTCCATATTTTTGAAACTCATCTATCCCCCATATACATGGGAAAAGTAGTTAAGTTTGATAATTCACCAGAATTCAACGAATCAAGATCGCCACTTTTTGATTAAACTCTGAGGTAGGGTATATTGTTTTTATCATGTACACGAACTTTCAGAATGATTGAATTCCTAATTGAATACAAAATTCGAATCGGTGTTCATTGTTAGTGGGGCATGTTTTTGCCACTTCAGAAATTCATAATTAATTTTTAAAATAACGTTGACACTTTTTGAACGTGTTTTCTCATAGAAAATGGTTCAAATTAAGTTGAATTTGAATATCGAGAAAAAATATGTATAATCTCTCCATATTTTTGAATTTGAACTATCCCCCATATACATGGGAAAAGTAGTTAAGTTTGATAATTCACCAGAATTCAACGAATCAAGATAGCCACTTTTTGATTAAACTCTGAGGTAGGGTATTTTGTTTTTATCGTGTACACGAATTTTCAGAATGATTGAATTCCTAATTCAATACAAAAGTCGAATCAGTGTTAATTGTTAGTGGGGCATGTTTTTGCCACTTCAAAAATTCATAACTAATTTTTAAAAAATCGTTGACTCCTTTTGAAGGTGTTTTGTCATAGAGGACGGTTCAAACTAAGTTGAATTTGAATATCGAGAAAAAATATGTATTATCTCTCCATATTTTTGAATTTGAACTATCCCCCATATACTTCACATGGGAAAAGTAGTTAAGTTCGATAATTCACCAGGTTTCAACGAATCAAGATCATCACTTTTTGATTAAAGTCTGAGGTAGATATTTTTTTTATCATGTACACGCACTTTCAGAATGATTGATATCCTAATTGAATACAAAATTCGAATCGGTGTTCATTGTTAGTGTGGCATGTTTTTGCCACTTCAGAAATTCATAATTAATATTTAAAAAATCGTTGACACTTTTTGAACGTGTTTTCTCATAGAAGATGGTTCAAATTAAGTTGAAATTGAATATCGAGAAAAAATATGTATAATCTCTCCATATTTTTTAAATTCATCTATCCCCCATATACATGGGAAAAGTAGTTAAGTTTGATAATTCACCAGAATTCAACGAATCAAGATCGCCACTTTTTGATTAAACTCTGAGGTAGGGTATATTGTTTTTATCATGTACACGAACTTTCAGAATGATTGAATTCCTAATTGAATACAAAATTCGAATCGGTGTTCATTGTTAGTGGGGCATGTTTTTGCCACTTCAGAAATTCATAATTAATTTTTATAAAACCGTTAACACTTTTTGAACGTGTTTTCTCATAGAAGATGGTTCAAATTAAGTTGAATTTGAATTTCGAGAAAAAATATGTATAATCTCTCCATATTTTTGAATTTCAACTATCCCCCATATACATGAGAAAAGTAGTTAAGTTTGATAATTCACCAGAATTCAACAAATCAAGATCGCCACTTTTTGTTTAAACTCTGAGGTAGGGTATATTATTTTTATCATGTACACGAACTTTCAGAGTGATTGAATTCCTAATTGAATACAAAATTCGAATCGGTGTTCATTGTTAGTGGGGCATGTTTTTGCCACTTCAGAAATTCATAATTAATTTTTAAAAAACCGTTGACACTTTTTTAACGTGTTTTCTCATAGATGATGGTTCAAATTAAGTTGAATTTGAATATCGAGAAAAAATATGTATAATCTCTCCATATTTTTGAATTTCAACTATCCCCCATATACATGGGAAAAGTAGTTAAGTTTGATAATTCACCAGAATTCAACGAATCAAGATCGCCACTTTTTGATTAAACTCTGAGGTAGGGTATATTGTTTTTATCATGTACACGAACTTTCAGAATGATTGAATTCCTAATTGAATACAAAATTCGAATCGGTGTTCATTGTTAGTGGGGCATGTTTTTGCCACTTCAGAAATTCATAATTAATTTTTAAAAAACCGTTGACACTTTTTGAACGTGTTTTCTCATAGAAGATGGTTCAAATTAAGTTGAATTTGAATATCGAGAAAAAATATGTATAATCTCTCCATATTTTTGAAATTCAACTATCCCCCATATACATGGGAAAAGTAGTTAAGTTTGATAATTCACCAGAATTCAACGAATCAAGATCGCCGATTTTTGATTAAACTCCGAGGTAGGGTATATTGTTTTTATCATGTACACGAACTTTCAGAATGATTGAATTCCTAATTGAATACAAAATTCGAATCGGTGTTCATTGTTAGTGGGGCATGTTTTTGCCACTTCAGAAATTCATAATTAATTTTTAAAAATCCGTTGACACTTTTTTAACGTGTTTTCTCATAGAAGATGGTTCAAATTAAGTTGAATTTGAATATCGAGAAAAAATATGTATAATCTCTCCATATTTTTGAATTTCAACTATCCCCCATATACATGGGAAAAGTAGTTAAGTTTGATAATTCACCAGAATTCAACGAATCAAGATCGCCACTTTTTGATTAAACTCTGAGGTAGGGTATATTGTTTTCATCATGTACACGAACTTTCAGAATGATTGAATTCCTAATTGAATACAAAATTCGAATCGGTGTTCATTGTTAGTGGGGCATGTTTTTGCCACTTCAGAAATTCATAATTAATTTTTAAAACACCGTTGACACTTTTTGAACGTGTTTTCTCATAGAAGATGGTTCAAATTAAGTTGAATTTGAATATCGAGAAAAAATATGTATAATCTCTCCATATTTTTGAAATTCATCTATCCCCCATATACATGGGAAAAGTAGTTAAGTTTGATAATTCACCAGAATTCAACGAATCAAGATCGCCACTTTTTGATTAAACTCTGAGGTAGGGTATATTGTTTTTATCATGTACACGAACTTTCAGAATGATTGAATTCCTAATTGAATACAAAATTCGAATCGGTGTTCATTGTTAGTGGGGCATGTTTTTGCCACTTCAGAAATTCATAATTAATTTTTAAAAAACCGTTGACACTTTTTGAACGTGTTTTCTCATAGAAAATGGTTCAAATTAAGTTGAATTTGAATATCGAGAAAAAATATGTATAATCTCTCCATATTTTTGAATTTGAACTATCCCCCATATACATGGGAAAAGTAGTTAAGTTTGATAATTCACCAGAATTCAACGAATCAAGATAGCCACTTTTTGATTAAACTCTGAGGTAGGGTATTTTGTTTTTATCGTGTACACGAATTTTCAGATTGATTGAATTCCTAATTCAATACAAAAGTCGGATCAGTGTTAATTGTTAGTGGGGCATGTTTTTGCCACTTCAAAAATTCATAACTAATTTTTAAAAAATCGTTGACTCCTTTTGAAGGTGTTTTGTCATAGAGGACGGTTCAAACTAAGTTGAATTTGAATATCGAGAAAAAATATGTATTATCTCTCCATATTTTTGAATTTGAACTATCCCCCATATACTTCACATGGGAAAAGTAGTTAAGTTTGATAATTCACCAGGATTCAACGAATCAAGATCATCACTTTTTGATTAAAGTCTGAGGTAGATATTGTTTTTATCATGTACACGCACTTTCAGAATGATTGATATCCTAATTGAATACAAAATTCGAATCGGTGTTCATTGTTAGTGGGGCATGTTTTTGCCACTTCAGAAATTCATAATTAATATTTAAAAAATCGTTGACACTTTTTGAACGTGTTTTCTCATAGAAGATGGTTCAAATTAAGTTGAAATTGAATATCGAGAAAAAATATGTATAATCTCTCCATATTTTTTAAATTCATCTATCCCCCATATACATGAGAAAAGTAGTTAAGTTTGATAATTCACCAGAATTCAACAAATCAAGATCGCCACTTTTTGTTTAAACTCTGAGGTAGGGTATATTGTTTTTATCATGTACACGAACTTTCAGAATGATTGAATTCCTAATTGAATACAAAATTCGAATCGGTGTTCATTGTTGGTGGGGCATGTTTTTGCCACTTCAGAAATTCATAATTAATTTTTAAAAAACCGTTGACACTTTTTTAACGTGTTTTCTCATAGAAGATGGTTCAAATTAAGTTGAATTTGAATATCGAGAAAAAATATGTATAATCTCTCCATATTTTTGAATTTCAACTATCCCCCATATACATGGGAAAAGTAGTTAAGTTTGATAATTCACCAGAATTCAACGAATCAAGATCGCCACTTTTTGATTAAACTCTGAGGTAGGGTATATTGTTTTTATCATGTACACGAACTTTCAGAATGATTGAATTCCTAATTGAATACAAAATTCGAATCGGTGTTCATTGTTAGTGGGGCATGTTTTTGCCACTTCAGAAATTCATAATTAATTTTTAAAAAACCGTTGACACTTTTTGAACGTGTTTTCTCATAGAAGATGGTTCAAATTAAGTTGAATTTGAATATCGAGAAAAAATATGTATAATCTTTCCATATTTTTGAATTTCAACTATCCCCCATATACATGGGAAAAGTAGTTAAGTTTGATAATTCACCAGAATTCAACGAATCAAGATCGCCACTTTTTGATTAAACTCTGAGGTAGGGTATATTGTTTTTATCATGAACACGAACTTTCAGAATGATTGAATTCCTAATTGAATACAAAATTCGAATCGGTGTTCATTGTTAGTGGGGCATGTTTTTGCCACTTCAGAAATTCATAATTAATTTTTAAAAAACCGTTGACACTTTTTGAACGTGTTTTCTCATAGAAGATGGTTCAAATTAAGTTGAATTTGAATATCGAGAAAAAATATGTATAATCTCTCCATATTTTTGAATTTCAACTATCCCCCATATACATGGGAAAAGTAGTTAAGTTTGATAATTCACCAGAATTCAACGAAGCAAGATCGCCACTTTTTGATTAAACTCTGAGGTAGGGTATATTGTTTTTATCATGTACACGAACTTTCAGAATGATTGAATTCCTAATTGAATACAAAATTCGAATCGGTGTTCATTGTTAGTGGGGCATGTGTTTGCCACTTCAGAAATTCATAATTAATTTTAAAAAACCGTTGACACTTTTTGAACGTGTTTTCTCATAGAAGATGGTTCAAAGTAAGTTGAATTTGAATATCGAGAAAAAATATGTATAATCTCTCAATATTTTTGAATTTCAACTATCCCCCATATACATGGGAAAAATAGTTAAGTTTGATAATTCACCAGAATTCAACGAATCAAGATCGCCACTTTTTGATTAAACTCTGAGGTAGAGTATATTGTTTTTATCATGTACACGAACTTTCAGAATGATTGAATTCCTAATTGAATACAAAATTCGAATCGGTGTTCATTGTTAGTGGGGCATGTTTTTGCCACTTCAGACATTCATAATTAATTTTTAAAAAACCGTTGACACTTTTTGAACGTGTTTTCTCATAGAAGATGGTTCAAATTAAGTTGAATTTGAATATCAAGAAAAAATATGTATAATCTCTCCATATTTTTGAAATTCAACTATCCCCCATATACATGGGAAAAGTAGTTAAGTTTGATAATTCACCAGAATTCAACGAATCAAGATCGCCACTTTTTGATTAAACTCTGAGGTAGGGTATATTGTTTTTATCATGTACACGAACTTTCAGAATGATTGAATTCCTAATTGAATACAAAATTCGAATCGGTGTTCATTGTTAGTGGGGCATGTTTTTGCCACTTCAGAAATTCATAATTAATTTTCAAAAATCCGTTGACACTTTTTTAACGTGTTTTCTCATAGAAGATGGTTCAAATTAAGTTGAATTTGAATATCGAGAAAAAATATGTATAATCTCTCCATATTTTTGAATTTCAACTATCCCCCATATACATGGGAAAAGTAGTTAAGTTTGATAATTCACCAGAATTCAACGAATCAAGATCGCCACTTTTTGATTAAACTCTGAGGTAGGGTATATTGTTTTTATCATGTACACGAACATTCAGAATGATTGAATTCCTAATTGAATACAAAATTCGAATCGGTGTTCATTGTTAGTGGGGCATGTTTTTGCCACTTCAGAAATTCATAATTAATTTTTAAAAAACCATTGACACTTTTTGAACGTGTTTTCTCATAGAAGATGGTTCAAATTAAGTTGAATTTGAATATCGAGAAAAAATATGTATAATCTCTCCATATTTTTGAATTTCAACTATCCGACATATACATGGGAAAAGTAGTTAAGTTTGATAATTCACCAGAATTCAACGAATCAAGATCGCCACTTTATGATTAAACTCTGAGGTAGGGTATATTGTTTTTATCATGTACACGAACTTTCAGAATGATTGAATTCCTAATTGAATACAAAATTCGAATCGGTGTTCATTGTTAGTGGGGCATGTTTTTGCCACTTCAGAAATTCATAATTAATTTTTAAAAAACCGTTGACACTTTTTGAACGTGTTTTCTCATAGAAGATGGTTCAAATTAAGTTGAATTTGAATATCGAGAAAAAATATGTATAATCTCTCCATATTTTTGAATTTCATCTATCCCCCATATACATGGGAAATGTAGTTAAGTTTGATAATTCACCAGAATTCAACGAATCAAGATCGCCACTTTTTGATTAAACTCTGAGGTAGGGTATATTGTTTTTATCATGTACACGAACTTTCAGAATGATTGAATTCCTAATTGAATACAAAATTCGAATCGGTGTTCATTGTTAGTGGGGCATGTTTTTGCCACTTCAGAAATTCATAATTAATTTTTAAAAAATTGTTGACACTTTTTGAACGTGTTTTCTCATAGAAAATGGTTCAAATTAAGTTGAATTTGAATATCGAGAAAAAATATGTATAATCTCTCCATATTTTTGAATTTGAACTATCACCCATATACATGGGAAAAGTAGTTAAGTTTGATAATTCACCAGAATTCAACGAATCAAGATAGCCACTTTTTGATTAAACTCTGAGGTAGGGTATTTTGTTTTTATCGTGTACACGAACTTTCAGAATGATTGAATTCCTAATTCAATACAAAAGTCGAATCAGTGTTAATTGTTAGTGGGGCATGTTTTTGCCACTTCAGAAATTCATAATTAATTTTTAAAAAACCGTTGACACTTTTTGAACGTGTTTTCTCATAGAAGATGGTTCAAATTAAGTTGAATTTGAATATCGAGAAAAAATATGTATAATCTCTCCATATTTTTGAATTTCATCTATCCCCCATATACATGGGAAAAGTAGTTAAGTTTGATAATTCACCAGAATTCAACGAATCAAGATCGCCACTTTTTGATTAAACTCTGAGGTAGGGTATATTGTTTTTATCATGTACACGAACTTTCAGAATGATTGAATTCCTAATTGAATACAAAATTCGAATCGGTGTTCATTGTTAGTGGGGCATGTTTTTGCCACTTCAGAAATTCATAATTAATTTTTAAAAAATTGTTGACACTTTTTGAACGTGTTTTCTCATAGAAAATGGTTCAAATTAAGTTGAATTTGAATATCGAGAAAAAATATGTATAATCTCTCCATATTTTTGAATTTGAACTATCACCCATATACATGGGAAAAGTAGTTAAGTTTGATAATTCACCAGAATTCAACGAATCAAGATAGCCACTTTTTGATTAAACTCTGAGGTAGGGTATTTTGTTTTTATCGTGTACACGAACTTTCAGAATGATTGAATTCCTAATTCAATACAAAAGTCGAATCAGTGTTAATTGTTAGTGGGGCATGTTTTTGCCACTTCAAAAATTCATAACTAATTTTTAAAAAATCGTTGACTCCTTTTGAAGGTGTTTTCTCATAGAAGATGGTTCAAATTAAGTTGAATTTGAATATCGAGAAAAAATATGTATAATCTCTCCATATTTTTTAAATTCATCTATCCCCCATATACATGGGAAAAGTAGTTAAGTTTGATAATTCACCAGAATTCAACGAATCAAGATGGCCACTTTTTGTTTAAACTCTGAGGTAGGGTATATTGTTTTTATCATGTACACGAACTTTCAGAATGATTGAATTCCTAATTGAATACAAAATTCAAATCGGTGTTCATTGTTAGTGGGGCATGTTTTTGCCACTTCAGAAATTCATAATTAATTTTTAAAAAACCGTTGACACTTTTTTAACGTGTTTTCTCATAGAAGATGGTTCAAATTAAGTTGAATTTGAATATCGAGAAAAAATATGTATAATCTCTCCATATTTTTGAATTTCAACTATCCCCCATATACATGGGAAAAGTAGTTAAGTTTGATAATTCACCAGAATTCAACGAATCAAGATCGCCACTTTTTGATTAAACTCTGAGGTAGGGTATATTGGGTGCGATCCGTATATCGGTAAAACCGGTGATACTGGGGAGTAAAATATGGACCATCTTTCACCGGTTTCTTGTAGTTCACCGGTTGTAGATACGGAACGCTGTTCTCACCAGATGTTAAATTTTTTGGCGCGCTTTACCAGCCATTTTTTGAAATCGCCATAGAATGTGTGATGTATAGTAGGTATCACGTCAAAACCACGAAAACAAAAATCACGAAAGCATTTTCAACGAATGACTTTATCCCGAAAACAATTACATCGAAAACAAATATAAACGAAATCATTTACCACGAAAATAATTTTTGTACGAAAGTAATTAATTTGACCGAAATAAAAAAGGACGAAAGTAAATTAGAACGAAATTATTTTAATGCGAAAATCACGAAAACAATTTGACTGAAAAGTTATATTTGAAAGAAAACATTTAAGGTAGAGATAACACGGATCAGCTGGTCCAATGCTAAAAAAATCCCATTCACAAATATTATGAAAAAAATTTAAAATGTTCTCCTCTACATCCCCTATCAGTAGCTAAAATATCAGGTTTACAAAAACGATCAGCTAGTTTTCGAGTTAATAATTTTTAAAGTTGACTAATTTAACATGGTATATATAGTTCCATTTCTCCATGTTAAAATAGAGAACTTGAAAAATTAATAACTCGAAAACTAGCTCGTTTTTGTATACTTGATATTTTACCTACTGATAGGGGATAATATGTAGAGGAGAACATTTTAAATTTTTTTCATAATTTTTATGAATGGGATTTTTTTAGCATTGGGCCAGCTGATCCGTATTATCTCTACCTTAAGACGAATAAAAAAATAACGAAAACAATTTGACCGAAAGTTATTTGAACGAAAACATTTAAAACGAATGGAAAAATCGCGAATACAATTTGAGCGAACTCTATTTGACCGAAATAAAAAACACTGACGAAGAAAAATATTAATAAAAATTATACCAATATTATTTAAAAAAAAAATTGTAAATTGAAACGAATGCAATAAAGAACAATACAGACTGAGCCAGAAATGGTGTTCCGAACCCATGCTAAAATTTGGGCAGGTTAACTTTGAGCTAGAAATTTGGCATATATATACACGTAAGGCCAAGGGTTCTAAATTCTTTTGACATATGTGTTAAACAAAATTGAAAATTGATATTTCCTACCGTTTTAGGGGTGGATTCCTTATGGGATATATCCATGTTAAATTAAGTTGATAGAAAAATTTTGGCTGATTTGCACCAAAATTAGTTTTTAAGGTTTTCAGAGCACGTTGAATTTAATGGTGTAATTTAAAAAGTGATGAAAACAACTCCTATAATGAGATAATGACCCTTACTACGTGAAAAAATGATGCCATCAAAATTTTGATTATGCCACTGAAACGAGCTTATTTTTTTTACCTCAGAAACGATATTTGAATTTTTTGAATCGGAGCAAGTTAACGATTTAATTTTTAGGGGTGAAACACGTACCATTAAATACAGCGTGCTCTGAAAACCTTAAAAAATAATTTTGATGCAAATCTGCTAAAATTTTTCTATCAATTTAATTTAACATGGAAATCCCATAAGGAAGAAATGCAAATCGTGAATCCACCCCTAAAACGGTAGGAAGTATTAAGTTTAAAAATTGTTTAGCACATGTCAAAAGAACTTAGAACCCTTGGCTTTAGGTATGCCAAATTTCAAAATTCAATCTCAAAGATAACCTGCCCAAATTTTAGCATGAGTTCGATCGGAACACCATTTCTGGCTCAGTCTGTATTGTTCTTTATTGCATTCGTTTCAATTTACAATTTATTTTTTTGTTTAATTAATATTGGTAACTTTTATTAATATTTTTCAGGGATCGGATGTGGATGCGGATGCAAGATGCACACGGGTGCGCAAAAATGGGCTTGCATCCGCATCCGTGCATCCCAGATGCACGGGGAAAAATGAATGCATCCGGATGCGCATCCCAGATGCATCAAAAATAAATTTGCATCTGGATGCGCATCCCAGATGCATGAAAAATAAATTTGCATCCGGATGCGCATCCACGGATGCACGAAAAATAAATTTGCATCCATTTTTAACTTTTTTTTTCTCTTTTTATCAGGTTTTTTGCTAATGGCCTCTAAACCAATCTTGAGTCTACGTCAAAAGAACGAAAACAATTTATATGAAAAGCATTACACCGAAAACAAAAAGGACGAAAGTAATTTAACACGAAAACATTTTAAATGAAAGTATAATTAACCGAAATGGAAAATGTGCGAATGCATTTATAACGAAACTTAAAAAGCACGAAAGCATTTACAGCGAAAACATTTTAGCCGAATTCAATAATTACGAAAACCATTTGGCCGATAGTTATTTGAACGAATTGAAAAACAACGAAAGTAAATTAGATCGAAAACATTTAAAACGAAATAAAAAAATCACGAAAACAATTTGACCGAAAGTTATTTGAACGAAAATATTTAACACGAATCAAAAAATAACGAAAACAATTTGCCCGAAAGTTATTTGAACGAAAACATTTAAGACGATTAAAAAAATAACGAAAACAATTTTACCGAAAGTTATTTGAACGAAAACATTTAAAACGAATGAAAAAATCACGAATAAAATTTGAATGAACGCTATTTGACCGAAATAAAAAACACCGACGAAGAAAAATATTAATAAAAATTTATGACAATAATAAAAGAAAAAAAAAATTGTAAATAAAATGAATGCAATGTATAAAGAAGTATATACAGACTGAGCCAGAAATGGTGTTCCGAACCCATGCTAAAATTTGGGCAGGTTAACTTTGAGCTAGAAATTTGAAATTTGGCATATATATATATATATTTATATATATATATATATATATATATATATATATATATATATATATATATATATATATATATATATATATATACGTAAAGCCAAGGGTACTACATTCTTTTGACATGTATTGTGTTAAACATATTTTAAAATTAATATTTCCTACCGTTTTAGGGGTGGATTCACGATTTGCATTTCTTCCTTATTGGGATTTCCATGTTAAATTAAGTTGATAGAAAAATTTTAGCCGATTTGCACCAAAATTAGTTTTTAAGGTTTTCAGAGTACGCTGTATTTAATGGTGTTTCACCCCTAAAAAATAAATCGTTAACTTGCTCCGATTCAGAAAATTCAAAGGTCGTTTCTGCCATGCGGTAAAAAAATAAGCCCGTTTCATTCAACGATTATATACAGTGTACTATATACAGTATATAATTCTTGCGTTTCAGTGGTATAGTCAAAATTATGATAGCATAATTTTTTCACGTAGTAAGGGTCATTATCTCATTAGGGGTTGTTTTCACCACTTTTCAACGTGCTCATGCAGAAAACTTTAAAAACTAAATTTGGTGCAAATCGGCTAAAAATTTTCTAATCAACTTAATTTAACATGGAAATCCCAAAAGGATGAAATGCAAATCGTGAATGCACCCCTAAAACGGTAGGAAATATTAATCTTATTTTTTTTTAACACATGTCAAAAGAACTTAGAACCCTTGGCTTTACGTACGTATCCCAAATTTCGAATTTCTAACTCAAATTAAGTTAACCTGCCCAAATTTTAGCATGGTTTCGGAACACCATTTCTGGCTCAGTCTGTATTGTTTTTTATTGCATTCATTTCAATTTACAATTTTTTTTTTTTTTTTTTAATAATATTGGTATAATTTTTATTAATATTTTTCTTCGTCGGTGTTTTTTATTTCGGTCAAATAGAGTTCGTTCAAATTGTATTCGTGATTTTTCCATTCGTCTTAAATGTTTTCGTTCAAATAACTTTTCAGTCAAATTGTTTTCGTGATTTTTTTATTCGTCTTAAATGTTTTCGTTCAAATAATTTTCGGTCAAATTGTTTTCGTTACTTTTTTTATTCATCTTAAATGTTTTCGTTCAAATAACTTTTCAGTCAAATTGTTTTCGAAGTGTTTGCATTCGTCTTAAATGTTTTCGTTCAAATAACTTTCGGTCAAATTGTTTTATTGATTTTTGAATTCGATCGTATTAAAATAATTTCGTTCTAATTTACATTCGTCCTTTTTTATTTCGGTCAAATTACTTTTGTACAAATTGTTTTCGTGATTTTTGTGCTCGTTATTATTTTGTTTCGTGTTAATTTAATTTCGTGGTAAATGATTTCGTTTATATTTGTTTTCGATATAATTGTTTTCTGAATAAAGTCATTCGTTGCAAATGCTTTCGTGATTTTTGTTTTCGTGGTTATGACGTGATACCCAAATCTTATAACACGATCGAGGCACATTTTTTAAATTTATTTGCCATTTGTCGTTTAAGATTGCAAGAAACAAAGTGTATTATAAAAACCAAGGATCGGATGCGGATGCATATGCAAGATGCACACGGATGCGCAAAAATGGGCTTGCATCCGCATCCGTGCATCCCAGATGCACGGGAAAAAATTAATGCATCTGGAAAATAAATTTGCATCTGGATGCGCATCCCAGATGCATGAAAAATAAATTTGCTTTCGGATGCGCATCCATGGATGCACGAAAAATTAATTTGCATCCGGTCCCTGAATTATTTTTCTTCGTCGGTGTTTTTTATTTCGGTCAAATAGCGTTCGTTCAAATTGTATTCGTGATTTTTCCATTCGTTTTAAATGTTTTCGTTCATATAACTTTCGGTCAAAATGTTTTCATTCAAATAACTTTCGGCCAAACTGTTTTCGTGATTTTTTTATTTCGTTTTAAATGTTTTCGTTCTAATTTACTTTCGTTGTTTTTCAATTCGTTAAAATAACTATATCGGCCTAATGATTTTCGTGATTATATTGAATTCGGCTAAAATATTTTCGATGATGTAAATGCTTTCGTGCTTTTTAAGTTTCGTTATAAATGCATTCGCACATTTTCCATTTCGGTTAATAAATATATTTTCGTATAAAATGTTTTCGTGTTAAATTACTTTTGTCCTTTTTGTTTTCGGTGTAATGCCTTTCGTATAAATTGTTTTCGTTCTTTTGACGTATAGACTCAGAAAATCAAATATGTTTTGTAAAATATTTAAACTTTTCCCACCAATTTTAAACAGTGACGTCACACGGCTGGGCTGGAAGCAGCCTTGCGTCTCTCCGCTCTCTCCGCGCGCCAACTGATGACTTTTGAAACTTCGGGAAACTTCGGATTTTCGCTTCACCGGTGGGAGCCGAATTATGGACCAAAGCACAACCGGTTCTCACCGGTTTGCCGATATACGGATCGCACCCATTGTTTTTATCATGAACACGAACTTTCAGAATGATTGAATTCCTAATTGAATACAAAATTCGAATCGGTGTTCATTGTTAGTGGGGCATGTTTTTGCCACTTCAGAAATTCATAATTAATTTTTAAAAAAACCGTTGACACTTTTTGAAGGTGTTTTCTCATAGAAGATGGTTCAAATTAAGTTGAATTTGAATATCGAGAAAAAATATGTATAATCTCTCCATATTTCTGAATTTCAACTATCCCCCATATACATGGGAAAAGTAGTTAAGTTTGATAATTCACCAGAATTCAACGAATCAAGATCGCCACTTTTTGATTAAACTCTGAGGTAGGGTATATTGTTTTTATCATGTACACGAACTTTCAGAATGATTGAATTCCTAATTGAATACAAAATTCGAATCGGTGTTCATTGTTAGTGGGGCATGTTTTTGCCACTTCAGAAATTCATAATTAATTTTTATTAAACCGTTGACACTTTTTGAACGTGTTTTCTCATAGAAGATGGTTCAAATTAAGTTGAATTTGAATATCGAGAAAAAATATGTATAATCTCTCCATATTTTTGAATTTCAACTATCCCCCATATACATGGGAAAAGTAGTTAAGTTTGATAATTCACCAGAATTCAACGAATCAAGATCGCCACTTTTTGATTAAACTCTGAGGTAGGGTATATTGTTTTTATCATGTACACGAACTTTCAGAATGATTGAATTCCTAATTGAATACAAAATTCGAATCGGTGTTCATTGTTAGTGGGGCATGTGTTTGCCACTTCAGAAATTCATAATTAATTTTAAAAAACCGTTGACACTTTTTGAACGTGTTTTCTCATAGAAGATGGTTCAAAGTAAGTTGAATTTGAATATCGAGAAAAAATATGTATAATCTCTCAATATTTTTGAATTTCAACTATCCCCCATATACATGGGAAAAATAGTTAAGTTTGATAATTCACCAGAATTCAACAAATCAAGATCGCCACTTTTTGATTAAACTCTGAGGTAGAGTATATTGTTTTTATCATGTACACGAACTTTCAGAATGATTGAATTCCTAATTGAATACAAAATTCGAATCGGTGTTCATTGTTAGTGGGGCATGTTTTTGCCACTTCAGACATTCATAATTAATTTTTAAAAAACCGTTGACACTTTTTGAACGTGTTTTCTCATAGAAGATGGTTCAAATTAAGTTGAATTTGAATATCGAGAAAAAATATGTATAATCTCTCCATATTTTTGAATTTCAACTATCCCCCATATACATGGGAAAAGTAGTTAAGTTTGATAATTCACCAGAATTAAACGAATCAAGATCGCCACTTTTTGATTAAACTCTGAGGTAGGGTATATTGTTTTTATCATGTACACGAACTTTCAGAATGATTGAATTCCTAATTCAATACAAAAGTCGAATCGGTGTTCATTGTTAGTGGGGCATGTTTTTGCCACTTCTGAAATTCATAATTAATTTTTCAAAAACCGTTGACTCCTTTTGAAGGTGTTTTGTCATAGAGGACGGTTCAAACTAAGTTAAAATTTGAATATCGAGAAAAAATATGTATTATCTCTTTATATTTTTGAATTTGAACTATCCCCCATATACTTCACATGGGAAAAGTAGTTAAGTTTGATAATTCACCAGGATTCAACGAATCAAGATCATCACTTTTTGATTAAAGTCTGAGGTAGATATTGTTTTTATCATGTACACGCACTTTCAGAATGATTGATATCCTAATTGAATACAAAATTCGAATCGGTGTTCATTGTTAGTGGGGCATGTTTTTGCCACTTCAGAAATTCATAATTAATATTTAAAAAATCGTTGACACTTTTTGAACGTGTTTTCTCATAGAAGATGGTTCAAATTAAGTTGAATTTGAATATCGAGAAAAAATATGTATAATCTCTCCATATTTTTGAAATTCATCTATCCCCCATATACATGGGAAAAGTAGTTAAGTTTGATAATTCACCAGAATTCAACGAATCAAGATCGCCACTTTTTGATTAAACTCTGAGGTAGGGTATATTGTTTTTATCATGTACACGAACTTTCAGAATGATTGAAATCCTAATTGAATACAAAATTCGAATCGGTGTTCATTGTTAGTGGGGCATGTTTTTGCCACTTCAGAAATTCATAATTAATTTTTAAAAAACCGTTGACACTTTTTGAACGTGTTTTCTCATAGAAGATGGTGGTTCAAATTAAGTTGAATTTGAAAATCGAGAAAAAATATGTATAATCTCTCCATATTTTTGAATTTCAACTATCCCCCATATACATGGGAAAAGTAGTTAAGTTTGATAATTCACCAGAATTCAACGAATCAAGATCGCCACTTTTTGATTAAACTCTGAGGTAGGGTATATTGTTTTTATCATGTACACGAACTTTCAGAATGATTGAATTCCTAATTGAATACAAAATTCGATCGGTGTTCATTGTTAGTGGGGCATGTTTTTGCCACTTCAGAAATTCATAATTAATTTTTAAAAAACCGTTGACACTTTTTTAACGTGTTTTCTCATAGAAGATGGTTCAAATTAAGTTGAATTTGAATATCGAGAAAAAATATGTATAATCTCTCCATATTTTTGAATTTCAACTATCCCCCATATACATGGGAAAAGTAGTTAAGTTTGATAATTCACCAGAATTCAACGAATCAAGATCGCCACTTTTTGATTAAACTCTGAGGTAGGGTACATTGTTTTTATCATGTACACGAACTTTCAGAATGATTGAATTCCTAATTGAATACAAAATTCGAATCGGTGTTCATTGTTAGTGGGGCATGTTTTTGCCACTTCAGAAATTCATAATTAATTTTAAAAAACCGTTGACACTTTTTGAACGTGTTTTCTCATAGAAGATGGTTCAAAGTAAGTTGAATTTGAATATCGAGAAAAAATATGTATAATCTCTCAATATTTTTGAATTTCAACTATCCCCCATATACATGGGAAAAATAGTTAAGTTTTATAATTCACCAGAATTCAACGAATCAAGATCGCCACTTTTTGATTAAACTCTGAGGTAGGGTATATTGTTTTTATCATGTACACGAACTTTCAGAATGATTGAATTCTTAATTGAATACAAAATTCGAATCGGTGTTCATTGTTAGTGGGGCATGTTTTTGCCAGTTCAGAAATTCATAATTAATTTTTAAAAAACCGTTGACACTTTTTGAACGTGTTTTCTCATAGAAGATGGTTCAAATTAAGTTGAATTTGAATATCGAGAAAAAATATGTATAATCTCTCCATATTTTTGAAATTCAACTATCCCCCATATACATGGGAAAAGTAGTTAAGTTTGATAATTCACCAGAATTCAACGAATCAAGATCGCCACTTTTTGATTAAATTCTGAGGTAGGGTATATTGTTTTTATCATGTACACGAACATTCGGAATGATTGAATTCCTAATTGAATACAAAATTCGAATCGGTGTTCATTGTTAGTGGGGCATGTTTTTGCCACTTCAGAAATTCATAATTAATTTTTAAAAAAACCGTTGACACTTTTTGAAGGTGTTTTCTCATAGAAGATGGTTCAAATTAAGTTGAATTTGAATATCGAGAAAAAATATGTATAATCTCTCCATATTTCTGAATTTCAACTATCCCCCATATACATGGGAAAAGTAGTTAAGTTTGATAATTCACCAGAATTCAACGAATCAAGATCGCCACTTTTTGATTAAACTCTGAGGTAGGGTATATTGTTTTTATCATGTACACGAACTTTCAGAATGATTGAATTCCTAATTGAATACAAAATTCGAATCGGTGTTCATTGTTAGTGGGGCATGTTTTTGCCACTTCAGAAATTCATAATTAATTTTTATTAAACCGTTGACACTTTTTGAACGTGTTTTCTCATAGAAGATGGTTCAAATTAAGTTGAATTTGAATATCGAGAAAAAATATGTATAATCTCTCCATATTTTTGAATTTCAACTATCCCCCATATACATGGGAAAAGTAGTTAAGTTTGATAATTCACCAGAATTCAACGAATCAAGATCGCCACTTTTTGATTAAACTCTGAGGTAGGGTATATTGTTTTTATCATGTACACGAACTTTCAGAATGATTGAATTCCTAATTGAATACAAAATTCGAATCGGTGTTCATTGTTAGTGGGGCATGTGTTTGCCACTTCAGAAATTCATAATTAATTTTAAAAAACCGTTGACACTTTTTGAACGTGTTTTCTCATAGAAGATGGTTCAAAGTAAGTTGAATTTGAATATCGAGAAAAAATATGTATAATCTCTCAATATTTTTGAATTTCAACTATCCCCCATATACATGGGAAAAATAGTTAAGTTTGATAATTCACCAGAATTCAACAAATCAAGATCGCCACTTTTTGATTAAACTCTGAGGTAGAGTATATTGTTTTTATCATGTACACGAACTTTCAGAATGATTGAATTCCTAATTGAATACAAAATTCGAATCGGTGTTCATTGTTAGTGGGGCATGTTTTTGCCACTTCAGACATTCATAATTAATTTTTAAAAAACCGTTGACACTTTTTGAACGTGTTTTCTCATAGAAGATGGTTCAAATTAAGTTGAATTTGAATATCGAGAAAAAATATGTATAATCTCTCCATATTTTTGAATTTCAACTATCCCCCATATACATGGGAAAAGTAGTTAAGTTTGATAATTCACCAGAATTAAACGAATCAAGATCGCCACTTTTTGATTAAACTCTGAGGTAGGGTATATTGTTTTTATCATGTACACGAACTTTCAGAATGATTGAATTCCTAATTCAATACAAAAGTCGAATCGGTGTTCATTGTTAGTGGGGCATGTTTTTGCCACTTCTGAAATTCATAATTAATTTTTCAAAAACCGTTGACTCCTTTTGAAGGTGTTTTGTCATAGAGGACGGTTCAAACTAAGTTAAAATTTGAATATCGAGAAAAAATATGTATTATCTCTTTATATTTTTGAATTTGAACTATCCCCCATATACTTCACATGGGAAAAGTAGTTAAGTTTGATAATTCACCAGGATTCAACGAATCAAGATCATCACTTTTTGATTAAAGTCTGAGGTAGATATTGTTTTTATCATGTACACGCACTTTCAGAATGATTGATATCCTAATTGAATACAAAATTCGAATCGGTGTTCATTGTTAGTGGGGCATGTTTTTGCCACTTCAGAAATTCATAATTAATATTTAAAAAATCGTTGACACTTTTTGAACGTGTTTTCTCATAGAAGATGGTTCAAATTAAGTTGAATTTGAATATCGAGAAAAAATATGTATAATCTCTCCATATTTTTGAAATTCATCTATCCCCCATATACATGGGAAAAGTAGTTAAGTTTGATAATTCACCAGAATTCAACGAATCAAGATCGCCACTTTTTGATTAAACTCTGAGGTAGGGTATATTGTTTTTATCATGTACACGAACTTTCAGAATGATTGAAATCCTAATTGAATACAAAATTCGAATCGGTGTTCATTGTTAGTGGGGCATGTTTTTGCCACTTCAGAAATTCATAATTAATTTTTAAAAAACCGTTGACACTTTTTGAACGTGTTTTCTCATAGAAGATGGTGGTTCAAATTAAGTTGAATTTGAAAATCGAGAAAAAATATGTATAATCTCTCCATATTTTTGAATTTCAACTATCCCCCATATACATGGGAAAAGTAGTTAAGTTTGATAATTCACCAGAATTCAACGAATCAAGATCGCCACTTTTTGATTAAACTCTGAGGTAGGGTATATTGTTTTTATCATGTACACGAACTTTCAGAATGATTGAATTCCTAATTGAATACAAAATTCGATCGGTGTTCATTGTTAGTGGGGCATGTTTTTGCCACTTCAGAAATTCATAATTAATTTTTAAAAAACCGTTGACACTTTTTTAACGTGTTTTCTCATAGAAGATGGTTCAAATTAAGTTGAATTTGAATATCGAGAAAAAATATGTATAATCTCTCCATATTTTTGAATTTCAACTATCCCCCATATACATGGGAAAAGTAGTTAAGTTTGATAATTCACCAGAATTCAACGAATCAAGATCGCCACTTTTTGATTAAACTCTGAGGTAGGGTACATTGTTTTTATCATGTACACGAACTTTCAGAATGATTGAATTCCTAATTGAATACAAAATTCGAATCGGTGTTCATTGTTAGTGGGGCATGTTTTTGCCACTTCAGAAATTCATAATTAATTTTAAAAAACCGTTGACACTTTTTGAACGTGTTTTCTCATAGAAGATGGTTCAAAGTAAGTTGAATTTGAATATCGAGAAAAAATATGTATAATCTCTCAATATTTTTGAATTTCAACTATCCCCCATATACATGGGAAAAATAGTTAAGTTTTATAATTCACCAGAATTCAACGAATCAAGATCGCCACTTTTTGATTAAACTCTGAGGTAGGGTATATTGTTTTTATCATGTACACGAACTTTCAGAATGATTGAATTCTTAATTGAATACAAAATTCGAATCGGTGTTCATTGTTAGTGGGGCATGTTTTTGCCAGTTCAGAAATTCATAATTAATTTTTAAAAAACCGTTGACACTTTTTGAACGTGTTTTCTCATAGAAGATGGTTCAAATTAAGTTGAATTTGAATATCGAGAAAAAATATGTATAATCTCTCCATATTTTTGAAATTCAACTATCCCCCATATACATGGGAAAAGTAGTTAAGTTTGATAATTCACCAGAATTCAACGAATCAAGATCGCCACTTTTTGATTAAATTCTGAGGTAGGGTATATTGTTTTTATCATGTACACGAACATTCGGAATGATTGAATTCCTAATTGAATACAAAATTCGAATCGGTGTTCATTGTTAGTGGGGCATGTTTTTGCCACTTCAGAAATTCATAATTAATTTTTAAAAAACCGTTGACACTTTTTGAACGTGTTTTCTCATAGAAGATGGTTCAAATTAAGTTGAATTTGAATATCGAGAAAAAATATGTATAATCTCTCCATATTTTTGAATTTCAACTATCCCCCATATACATGGGAAAAGTAGTTAAGTTTGATAATTCACCAGAATTCAACGAATCAAGATCGCCACTTTTTGATTAAACTCTGAGGTAGGGTATATTGTTTTTATCATGTACACGAACTTTCAGAATGATTGAATTCCTAATTGAATACAAAATTCGAATCGGTGTTCATTGTTAGTGGGGCATGTTTTTGCCACTTCAGAAATTCATAATTAATTTTAAAAAACCGTTGACACTTTTTGAACGTGTTTTCTCATAGAAGATGGTTCAAAGTAAGTTGAATTTGAATATCGAGAAAAAATATGTATAATCTCTCAATATTTTTGAATTTCAACTATCCCCCATATACATGGGAAAAATAGTTAAGTTTGATAATTCACCAGAATTCAACGAATCAAGATCGCCACTTTTTGATTAAACTCTGAGGTAGGGTATATTGTTTTTATCATGTACACGAACTTTCAGAATGATTGAATTCCTAATTGAATACAAAATTCGAATCGGTGTTCATTGTTAGTGGGGCATGTTTTTGCCACTTCAGAAATTCATAATTAATTTTTAAAAAACCGTTGACACTTTTTGAACGTGTTTTCTCATAGAAGATGGTTCAAATTAAGTTGAATTTGAATATCGAGAAAAAATATGTATAATCTCTCCATATTTTTGAATTTCAACTATCCCCCATATACATGGGAAAAGTAGTTAAGTTTGATAATTCACCAGAATTCATCGAATCAAGATCGCCACTTTTTGATTAAACTCTGAGGTAGGGTATATTGTTTTTATCATGTACACGAACTTTCAGAATGATTGAATTCCTAATTGAATACAAAATTCGAATCGGTGTTCATTGTTAGTGGGGCATGTTTTTGCCACTTCAGAAATTCATAATTAATTTTAAAAAACCGTTGACACTTTTTGAACGTGTTTTCTCATAGAAGATGGTTCAAAGTAAGTTGAATTTGAATATCGAGAAAAAATATGTATAATCTCTCAATATTTTTGAATTTCAACTATCCCCCATATACATGGGAAAAATAGTTAAGTTTGATAATTCACCAGAATTCAACGAATCAAGATCGCCACTTTTTGATTAAACTCTGAGGTAGGGTATATTGTTTTTATCATGTACACGAACTTTCAGAATGATTGAATTCTTAATTGAATACAAAATTCGAATCGGTGTTCATTGTTAGTGGGGCATGTTTTTGCCACTTCAGAAATTCATAATTAATTTTTAAAAAACCGTTGACACTTTTTGAACGTGTTTTCTCATAGAAGATGGTTCAAATTAAGTTGAATTTGAATATCGAGAAAAAATATGTATAATCTCTCCATATTTTTGAAATTCAACTATCCCCCATATACATGGGAAAAGTAGTTAAGTTTGATAATTCACCAGAATTCAACGAATCAAGATCGCCACTTTTTGATTAAACTCTGAGGTAGGGTATATTGTTTTTATCATGTACACGAACATTCGGAATGATTGAATTCCTAATTGAATACAAAATTCGAATCGGTGTTCATTGTTAGTGGGGCATGTTTTTGCCACTTCAGAAATTCATAATTAATTTTTAAAAAACCGTTGACACTTTTTGAACGTGTTTTCTCATAGAAGATGGTTCAAATTAAGTTGAATTTGAATATCGAGAAAAAATATGTATAATCTCTCCATATTTTTGAATTTCAACTATCCCCCATATACATGGGAAAAGTAGTTAAGTTTGATAATTCACCAGAATTCAACGAATCAAGATCGCCACTTTTTGATTAAACTCTGAGGTAGGGTATATTGTTTTTTATCATGTACACGAACTTTCAGAATGATTGAATTCCTAATTGAATACAAAATTCGAATCGGTGTTCATTGTTAGTGGGGCATGTTTTTGCCACTTCAGAAATTCATAATTAATTTTAAAAAACCGTTGACACTTTTTGAACGTGTTTTCTCATAGAAGATGGTTCAAAGTAAGTTGAATTTGAATATCGAGAAAAAATATGTATAATCTCTCAATATTTTTGAATTTCAACTATCCCCCATATACATGGGAAAAATAGTTAAGTTTGATAATTCACCAGAATTCAACGAATCAAGATCGCCACTTTTTGATTAAACTCTGAGGTAGGGTATATTGTTTTTATCATGTACACGAACTTTCAGAATGATTGAATTCCTAATTGAATACAAAATTCGAATCGGTGTTCATTGTTAGTGGGGCATGTTTTTGCCACTTCAGAAATTCATAATTAATTTTTAAAAAACCGTTGACACTTTTTGAACGTGTTTTCTCATAGAAGATGGTTCAAATTAAGTTGAATTGGAATATCGAGAAAAAATATGTATAATCTCTCCATATTTTTGAAATTCATCTATCCCCCATATACATGGGAAAAGTAGTTAAGTTTGATAATTCACCAGAATTAAACGAATCAAGATCGCCACTTTTTGATTAAACTCTGAGGTAGGGTATTGTCTTATTTGGGGTTCTTCATTAAGGAAAACACTTTAAATTTACATCACTACATAAGATAAACTTTATTGACCTGTATGCTTACAGACATGTTTTTTAGCCAAGTACCTAATTCATGATTTAATTGTTTTACATAAAAATAAAGGTGGTAAATTTGAATATTAAAAATCAGACTACTGATTTACACATCCCCTCCCTTTAGTTCAATGACCCCTTTATCCTGCTAGTTAGGCAACCTTCAAAACTTGAGAATATAGGTCAACAAACAGCTGATCAAATAGAATATTTTTAACACAATTTCTTTTATGACAGTTAAAGGTAATCAAACTATAGGCAGATTAGATGCTGAAATAAAAAGGTAATTAAACTTTAAGAACCCATAATTCCCTCCAAAATTACATTAATTTCTTTTATTGTATACCCTAAGACTCTAATACATCAATTATCCCTGATATATTAATATAGCCCCTTAAATAAAATAAAAAATAAACAGAAAACATTCTTTGCATTAATTATTTAATAAGCATGTCACAAGATACCTGCTATATGACCATAACAAAATTATGAAATTAAATTAGCTTTATTTAACATAGATATGCCCATTGTTTTTTCTTTGATAAACTAATGAGCTTATCTCTCCCCTCCAAAATATTTCTGAGTAAGAAAATATCTAGAATGCTTCTCCAGATGAGTATACACAATAAAATCATGAACTATAATAACTAATTTGATTTCTGTAAGTTACTTTTATGCAGGAAAAGATAATTTTATTTTAACATTTACAAATAATATTCCTCTAACTTCTTAGGTTTATGTATTTTTCTACCAAACCTGGTTGTTGTGGCTGTATCCTGAGGTATATTATTTTGTGGTTGTTGTGGATTTTGGTTAGGAGATGGTTGTTGTTGTGGGGTAGCAGCTTTAGGTGTATTATGCCTAGGTGGTGTATTCTGTTTTAAGGCATACTGGGTATGATGAGGAGAGGTTGTACTTTGAGGTTTGGTTAAAGGAATGAGATGAACTCTGTTTCTTCGGACAACCCCTTGTTGAGATTGCACCTCATACGACCTTGGCTGCGGAGTCTGACAACGGATGGTGCCCTTGCGCTTGAGATCCGTTATCCAGACCTGATCACCTGGACCTAGCTTTTGCAGCTTGCGAGCCCCATGGTGACGGTCATGGTTAGCCTTGGTCCTCTCCTTGCGACGCCTCTCTGCCCCTGCGAACTGCTGGAAAGGTATGAGTTTAGGTACAAGATTTTTACCGATGGTGGGGACGGTGGTTCGCAGCTGCCGTCCCATCAGTAGTTGAGCTGGACTCGCTTCGAGGCCTGCAATGGGTGTGGCTCGATACGCCAGCAGTCCCCGTGACGGATCCTTTTCTTTCTTGAGGATGTTCTTGACGATTTTGACTGCGGCTTCGGCTTGTCCGTTGCTCTTGGGATATCTTGGACTACTAGTCACTATCTTGAAACCATAGTCACTGGCAAATTCTCTGAACTCCTGGCTAATGAATTGACGCCCGTTGTCACATCGAATCTTCTCTGGAATACCATGCCTCGCAAAGATCTCTTTACAAGCTGCAATGGTTGCCTGACTGTCAATTCTACTCATTCTTGTCACTTCCGGGTATTTAGAATAATAGTCTACCATAATTAGGTAATATTTTTGATCTAGCTCAGCCAGATCCATACCAACAATTTGCCATGGTCTATCAGGTATTTCAGAATTTACAAGTGGCTCTGCTCTATTTTCTTTATGCATGCAGCACTCATTACATGATTCTATCTTCTGTGTTATTTGATGTTGCATGCCAGGCCAGTATACACTTAGTCTAGCTCTAGCTTTACACTTCTCAATGCCAAGATGTCCCTCATGTAATCTCTCTGTAATGTTTCTTGTAAGACTACTTGGTATCACTAACCTTGTATCATACAGTAGAAAATCTTTTTGTACCGTAAGATGATCTTTTGCTTTCCAATAGGCCCTAACCCTTGGAGACACTTGTGTAGCTCGAGGTGGGAAGCCTTCGGTCACTCTCTTCTTTAATTCTTGTATCACCGGGTCCTCGTCTTGAGCCTTCTTGATATCAGTCAACGTCTTTGCCCCGGCTGGGAAGTTTCTCACATGGTCATCGCCGAACTGCTCAACGTCGACCGCTGCGATTCCTTCGTCCTCCTCCGGCAGCGGAGATCTCGACAACAGGTCAGGTAAATGGAAGTCTCTTCCAGCTATATGTTTCATACTGTAGTCAAATCTGAGTAGTTTAAGTTTTAATCTTTGCAATCTTGGGGTCATGTCATCTAGCCTTTTACTTCCCAAAATTGAAATAAGTGGTTTATGGTCTGTCAAAATCTCAAATGGCTTCCCCAAGACATATTCTTCAAATTTTCTACATGCCCACTCAATCCCAGTTGCTTCTTTCTCAATTATAGCATACCTTGTCTCAGCCTCGGAGAGTCGTCTAGAAATATACGCTACCGGCTTCCACTCTTCTTGCTCTCGCTGCTCGAGGACTCCTCCTAGTCCGTACGCGCTACTGTCTGAAGCAATCCGATGGTCTTTGTTCGGGTCGTAGAGGGTGAGAATGGGTGCAGAAGTTAGCTTCTGTTTTACTTCCTGGAATGCTTCTTCTTGCTTTTCTCCCCAAAAGAAGTCATTCTCCTGCTTGAGAAGATCAGTGAGTGGGGTGAGGATATGAGCCATATTTGGTATAAATTTTCTAAGAAATTGAGTTCTAGCCACAAAACTTTTTACACCAGCTTTGTCAGTAGGTGCTGGCATTTTTACTATGGCTTTCACCTTGTCAGGGTCAGGTTCAGCTCCTTCTCCACTGACAATGTGCCCTACCCACTTCATACTAGGTACTCTGAAGAGGCACTTGTCATTCAGCGTTACTCCAAATTCTTGTAGTCTTTCGAGAACTTTTTCTAGTCTTTGATCATGCTCTTCCAACGTGGTCCCAAATACTGCTATGTCGTCAATATGGACTACGACGCCTTCCATGTCGCTCAGCAGACTACTTAGGGTGTAATGGAAGAACTCACTTGCACAGTTCATACCCATGAACAGTACATTGTAGCAGTAACGTCCCCAGGGCGTGACAAACGTTGTCAACAGACGGCTTTCTTCATCCAAGGGGATTTGCCAAAACGAATCCTTGCAGTCTAGTTTAGAGAAGATTCTTGCCCCTGACATTTTCCCTAGGGTCTCCTCTACTGAAGGTAGTACTATCCTGTCTCGGATGATGGCTCGATTGAGTGGGTCGGAATGAACACATAGCCTTACGTCGTTCGTTCCTTTTGGGACCACCACCAGTGCACCACACCACTTGGTAGGTACAGTCACTTTAGATAGGACTCTTTTCTCTTCTAGTTCCTTGATTCTAGCTTTAACCTTGGTCCTCCATGGGTGAGGTATTCTTCTTGGAGATGTAATTGCATAAGGTTGTGCGTCCTCACGAAGCTTGATTTTATAAGTCGTCTTCATCCGACCGATGCCTGTGAAAAGTTTGGGGAATTTTTTCTTGGGATCCCACTCCCCTTGCCTGATCTCATTCACAGCCTTATCTGATTCTGTTCCTCCTTTGTATATGAGTAGCCCCAAAGCCACAGATGCTTGCCTGCTGAGAAGGTTTTCTTTCAGACCCTCTACCACATAGGCTTTCTCCATACAAATATTCTCCCTGTACTGTATCTTAGTTAAGAATACAGCTACAGCTGGGAGTTTGTTTCCACTAGGACCATACAGACTTCTCTTTAGTTTATGCCACTCGGGAAGTGGTTCGAGTGACATGAATTGCTCAATGCTGAGAACTGTAACATCTGCACCGGAGTCTACTTTTACTCTGACGGGAGTTATTGCGTCTTGTTCACCGAGAGCCACAACAGCCCTCCATGGCTTGGTCTGCCGTTCTGAGGTCCCGACGGTGTCAATATCGACCAAGAAATCTACATCGGAGTCAGAGCTCTCTTCCCCCCTGTAAATTTCAGTAACTCTCTGCTTGCCTCTACTCATCCTGTGCAGTACTTTCTTAGATGTGCGACAGAACTTCTCGTAGTGACCTGGCAGTGAGCATCTTCTACAGATAGCTTTCCTAGCTGGACAGTCTGCGATCTCGTGCGTTGGCTCGGCTCCGCACCTCGTACATTTGGAGTTCCTTTTCTGCCACTGTCCTGCAGGTTTCTTCTGAGCCTGGGCTCCTTTCACTTTCTGCAGATATCTGGGTTTCCGGTTTACTGCATCAACGTTGCTTGATGATGTCCCCGGGTCTTCTTTCGTTAGAGCCGCTTGCTCTGTCTTCATTTGTTCTCGACTTCTAATTTTCATTTGTGCTTTGTCAAGGGTTAACTCTGGGTCGTTCCTGAGCTCTTCTGATAATTTTAAGTCACTTAAGCCTCCAACTAGTTTATCCCTTTTTCTCTCATCTTTGTCTTTGAATTCACAATATTCCGCCAGTTTCCAAACTTCTCGGATATATGTCTCTGCAGTCTCTCCTGGCTTCTGATCTCTTTTGTTGAACATAAAGCGTTCAAATATTACATTCTTTTTAGGCCAGAAATATTGATCAAACTTATCAAGAACGTTTTTGAAATTCTTAGGACAAGTTTCGTCAAATCTGAACTGCTTCATCGCTTCATCTCCGCCCTCCATATTATAAAGAAGAAGACCAATCTTGTCTTCCTCGCTAAATTTTTTTGCATCAGTAAGCCTTACAAACGTTTCAAATCGTTGCCTGTAAGCTGGCCACTTTTTTGGATCTGCAAAATCAAACTTGCCTGGTGGCTCCACCAAGCCTGTAGACGTCATGTTTATTTCAGACTGCTGTGTTAAACTACCAGCAGTGTTGTTCCCTGTTGAATTATTTTGGGGTGGAATTATTGCACCATTTGAAGAACTTTGTGCATTTTCATCAGTATTTGATGTTTCCTCAGAGTCATTTTCAACAGAACCTGGCATAATTAGCACAGATTGAATTTAGGCTTGCAGCCATGTGCTCTGGTTGGACTTGACTTCATCTCAAAATATCTTATGAATCTTGCGTCTTTTTTTTTCCTTTTTCTTTCTAATTCTTCATTAGAAGCCGTATTTCTGACACCATGTCTTATTTGGGGTTCTTCATTAAGGAAAACACTTTAAATTTACATCACTACATAAGATAAACTTTATTGACCTGTATGCTTACAGACATGTTTTTTAGCCAAGTACCTAATTCATGATTCAATTGTTTTACATAAAAATAAAGGTGGTAAATTTGAATATTAAAAATCAGACTACTGATTTACACAGGTATATTGTTTTTATCATGTACACGAACTTTCAGAATGATTGAATTCCTAATTGAATACAAAATTCGAATCGGTGTTCATTGTTAGTGGGGCATGTTTTTGCCACTTCAGAAATTCATAATTAATTTTTAAAAAACCGTTGACACTTTTTGAACGTGTTTTCTCATAGAAGATGGTTCAAATTAAGTTGAATTTGAAAATCGAGTAAAAATATGTATAATCTCTCCATATTTTTGAATTTCAACTATCCCCCATATACATGGGAAAAGTAGTTAAGTTTGATAATTCACCAGAATTCAACGAATCAAGATCGCCACTTTTTGATTAAACTCTGAGGTAGGGTATATTGTTTTTATCATGTTCACGAACTTTCAGAATGATTGAATTCCTAATTGATTACAAAATTCGAATCGGTGTTCATTGTTAGTGGGGCATGTTTTTGCCACTTCAGAAATTCATAATTAATTTTTAAAAAACCGTTGACACTGTTTGAACGTGTTTTCTCATAGAAAATGGTTCAAATTAAGTTGAATTTGAATATCGAGAAAAAATATGTATAATCTCTCCATATTTTTGAATTTGAACTATCCCCCATATACATGGGAAAAGTAGTTAAGTTTGATAATTCACCAGAATTCAACGAATCAAGATAGCCACTTTTTGATTAAACTCTGAGGTAGGGTATTTTGTTTTTATCGTGTACACGAATTTTCAGAATGATTGAATTCCTAATTCAATACAAAAGTCGAATCAGTGTTAATTGTTAGTGGGGCATGTTTTTGCCACTTCAAAAATTCATAACTAATTTTTAAAAAAACCGTTGACTCCTTTTGAAGGTGTTTTGTCATAGAGGATGGTTCAAACTAAGTTGAATTTGAATATCGAGAAAAAATATGTATAATCTCTCCATATTTTTGAATTTGAACTATCCCCCATATACTTCACATGGGAAAAGTAGTTAAGTTTGATAATTCACCAGGATTCAACGAATCAAGATCATCACTTTTTGATTAAAGTCTGAGGTAGATATTGTTTTTATCATGTACACGCACTTTCAGAATGATTGATATCCTAATTGAATACAAAATTCGAATCGGTGTTCATTGTTAGTGGGGAATGTTTTTGCCACTTCAGAAATTCATAATTAATATTTAAAAAATCGTTGACACTTTTTGAACGTGTTTTCTCATAGAAGATGGTTCAAATTAAGTTGAATTTGAATATCGAGAAAAAATATGTATAATCTCTCCATATTTTTGAAATTCATCTATCCCCCATATACATGGGAAAAGTAGTTAAGTTTGATAATTCACCAGAATTCAACGAATCAAGATCGCCACTTTTTGATTAAACTCTGAGGTAGGGTATATTGTTTTTATCATGTACACGAACTTTCAGAATGATTGAATTCCTAATTCAATACAAAAGTCGAATCAGTGTTAATTGTTAGTGGGGCATGTTTTTGCCACTTCAGAAATTCATAATTAATTTTTAAAAAACCGTTGACACTTTTTGAACGTGTTTTCTCATAGAAGATGGTTCAAATTAAGTTGAATTTGAAAATCGAGAAAAAATATGTATAATCTCTCCATATTTTTGAATTTCAACTATCCCCCATATACATGGGAAAAGTAGTTAAGTTTGATAATTCACCAGAATTCAACGAATCAAGATCGCCACTTTTTGATTAAACTCTGAGGTAGGGTATATTGTTTTTATCATGTACACGAACTTTCAGAATGATTGAATTCCTAATTGAATACAAAATTCGAATCGTTGTTCATTGTTAGTGGGGCATGATTTTGCCACTTCAGAAATTCATAATTAATTTTTAAAAAACCGTTGACACTTTTTTAACGTGTTTTCTCATAGAAGATGGTTCAAATTAAGTTGAATTTGAATATCGAGAAAAAATATGTATAATCTCTCCATATTTTTGAATTTCAACTATCCCCCATATACATGGGAAAAGTAGTTAAGTTTGATAATTCACCAGAATTCAACGAATCAAGATCGCCACTTTTTGATTAAACTCTGAGGTAGGGTACATTGTTTTTATCATGTACACGAACTTTCAGAATGATTGAATTCCTAATTGAATACAAAATTCGAATCGGTGTTCATTGTTAGTGGGGCATGTTTTTGCCAATTCAGAAATTCATAATTAATTTTTAAAAAACCGTTGACACTTTTTGAACGTGTTTTCTCATAGAAGGTGGTTCAAATTAAGTTGAATTTGAATATCGAGAAAAAATATGTATAATCTCTCCATATTTTTGAATTTCAACTATCCCCCATATACATGGGAAAAGTAGTTAAGTTTGATAATTCACCAGAATTCATCGAATCAAGATCGCCACTTTTTGATTAAATTCTGAGGTAGGGTATATTGTTTTTATCATGTACACGAACATTCAGAATGATTGAATTCCTAATTGAATACAAAATTCGAATCGGTGTTCATTGTTAGTGGGGCATGTTTTTGCCACTTCAGAAATTCAAAATTAATTTTTAAAAAACCGTTGACACTTTTTGAACGTGTTTTCTCATAGAAGATGGTTCAAATTAAGTTGAATTTGAAAATCGAGAAAAAATATGTATAATCTCTCCATATTTTTGAATTTCAACTATCCCCCATATACATGGGAAAAGTAGTTAAGTTTGATAATTCACCAGAATTCAACGAATCAAGATCGCCACTTTTTGATTAAACTCTGAGGTAGGGTATATTGTTTTTATCATGTACACGAACTTTCAGAATGATTGAATTCCTAATTGAATACAAAATTCGAATCGGTGTTCATTGTTAGTGGGGCATGTTTTTGCCACTTCAGAAATTCATAATTAATTTTTAAAAAACCGTTGACACTTTTTTAACGTGTTTTCTCATAGAAGATGGTTCAAATTAAGTTGAATTTGAATATCGAGAAAAAATATGTATAATCTCTCCATATTTTTGAATTTCAACTATCCCCCATATACATGGGAAAAGTAGTTAAGTTTGATAATTCACCAGAATTCAACGAATCAAGATCGCCACTTTTTGATTAAACTCTGAGGTAGGGTACATTGTTTTTATCATGTACACGAACTTTCAGAATGATTGAATTCCTAATTGAATACAAAATTCGAATCGGTGTTCATTGTTAGTGGGGCATGTTTTTGCCAATTCAGAAATTCATAATTAATTTTTAAAAAACCGTTGACACTTTTTGAACGTGTTTTCTCATAGAAGATGGTTCAAATTAAGTTGAATTTGAATATCGAGAAAAAATATGTATAATCTCTCCATATTTTTGAATTTCAACTATCCCCCATATACATGGGAAAAGTAGTTAAGTTTGATAATTCACCAGAATTCATCGAATCAAGATCGCCACTTTTTGATTAAATTCTGAGGTAGGGTATATTGTTTTTATCATGTACACGAACATTCAGAATGATTGAATTCCTAATTGAATACAAAATTCGAATCGGTGTTCATTGTTAGTGGGGCATGTTTTTGCCACTTCAGAAATTCAAAATTAATTTTTAAAAAACCGTTGACACTTTTTGAACGTGTTTTCTCATAGAAGATGGTTCAAATTAAGTTGAATTTGAATATCGAGAAAAAATATGTATAATATCTCCATATTTTTGAAATTCATCTATCCCCCATATACATGGGAAAAGTAGTTAAGTTTGATAATTCACCAGAATTCAACGAATCAAGATCGCCACTTTTTGATTAAACTCTGAGGTAGGGTATATTGTTTTTATCATGTACACGAACTTTCAGAATGATTGAATTCCTAATTCAATACAAAAGTCGAATCAGTGTTAATTGTTAGTGGGGCATGTTTTTGCCACTTCAGAAATTCATAATTAATTTTTAAAAAACCGTTGACACTTTTTGAACGTGTTTTCTCATAGAAGATGGTTTAAATTAAGTTGAATTTGAAAATCGAGAAAAAATATGTATAATCTCTCCATATTTTTGAATTTCAACTATCCCCCATATACATGGGAAAAGTAGTTAAGTTTGATAATTCACCAGAATTCAACGAATCAAGATAGCCACTTTTTGATTAAACTCTGAGGTAGGGTATATTGTTTTTATCATGTACACGAACAGTCAGAATGATTGAATTCCTAATTGAATACAAAATTCGAATCGGTGTTCATTGTTAGTGGGGCATGTTTTTGCCACTTCAGAAATTCATAATTAATTTTTAAAAAACCGTTGACACTTTTTTAACGTGTTTTCTCATAGAAGATGGTTCAAATTAAGTTGAATTTGAATATCGAGAAAAAATATGTATAATCTCTCCATATTTTTGAATTTCAACTATCCCCCATATACATGGGAAAAGTAGTTAAGTTTGATAATTCACCAGAATTCAACGAATCAAGATCGCCACTTTTTGATTAAACTCTGAGGTAGGGTATATTGTTTTTATCATGTACACGAACTTTCAGAATGATTGAATTCCTAATTGAATACAAAATTCGAATCGGTGTTCATTGTTAGTGGGGCATGTTTTTGCCACTTCAGAAATTCATAATTAATTTTAAAAAACCGTTGACACTTTTTGAACGTGTTTTCTCATAGAAGATGGTTCAAAGTAAGTTGAATTTGAATATCGAGAAAAAATATGTATAATCTCTCAATATTTTTGAATTTCAACTATCCCCCATATACATGGGAAAAATAGTTAAGTTTGATAATTCACCAGAATTCAACGAATCAAGATCGCCACTTTTTGATTAAACTCTGAGGTAGGGTATATTGTTTTTATCATGTACACGAACTTTCAGAATGATTGAATTCCTAATTGAATACAAAATTCGAATCGGTGTTCATTGTTAGTGGGGCATGTTTTTGCCACTTCAGAAATTCATAATTAATTTTTAAAAAACCGTTGACATTTTTTGAACGTGTTTTCTCATAGAAGATGGTTCAAATTAAGTTGAATTTGAATATCGAGAAAAAATATGTATAATCTCTCCATATTTTTGAAATTCAACTATCCCCCATATACATGGGAAAAGTAGTTAAGTTTGATAATTCACCAGAATTCAACGAATCAAGATCGCCACTTTTTGATTAAACTCTGAGGTAGGGTATATTGTTTTTATCATGTACACGAACATTCAGAATGATTGAATTCCTAATTGAATACAAAATTCGAATCGGTGTTCATTGTTAGTGGGGCATGTTTTTGCCACTTCAGAAATTCATAATTAATTTTTAAAAAACCGTTGACACTTTTTGAACGTGTTTTCTCATAGAAGATGGTTCAAATTAAGTTGAATTTGAATATCGAGAAAAAATATGTATAATCTCTCCATATTTTTGAATTTCAACTATCCCCCATATACATGGGAAAAGTAGTTAAGTTTTATAATTCACCAGAATTCAACGAATCAAGATCGCCACTTTTTGATTAAACTCTGAGGTAGGGTATATTGTTTTTATCATGTACACGAACTTTCAGAATGATTGAATTCCTAATTGAATACAAAATTCGAATCGGTGTTCATTGTTAGTGGGGCATGTTTTTGCCACTTCAGAAATTCATAATTAATTTTAAAAAACCGTTGACACTTTTTGAACGTGTTTTCTCATAGAAGATGGTTCAAAGTAAGTTGAATTTGAATATCGAGAAAAAATATGTATAATCTCTCCATATTTTTGAATTTGAACTATCCCCCATATACTTCACATGGGAAAAGTAGTTAAGTTTGATAATTCACCAGGATTCAACGAATCAAGATCATCACTTTTTGATTTAATTCTGAGGTAGATATTGTTTTTATCATGTACACGCACTTTCAGAATGATTGATATCCTAATTGAATACAAAATTCGAATCGGTGTTCATTGTTAGTGGGGCATGTTTTTGCCACTTCAGAAATTCATAATTAATATTTAAAAAATCGTTGACACTTTTTGAACGTGTTTTCTCATAGAAGATGGTTCAAATTAAGTTGAATTTGAATATCGAGAAAAAATATGTATAATCTCTCCATATTTTTGAAATTCATCTATCCCCCATATACATGGGAAAAGTAGTTAAGTTTGATAATTCACCAGAATTCAACGAATCAAGATCGACACTTTTTGATTAAACTCTGAGGTAGGGTATATTGTTTTTATCATGTACACGAACTTTCAGAATGATTGAATTCCTAATTCAATACAAAAGTCGAATCAGTGTAAATTGTTAGTGGGGCATGTTTTTGCCACTTCAGAAATTCATAATTAATTTTTAAAAAACCGTTGACACTTTTTGAACGTGTTTTCTCATAGAAGATGGTTCAAATTAAGTTGAATTTGAAAATCGAGAAAAAATATGTATAATCTCTCCATATTTTTGAATTTCAACAATCCCCCATATACATGGGAAAAGTAGTTAAGTTTGATAATTCACCAGAATTCAACGAATCAAGATCGCCACTTTTTGATTAGACTCTGAGGTAGGGTATATTGTTTTTATCATGTACACGAACTTTCAGAATGATTGAATTCCTAATTGAATACAAAATTCGAATCGGTGTTCATTGTTAGTGGGGCATGTTTTTGCCACTTCAGAAATTCATAATTAATTTTTAAAAAACCGTTGACACTTTTTTAACGTGTTTTCTCATAGAAGATGGTTCAAATTAAGTTGAATTTGAATATCGAGAAAAAATATGTATAATCTCTCCAAATTTTTGAATTTCAACTATCCCCCATATACATGGGAAAAGTAGTTAAGTTTGATAATTCACCAGAAGTCAACGAATCAAGATCGCCACTTTTTGATTAAACTCTGAGGTAGGGTACATTGTTTTTATCATGTACACGAACTTTCAGAATGATTGAATTCCTAATTGAATACAAAATTCGAATCGGTGTTCATTGTTAGTGGGGCATGTTTTTGCCACTTCAGAAATTCATAATTAATTTTTAAAAAACCGTTGACACTTTTTGAACGTGTTTTCTAATAGAAGATGGTTCAAATTAAGTTGAATTTGAATATCGAGAAAAAATATGTATAATCTCTCCATATTTTTGAATTTCAACTATCCCCCATATACATGGGAAAAGTAGTTAAGTTTGATAATTCACCAGAATTCATCGAATCAAGATCGCCACTTTTTGATTAAATTCTGAGGTAGGGCATATTGTTTTTATCATGTACACGAACATTCAGAATGATTGAATTCCTAATTGAATACAAAATTCGAATCGGTGTTCATTGTTAGTGGGGCATGTTTTTGCCACTTCAGAAATTCATAATTAATTTTTAAAAAACCGTTGACACTTTTTGAACGTGTTTTCTCATAGAAAATGGTTCAAATTAAGTTGAATTTGAATATCGAGAAAAAATATGTATAATCTCTCCATATTTTTGAAATTCATCTATCCCCCATATACATGGGAAAAGTAGTTAAGTTTGATAATTCACCAGAATTCAACGAATCAAGATCGCCACTTTTTGATTAAACTCTGAGGTAGGGTATATTGTTTTTATCATGTACACGAACTTTCAGAATGATTGAATTCCTAATTCAATACAAAAGTCGAATCAGTGTTAATTGTTAGTGGGGCATGTTTTTGCCACTTCAGAAATTCATAATTAATTTTTAAAAAACCGTTGACACTTTTTGAACGTGTTTTCTCATAGAAGATGGTTCAAATTAAGTTGAATTTGAAAATCGAGAAAAAATATGTATAATCTCTCCATATTTTTGAATTTCAACTATCCCCCATATACATGGGAAAAGTAGTTAAGTTTGATAATTCACCAGAATTCAACGAATCAAGATCGCCACTTTTTGATTAAACTCTGAGGTAGGGTATATTGTTTTTATCATGTACACGAACTTTCAGAATGATTGAATTCCTAATTGAATACAAAATTCGAATCGGTGTTCATTGTTAGTGGGGCATGTTTTTGCCACTTCAGAAATTCATAATTAATTTTTAAAAAACCGTTGACATTTTTTTAACGTGTTTTCTCATAGAAGATGGTTCAAATTAAGTTGAATTTGAATATCGAGAAAAAATATGTATAATCTCTCCATATTTTTGAATTTCAACTATCCCCCATATACATGGGAAAAGTAGTTAAGTTTGATAATTCACCAGAATTCAACGAATCAAGATCGCCACTTTTTGATTAAACTCTGAGGTAGGGTACATTGTTTTTATCATGTACACGAACTTTCAGAATGATTGAATTCCTAATTGAATACAAAATTCGAATCGGTGTTCATTGTTAGTGGGGCATGTTTTTGCCACTTCAGAAATTCATAATTAATTTTTAAAAAACCGTTGACACTTTTTGAACGTGTTTTCTCATAGAAGATGGTTCAAATTAAGTTGAATTTGAAAATCGAGAAAAAATATGTATAATCTCTTCATATTTTTGAATTTCAACTATCCCCCATATACATGGGAAAAGTAGTTAAGTTTGATAATTCACCAGAATTCAACGAATCAAGATCGCCACTTTTTGATTAAACTCTGAGGTAGGGTATATTGTTTTTATCATGTACACGAACTTTCAGAATGATTGAATTCCTAATTGAATACAAAATTCGAATCGGTGTTCATTGTTAGTGGGGCATGTTTTTGCCACTTCAGAAATTCATAATTAATTTTTAAAAAACCGTTGACACTTTTTTAACGTGTTTTCTCATAGAAGATGGTTCAAATTAAGTTGAATTTGAATATCGAGAAAAAATATGTATAATCTCTCCATATTTTTGAAATTCATCTATCCCCCATATACATGGGAAAAGTAGTTAAGTTTGATAATTCACCAGAATTCAACGAATCAAGATCGCCACTTTTTGATTAAACTCTGAGGTAGGGTATTTTGTTTTTATCGTGTACACGAATTTTCAGAATGATTGAATTCCTAATTCAATACAAAAGTCGAATCAGTGTTAATTGTTAGTGGGGCATGTTTTTGCCACTTCAAAAATTCATAACTAATTTTTAAAAAATCGTTGACTCCTTTTGAAGGTGTTTTGTCATAGAGGACGGTTCAAACTAAGTTGAATTTGAATATCGAGAAAAAATATGTATTATCTCTCCATATTTTTGAATTTGAACTATCCCCCATATACTTCACATGGGAAAAGTAGTTAAGTTTGATAATTCACCAGGATTCAACGAATCAAGATCATCACTTTTTGATTAAAGTCTGAGGTAGATATTGTTTTTATCATGTACACGCACTTTCAGAATGATTGATATCCTAATTGAATACAAAATTCGAATCGGTGTTCATTGTTAGTGGGGCATGTTTTTGCCACTTCAGAAATTCATAATTAATATTTAAAAAATCGTTGACACTTTTTGAACGTGTTTTCTCATAGAAGATGGTTCAAATTAAGTTGAATTTGAATATCGAGAAAAAATATGTATAATCTCTCCATATTTTTGAAATTCATCTATCCCCCATATACATGGGAAAAGTAGTTAAGTTTGATAATTCACCAGAATTCAACGAATCAAGATCGCCACTTTTTGATTAAACTCTGAGGTAGGGTATATTGTTTTTATCATGTACACGAACTTTCAGAATGATTGAATTCCTAATTCAATACAAAAGTCGAATCATTGTTAATTGTTAGTGGGGCATGTTTTTGCCACTTCAGAAATTCATAATTAATTTTTAAAAAACCGTTGACACTTTTTGAACGTGTTTTCTCATAGAAGATGGTTCAAATTAAGTTGAATTTGAAAATCGAGAAAAAATATGTATAATCTCTCCATATTTTTGAATTTCAACTATCCCCCATATACATGGGAAAAGTAGTTAAGTTTGATAATTCACCAGAATTCAACGAATCAAGATCGCCACTTTTTGATTAAACTCTGAGGTAGGGTATATTGTTTTTATCATGTACACGAACTTTCAGAATGATTGAATTCCTAATTGAATACAAAATTCGAATCGGTGTTCATTGTTAGTGGGGCATGTTTTTGCCACTTCAGAAATTCATAATTAATTTTTAAAAAACCGTTGACACTTTTTTAACGTGTTTTCTCATAGAAGATGGTTCAAATTAAGTTGAATTTGAATATCGAGAAAAAATATGTATAATCTCTCCATATTTTTGAATTTCAACTATCCCCCATATACATGGGAAAAGTAGTTAAGTTTGATAATTCACCAGAATTCAACGAATCAAGATCGCCACTTTTTGATTAAACTATGAGGTAGGGTACATTGTTTTTATCATGTACACGAACTTTCAGAATGATTGAATTCCTAATTGAATACAAAATTCGAATCGGTGTTCATTGTTAGTGGGGCATGTTTTTGCCACTTCAGAAATTCATAATTAATTTTTAAAAAACCGTTGACACTTTTTTAACGTGTTTTCTCATAGAAGATGGTTCAAATTAAGTTGAATTTGAATATCGAGAAAAAATATGTATAATCTCTCCATATTTTTGAATTTCAACTATCCCCCATATACATGGGAAAAGTAGTTAAGTTTGATAATTCACCAGGATTCAACGAATCAAGATCATCACTTTTTGATTAAAGTCTGAGGTAGATATTGTTTTTATCATGTACACGCACTTTCAGAATGATTGATATCCTAATTGAATACAAAATTCGAATCGGTGTTCATTGTTAGTGGGGCATGTTTTTGCCACTTCAGAAATTCATAATTAATATTTAAAAAATCGTTGACACTTTTTGAACGTGTTTTCTCATAGAAGATGGTTCAAATTAAGTTGAATTTGAATATCGAGAAAAAATATGTATAATCTCTCCATATTTTTGAAATTCATCTATACCCCATATACATGGGAAAAGTAGTTAAGTTTTATAATTCACCAGAATTCAACGAATCAAGATCGCCACTTTTTGATTAAACTCTGAGGTAGGGTATATTGTTTTTATCATGTACACGAACTTTCAGAATGATTGAATTCCTAATTGAATACAAAATTCGAATCGGTGTTCATTGTTAGTGGGGCATGTTTTTGCCACTTCAGAAATTCATAATTAATTTTAAAAAACCGTTGACACTTTTTGAACGTGTTTTCTCATAGAAGATGGTTCAAAGTAAGTTGAATTTGAATATCGAGAAAAAATATGTATAATCTCTCCATATTTTTGAATTTGAACTATCCCCCATATACTTCACATGGGAAAAGTAGTTAAGTTTGATAATTCACCAGGATTCAACGAATCAAGATCATCACTTTTTGATTAAATTCTGAGGTAGATATTGTTTTTATCATGTACACGCACTTTCAGAATGATTGATATCCTAATTGAATACAAAATTCGAATCGGTGTTCATTGTTAGTGGGGCATGTTTTTGCCACTTCAGAAATTCATAATTAATTTTTAAAAAACCGTTGACACTTTTTTAACGTGTTTTCTCATAGAAGATGGTTCAAATTAAGTTGAATTTGAATATCGAGAAAAAATATGTATAATCTCTCCATATTTTTGAAATTCATCTATCCCCCATATACATGGGAAAAGTAGTTAAGTTTGATAATTCACCAGAATTCAACGAATCAAGATCGCCACTTTTTGATTAAACTCTGAGGTAGGGTATATTGTTTTTATCATGTACACGAACTTTCAGAATGATTGAATTCCTAATTCAATACAAAAGTCGAATCAGTGTAAATTGTTAGTGGGGCATGTTTTTGCCACTTCAGAAATTCATAATTAATTTTTAAAAAACCGTTGACACTTTTTGAACGTGTTTTCTCATAGAAGATGGTTCAAATTAAGTTGAATTTGAAAATCGAGAAAAAATATGTATAATCTCTCCATATTTTTGAATTTCAACAATCCCCCATATACATGGGAAAAGTAGTTAAGTTTGATAATTCACCAGGATTCAACGAATCAAGATCGCCACTTTTTGATTAGACTCTGAGGTAGGGTATATTGTTTTTATCATGTACACGAACTTTCAGAATGATTGAATTCCTAATTGAATACAAAATTCGAATCGGTGTTCATTGTTAGTGGGGCATGTTTTTGCCACTTCAGAAATTCATAATTAATTTTTAAAAAACCGTTGACACTTTTTTAACGTGTTTTCTCATATAAGATGGTTCAAATTAAGTTGAATTTGAATATCGAGAAAAAATATGTATAATCTCTCCAAATTTTTGAATTTCAACTATCCCCCATATACATGGGAAAAGTAGTTAAGTTTGATAATTCACCAGAAGTCAACGAATCAAGATCGCCACTTTTTGATTAAACTCTGAGGTAGGGTACATTGTTTTTATCATGTACACGAACTTTCAGAATGATTGAATTCCTAATTGAATACAAAATTCGAATCGGTGTTCATTGTTAGTGGGGCATGTTTTTGCCACTTCAGAAATTCATAATTAATTTTTAAAAAACCGTTGACACTTTTTGAACGTGTTTTCTAATAGAAGATGGTTCAAATTAAGTTGAATTTGAATATCGAGAAAAAATATGTATAATCTCTCCATATTTTTGAATTTCAACTATCCCCCATATACATGGGAAAAGTAGTTAAGTTTGATAATTCACCAGAATTCATCGAATCAAGATCGCCACTTTTTGATTAAATTCTGAGGTAGGGCATATTGTTTTTATCATGTACACGAACATTCAGAATGATTGAATTCCTAATTGAATACAAAATTCGAATCGGTGTTCATTGTTAGTGGGGCATGTTTTTGCCACTTCAGAAATTCATAATTAATTTTTAAAAAACCGTTGACACTTTTTGAACGTGTTTTCTCATAGAAAATGGTTCAAATTAAGTTGAATTTGAATATCGAGAAAAAATATGTATAATCTCTCCATATTTTTGAAATTCATCTATCCCCCATATACATGGGAAAAGTAGTTAAGTTTGATAATTCACCAGAATTCAACGAATCAAGATCGCCACTTTTTGATTAAACTCTGAGGTAGGGTATATTGTTTTTATCATGTACACGAACTTTCAGAATGATTGAATTCCTAATTCAATACAAAAGTCGAATCAGTGTTAATTGTTAGTGGGGCATGTTTTTACCACTTCAGAAATTCATAATTAATTTTTAAAAAACCGTTGACACTTTTTGAACGTGTTTTCTCATAGAAGATGGTTCAAATTAAGTTGAATTTGAAAATCGAGAAAAAATATGTATAATCTCTCCATATTTTTGAATTTCAACTATCCCCCATATACATGGGAAAAGTAGTTAAGTTTGATAATTCACCAGAATTCAACGAATCAAGATCGCCACTTTTTGATTAAACTCTGAGGTAGGGTATATTGTTTTTATCATGTACACGAACTTTCAGAATGATTGAATTCCTAATTGAATACAAAATTCGAATCGGTGTTCATTGTTAGTGGGGCATGTTTTTGCCACTTCAGAAATTCATAATTAATTTTTAAAAAACCGTTGACATTTTTTTAACGTGTTTTCTCATAGAAGATGGTTCAAATTAAGTTGAATTTGAATATCGAGAAAAAATATGTATAATCTCTCCATATTTTTGAATTTCAACTATCCCCCATATACATGGGAAAAGTAGTTAAGTTTGATAATTCACCAGAATTCAACGAATCAAGATCGCCACTTTTTGATTAAACTCTGAGGTAGGGTACATTGTTTTTATCATGTACACGAACTTTCAGAATGATTGAATTCCTAATTGAATACAAAATTCGAATCGGTGTTCATTGTTAGTGGGGCATGTTTTTGCCACTTCAGAAATTCATAATTAATTTTTAAAAAACCGTTGACACTTTTTGAACGTGTTTTCTCATAGAAGATGGTTCAAATTAAGTTGAATTTGAAAATCGAGAAAAAATATGTATAATCTCTTCATATTTTTGAATTTCAACTATCCCCCATATACATGGGAAAAGTAGTTAAGTTTGATAATTCACCAGAATTCAACGAATCAAGATCGCCACTTTTTGATTAAACTCTGAGGTAGGGTATATTGTTTTTATCATGTACACGAACTTTCAGAATGATTGAATTCCTAATTGAATACAAAATTCGAATCGGTGTTCATTGTTAGTGGGGCATGTTTTTGCCACTTCAGAAATTCATAATTAATTTTTAAAAAACCGTTGACACTTTTTTAACGTGTTTTCTCATAGAAGATGGTTCAAATTAAGTTGAATTTGAATATCGAGAAAAAATATGTATAATCTCTCCATATTTTTGAAATTCATCTATCCCCCATATACATGGGAAAAGTAGTTAAGTTTGATAATTCACCAGAATTCAACGAATCAAGATCGCCACTTTTTGATTAAACTCTGAGGTAGGGTATTTTGTTTTTATCGTGTACACGAATTTTCAGAATGATTGAATTCCTAATTCAATACAAAAGTCGAATCAGTGTTAATTGTTAGTGGGGCATGTTTTTGCCACTTCAAAAATTCATAACTAATTTTTAAAAAATCGTTGACTCCTTTTGAAGGTGTTTTGTCATAGAGGACGGTTCAAACTAAGTTGAATTTGAATATCGAGAAAAAATATGTATTATCTCTCCATATTTTTGAATTTGAACTATCCCCCATATACTTCACATGGGAAAAGTAGTTAAGTTTGATAATTCACCAGGATTCAACGAATCAAGATCATCACTTTTTGATTAAAGTCTGAGGTAGATATTGTTTTTATCATGTACACGCACTTTCAGAATGATTGATATCCTAATTGAATACAAAATTCGAATCGGTGTTCATTGTTAGTGGGGCATGTTTTTGCCACTTCAGAAATTCATAATTAATATTTAAAAAATCGTTGACACTTTTTGAACGTGTTTTCTCATTGAAGATGGTTCAAATTAAGTTGAATTTGAATATCGAGAAAAAATATGTATAATCTCTCCATATTTTTGAAATTCATCTATCCCCCATATACATGGGAAAAGTAGTTAAGTTTGATAATTCACCAGAATTCAACGAATCAAGATCGCCACTTTTTGATTAAACTCTGAGGTAGGGTATATTGTTTTTATCATGTACACGAACTTTCAGAATGATTGAATTCCTAATTCAATACAAAAGTCGAATCATTGTTAATTGTTAGTGGGGCATGTTTTTGCCACTTCAGAAATTCATAATTAATTTTTAAAAAACCGTTGACACTTTTTGAACGTGTTTTCTCATAGAAGATGGTTCAAATTAAGTTGAATTTGAAAATCGAGAAAAAATATGTATAATCTCTCCATATTTTTGAATTTCAACTATCCCCCATATACATGGGAAAAGTAGTTAAGTTTGATAATTCACCAGAATTCAACGAATCAAGATCGCCACTTTTTGATTAAACTCTGAGGTAGGGTATATTGTTTTTATCATGTACACGAACTTTCAGAATGATTGAATTCCTAATTGAATACAAAATTCGAATCGGTGTTCATTGTTAGTGGGGCATGTTTTTGCCACTTCAGAAATTCATAATTAATTTTTAAAAAACCGTTGACACTTTTTTAACGTGTTTTCTCATAGAAGATGGTTCAAATTAAGTTGAATTTGAATATCGAGAAAAAATATGTATAATCTCTCCATATTTTTGAATTTCAACTATCCCCCATATACATGGGAAAAGTAGTTAAGTTTGATAATTCACCAGAATTCAACGAATCAAGATCGCCACTTTTTGATTAAACTATGAGGTAGGGTACATTGTTTTTATCATGTACACGAACTTTCAGAATGATTGAATTCCTAATTGAATACAAAATTCGAATCGGTGTTCATTGTTAGTGGGGCATGTTTTTGCCACTTCAGAAATTCATAATTAATTTTTAAAAAACCGTTGACACTTTTTGAACGTGTTTTCTCATAGAAGATGGTTCAAATTAAGTTGAATTTGAATATCGAGAAAAAATATGTATAATCTCTCCATATTTTTGAATTTCAACTATCCCCCATATACATGGGAAAAGTAGTTAAGTTTGATAATTCACCAGAATTCATCGAATCAAGATCGCCACTTTTTGATTAAATTCTGAGGTAGGGTATATTGCTTTTATCATGTACACGAACATTCAGAATGATTGAATTCCTAATTGAATACAAAATTCGAATCGGTGTTCATTGTTAGTGGGGCATGTTTTTGCCACTTCAGAAATTCATAATTAATTTTTAAAAAACCGTTGACACTTTTTGAACGTGTTTTCTCATAGAAGATGGTTCAAATTAAGTTGAATTTGAATATCGAGAAAAAATATGTATAATCTCTCCATATTTTTGAAATTCATCTATCCCCCATATACATGGGAAAAGTAGTTAAGTTTGATAATTCACCAGAATTCAACGAATCAAGATCGCCACTTTTTGATTAAACTCTGAGGTAGGGTATATTGTTTTTATCATGTACACGAACTTTCAGAATGATTGAATTCCTAATTCAATACAAAAGTCGAATCAGTGTTAATTGTTAGTGGGGCATGTTTTTGCCACTTCAGAAATTCATAATTAATTTTTAAAAAACCGTTGACACTTTTTGAACGTGTTTTCTCATAGAAGATGGTTCAAATTAAGTTGAATTTGAAAATCGAGAAAAAATATGTATAATCTCTCCATATTTTTGAATTTCAACTATCCCCCATATACATGGGAAAAGTAGTTAAGTTTGATAATTCACCAGGATTCAACGAATCAAGATCATCACTTTTTGATTAAAGTCTGAGGTAGATATTGTTTTTATCATGTACACGCACTTTCAGAATGATTGATATCCTAATTGAATACAAAATTCGAATCGGTGTTCATTGTTAGTGGGGCATGTTTTTGCCACTTCAGAAATTCATAATTAATATTTAAAAAATCGTTGACACTTTTTGAACGTGTTTTCTCATAGAAGATGGTTCAAATTAAGTTGAATTTGAATATCGAGAAAAAATATGTATAATCTCTCCATATTTTTGAAATTCATCTATACCCCATATACATGGGAAAAGTAGTTAAGTTTGATAATTCACCAGAATTCAACGAATCAAGATCGCCACTTTTTGATTAAACTCTGAGGTAGGGTATATTGTTTTTATCATGTACACGAACTTTCAGAATGATTGAATTCCTAATTCAATACAAAAGTCGAATCATTGTTAATTGTTAGTGGGGCATGTTTTTGCCACTTCAGAAATTCATAATTAATTTTTAAAAAACCGTTGACACTTTTTGAACGTGTTTTCTCATAGAAGATGGTTCAAATTAAGTTGAATTTGAAAATCGAGAAAAAATATGTATAATCTCTCCATATTTTTGAATTTCAACTATCCCCCATATACATGGGAAAAGTAGTTAAGTTTGATAATTCACCAGAATTCAACGAATCAAGATCGCCACTTTTTGATTAAACTCTGAGGTAGGGTATATTGTTTTTATCATGTACACGAACTTTCAGAATGATTGAATTCCTAATTGAATACAAAATTCGAATCGGTGTTCATTGTTAGTGGGGCATGTTTTTGCCACTTCAGAAATTCATAATTAATTTTTAAAAAACCGTTGACACTTTTTTAACGTGTTTTCTCATAGAAGATGGTTCAAATTAAGTTGAATTTGAATATCGAGAAAAAATATGTATAATCTCTCCATATTTTTGAATTTCAACTATTCCCCATATACATGGGAAAAGTAGTTAAGTTTGATAATTCACCAGAATTCAACGAATCAAGATCGCCACTTTTTGATTAAACTATGAGGTAGGGTACATTGTTTTTATCATGTACACGAACTTTCAGAATGATTGAATTCCTAATTGAATACAAAATTCGAATCGGTGTTCATTGTTAGTGGGGCATGTTTTTGCCACTTCAGAAATTCATAATTAATTTTTAAAAAACCGTTGACACTTTTTGAACGTGTTTTCTCATAGAAGATGGTTCAAATTAAGTTGAATTTGAATATCGAGAAAAAATATGTATAATCTCTCCATATTTTTGAATTTCAACTATCCCCCATATACATGGGAAAAGTAGTTAAGTTTGATAATTCACCAGAATTCATCGAATCAAGATCGCCACTTTTTGATTAAATTCTGAGGTAGGGTATATTGCTTTTATCATGTACACGAACATTCAGAATGATTGAATTCCTAATTGAATACAAAATTCGAATCGGTGTTCATTGTTAGTGGGGCATGTTTTTGCCACTTCAGAAATTCATAATTAATTTTTAAAAAACCGTTGACACTTTTTGAACGTGTTTTCTCATAGAAGATGGTTCAAATTAAGTTGAATTTGAATATCGAGAAAAAATATGTATAATCTCTCCATATTTTTGAAATTCATCTATCCCCCATATACATGGGAAAAGTAGTTAAGTTTGATAATTCACCAGAATTCAACGAATCAAGATCGCCACTTTTTGATTAAACTCTGAGGTAGGGTATATTGTTTTTATCATGTACACGAACTTTCAGAATGATTGAATTCCTAATTCAATACAAAAGTCGAATCAGTGTTAATTGTTAGTGGGGCATGTTTTTGCCACTTCAGAAATTCATAATTAATTTTTAAAAAACCGTTGACACTTTTTGAACGTGTTTTCTCATAGAAGATGGTTCAAATTAAGTTGAATTTGAAAATCGAGAAAAAATATGTATAATCTCTCCATATTTTTGAATTTCAACTATCCCCCATATACATGGGAAAAGTAGTTAAGTTTGATAATTCACCAGAATTCAACGAATCAAGATCGCCACTTTTTGATTAAACTCTGAGGTAGGGTATATTGTTTTTATCATGTACACGAACTTTCAGAATGATTGAATTCCTAATTGAATACAAAATTCGAATCGGTGTTCATTGTTAGTGGGCATGTTTTTGCCACTTCAGAAATTCATAATTAATTTTTAAAAAACCGTTGACACTTTTTTAACGTGTTTTCTCATAGAAGATGGTTCAAATTAAGTTGAATTTGAATATCGAGAAAAAATATGTATAATCTCTCCATATTTTTGAAATTCATCTATCCCCCATATACATGGGAAAAGTAGTTAAGTTTGATAATTCACCAGAATTCAACGAATCAAGATCGCCACTTTTTGATTAAACTCTGAGGTAGGGTATATTGTTTTTATCATGTACACGAACTTTCAGAATGATTGAATTCCTAATTGAATACAAAATTCGAATCGGTGTTCATTGTTAGTGGGGCATGTTTTTGCCACTTCAGAAATTCATAATTAATTTTTAAAAAACCGTTGACACTTTTTGAACGTGTTTTCTCATAGAAGATGGTTCAAATTAAGTTGAATTTGAAAATCGAGTAAAAATATGTATAATCTCTCCATATTTTTGAATTTCAACTATCCCCCATATACATGGGAAAAGTAGTTAAGTTTGATAATTCACCAGAATTCAACGAATCAAGATAGCCACTTTTTGATTAAACTCTGAGGTAGGGTATTTTGTTTTTATCGTGTACACGAATTTTCAGAATGATTGAATTCCTAATTGAATACAAAATTCGAATCGGTGTTCATTGTTAGTGGGGCATGTTTTTGCCACTTCAGAAATTCATAATTAATTTTTAAAAAACCGTTGACACTTTTTGAACGTGTTTTCTCATAGAAGATGGTTCAAATTAAGTTGAATTTGAATATCGAGAAAAAATATGTATAATCTCTCCATATTTTTGAAATTCATCTATCCCCCATATACATGGGAAAAGTAGTTAAGTTTGATAATTCACCAGAATTCAACGAATCAAGATCGCCACTTTTTGATTAAACTCTGAGGTAGGGTATATTGTTTTTATCATGTACACGAACTTTCAGAATGATTGAATTCCTAATTCAATACAAAAGTCGAATCAGTGTTAATTGTTAGTGGGGCATGTTTTTGCCACTTCAGAAATTCATAATTAATTTTTAAAAAACCGTTGACACTTTTTGAACGTGTTTTCTCATAGAAGATGGTTCAAATTAAGTTGAATTTGAAAATCGAGAAAAAATATGTATAATCTCTCCATATTTTTGAATTTCAACTATCCCCCATATACATGGGAAAAGTAGTTAAGTTTGATAATTCACCAGAATTCAACGAATCAAGATCGCCACTTTTTGATTAAACTCTGAGGTAGGGTATATTGTTTTTATCATGTACACGAACTTTCAGAATGATTGAATTCCTAATTGAATACAAAATTCGAATCGGTGTTCATTGTTAGTGGGGCATGTTTTTGCCACTTCAGAAATTCATAATTAATTTTTAAAAAACCGTTGACACTTTTTGAACGTGTTTTCTCATAGAAGATGGTTCAAATTAAGTTGAATTTGAATATCGAGAAAAAATATGTATAATCTCTCCATATTTTTGAATTTCAACTATCCCCCATATACATGGGAAAAGTAGTTAAGTTTGATAATTCACCAGAATTCAACGAATCAAGATCGCCACTTTTTGATTAAACTCTGAGGTAGGGTATATTGTTTTTATCATGTACACGAACTTTCAGAATGATTGAATTCCTAATTGAATACAAAATTCGAATCGGTGTTCATTGTTAGTGGGGCATGTTTTTGCCACTTCAGAAATTCATAATTAATTTTTAAAAAACCGTTGACACTTTTTTAACGTGTTTTCTCATAGAAGATGGTTCAAATTAAGTTGAATTTGAATATCGAGAAAAAATATGTATAATCTCTCCATATTTTTGAAATTCATCTATCCCCCATATACATGGGAAAAGTAGTTATGTTTGATAATTCACCAGAATTCAACGAATCAAGATCGCCACTTTTTGATTAAACTCTGAGGTAGGGTATATTGTTTTTATCATGTACACGAACTTTCAGAATGATTGAATTCCTAATTGAATACAAAATTCGAATCGGTGTTCATTGTTAGTGGGGCATGTTTTTGCCACTTCAGAAATTCATAATTAATTTTTAAAAAACCGTTGACACTTTTTGAACGTGTTTTCTCATAGAAAATGGTTCAAATTAAGTTGAATTTGAATATCGAGAAAAAATATGTATAATCTCTCCATATTTTTGAATTTGAACTATCCCCCATATACATGGGAAAAGTAGTTAAGTTTGATAATTCACCAGAATTCAACGATTCAAGATAGCCACTTTTTGATTAAACTCTGAGGTAGGGTATTTTGTTTTTATCGTGTACACGAATTTTCAGAATGATTGAATTCCTAATTCAATACAAAAGTCGAATCAGTGTTAATTGTTAGTGGGGCATGTTTTTGCCACTTCAAAAATTCATAACTAATTTTTAAAAAATCGTTGACTCCTTTTGAAGGTGTTTTGTCATAGAGGACGGTTCAAACTAAGTTGAATTTGAATATCGAGAAAAAATATGTATTATCTCTCCATATTTTTGAATTTGAACTATCTCCCATATACTTCACATGGGAAAAGTAGTTAAGTTTGATAATTCACCAGGATTCAACGAATCAAGATCATCACTTTTTGATTAAAGTCTGAGGTAGATATTGTTTTTATCATGTACACGCACTTTCAGAATGATTGATATCCTAATTGAATACAAAATTCGAATCGGTGTTCATTGTTAGTGGGGCATGTTTTTGCCACTTCAGAAATTCATAATTAATATTTAAAAAATCGTTGACACTTTTTGAACGTGTTTTCTCATAGAAGATGGTTCAAATTAAGTTGAATTTGAATATCGAGAAAAAATATGTATAATCTCTCCATATTTTTTAAATTCATCTATCCCCCATATACATGGGAAAAGTAGTTAAGTTTGATAATTCACCAGAATTCAACGAATCAAGATCGCCACTTTTTGATTAAACTTTGAGGTAGGGTATATTGTTTTTATCATGTACACGAACTTTCAGAATGATTGAATTCCTAATTGAATACAAAATTCGAATCGGTGTTCATTGTTAGTGGGGCATGTTTTTGCCACTTCAGAAATTCATAATTAATTTTTAAAAAACCGTTGACACTTTTTGAACGTGTTTTCTCATAGAAGATGGTTCAAATTAAGTTGAATTTGAAAATCGAGAAAAAATATGTATAATCTCTCCATATTTTTGAATTTCAACTATCCCCCATATACATGGGAAAAGTAGTTAAGTTTGATAATTCACCAAAATTCAACGAATCAAGATCGCCACTTTTTGATTAAACTCTGAGGTTGGGTATATTGTTTTTATCATGTACACGAACTTTCAGAATGATTGAATTCCTAATTGAATACAAAATTCGAATCGGTGTTCATTGTTAGTGGGGCATGTTTTTGCCACTTCAGAAATTCATAAGTAATTTTTAAAAAACCGTTGACACTTTTTTAACGTGTTTTCTCATAGAAGATGGTTCAAATTAAGTTGAATTTGAATATCGAGAAAAAATATGTATAATCTCTCCATATTTTTGAATTTCAACTATCCCCCATATACATGGGAAAAGTAGTTAAGTTTGATAATTCACCAGAATTCAACGAATCAAGATCGCCAATTTTTGATTAAACTCTGAGGTAGGGTACATTGTTTTTATCATGTACACGAACTTTCAGAATGATTGAATTCCTAATTGAATACAAAATTCGAATCGGTGTTCATTGTTAGTGGGGCATGTTTTTGCCACTTCAGAAATTCATAATTAATTTTTAAAAAACCGTTGACACTTTTTGAACGTGTTTTCTCATAGAAGATGGTTCAAATTAAGTTGAATTTGAATATCGAGAAAAAATATGTATAATCTTTCCATATTTTTGAATTTCAACTATCCCCCATATACATGGGAAAAGTAGTTAAGTTTCATAATTCACCAGAATTCATCGAATCAAGATCGCCACTTTTTGATTAAATTCTGAGGTAGGGTATATTGTTTTTATCATGTACACGAACATTCAGAATGATTGAATTCCTAATTGAATACAAAATTCGAATCGGTGTTCATTGTTAGTGGGGCATGTTTTTGCCACTTCAGAAATTCATAATTAATTTTTAAAAAACCGTTGACACTTTTTGAACGTGTTTTCTCATAGAAGATGGTTCAAATTAAGTTGAATTTGAATATCGAGAAAAAAAATGTATAATCTCTCCATATTTTTGAATTTCAACTATCCCCCATATACATGGGAAAAGTAGTTAAGTTTGATAATTCACCAGAATTCAACGAATCAAGATCGCCACTTTTTGATTAAACTCTGAGGTAGGGTATATTGTTTTTATCATGTACACGAACTTTCAGAATGATTGAATTCCTAATTGAATACAAAATTCGAATCGGTGTTCATTGTTAGTGGGGCATGTTTTTGCCACTTCAGAAATTCATAATTAATTTTAAAAAACCGTTGACACTTTTTGAACGTGTTTTCTCATAGAAGATGGTTCAAAGTAAGTTGAATTTGAATATCGAGAAAAAATATGTATAATCTCTCAATATTTTTGAATTTCAACTATCCCCCATATACATGGGAAAAATAGTTAAGTTTGATAATTCACCAGAATTCAACGAATCAAGATCGCCACTTTTTGATTATACTCTGAGGTAGGGTATATTGTTTTTATCATGTACACGAACTTTCAGAATGATTGAATTCCTAATTGAATACAAAATTCGAATCGGTGTTCATTGTTAGTGGGGCATGTTTTTGCCACTTCAGAAATTCATAATTAATTTTTAAAAAACCGTTGACACTTTTTGAACGTGTTTTCTCATAGAAAATGGTTCAAATTAAGTTGAATTTGAATATCGAGAAAAAATATGTATAATCTCTCCAAATTTTTGAAATTCATCTATCCCCCATATACATGGGAAAAGTAGTTAAGTTTGATAATTCACCAGAATTCAACGAATCAAGATCGCCACTTTTTGATTAAACTCTAAGGTAGGGTATATTGTTTTTATCATGTACACGAACTTTCAGAATGATTGAATTCCTAATTGAATACAAAATTTGAATCGGTGTTCATTGTTAGTGGGGCATGTTTTTGCCACTTCAGAAATTCATAATTAATTTTTAAAAAACCGTTGACACTTTTTGAACGTGTTTTCTCATAGAAAATGGTTCAAATTAAGTTGAATTTGAATATCGAGAAAAAATATGTATAATCTCTCCATATTTTTGAATTTGAACTATCCCCCATATACATGGGAAAAGTAGTTAAGTTTGATAATTCACCAGAATTCAACGAATCAAGATAGCCACTTTTTGATTAAACTCTGAGGTAGGGAATTTTGTTTTTATCGTGTACACGAATTTTCAGAATGATTGAATTCCTAATTCAATACAAAAGTCGAATCAGTGTTAATTGTTAGTGGGGCATGTTTTTGCCACTTCAAAATTTCATAACTAATTTTTAAAAAATCGTTGACTCCTTTTGAAGGTGTTTTGTCATAGAGGACGGTTCAAACTAAGTTGAATTTGAATATCGAGAAAAAATATGTATTATCTCTCCATATTTTTGAATTTGAACTATCCCCCATTTACTTCACATGGGAAAAGTAGTTAAGTTTGATAATTCACCAGGATTCAACGAATCAAGATCATCACTTTTTGATTAAAGTCTGAGGTAGATATTGTTTTTATCATGTACACGCACTTTCAGAATGATTGATATCCTAATTGAATACAAAATTCGAATCGGTGTTCATTGTTAGTGGGGCATGTTTTTGCCACTTCAGAAATTCATAATTAATATTTAAAAAATCGTTGACACTTTTTGAACGTGTTTTCTCATAGAAGATGGTTCAAATTAAGTTGAATTTGAATATCGAGAAAAAATATGTATAATCTCTCCATATTTTTTAAATTCATCTATCCCCCATATACATGGGAAAAGTAGTTAAGTTTGATAATTCACCAGAATTCAACGAATCAAGATCGCCACTTTTTGATTAAACTCTGAGGTAGGGTATATTGTTTTTATCATGTACACGAACTTTCAGAATGATTGAATTCCTAATTGAATACAAAATTCGAATCGGTGTTCATTGTTAGTGGGGCATGTTTTTGCCACTTCAGAAATTCATAATTAATTTTTAAAAAACCGTTGAAACTTTTTGAACGTGTTTTCTCATAGAAGATGGTTCAAATTAAGTTGAATTTGAAAATCGAGAAAAAATATGTATAATCTCTCCATATTTTTTAAATTCATCTATCCCCCATATACATGGGAAAAGTAGTTAAGTTTGATAATTCACCAGAATTCAACGAATCAAGATCGCCACTTTTTGATTAAACTCTGAGGTAGGGTATATTGTTTTTATCATGTACACGAACTTTCAGAATGATTGAATTCCTAATTGAATACAAAATTCGAATCGGTGTTCATTGTTAGTGGGGCATGTTTTTGCCACTTCAGAAATTCATAATTAATTTTTAAAAAACCGTTGACACTTTTTGAACGTGTTTTCTCATAGAAGATGGTTCAAATTAAGTTGAATTTGAAAATCGAGAAAAAATATGTATAATCTCTCCATATTTTTGAATTTCAACTATCCCCCATATACATGGGAAAAGTTGTTAAGTTTGATAATTCACCAGAATTCAACGAATCAAGATCGCCACTTTTTGATTAAACTCTGAGGTAGGGTATATTGTTTTTATCATGTACACGAACTTTCAGAATGATTGAATTCCTAATTGAATACAAAATTCGAATCGGTGTTCATTGTTAGTGGGGCATGTTTTTGCCACTTCAGAAATTCATAATTAATTTTTAAAAAACCGTTGACACTTTTTTAACGTGTTTTCTCATAGAAGATGGTTCAAATTAAGTTGAATTTGAATATCGAGAAAAAATATGTATAATCTCTCCATATTTTTGAATTTCAACTATCCCCCATATACATGGGAAAAGTAGTTAAGTTTGATAATTCACCAGAATTCAACGAATCAAGATCGCCACTTTTTGATTAAACTCTGAGGTAGGGTACATTGTTTTTATCATGTACACGAACTTTCAGAATGATTGAATTCCTAATTGAATACAAAATTCGAATCGGTGTTCATTGTTAGTGGGGCATGTTTTTGCCACTTCAGAAATTCAAAATTAATTTTTAAAAAACCGTTGACACTTTTTGAACGTGTTTTCTCATAGAAGATGGTTCAAATTAAGTTGAATTTGAATATCGAGAAAAAATATGTATAATCTCTCCATATTTTTGAATTTCAACTATCCCCCATATACATGGGAAAAGTAGTTAAGTTTGATAATTCACCAGAATTCATCGAATCAAGATCGCCACTTTTTGATTAAACTCTGAGGTAGGGTATATTGTTTTATCATGTACACGAACTTTCAGAATGATTGAATTCCTAATTGAATACAAAATTCGAATCGGTGTTCATTGTTAGTGGGGCATGTTTTTGCCACTTCAGAAATTCATAATTAATTTTAAAAAACCGTTGACACTTTTTGAACGTGTTTTCTCATAGAAGATGGTTCAAAGTAAGTTGAATTTGAATATCGAGAAAAAATATGTATAATCTCTCCATATTTTTGAAATTCAACTATCCCCCATATACATGGGAAAAGTAGTTAAGTTTGATAATTCACCAGAATTCAACGAATCAAGATTGCCACTTTTTGATTAAACTCTGAGGTAGGGTATATTGTTTTTATCATGTACACGAACTTTCAGAATGATTGAATTCCTAATTGAATACAAAATTCGAATCGGTGTTCATTGTTAGTGGGGCATGTTTTTGCCACTTCAGAAATTCAAAATTAATTTTTAAAAAACCGTTGACACTTTTTGAACGTGTTTTCTCATAGAAGATGGTTCAAATTAAGTTGAATTTGAATATCGAGAAAAAATATGTATAATCTCTCCATATTTTTGAATTTCAACTATCCCCCATATACATGGGAAAAGTAGTTAAGTTTGATAATTCACCAGAATTCATCGAATCAAGATCGCCACTTTTTGATTAAACTCTGAGGTAGGGTATATTGTTTTATCATGTACACGAACTTTCAGAATGATTGAATTCCTAATTGAATACAAAATTCGAATCGGTGTTCATTGTTAGTGGGGCATGTTTTTGCCACTTCAGAAATTCATAATTAATTTTAAAAAACCGTTGACACTTTTTGAACGTGTTTTCTCATAGAAGATGGTTCAAAGTAAGTTGAATTTGAATGTCGAGAAAAAATATGTATAATCTCTCCATATTTTTGAAATTCAACTATCCCCCATATACATGGGAAAAGTAGTTAAGTTTGATAATTCACCAGAATTCAACGAATCAAGATTGCCACTTTTTGATTAAACTCTGAGGTAGGGTATATTGTTTTTATCATGTACACGAACATTCAGAATGATTGAATTCCTAATTGAATACAAAATTCGAATCGGTGTTCATTGTTAGTGGGGCATGTTTTTGCCACTTCAGAAATTCATAATTAATTTTTAAAAAACCGTTGACACTTTTTGAACGTGTTTTCTCATAGAAGATGGTTCAAATTAAGTTGAATTTGAATATCGAGAAAAATAATGTATAATCTCTCCATATTTTTGAATTTCAACTATCCCCCATATACATGGGAAAAGTAGTTAAGTTTGATAATTCACCAGAATTCAACGAATCAAGATCGCCACTTTTTGATTAAACTCTGATGTAGGGTATATTGTTTTTATCATGTACACGAACTTTCAGAATGATTGAATTCCTAATTGAATACAAAATTCGAATCGGTGTTCATTGTTAGTGGGGCATGTTTTTGCCACTTCAGAAATTCATAATTAATTTTTAAAAAACCGTTGAAACTTTTTGAACGTGTTTTCTCATAGAAGATGGTTCAAATTAAGTTGAATTTGAAAATCGAGAAAAAATATATAATCTCTCCATATTTTTTAAATTCATCTATCCCCCATATACATGGGAAAAGTAGTTAAGTTTGATAATTCACCAGAATTCAACGAATCAAGATCGCCACTTTTTGATTAAACTCTGAGGTAGGGTATATTGTTTTTATCATGTACACGAACTTTCAGAATGATTGAATATCTAATTGAATACAAAATTCGAATCGGTGTTCATTGTTAGTGGGGCATGTTTTTGCCACTTCAGAAATTCATAATTAATTTTTAAAAAACCGTTGACACTTTTTGAACGTGTTTTCTCATAGAAGATGGTTCAAATTAAGTTGAATTTGAAAATCGAGAAAAAATATGTATAATCTCTCCATATTTTTGAATTTCAACTATCCCCCATATACATGGGAAAAGTTGTTAAGTTTGATAATTCACCAGAATTCAACGAATCAAGATCGCCACTTTTTGATTAAACTCTGAGGTAGGGTATATTGTTTTTATCATGTACACGAACTTTCAGAATGATTGAATTCCTAATTGAATACAAAATTCGAATCGGTGTTCATTGTTAGTGGGGCATGTTTTTGCCACTTCAGAAATTCATAATTAATTTTTAAAAAACCGTTGACACTTTTTTAACGTGTTTTCTCATAGAAGATGGTTCAAATTAAGTTGAATTTGAATATCGAGAAAAAATATGTATAATCTCTCCATATTTTTGAATTTCAACTATCCCCCATATACATGGGAAAAGTAGTTAAGTTTGATAATTCACCAGAATTCAACGAATCAAGATCGCCACTTTTTGATTAAACTCTGAGGTAGGGTACATTGTTTTTATCATGTACACGAACTTTCAGAATGATTGAATTCCTAATTGAATACAAAATTCGAATCGGTGTTCATTGTTAGTGGGGCATGTTTTTGCCACTTCAGAAATTCAAAATTAATTTTTAAAAAACCGTTGACACTTTTTGAACGTGTTTTCTCATAGAAGATGGTTCAAATTAAGTTGAATTTGAATATCGAGAAAAAATATGTATAATCTCTCCATATTTTTGAATTTCAACTATCCCCCATATACATGGGAAAAGTAGTTAAGTTTGATAATTCACCAGAATTCATCGAATCAAGATCGCCACTTTTTGATTAAACTCTGAGGTAGGGTATATTGTTTTATCATGTACACGAACTTTCAGAATGATTGAATTCCTAATTGAATACAAAATTCGAATCGGTGTTCATTGTTAGTGGGGCATGTTTTTGCCACTTCAGAAATTCATAATTAATTTTAAAAAACCGTTGACACTTTTTGAACGTGTTTTCTCATAGAAGATGGTTCAAAGTAAGTTGAATTTGAATATCGAGAAAAAATATGTATAATCTCTCCATATTTTTGAAATTCAACTATCCCCCATATACATGGGAAAAGTAGTTAAGTTTGATAATTCACCAGAATTCAACGAATCAAGATTGCCACTTTTTGATTAAACTCTGAGGTAGGGTATATTGTTTTTATCATGTACACGAACTTTCAGAATGATTGAATTCCTAATTGAATACAAAATTCGAATCGGTGTTCATTGTTAGTGGGGCATGTTTTTGCCACTTCAGAAATTCAAAATTAATTTTTAAAAAACCGTTGACACTTTTTGAACGTGTTTTCTCATAGAAGATGGTTCAAATTAAGTTGAATTTGAATATCGAGAAAAAATATGTATAATCTCTCCATATTTTTGAATTTCAACTATCCCCCATATACATGGGAAAAGTAGTTAAGTTTGATAATTCACCAGAATTCATCGAATCAAGATCGCCACTTTTTGATTAAACTCTGAGGTAGGGTATATTGTTTTATCATGTACACGAACTTTCAGAATGATTGAATTCCTAATTGAATACAAAATTCGAATCGGTGTTCATTGTTAGTGGGGCATGTTTTTGCCACTTCAGAAATTCATAATTAATTTTAAAAAACCGTTGACACTTTTTGAACGTGTTTTCTCATAGAAGATGGTTCAAAGTAAGTTGAATTTGAATGTCGAGAAAAAATATGTATAATCTCTCCATATTTTTGAAATTCAACTATCCCCCATATACATGGGAAAAGTAGTTAAGTTTGATAATTCACCAGAATTCAACGAATCAAGATTGCCACTTTTTGATTAAACTCTGAGGTAGGGTATATTGTTTTTATCATGTACACGAACATTCAGAATGATTGAATTCCTAATTGAATACAAAATTCGAATCGGTGTTCATTGTTAGTGGGGCATGTTTTTGCCACTTCAGAAATTCATAATTAATTTTTAAAAAACCGTTGACACTTTTTGAACGTGTTTTCTCATAGAAGATGGTTCAAATTAAGTTGAATTTGAATATCGAGAAAAATAATGTATAATCTCTCCATATTTTTGAATTTCAACTATCCCCCATATACATGGGAAAAGTAGTTAAGTTTGATAATTCACCAGAATTCAACGAATCAAGATCGCCACTTTTTGATTAAACTCTGATGTAGGGTATATTGTTTTTATCATGTACACGAACTTTCAGAATGATTGAATTCCTAATTGAATACAAAATTCGAATCGGTGTTCATTGTTAGTGGGGCATGTTTTTGCCACTTCAGAAATTCATAATTAATTTTAAAAAACCGTTGACACTTTTTGAACGTGTTTTCTCATAGAAGATGGTTCAAAGTAAGTTGAATTTGAATATCGAGAAAAAATATGTATAATCTCTCAATATTTTTGAATTTCAACTATCCCCCATATACATGGGAAAAATAGTTAAGTTTGATAATTCACCAGAATTCAACGAATCAAGATCGTCACTTTTTGATTAAACTCTGAGGTAGGGTATATTGTTTTTATCATGTACACGAACTTTCAGAATGATTGAATTCCTAATTGAATACAAAATTCGAATCGGTGTTCATTGTTAGTGGGGCATGTTTTTGCCACTTCAGAAATTCATAATTAATTTTTAAAAAACCGTTGACACTTTTTGAACGTGTTTTCTCATAGAAGATGTTTCAAATTAAGTTGAATTTGAATATCGAGAAAAAATATGTATAATCTCTCCATATTTTTGAAATTCATCTATCCCCCATATACATGGGAAAAGTAGTTAAGTTTGATAATTCACCAGAATTCAACGAATCAAGATCGCCACTTTTTGATTAAACTCTGAGGTAGGGTATATTGTTTTTATCATGTACACGAACTTTCAGAATGATTGAATTCCTAATTGAATACAAAATTCGAATCGGTGTTCATTGTTAGTGGGGCATGTTTTTGCCACTTCAGAAATTCATAATTAATTTTTAAAAAACCGTTGACACTTTTTGAACGTGTTTTCTCATAGAAGATGGTTCAAATTAAGTTGAATTTGAAAATCGAGTAAAAATATGTATAATCTCTCCATATTTTTGAATTTCAACTATCCCCCATATACATGGGAAAAGTAGTTAAGTTTGATAATTCACCAGAATTCAACGAATCAAGATAGCCACTTTTTGATTAAACTCTGAGGTAGGGTATTTTGTTTTTATCGTGTACACGAATTTTCAGAATGATTGAATTCTTAATTGATTACAAAATTCGAATCGGTGTTCATTGTTAGTGGGGCATGTTTTTGCCACTTCAGAAATTCATAATTAATTTTTAAAAAATCGTTGACTCCTTTTGAAGGTGTTTTGTCATAGAGGACGGTTCAAACTAAGTTGAATTTGAATATCGAGAAAAAATATGTATAATCTCTCCATATTTTTGAATTTGAACTATCCCCCATATACTTCACATGGGAAAAGTAGTTAAGTTTGATAATTCACCAGGATTCAACGAATCAAGATCATCACTTTTTGATTAAAGTCTGAGGTAGATATTGTTTTTATCATGTACACGCACTTTCAGAATGATTGATATCCTAATTGAATACAAAATTCGAATCGGTGTTCATTGTTAGTGGGGCATGTTTTTGCCACTTCAGAAATTCATAATTAATTTTTAAAAAACCGTTGACACTTTTTGAACGTGTTTTCTCATAGAAGATGGTTCAAATTAAGTTGAATTTGAATATCGAGAAAAAATATGTATAATCTCTCCATATTTTTGAATTTCAACTATCCCCCATATACATGGGAAAAGTAGTTAAGTTTGATAATTCACCAGAATTCAACGAATCAAGATCGCCACTTTTTGATTAAACTCTGAGGTAGGGTATATTGTTTTTATCATGTACACGAACTTTCAGAATGATTGAATTCCTAATTGAATACAAAATTCGAATCGGTGTTCATTGTTAGTGGGGCATGTTTTTGCCACTTCAGAAATTCATAATTAATTTTAAAAAACCGTTGACACTTTTTGAACGTGTTTTCTCATAGAAGATGGTTCAAAGTAAGTTGAATTTGAATATCGAGAAAAAATATGTATAATCTCTCAATATTTTTGAATTTCAACTATCCCCCATATACATGGGAAAAATAGTTAAGTTTGATAATTCACCAGAATTCAACGAATCAAGATCGCCACTTTTTGATTAAACTCTGAGGTAGGGTATATTGTTTTTATCATGTACACGAACTTTCAGAATGATTGAATTCCTAATTGAATACAAAATTCGAATCGGTGTTCATTGTTAGTGGGGCATGTTTTTGCCACTTCAGAAATTCATAATTAATTTTTAAAAAACCGTTGACACTTTTTGAACGTGTTTTCTCATAGAAGATGGTTCAAATTAAGTTGAATTTGAATATCGAGAAAAAATATGTATAATCTTTCCATATTTTTGAATTTCAACTATCCCCCATATACATGGGAAAAGTAGTTAAGTTTCATAATTCACCAGAATTCATCGAATCAAGATCGCCACTTTTTGATTAAATTCTGAGGTAGGGTATATTGTTTTTATCATGTACACGAACATTCAGAATGATTGAATTCCTAATTGAATACAAAATTCGAATCGGTGTTCATTGTTAGTGGGGCATGTTTTTGCCACTTCAGAAATTCATAATTAATTTTTAAAAAACCGTTGACACTTTTTGAACGTGTTTTCTCATAGAAGATGGTTCAAATTAAGTTGAATTTGAATATCGAGAAAAAATATGTATAATCTCTCCATATTTTTGAATTTCAACTATCCCCCATATACATGGGAAAAGTAGTTAAGTTTGATAATTCACCAGAATTCAACGAATCAAGATCGCCACTTTTTGATTAAACTCTGAGGTAGGGTATATTGTTTTTATCATGTACACGAACTTTCAGAATGATTGAATTCCTAAATGAATACAAAATTCGAATCGGTGTTCATTGTTAGTGGGGCATGTTTTTGCCACTTCAGAAATTCATAATTAATTTTAAAAAACCGTTGACACTTTTTGAACGTGTTTTCTCATAGAAGATGGTTCAAAGTAAGTTGAATTTGAATATCGAGAAAAAATATGTATAATCTCTCAATATTTTTGAATTTCAACTATCCCCCATATACATGGGAAAAATAGTTAAGTTTGATAATTCACCAGAATTCAACGAATCAAGATCGCCACTTTTTGATTATACTCTGAGGTAGGGTATATTGTTTTTATTATGTACACGAACTTTCAGAATGATTGAATTCCTAATTGAATACAAAATTCGAATCGGTGTTCATTGTTAGTGGGGCATGTTTTTGCCACTTCAGAAATTCATAATTAATTTTTAAAAAACCGTTGACACTTTTTGAACGTGTTTTCTCATAGAAAATGGTTCAAATTAAGTTGAATTTGAATATCGAGAAAAAATATGTATAATCTCTTCAAATTTTTGAAATTCATCTATCCCCCATATACATGGGAAAAGTAGTTAAGTTTGATAATTCACCAGAATTCAACGAATCAAGATCGCCACTTTTTGATTAAACTCTAAGGTAGGGTATATTGTTTTTATCATGTACACGAACTTTCAGAATGATTGAATTCCTAATTGAATACAAAATTTGAATCGGTGTTCATTGTTAGTGGGGCATGTTTTTGCCACTTCAGAAATTCATAATTAATTTTTAAAAAACCGTTGACACTTTTTGAACGTGTTTTCTCATAGAAAATGGTTCAAATTAAGTTGAATTTGAATATCGAGAAAAAATATGTATAATCTCTCCATATTTTTGAATTTGAACTATCCCCCATATACATGGGAAAAGTAGTTAAGTTTGATAATTCACCAGAATTCAACGAATCAAGATAGCCACTTTTTGATTAAACTCTGAGGTAGGGTATTTTGTTTTTATCGTGTACACGAATTTTCAGAATGATTGAATTCCTAATTCAATACAAAAGTCGAATCAGTGTTAATTGTTAGTGGGGCATGTTTTTGCCACTTCAAAATTTCATAACTAATTTTTAAAAAATCGTTGACTCCTTTTGAAGGTGTTTTGTCATAGAGGACGGTTCAAACTAAGTTGAATTTGAATATCGAGAAAAAATATGTATTATCTCTCCATATTTTTGAATTTGAACTATCCCCCATATACTTCACATGGGAAAAGTAGTTAAGTTTGATAATTCACCAGGATTCAACGAATCAAGATCATCACTTTTTGATTAAAGTCTGAGGTAGATATTGTTTTTATCATGTACACGCACTTTCAGAATGATTGATATCCTAATTGAATACAAAATTCGAATCGGTGTTCATTGTTAGTGGGGCATGTTTTTGCCACTTCAGAAATTCATAATTAATATTTAAAAAATCGTTGACACTTTTTGAACGTGTTTTCTCATAGAAGATGGTTCAAATTAAGTTGAATTTGAATATCGAGAAAAAATATGTATAATCTCTCCATATTTTTTAAATTCATCTATCCCCCATATACATGGGAAAAGTAGTTAAGTTTGATAATTCACCAGAATTCAACGAATCAAGATCGCCACTTTTTGATTAAACTCTGAGGTAGGGTATATTGTTTTTATCATGTACACGAACTTTCAGAATGATTGAATTCCTAATTGAATACAAAATTCGAATCGGTGTTCATTGTTAGTGGGGCATGTTTTTGCCACTTCAGAAATTCATAATTAATTTTTAAAAAACCGTTGACACTTTTTGAACGTGTTTTCTCATAGAAGATGGTTCAAATTAAGTTGAATTTGAAAATCGAGAAAAAATATGTATAATCTCTCCATATTTTTTAAATTCATCTATCCCCCATATACATGGGAAAAGTAGTTAAGTTTGATAATTCACCAGAATTCAACGAATCAAGATCGCCACTTTTTGATTAAACTCTGAGGAAGGGTATATTGTTTTTATCATGTACACGAACTTTCAGAATGATTGAATTCCTAATTGAATACAAAATTCGAATCGGTGTTCATTGTTAGTGGGGCATGTTTTTGCCACTTCAGAAATTCATAATTAATTTTTAAAAAACCGTTGACACTTTTTGAACGTGTTTTCTCATAGAAGATGGTTCAAATTAAGTTGAATTTGAAAATCGAGAAAAAATATGTATAATCTCTCCATATTTTTGAATTTCAACTATCCCCCATATACATGGGAAAAGTTGTTAAGTTTGATAATTCACCAGAATTCAACGAATCAAGATCGCCACTTTTTGATTAAACTCTGAGGTAGGGTATATTGTTTTTATCATGTACACGAACTTTCAGAATGATTGAATTCCTAATTGAATACAAAATTCGAATCGGTGTTCATTGTTAGTGGGGCATGTTTTTGCCACTTCAGAAATTCATAATTAATTTTTAAAAAACCGTTGACACTTTTTTAACGTGTTTTCTCATAGAAGATGGTTCAAATTAAGTTGAATTTGAATATCGAGAAAAAATATGTATAATCTCTCCATATTTTTGAATTTCAACTATCCCCCATATACATGGGAAAAGTAGTTAAGTTTGATAATTCACCAGAATTCAACGAATCAAGATCGCCACTTTTTGATTAAACTCTGAGGTAGGGTACATTGTTTTTATCATGTACACGAACTTTCAGAATGATTGAATTCCTAATTGAATACAAAATTCGAATCGGTGTTCATTGTTAGTGGGGCATGTTTTTGCCACTTCAGAAATTCAAAATTAATTTTTAAAAAACCGTTGACACTTTTTGAACGTGTTTTCTCATAGAAAATGGTTCAAATTAAGTTGAATTTGAATATCGAGAAAAAATATGTATAATCTCTCCATATTTTTGAATTTGAACTATCCCCCATATACATGGGAAAAGTAGTTAAGTTTGATAATTCACCAGAATTCAACGAATCAAGATAGCCACTTTTTGATTAAACTCTGAGGTAGGGTATTTTGTTTTTATCGTGTACACGAATTTTCAGAATGATTGAATTCCTAATTCAATACAAAAGTCGAATCAGTGTTAATTGTTAGTGGGGCATGTTTTTGCCACTTCAAAATTTCATAACTAATTTTTAAAAAATCGTTGACTCCTTTTGAAGGTGTTTTGTCATAGAGGACGGTTCAAACTAAGTTGAATTTGAATATCGAGAAAAAATATGTATTATCTCTCCATATTTTTGAATTTGAACTATCCCCCATATACTTCACATGGGAAAAGTAGTTAAGTTTGATAATTCACCAGGATTCAACGAATCAAGATCATCACTTTTTGATTAAAGTCTGAGGTAGATATTGTTTTTATCATGTACACGCACTTTCAGAATGATTGATATCCTAATTGAATACAAAATTCGAATCGGTGTTCATTGTTAGTGGGGCATGTTTTTGCCACTTCAGAAATTCATAATTAATATTTAAAAAATCGTTGACACTTTTTGAACGTGTTTTCTCATAGAAGATGGTTCAAATTAAGTTGAATTTGAATATCGAGAAAAAATATGTATAATCTCTCCATATTTTTTAAATTCATCTATCCCCCATATACATGGGAAAAGTAGTTAAGTTTGATAATTCACCAGAATTCAACGAATCAAGATCGCCACTTTTTGATTAAACTCTGAGGTAGGGTATATTGTTTTTATCATGTACACGAACTTTCAGAATGATTGAATTCCTAATTGAATACAAAATTCGAATCGGTGTTCATTGTTAGTGGGGCATGTTTTTGCCACTTCAGAAATTCATAATTAATTTTTAAAAAACCGTTGACACTTTTTGAACGTGTTTTCTCATAGAAGATGGTTCAAATTAAGTTGAATTTGAAAATCGAGAAAAAATATGTATAATCTCTCCATATTTTTTAAATTCATCTATCCCCCATATACATGGGAAAAGTAGTTAAGTTTGATAATTCACCAGAATTCAACGAATCAAGATCGCCACTTTTTGATTAAACTCTGAGGAAGGGTATATTGTTTTTATCATGTACACGAACTTTCAGAATGATTGAATTCCTAATTGAATACAAAATTCGAATCGGTGTTCATTGTTAGTGGGGCATGTTTTTGCCACTTCAGAAATTCATAATTAATTTTTAAAAAACCGTTGACACTTTTTGAACGTGTTTTCTCATAGAAGATGGTTCAAATTAAGTTGAATTTGAAAATCGAGAAAAAATATGTATAATCTCTCCATATTTTTGAATTTCAACTATCCCCCATATACATGGGAAAAGTTGTTAAGTTTGATAATTCACCAGAATTCAACGAATCAAGATCGCCACTTTTTGATTAAACTCTGAGGTAGGGTATATTGTTTTTATCATGTACACGAACTTTCAGAATGATTGAATTCCTAATTGAATACAAAATTCGAATCGGTGTTCATTGTTAGTGGGGCATGTTTTTGCCACTTCAGAAATTCATAATTAATTTTTAAAAAACCGTTGACACTTTTTTAACGTGTTTTCTCATAGAAGATGGTTCAAATTAAGTTGAATTTGAATATCGAGAAAAAATATGTATAATCTCTCCATATTTTTGAATTTCAACTATCCCCCATATACATGGGAAAAGTAGTTAAGTTTGATAATTCACCAGAATTCAACGAATCAAGATCGCCACTTTTTGATTAAACTCTGAGGTAGGGTACATTGTTTTTATCATGTACACGAACTTTCAGAATGATTGAATTCCTAATTGAATACAAAATTCGAATCGGTGTTCATTGTTAGTGGGGCATGTTTTTGCCACTTCAGAAATTCAAAATTAATTTTTAAAAAACCGTTGACACTTTTTGAACGTGTTTTCTCATAGAAGATGGTTCAAATTAAGTTGAATTTGAATATCGAGAAAAAATATGTATAATCTCTCCATATTTTTGAATTTCAACTATCCCCCATATACATGGGAAAAGTAGTTAAGTTTGATAATTCACCAGAATTCATCGAATCAAGATCGCCACTTTTTGATTAAACTCTGAGGTAGGGTATATTGTTTTATCATGTACACGAACTTTCAGAATGATTGAATTCCTAATTGAATACAAAATTCGAATCGGTGTTCATTGTTAGTGGGGCATGTTTTTGCCACTTCAGAAATTCATAATTAATTTTAAAAAACCGTTGACACTTTTTGAACGTGTTTTCTCATAGAAGATGGTTCAAAGTAAGTTGAATTTGAATATCGAGAAAAAATATGTATAATCTCTCCATATTTTTGAAATTCAACTATCCCCCATATACATGGGAAAAGTAGTTAAGTTTGATAATTCACCAGAATTCAACGAATCAAGATTGCCACTTTTTGATTAAACTCTGAGGTAGAGTATATTGTTTTTATCATGTACACGAACTTTCAGAATGATTGAATTCCTAATTGAATACAAAATTCGAATCGGTGTTCATTGTTAGTGGGGCATGTTTTTGTCACTTCAGAAATTCAAAATTAATTTTTAAAAAACCGTTGACACTTTTTGAACGTGTTTTCTCATAGAAGATGGTTCAAATTAAGTTGAATTTGAATATCGAGAAAAAATATGTATAATCTCTCCATATTTTTGAATTTCAACTATCCCCCATATACATGGGAAAAGTAGTTAAGTTTGATAATTCACCAGAATTCATCGAATCAAGATCGCCACTTTTTGATTAAACTCTGAGGTAGGATATATTGTTTTATCATGTACACGAACTTTCAGAATGATTGAATTCCTAATTGAATACAAAATTCGAATCGGTGTTCATTGTTAGTGGGGCATGTTTTTGCCACTTCAGAAATTCATAATTAATTTTAAAAAACCGTTGACACTTTTTGAACGTGTTTTCTCATAGAAGATGGTTCAAAGTAAGTTGAATTTGAATATCGAGAAAAAATATGTATAATCTCTCCATATTTTTGAAATTCAACTATCCCCCATATACATGGGAAAAGTAGTTAAGTTTGATAATTCACCAGAATTCAACGAATCAAGATTGCCACTTTTTGATTAAACTCTGAGGTAGGGTATATTGTTTTTATCATGTACACGAACATTCAGAATGATTGAATTCCTAATTGAATACAAAATTCGAATCGGTGTTCATTGTTAGTGGGGCATATTTTTGCCACTTCAGAAATTCATAATTAATTTTTAAAAAACCGTTGACACTTTTTGAACGTGTTTTCTCATAGAAGATGGTTCAAATTAAGTTGAATTTGAATATCGAGAAAAAAAATGTATAATCTCTCCATATTTTTGAATTTCAACTATCCCCCATATACATGGGAAAAGTAGTTAAGTTTGATAATTCACCAGAATTCAACGAATCAAGATCGCCACTTTTTGATTAAACTCTGATGTAGGGTATATTGTTTTTATCATGTACATGAACTTTCAGAATGATTGAATTCCTAATTGAATACAAAATTCGAATCGGTGTTCATTGTTAGTGGGGCATGTTTTTGCCACTTCAGAAATTCATAATTAATTTTAAAAAACCGTTGACACTTTTTGAACGTGTTTTCTCATAGAAGATGGTTCAAAGTAAGTTGAATTTGAATATCGAGAAAAAATATGTATAATCTCTCAATATTTTTGAATTTCAACTATCCCCCATATACATGGGAAAAATAGTTAAGTTTGATAATTCACCAGAATTCAACGAATCAAGATCGTCACTTTTTGATTAAACTCTGAGGTAGGGTATATTGTTTTTATCATGTACACGAACTTTCAGAATGATTGAATTCCTAATTGAATACAAAATTCGAATCGGTGTTCATTGTTAGTGGGGCATGTTTTTGCCACTTCAGAAATTCATAATTAATTTTTAAAAAACCGTTGACACTTTTTGAACGTGTTTTCTCATAGAAGATGTTTCAAATTAAGTTGAATTTGAATATCGAGAAAAAATATGTATAATCTCTCCATATTTTTGAAATTCATCTATCCCCCATATACATGGGAAAAGTAGTTAAGTTTGATAATTCACCAGAATTCAACGAATCAAGATCGCCACTTTTTGATTAAACTCTGAGGTAGGGTATATTGTTTTTATCATGTACACGAACTTTCAGAATGATTGAATTCCTAATTGAATACAAAATTCGAATCGGTGTTCATTGTTAGTGGGGCATGTTTTTGCCACTTCAGAAATTCATAATTAATTTTTAAAAAACCGTTGACACTTTTTGAACGTGTTTTCTCATAGAAGATGGTTCAAATTAAGTTGAATTTGAAAATCGAGTAAAAATATGTATAATCTCTCCATATTTTTGAATTTCAACTATCCCCCATATACATGGGAAAAGTAGTTAAGTTTGATAATTCACCAGAATTCAACGAATCAAGATAGCCACTTTTTGATTAAACTCTGAGGTAGGGTATTTTGTTTTTATCGTGTACACGAATATTCAGAATGATTGAATTCCTAATTGATTACAAAATTCGAATCGGTGTTCATTGTTAGTGGGGCATGTTTTTGCCACTTCAGAAATTCATAATTAATTTTTAAAAAATCGTTGACTCCTTTTGAAGGTGTTTTGTCATAGAGGACGGTTCAAACTAAGTTGAATTTGAATATCGAGAAAAAATATGTATAATCTCTCCATATTTTTGAATTTGAACTATCCCCCATATACTTCACATGGGAAAAGTAGTTAAGATTGATAATTCACCAGGATTCAACGAATCAAGATCATCACTTTTTGATTAAAGTCTGAGGTAGATATTGTTTTTATCATGTACACGCACTTTCAGAATGATTGATATCCTAATTGAATACAAAATTCGAATCGGTGTTCATTGTTAGTGGGGCATGTTTTTGCCACTTCAGAAATTCATAATTAATTTTTAAAAAACCGTTGACACTTTTTGAACGTGTTTTCTCATAGAAGATGGTGCAAATTAAGTTGAATTTGAATATCGAGAAAAAATATGTATAATCTCTCCATATTTTTGAATTTCAACTATCCCCCATATACATGGGAAAAGTAGTTAAGTTTGATAATTCACCAGAATTCAACGAATCAAGATCGCCACTTTTTGATTAAACTCTGAGGTAGGGTATATTGTTTTTATCATGTACACGAACTTTCAGAATGATTGAATTCCTAATTGAATACAAAATTCGAATCGGTGTTCATTGTTAGTGGGGCATGTTTTTGCCACTTCAGAAATTCATAATTAATTTTTAAAAAACCGTTGACACTTTTTGAACGTGTTTTCTCATAGAAGATGGTTCAAATTAAGTTGAATTTGAAAATCGAGAAAAAATATGTATAATCTCTCCATATTTTTGAATTTCAACTATCCCCCATATACATGGGAAAAGTTGTTAAGTTTGATAATTCACCAGAATTCAACGAATCAAGATCGCCACTTTTTGATTAAACTCTGAGGTAGGGTATATTGTTTTTATCATGTACACGAACTTTCAGAATGATTGAATTCCTAATTGAATACAAAATTCGAATCGGTGTTCATTGTTAGTGGGGCATGTTTTTGCCACTTCAGAAATTCATAATTAATTTTTAAAAAACCGTTGACACTTTTTTAACGTGTTTTCTCATAGAAGATGGTTCAAATTAAGTTGAATTTGAATATCGAGAAAAAATATGTATAATCTCTCCATATTTTTGAATTTCAACTATCCCCCATATACATGGGAAAAGTAGTTAAGTTTGATAATTCACCAGAATTCAACGAATCAAGATCGCCACTTTTTGATTAAACTCTGAGGTAGGGTACATTGTTTTTATCATGTACACGAACTTTCAGAATGATTGAATTCCTAATTGAATACAAAATTCGAATCGGTGTTCATTGTTAGTGGGGCATGTTTTTGCCACTTCAGAAATTCAAAATTAATTTTTAAAAAACCGTTGACACTTTTTGAACGTGTTTTCTCATAGAAGATGGTTCAAATTAAGTTGAATTTGAATATCGAGAAAAAATATGTATAATCTCTCCATATTTTTGAATTTCAACTATCCCCCATATACATGGGAAAAGTAGTTAAGTTTGATAATTCACCAGAATTCATCGAATCAAGATCGCCACTTTTTGATTAAACTCTGAGGTAGGGTATATTGTTTTATCATGTACACGAACTTTCAGAATGATTGAATTCCTAATTGAATACAAAATTCGAATCGGTGTTCATTGTTAGTGGGGCATGTTTTTGCCACTTCAGAAATTCATAATTAATTTTAAAAAACCGTTGACACTTTTTGAACGTGTTTTCTCATAGAAGATGGTTCAAAGTAAGTTGAATTTGAATATCGAGAAAAAATATGTATAATCTCTCCATATTTTTGAAATTCAACTATCCCCCATATACATGGGAAAAGTAGTTAAGTTTGATAATTCACCAGAATTCAACGAATCAAGATTGCCACTTTTTGATTAAACTCTGAGGTAGAGTATATTGTTTTTATCATGTACACGAACTTTCAGAATGATTGAATTCCTAATTGAATACAAAATTCGAATCGGTGTTCATTGTTAGTGGGGCATGTTTTTGTCACTTCAGAAATTCAAAATTAATTTTTAAAAAACCGTTGACACTTTTTGAACGTGTTTTCTCATAGAAGATGGTTCAAATTAAGTTGAATTTGAATATCGAGAAAAAATATGTATAATCTCTCCATATTTTTGAATTTCAACTATCCCCCATATACATGGGAAAAGTAGTTAAGTTTGATAATTCACCAGAATTCATCGAATCAAGATCGCCACTTTTTGATTAAACTCTGAGGTAGGATATATTGTTTTATCATGTACACGAACTTTCAGAATGATTGAATTCCTAATTGAATACAAAATTCGAATCGGTGTTCATTGTTAGTGGGGCATGTTTTTGCCACTTCAGAAATTCATAATTAATTTTAAAAAACCGTTGACACTTTTTGAACGTGTTTTCTCATAGAAGATGGTTCAAAGTAAGTTGAATTTGAATATCGAGAAAAAATATGTATAATCTCTCCATATTTTTGAAATTCAACTATCCCCCATATACATGGGAAAAGTAGTTAAGTTTGATAATTCACCAGAATTCAACGAATCAAGATTGCCACTTTTTGATTAAACTCTGAGGTAGGGTATATTGTTTTTATCATGTACACGAACATTCAGAATGATTGAATTCCTAATTGAATACAAAATTCGAATCGGTGTTCATTGTTAGTGGGGCATATTTTTGCCACTTCAGAAATTCATAATTAATTTTTAAAAAACCGTTGACACTTTTTGAACGTGTTTTCTCATAGAAGATGGTTCAAATTAAGTTGAATTTGAATATCGAGAAAAAAAATGTATAATCTCTCCATATTTTTGAATTTCAACTATCCCCCATATACATGGGAAAAGTAGTTAAGTTTGATAATTCACCAGAATTCAACGAATCAAGATCGCCACTTTTTGATTAAACTCTGATGTAGGGTATATTGTTTTTATCATGTACATGAACTTTCAGAATGATTGAATTCCTAATTGAATACAAAATTCGAATCGGTGTTCATTGTTAGTGGGGCATGTTTTTGCCACTTCAGAAATTCATAATTAATTTTAAAAAACCGTTGACACTTTTTGAACGTGTTTTCTCATAGAAGATGGTTCAAAGTAAGTTGAATTTGAATATCGAGAAAAAATATGTATAATCTCTCAATATTTTTGAATTTCAACTATCCCCCATATACATGGGAAAAATAGTTAAGTTTGATAATTCACCAGAATTCAACGAATCAAGATCGTCACTTTTTGATTAAACTCTGAGGTAGGGTATATTGTTTTTATCATGTACACGAACTTTCAGAATGATTGAATTCCTAATTGAATACAAAATTCGAATCGGTGTTCATTGTTAGTGGGGCATGTTTTTGCCACTTCAGAAATTCATAATTAATTTTTAAAAAACCGTTGACACTTTTTGAACGTGTTTTCTCATAGAAGATGTTTCAAATTAAGTTGAATTTGAATATCGAGAAAAAATATGTATAATCTCTCCATATTTTTGAAATTCATCTATCCCCCATATACATGGGAAAAGTAGTTAAGTTTGATAATTCACCAGAATTCAACGAATCAAGATCGCCACTTTTTGATTAAACTCTGAGGTAGGGTATATTGTTTTTATCATGTACACGAACTTTCAGAATGATTGAATTCCTAATTGAATACAAAATTCGAATCGGTGTTCATTGTTAGTGGGGCATGTTTTTGCCACTTCAGAAATTCATAATTAATTTTTAAAAAACCGTTGACACTTTTTGAACGTGTTTTCTCATAGAAGATGGTTCAAATTAAGTTGAATTTGAAAATCGAGTAAAAATATGTATAATCTCTCCATATTTTTGAATTTCAACTATCCCCCATATACATGGGAAAAGTAGTTAAGTTTGATAATTCACCAGAATTCAACGAATCAAGATAGCCACTTTTTGATTAAACTCTGAGGTAGGGTATTTTGTTTTTATCGTGTACACGAATATTCAGAATGATTGAATTCCTAATTGATTACAAAATTCGAATCGGTGTTCATTGTTAGTGGGGCATGTTTTTGCCACTTCAGAAATTCATAATTAATTTTTAAAAAATCGTTGACTCCTTTTGAAGGTGTTTTGTCATAGAGGACGGTTCAAACTAAGTTGAATTTGAATATCGAGAAAAAATATGTATAATCTCTCCATATTTTTGAATTTGAACTATCCCCCATATACTTCACATGGGAAAAGTAGTTAAGTTTGATAATTCACCAGGATTCAACGAATCAAGATCATCACTTTTTGATTAAAGTCTGAGGTAGATATTGTTTTTATCATGTACACGCACTTTCAGAATGATTGATATCCTAATTGAATACAAAATTCGAATCGGTGTTCATTGTTAGTGGGGCATGTTTTTGCCACTTCAGAAATTCATAATTAATTTTTAAAAAACCGTTGACACTTTTTGAACGTGTTTTCTCATAGAAGATGGTGCAAATTAAGTTGAATTTGAATATCGAGAAAAAATATGTATAATCTCTCCATATTTTTGAATTTCAACTATCCCCCATATACATGGGAAAAGTAGTTAAGTTTGATAATTCACCAGAATTCAACGAATCAAGATCGCCACTTTTTGATTAAACTCTGAGGTAGGGTATATTGTTTTTATCATGTACACGAACTTTCAGAATGATTGAATTCCTAATTGAATACAAAATTCGAATCGGTGTTCATTGTTAGTGGGGCATGTTTTTGCCACTTCAGAAATTCATAATTAATTTTAAAAAACCGTTGACACTTTTTGAACGTGTTTTCTCATAGAAGATGGTTCAAAGTAAGTTGAATTTGAATATCGAGAAAAAATATGTATAATCTCTCAATATTTTTGAATTTCAACTATCCCCCATATACATGGGAAAAATAGTTAAGTTTGATAATTCACCAGAATTCAACGAATCAAGATCGCCACTTTTTGATTAAACTCTGAGGTAGGGTATATTGTTTTTATCATGTACACGAACTTTCAGAATGATTGAATTCCTAATTGAATACAAAATTCGAATCGGTGTTCATTGTTAGTGGGGCATGTTTTTGCCACTTCAGAAATTCATAATTAATTTTTAAAAAACCGTTGACACTTTTTGAACGTGTTTTCTCATAGAAGATGGTTCAAATTAAGTTGAATTTGAATATCGAGAAAAAATATGTATAATCTCTCCATATTTTTGAAATTCATCTATCCCCCATATACATGGGAAAAGTAGTTAAGTTTGATAATTCACCAGAATTCAACGAATCAAGATCGCCACTTTTTGATTAAACTCTGAGGTAGGGTATATTGTTTTTATCATGTTCACGAACTTTCAGAATGATTGAATTCCTAATTGAATACAAAATTCGAATCGGTGTTCATTGTTAGTGGGGCATGTTTTTGCCACTTCAGAAATTCATAATTAATTTTTAAAAAACCGTTGACACTTTTTGAACGTGTTTTCTCATAGAAGATGGTTCAAATTAAGTTGAATTTGAAAATCGAGTAAAAATATGTATAATCTCTCCATATTTTTGAATTTCAACTATCCCCCATATACATGGGAAAAGTAGTTAAGTTTGATAATTCACCAGAATTCAACGAATCAAGATCGCCACTTTTTGATTAAACTCTGAGGTAGGGTATATTGTTTTTATCATGTTCACGAACTTTCAGAATGATTGAATTCCTAATTGATTACAAAATTCGAATCGGTGTTCATTGTTAGTGGGGCATGTTTTTGCCACTTCAGAAATTCATAATTAATTTTTAAAAAACCGTTGACACTTTTTGAACGTGTTTTCTCATAGAAAATGGTTCAAATTAAGTTGAATTTGAATATCGAGAAAAAATATGTATTATCTCTCCATATTTTTGAATTTGAACTATCCCCCATATACATGGGAAAAGTAGTTAAGTTTGATAATTCACCAGAATTCAACGAATCAAGATAGCCACTTTTTGATTAAACTCTGAGGTATGGTATTTTGTTTTTATCGTGTACACGAATTTTCAGAATGATTGAATTCCTAATTCAATACAAAAGTCGAATCAGTGTTAATTGTTAGTGGGGCATGTTTTTGCCACTTCAAAAATTCATAACTAATTTTTAAAAAATCGTTGACTCCTTTTGAAGGTGTTTTGTCATAGAGGACGGTTCAAACTAAGTTGAATTTGAATATCGAGAAAAAATATGTATAATCTCTCCATATTTTTGAATTTGAACTATCCCCCATATACTTCACATGGGAAAAGTAGTTAAGTTTGATAATTCACCAGGATTCAACGAATCAAGATCATCACTTTTTGATTAAAGTCTGAGGTAGATATTGTTTTTATCATGTACACGCACTTTCAGAATGATTGATATCCTAATTGAATACAAAATTCGAATCGGTGTTCATTGTTAGTGGGGCATGTTTTTGCCACTTCAGAACTTCATAATTAATATTTAAAAAATCGTTGACACTTTTTGAACGTGTTTTCTCATAGAAGATGGTTCAAATTAAGTTGAATTTGAATATCGAGAAAAAATATGTATAATCTCTCCATATTTTTGAAATTCATCTATCCCCCATATACATGGGAAAAGTAGTTAAGTTTGATAATTCACCAGAATTCAACGAATCAAGATCGCCACTTTTTGATTAAACTCTGAGGTAGGGTATATTGTTTTTATCATGTACACGAACTTTCAGAATGATTGAATTCCTAATTCAATACAAAAGTCGAATCAGTGTTAATTGTTAGTGGGGCATGTTTTTGCCACTTCAGAAATTCATAATTAATTTTTAAAAAACCGTTGACACTTTTTGAACGTGTTTTCTCATAGAAGATGGTTCAAATTAAGTTGAATTTGAAAATCGAGTAAAAATATGTATAATCTCTCCATATTTTTGAATTTCAACTATCCCCCATATACATGGGAAAAGTAGTTAAGTTTGATAATTCACCAGAATTCAACGAATCAAGATCGCCACTTTTTGATTAAACTCTGAGGTAGGGTATATTGTTTTTATCATGTTCACGAACTTTCAGAATGATTGAATTCCTAATTGATTACAAAATTCGAATCGGTGTTCATTGTTAGTGGGGCATGTTTTTGCCACTTCAGAAATTCATAATTAATTTTTAAAAAACCGTTGACACTTTTTGAACGTGTTTTCTCATAGAAAATGGTTCAAATTAAGTTGATTTTGAATATCGAGAAAAAATATGTATTATCTCTCCATATTTTTGAATTTGAACTATCCCCCATATACATGGGAAAAGTAGTTAAGTTTGATAATTCACCAAAATTCAACGAATCAAGATAGCCACTTTTTGATTAAACTCTGAGGTAGGGTATTTTGTTTTTATCGTGTACACGAATTTTCAGAATGATTGAATTCCTAATTCAATACAAAAGTCGAATCAGTGTTAATTGTTAGTGGGGCATGTTTTTGCCACTTCAAAAATTCATAACTAATTTTTAAAAAATCGTTGACTCCTTTTGAAGGTGTTTTGTCATAGAGGACGGTTCAAATTAAGTTGAATTTGAATATCGAGAAAAAATATGTATAATCTCTCCATATTTTTGAAATTCATCTATCCCCCATATACATGGGAAAAGTAGTTAAGTTTGATAATTCACCAGAATTCAACGAATCAAGATCGCCACTTTTTGATTAAACTCTGAGGTAGGGTATATTTTTTTTATCATGTACACGAACTTTCAGAATGATTGAATTCCTAATTGAATACAAAATTCGAATCGGTGTTCATTGTTAGTGGGGCATGTTTTTGCCACTTCAGAAATTCATAATTAATTTTTAAAAAACCGTTGACACTTTTTGAACGTGTTTTCTCATAGAAGATGGTTCAAATTAAGTTGAATTTGAAAATCGAGAAAAAATATGTATAATATCTCCATATTTTTGAATTTCAACTATCCCCCATATACATGGGAAAAGTAGTTAAGTTTGATAATTCACCAGGATTCAACGAATCAAGATCATCACTTTTTGATTAAAGTCTGAGGTAGATATTGTTTTTATCATGTACACGCACTTTCAGAATGATTGATATCCTAATTGAATACAAAATTCGAATCGGTGTTCATTGTTAGTGGGGCATGTTTTTGCCACTTCAGAAATTCATAATTAATATTTAAAAAATCGTTGACACTTTTTGAACGTGTTTTCTCATAGAAGATGGTTCAAATTAAGTTGAATTTGAATATCGAGAAAAAATATGTATAATCTCTCCATATTTTTGAAATTCATCTATCCCCCATATACATGGGAAAAGTAGTTAAGTTTGATAATTCACCAGAATTCAACGAATCAAGATCGCCACTTTTTGATTAAACTCTGAGGTAGGGTATATTGTTTTTATCATGTACACGAACTTTCAGAATGATTGAATTCCTAATTGAATACAAAATTCGAATCGGTGTTCATTGTTAGTGGGGCATGTTTTTGCCACTTCAGAAATTCATAATTAATTTTTAAAAAACCGTTGACACTTTTTGAACGTGTTTTCTCATAGAAGATGGTTCAAATTAAGTTGAATTTGAAAATCGAGAAAAAATATGTATAATCTCTCCATATTTTTGAATTTCAACTATCCCCCATATACATGGGAAAAGTAGTTAAGTTTGATAATTCACCAGAATTCAACAAATCAAGATCGCCACTTTTTTATTAAACTCTGAGGTAGGGTATATTGTTTTTATCATGTACACGAACTTTCAGAATGATTGAATTCCTAATTGAATACAAAATTCGAATCGGTGTTCATTGTTAGTGGGGCATGTTTTTGCCACTTCAGAAATTCATAATTAATATTTAAAAAATCGTTGACACTTTTTGAACGTGTTTTCTCATAGAAGATGGTTCAAATTAAGTTGAATTTGAATATCGAGAAAAAATATGTATAATCTCTCCATATTTTTGAAATTCATCTATCCCCCATATACATGGGAAAAGTAGTTAAGTTTGATAATTCACCAGAATTCAACGAATCAAGATCGCCACTTTTTGATTAAACTCTGAGGTAGGGTATATTGTTTTTATCATGTACACGAACTTTCAGAATGATTGAATTCCTAATTGAATACAAAATTCGAATCGGTGTTCATTGTTAGTGGGGCATGTTTTTGCCACTTCAGAAATTCATAATTAATTTTTAAAAAACCGTTGACACTTTTTGAACGTGTTTTCTCATAGAAGATGGTTCAAATTAAGTTGAATTTGAAAATCGAGAAAAAATATGTATAATCTCTCCATATTTTTGAATTTCAACTATCCCCCATATACATGGGAAAAGTAGTTAAGTTTGATAATTCACCAGAATTCAACGAATCAAGATCGCCACTTTTTGATTAAACTCTGAGGTAGGGTATATTGTTTTTATCATTAACACGAACTTTCAGAATGATTGAATTCCTAATTGAATACAAAATTCGAATCGGTGTTCATTGTTAGTGGGGCATGTTTTTGCCACTTCAGAAATTCATAATTAATTTTAAAAAACCGTTGACACTTTTTGAACGTGTTTTCTCATAGAAGATGGTTCAAAGTAAGTTGAATTTGAATATCGAGAAAAAATATGTATAATCTCTCAATATTTTTGAATTTCAACTATCCCCCATATACATGGGAAAAATAGTTAAGTTTGATAATTCACAAGAATTCAACGAATCAAGATCGCCACTTTTTGATTAAACTCTGAGGTAGGGTATATTGTTTTTATCATGTATACGAACTTTCAGAATGATTGAATTCCTAATTGAATACAAAATTCGAATCGGTGTTCATTGTTAGTGGGGCATGTTTTTGCCACTTCAGAAATTCATAATTAATTTTTAAAAAACCGTTGACACTTTTGAACGTGTTTTCTCATAGAAGATGGTTCAAATTAAGTTGAATTTGAATATCGAGAAAAAATATGTATAATCTCTCCATATTTTTGAAATTCATCTATCCCCCATATACATGGGAAAAGTAGTTAAGTTTGATAATTCACCAGAATTCAACGAATCAAGATCGCCACTTTTTGATTAAACTCTGAGGTAGGGTATCTTGTTTTTATCATGTACACGAACTTTCAGAATGATTGAATTCCTAATTAAATACAAAATTCGAATCGGTGTTCATTGTTAGTGGGGCATGTTTTTGCCACTTCAGAAATTCATAATTAATTTTTAAAAAACCGTTGACACTTTTTTAACGTGTTTTCTCATAGAAGATGGTTCAAATTAAGTTGAATTTGAATATCGAGAAAAAATATGTATAATCTCTCCATATTTTTGAATTTCAACTATCCCCCATATACATGGGAAAAGTAGTTAAGTTTGATAATTCACCAGAATTCAACGAATCAAGATCGCCACTTTTTGATTAAACTCTGAGGTAGGGTATATTGTTTTTATCATGTACACGAACTTTCAGAATGATTGAATTCCTAATTGAATACAAAATTCGAATCGGTGTTCATTGTTAGTGGGGCATGTTTTTGCCACTTCAGAAATTCATATTTAATTTTAAAAAACCGTTGACACTTTTTGAACGTGTTTTCTCATAGAAGATGGTTCAAAGTAAGTTGAATTTGAATATCGAGAAAAAATATGTATAATCTCTCAATATTTTTGAATTTCAACTATCCCCCATATACATGGGAAAAATAGTTAAGTTTGATAATTCACCAGAATTCAACGAATCAAGATCGTCACTTTTTGATTAAACTCTGAGGTAGGGTATATTGTTTTTATCATGTACACGAACTTTCAGAATGATTGAATTCCTAATTGAATACAAAATTCAAATCGGTGTTCATTGTTAGTGGGGCATGTTTTTGCCACTTCAGAAATTCATAATTAATTTTTAAAAAACCGTTGACACTTTTTGAACGTGTTTTCTCATAGAAGATGGTTCAAATTAAGTTGAATTTGAATATCGTGAAAAAATATGTATAATCTCTCCATATTTTTGAAATTCATCTATCCCCCATATACATGGGAAAAGTAGTTAAGTTTGATAATTCACCAGAATTCAACGAATCAAGATCGCCACTTTTTGATTAAACTCTGAGGTAGGGTATATTGTTTTTATCATGTACACGAACTTTCAGAATGATTGAATTCCTAATTGAATACAAAATTCGAATCGGTGTTCATTGTTAGTGGGGCATGTTTTTGCCACTTCAGAAATTCATAATTAATTTTTAAAAAACCGTTGACACTTTTTTAACGTGTTTTCTCATAGAAGATGGTTCAAATTAAGTTGAATTTGAATATCGAGAAAAAATATGTATAATCTCTCCATATTTTTGAATTTCAACTATCCCCCATATACATGGGAAAAGTAGTTAAGTTTGATAATTCACCAGAATTCAACGAATCAAGATCGCCACTTTTTGATTAAACTCTGAGATATGGTATATTGTTTTTATCATGTACACGAACTTTCAGAATGATTGAATTCCTAATTGAATACAAAATTCGAATCGGTGTTCATTGTTAGTGGGGCATGTTTTTGCCACTTCAGAAATTCATAATTAATTTTAAAAAACCGTTGACACTTTTTGAACGTGTTTTCTCATAGAAGATGGTTCAAATTAAGTTGAATTTGAATATCGAGAAAAAATATGTATAATCTCTCCATATTTTTGAATTTCAACTATCCCCCATATACATGGGAAAAATAGTTAAGTTTGATAATTCACCAGAATTCAACGAATCAAGATCGCCACTTTTTGATTAAACTCTGAGGTAGGGTATATTGTTTTTATCATGTACACGAACTTTCAGAATGATTGAATTCCTAATTGAATACAAAATTCGAATCGGTGTTCATTGTTAGTGGGGCATGTTTTGCCACTTCAGAAATTCATAATTAATTTTTAAAAAACCGTTGACACTTTTTGAACGTGTTTTCTCATAGAAGATGGTTCAAATTAAGTTGAATTTGAATATCGAGAAAAAATATTTATAATCTCTCCATATTTTTGAAATTCATTTATCCCCCATATACATGGGAAAAGTAGTTAAGTTTGATAATTCACCAGAATTCAACGAATCAAGATCGCCACTTTTTGATTAAACTCTGAGGTAGGGTATATTGTTTTTATCATGTACACGAACTTTCAGAATGATTGAATTCCTAATTGAATACAAAATTCGAATCGGTGTTCATTGTTAGTGGGGCATGTTTTTGCCACTTCAGAAATTCATAATTAATTTTTAAAAAACCGTTGACACTTTTTGAACGTGTTTTCTCATAGAAGATGGTTCAAATTAAGTTGAATTTGAAAATCGAGAAAAAATATGCATAATCTCTCCATATTTTTGAATTTCAACTATCCCCCATATACATGGGAAAAGTAGTTAAGTTTGATAATTCACCAGAATTCAACGAATCAAGATCGCCACTTTTTGATTAAACTCTGAGGTAGGGTATATTGTTTTTATCATGTTCACGAACTTTCAGAATGATGGAATTCCTAATTGATTACAAAATTCGAATCGGTGTTCATTGTTAGTGGGGCTTGTTTTTGCCACTTCAGAAATTCATAATTAATTTTTAAAAAACCGTTGACACTTTTTGAACGTGTTTTCTCATAGAAAATGGTTCAAATTAAGTTGAATTTGAATATCGAGAAAAAATATGTATAATCTCTCCATATTTTTGAATTTGAACTATCCCCCATATACATGGGAAAAGTAGTTAAGTTTGATAATTCACCAGAATTCAACGAATCAAGATAGCCACTTTTTGATTAAACTCTGAGGTAGGGTATTTTGTTTTTATCGTGTACACGAATTTTCAGAATGATTGAATTCCTAATTCAATACAAAAGTCGAATCAGTGTTAATTGTTAGTGGGGCATGTTTTTGCCACTTCAAAAATTCATAACTAATTTTTAATAAATCGTTGACTCCTTTTGAAGGTGTTTTGTCATAGAGGACGGTTCAAACTAAGTTGAATTTGAATATCGAGAAAAAATATGTATTATCTCTCCATATTTTTGAATTTGAACTATCCCCCATATACTTCACATGGGAAAAGTAGTTAAGTTTGATAATTCACCAGGATTCAACGAATCAAGATCATCACTTTTTGATTAAAGTCTGAGGTAGATATTGTTTTTATCATGTACACGCACTTTCAGAATGATTGATATCCTATTTGAATACAAAATTCGAATCGGTGTTCATTGTTAGTGGGGCATGTTTTTGCCACTTCAGAAATTCATAATTAATATTTAAAAAATCGTTGACACTTTTTGAACGTGTTTTCTCATAGAAGATGGTTCAAATTAAGTTGAATTTGAATATCGAGAAAAAATATGTATAATCTCTCCATATTTTTTAATTTCAACTATCCCCCATATACATGGGAAAAATAGTTAAGTTTGATAATTCACCAGAATTCAACGAATCAAGATCGCCACTTTTTGATTAAACTCTGAGGTAGGGTATATTGTTTTTATCATGTACACGAACTTTCAGAATGATTGAATTCCTAATTGAATACAAAATTCGAATCGGTGTTCATTGTTAGTGGGGCATGTTTTTGCCACTTCAGAAATTCATAATTAATTTTTAAAAAACCGTTGACACTTTTTGAACGTGTTTTCTCATAGAAGATGGTTCAAATTAAGTTGAATTGGAATATCGAGAAAAAATATGTATAATCTCTCCATATTTTTGAAATTCATCTATCCCCCATATACATGGGAAAAGTAGTTAAGTTTGATAATTCACCAGAATTCAACGAATCAAGATCGCCACTTTTAGATTAAACTCTGAGGTAGGGTATAATGTTTTTATCATGTACACGAACTTTCAGAATGATTGAATTCCTAATTGAATACAAAATTCGAATCGGTGTTCATTGTTAGTGGGGCATGTTTTTGCCACTTCAGAAATTCATAATTAATTTTTAAAAAACCGTTGACACTTTTTGAACGTGTTTTCTCATAGAAGATGGTTCAAATTAAGTTGAATTTGAAAATCGAGAAAAAATATGTATAATCTCTCCATATTTTTTAATTTCAACTATCCCCCATATACATGGGAAAAGTAGTTAAGTTTGATAATTCACCAGAATTCAACGAATCAAGATCGCCACTTTTTGATTAAACTCTGAGGTAGGGTATATTGTTTTTATCATGTTCACGAACTTTCAGAATGATGGAATTCCTAATTGATTACAAAATTCGAATCGGTGTTCATTGTTAGTGGGGCTTGTTTTTGCCACTTCAGAAATTCATAATTAATTTTTAAAAAACCGTTGACACTTTTTGAACGTGTTTTCTCATAGAAAATGGTTCAAATTAAGTTGAATTTGAATATCGAGAAAAAATATGTATAATCTCTCCATATTTTTGAATTTGAACTATCCCCCATATACATGGGAAAAGTAGTTAAGTTTGATAATTCACCAGAATTCAACGAATCAAGATAGCCACTTTTTGATTAAACTCTGAGGTAGGGTATTTTGTTTTTATCGTGTACACGAATTTTCAGAATGATTGAATTCCTAATTCAATACAAAAGTCGAATCAGTGTTAATTGTTAGTGGGGCATGTTTTTGCCACTTCAAAAATTCATAACTAATTTTTAAAAAATCGTTGACTCCTTTTGAAGGTGTTTTGTCATAGAGGACGGTTCAAACTAAGTTGAATTTGAATTTCGAGAAAAAATATGTATTATCTCTCCATATTTTTGAATTTGAACTTTCCCCCATATACATGGGAAAAGTAGTTAAGTTTGATATTTCACCAGAATTCAACGAATCAAGATCGCCACTTTTTGATTAAAATCTGAGGGAGGGTATATAGTTTTTATCATGTACACGAACTTTCAGAATGATTGAATTCCTAATTCAATACAAAAGTCGAATCAGTGTTCATTGTTAGTGGGGCATGTTTTTGCCACTTCAGAAATTCATAATTAATTTTTAAAAAACCGTTGACACTTTTTGAACGTGTTTTCTCATAGAAGATGGTTCAAATTAAGTTGAATTGGAATATCGAGAAAAAATATGTATAATCTCTCCATATTTTTGAAATTCATCTATCCCCCATATACATGGGAAAAGTAGTTAAGTTTTATAATTCACCAGAATTCAACGAATCAAGATCGCCACTTTTTGATTAAACTCTGAGGTAGGGTATATTGTTTTTATCATGTACACGAACTTTCAGAATGATTGAATTCCTAATTGAATACAAAATTCGAATCGGTGTTCATTGTTAGTGGGGCATGTTTTTGCCACTTCAGAAATTCATAATTAATTTTTAAAAAACCGTTGACACTTTTTGAACGTGTTTTCTCATAAAAGATGGTTCAAATTAAGTTGAATTTGAATATCGAGAAAAAATATGTATAATCTCTCCATATTTTTGAATTTGAACTATCCCCCATATACATGGGAAAAGTAGTTAAGTTTGATAATTCACCAGAATTCAACGAATCAAGATAGCCACTTTTTGATTAAACTCTGAGGTAGGGTATTTTGTTTTTATCGTGTACACGAATTTTCAGAATGATTGAATTCCTAATTCAATACAAAAGTCGAATCAGTGTTAATTGTTAGTGGGGCATGTTTTTGCCACTTCAAAAATTCATAACTAATTTTTAAAAAATCGTTGACTCCTTTTGAAGGTGTTTTGTCATAGAGGACGGTTCAAACTAAGTTGAATTTGAATTTCGAGAAAAAATATGTATTATCTCTCCATATTTTTGAATTTGAACTTTCCCCCATATACTTCACATGGGAAAAGTAGTTAAGTTTGATAATTCACCAGGATTCAACGAATCAAGATCATCACTTTTTGATTAAAGTCTGAGGTAGATATTGTTTTTATCATGTACACGCACTTTCAGAATGATTGATATCCTAATTGAATACAAAATTCGAATCGGTGTTCATTGTTAGTGGGGCATGTTTTTGCCACTTCAGAAATTCATAATTAATATTTAAAAAATCGTTGACACTTTTTGAACGTGTTTTCTCATAGAAGATGGTTCAAATTAAGTTGAATTTGAATATCGAGAAAAAATATGTATAATCTCTACTTATTTTTGAATTTGAACTATCCCCCGTATACTTAACATGGGAAAAGTAGTTAAGTTTGATAATTCAACAGAAGAAATGAATCGAAATCGCCACTTTTTGATTAATCTCTGAGGTAGGGTATATTGTTTTTATCGTGTACACGAATTTTCAGAATAATTGAATTCCTAATTCAATACAAAATTTGAATCGGTGTTCATTGTTAGTGGGGCATGTTTTTGCCAATTCAAAAATTCATAACTAATTTTTAAAAAATTGTTGACTCCTTTTGAAGGTGTTTTGTCATAGAGGACGGTTCAAATTAAGTTGAATTTGAATATCGAGAAAAAATATGTATTATCTCTCCATATTTTTGAATTTCAACTATCCCCCATATACATGGGAAAAGTAGTTAAGTTTGATATTTCACCAGAATTCAACGAATCAAGATCGCCACTTTTTGATTAAAATCTGAGGGAGGGTATATAGTTTTTATCATGTACACGAACTTTCAGAATGATTGAATTCCTAATTCAATACAAAAGTCGAATCAGTGTTCATTGTTAGTGGGGCATGTTTTTGCCACTTCAGAAATTCATAATTAATTTTTAAAAAACCGTTGACACTTTTTGAACGTGTTTTCTCATAGAAGATGGTTCAAATTAAGTTGAATTGGAATATCGAGAAAAAATATGTATAATCTCTCCATATTTTTGAAATTCATCTATCCCCCATATACATGGGAAAAGTAGTTAAGTTTTATAATTCACCAGAATTCAACGAATCAAGATCGCCACTTTTTGATTAAACTCTGAGGTAGGGTATATTGTTTTTATCATGTACACGAACTTTCAGAATGATTGAATTCCTAATTGAATACAAAATTCGAATCGGTGTTCATTGTTAGTGGGGCATGTTTTTGCCACTTCAGAAATTCATAATTAATTTTTAAAAAACCGTTGACACTTTTTGAACGTGTTTTCTCATAAAAGATGGTTCAAATTAAGTTGAATTTGAAAATCGAGAAAAAATATGTATAATCTCTCCATATTTTTGAATTTCAACTATCCCCCATATACACGGGAAAAGTAGTTAAGTTTGATAATTCACCAGAATTCAACGAATCAAGATCGCCACTTTTTGATTAAACTCTGAGGTAGGGTATATTGTTTTTATCATGTTCACGAACTTTCAGAATGATGGAATTCCTAATTGATTACAAAATTCGAATCGGTGTTCATTGTTAGTGGGGCTTGTTTTTGCCACTTCAGAAATTCATAATTAATTTTTAAAAAACCGTTGACACTTTTTGAACGTGTTTTCTCATAGAAAATGGTTCAAATTAAGTTGAATTTGAATATCGAGAAAAAATATGTATAATCTCTCCATATTTTTGAATTTGAACTATCCCCCATATACATGGGAAAAGTAGTTAAGTTTGATAATTCACCAGAATTCAACGAATCAAGATAGCCACTTTTTGATTAAACTCTGAGGTAGGGTATTTTGTTTTTATCGTGTACACGAATTTTCAGAATGATTGAATTCCTAATTCAATACAAAAGTCGAATCAGTGTTAATTGTTAGTGGGGCATGTTTTTGCCACTTCAAAAATTCATAACTAATTTTTAAAAAATCGTTGACTCCTTTTGAAGGTGTTTTGTCATAGAGGACGGTTCAAACTAAGTTGAATTTGAATATCGAGAAAAAATATGTATTATCTCTCCATATTTTTGAATTTGAACTATCCCCCATATACTTCACATGGGAAAAGTAGTTAAGTTTGATAATTCACCAGGATTCAACGAATCAAGATCATCACTTTTTGATTAAAGTCTGAGGTAGATATTGTTTTTATCATGTACACGCACTTTCAGAATGATTGATATCCTAATTGAATACAAAATTCGAATCGGTGTTCATTGTTAGTGGGGCATGTTTTTGCCACTTCAGAAATTCATAATTAATATTTAAAAAATCGTTGACACTTTTTGAACGTGTTTTCTCATAGAAGATGGTTCAAATTAAGTTGAATTTGAATATCGAGAAAAAATATGTATAATCTCTCCATATTTTTTAATTTCAACTATCCCCCATATACATGGGAAAAATAGTTAAGTTTGATAATTCACCAGAATTCAACGAATCAAGATCGCCACTTTTTGATTAAACTCTGAGGTAGGGTATATTGTTTTTATCATGTACACGAACTTTCAGAATGATTGAATTCCTAATTGAATACAAAATTCGAATCGGTGTTCATTGTTAGTGGGGCATGTTTTTGCCACTTCAGAAATTCATAATTAATTTTTAAAAAACCGTTGACACTTTTTGAACGTGTTTTCTCATAGAAGATGGTTCAAATTAAGTTGAATTTGAAAATCGAGAAAAAATATGTATAATCTCTCCATATTTTTGAATTTCAACTATCCCCCATATACATGGGAAAAGTAGTTAAGTTTGATAATTCACCAGAATTCAACGAATCAAGATCGCCACTTTTTGATTAAACTCTGAGGTAGGGTATATTGTTTTTATCATGTTCACGAACTTTCAGAATGATGGAATTCCTAATTGATTACAAAATTCGAATCGGTGTTCATTGTTAGTGGGGCTTGTTTTTGCCACTTCAGAAATTCATAATTAATTTTTAAAAAACCGTTGACACTTTTTGAACGTGTTTTCTCATAGAAAATGGTTCAAATTAAGTTGAATTTGAATATCGAGAAAAAATATGTATAATCTCTCCATATTTTTGAATTTGAACTATCCCCCATATACATGGGAAAAGTAGTTAAGTTTGATAATTCACCAGAATTCAACGAATCAAGATAGCCACTTTTTGATTAAACTCTGAGGTAGGGTATTTTGTTTTTATCGTGTACACGAATTTTCAGAATGATTGAATTCCTAATTCACTACAAAAGTCGAATCAGTGTTAATTGTTAGTGGGGCATGTTTTTGCCACTTCAAAAATTCATAACTAATTTTTAAAAAATCGTTGACTCCTTTTGAAGGTGTTTTGTCATAGAAGACGGTTCAAACTAAGTTGAATTTGAATTTCGAGAAAAAATATGTATTATCTCTCCATATTTTTGAATTTGAACTATCCCCCATATACTTCATATGGGACAAGTAGTTAAGTTTGATAATTCACCAGGATTCAACGAATCAAGATCATCACTTTTTGATTAAAGTCTGAGGTAGATATTGTTTTTATCATGTACACGCACTTTCAGAATGATTGATATCCTAATTGAATACAAAATTCGAATCGGTGTTCATTGTTAGTGGGGCATGTTTTTGCCACTTCAGAAATTCATAATTAATATTTAAAAAATCGTTGACACTTTTTGAACGTGTTTTCTCATAGAAGATGGTTCAAATTAAGTTGAATTTGAATATCGAGAAAAAATATGTATAATCTCTACTTATTTTTGAATTTGAACTATCCCCCGTATACTTAACATGGGAAAAGTAGTTAAGTTTGATAATTCAACAGAAGAAATGAATCGAAATCGCCACTTTTTGATTAATCTCTGAGGTAGGGTATATTGTTTTTATCGTGTACACGAATTTTCAGAATAATTGAATTCCTAATTCAATACAAAATTTGAATCGGTGTTCATTGTTAGTGGGGCATGTTTTTGCCACTTCAAAAATTCATAACTAATTTTTAAAAAATTGTTGACTCCTTTTGAAGGTGTTTTGTCATAGAGGACGGTTCAAATTAAGTTGAATTTGAATATCGAGAAAAAATATGTATTATCTCTCCATATTTTTGAATTTCAACTATCCCCCATATACATGGGAAAAGTAGTTAAGTTTGATATTTCACCAGAATTCAACGAATCAAGATCGCCACTTTTTGATTAAAATCTGAGGTAGGGTATATAGTTTTTATCATGTACACGAACTTTCAGAATGATTGAATTCCTAATTCAATACAAAAGTCGAATCGGTGTTCATTGTTAGTGGGGCATGTTTTTGCCACTTCAGAAATTCATAATTAATTTTTAAAAAACCGTTGACACTTTTTGAACGTGTTTTCTCATAGAAGATGGTTCAAATTAAGTTGAATTGGAATATCGAGAAAAAATATGTATAATCTCTCCATATTTTTGAAATTCATCTATCCCCCATATACATGGGAAAAGTAGTTAAGTTTGATAATTCACCAGAATTCAACGAATCAAGATCGCCACTTTTTGATTAAACTCTGAGGTAGGGTATATTGTTTTTATCATGTACACGAACTTTCAGAATGATTGAATTCCTAATTGAATACAAAATTCGAATCGGTGTTCATTGTTAGTGGGGCATGTTTTTGCCACTTCAGAAATTCATAATTAATTTTTAAAAAACCGTTGACACTTTTTGAACGTGTTTTCTCATAGAAGATGGTTCAAATTAAGTTGAATTTGAAAATCGAGAAAAAGTATGTATAATCTCTCCATATTTTTGAATTTCAACTATCCCCCATATACATGGGAAAAGTAGTTAAGTTTTATAATTCACCAGAATTCAACGAATCAAGATCGCCACTTTTTGATTAAACTCTGAGGTAGGGTATATTGTTTTTATCATGTTCACGAACTTACAGAATGATGGAATTCCTAATTGATTACAAAATTCGAATCGGTGTTCATTGTTAGTGGGGCTTGTTTTTGCCACTTCAGAAATTCATAATTAATTTTTAAAAAACCGTTGACACTTTTTGAACGTGTTTTCTCATAGAAAATGGTTCAAATTAAGTTGAATTTGAATATCGAGAAAAAATATGTATAATCTCTCCATATTTTTGAATTTGAACTATCCCCCATATACATGGGAAAAGTAGTTAAGTTTGATAATTCACCAGAATTCAACGAATCAAGATAGCCACTTTTTGATTAAACTCTGAGGTAGGGTATTTTGTTTATATCGTGTACACGAATTTTCAGAATGATTGAATTCCTAATTCAATACAAAAGTCGAATCAGTGTTAATTGTTAGTGGGGCATGTTTTTGCCACTTCAAAAATTCATAACTAATTTTTAAAAAATCGTTGACTCCTTTTGAAGGTGTTTTGTCATAGAGGACGGTTCAAACTAAGTTGAATTTGAATATCGAGAAAAAATATGTATTATCTCTCCATATTTTTGAATTTGAACTATACCCCATATACTTCACATGGGAAAAGTAGTTAAGTTTGATAATTCACCAGGATTCAACGAATCAAGATCATCACTTTTTGATTAAAGTCTGAGGTAGATATTGTTTTTATCATGTACACGCACTTTCAGAATGATTGATATCTTAATTGAATACAAAATTCGAATCGGTGTTCATTGTTAGTGGGGCATGTTTTTGCCACTTCAGAAATTCATAATTAATATTTAAAAAATCGTTGACACTTTTTGAACGTGTTTTCTCATAGAAGATGGTTCAAATTAAGTTGAATTTGAATATCGAGAAAAAATATGTATAATCTCTACTTATTTTTGAATTTGAACTATCCCCCGTATACTTAACATGGGAAAAGTAGCTAAGTTTGATAATTCAACAGAAGAAATGAATCGAAATCGCCACTTTTTGATTAATCTCTGAGGTAGGGTATATTGTTTTTATCGTGTACACGAATTTCCAGAATAATTGAATTCCTAATTCAATACAAAATTTGAATCGGTGTTCATTGTTAGTGGGGCATGTTTTTGCCACTTCAAAAATTCATAACTAATTTTTAAAAAAATGGTTGACTCCTTTTGAAGGTGTTTTGTCATAGAGGACGGTTCAAATTAAGTTGAATTTGAATAACGAAAAAAAATAAGTATTATCTCTCCTTATTTTTGAATTTGAACTATCCCCCTATTTAGTTAACATCTGAAAAGTAGTTAAGTTTGATAATTCACCAGAATTCAACGAATTGAGATCGCCACTTTTTGATTAAACTCTGAGGTAGAGTGTATTGTTCCTATTATGTATACGCACTTTCAGAATGATTGAATTCCTATTTCAATACAAAAGTTGAATCAGTGTTCACTGCTAGAATGGCATGTAGTTGCCACTTCAAAAATTCATAACTAATTTTTAAAAAACCGTAGACACTTTTTGAACGTGTGATGGTTCAAATTAAGTTGAATTTGAATAACGAGAAAAAATATGTATTATCTCTCCTAATTTTTGAACTTGAACTATCCCCCATATACTTAACGTGGGAAAAGTAATTAAGTTTGATAATTCACCAGAACTCAACGAATCAGGATCGCCACTTTTTGATTGAACTCTGAGGTAGGGTATATTGTTTTAAACATGAACCCGCACTTTCAGAATGATTGAATTCCTAACTTAATACAAAAATTGAATCGGTGTTCGTTGTTAGTGGGGCATGTTTTTGCCAATTCAGAAATTCATAATTAATTTTTAAAAAATCGTTGACACTTTTTGAACGTGTTTTCACATAGAGGATGGTTCAAATTAAGTTGAATTTGAATATCGAGAAAAAAATATGTATTATATCTCCATATTTTTGAATTTGAACTATCCCCCATATACTTAAAATGGAAAAAGTAGTTAAGTTTGATAATTCACCAGAATTCAACGAATCAAGATAGCCACTTTTTGATTAAACTCTGAGGTAGGGTATATTGTTTTTATCGTGTACACGAACTTTCAGAATGATTGTATTCCTAATTCAATACAAAAGTCGAATCGGTGTTAATTGTTAGTGGGGCATGTTTTTGCCACTTCAAAAATTCATAACTAATTTTTAAACAATCGTTCACTCCTTTTGAAGGTGTTTTGTCATAGAGGACGGTTCAAACTAAGTTGAATTTGAATATCGAGAAAAAATATGTATTATCTCTCCATATTTTTGAATTTGAACTATCCCCCATATACTTCACATGGGAAAAGTAGTTAAGTTTGATAATTCACCAGGATTCAACGAATCAAGATCATCACTTTTTGATTAAAGTCTGAGGTAGATATTGTTTTTATCATGTACACGCACTTTCAGAATGATTGATATCCTAATTGAATACAAAATTCGAATCGGTGTTCATTGTTAGTGGGGCATGTTTTTGCCACTTCAGAAATTCATAATTAATTTAAAAAAATCGTTGACACTTTTTGAACGTGTTTTCTCATAGAAGATGGTTCAAATTAAGTTGAATTTGAATATCGAGAAAAAATATGTATAATCTCTCCTTATTTTTGAATTTGAACTATCCCCCGTATACTTAACATGGGAAAAGTAGTTAAGTTTGATAATTCAACAGAATGAAATGAATCGAAATCGCCACTTTTTGATTAATCTCTGAGGTAGGGTATATTGTTTTTATCGTGTACACGAATTTTCAGAATAATTGAATTCCTAATTCAATACAAAAGTCGAATCGGTGTTAATTGTTAGTGGGGCATGTTTTTGCCACTTCAAAAATTCATTACTAATTTTTAAAAAACCGTTGACACTTTTTGAAGGTGTTTTGTCATATAGGACGGTTCAAACTAAGTTGAATTTGAATATCGAGAAAAAATATGTATTATCTCTCCATATTTTTGAATTTGAACTATCCCCCCTATACTTAACATGGGAAAAGTATTTAAGTTTGATAATTCACCAGGATTCAACGGATCAAGATAATTACATTTTGATTAAAGTCTGAGGTAGGGTATATTGTTTTTATCATGTACACGCACTTTCAGAATGATTGATATCCTAATTCAATACAAAATTCGAATCGGTGTTCATTGTTAGTGGGGCATGTTTTTTCCACTTCAAAATTTCATAACTAATTTTTAAAAATTCGTTGACACTTTTTAATCGTGTTTTCTTATAGAAGACAGTTAAAAATAAGTTGAATTTGAATAACGAGAAAAAATATGTATTATCTCTCCTTATTTTTGAATTTGAACTATCCCCCATATATTTAACATGGGAAAAGTAGTTATGTTTGATAATTCACAAAAATTCAACGAATCAAGATCGCCACATTTTGATTAAACTCTGAGGTAGGGTATATTGTTTTTATCATGTACACGAACTTTCAGAATGATTGAATTCCTAATTCAATAAAAAAGTCGAATCGGTGTTAATTGTTAGTGGGGCATGTTTTTGCCAATATAAAAATTCATAACTAATTTTTAAAAAATCGTTGACACTTTTTAAACGTGTTTTCTCATAGAAAACAGTTCAAATTAAGTTGAATTTGAATAACGAAAAAAAAATAAGTATTATCTCTCCTTATTTTTGAATTTGAACTATCCCTCTATTTAGATAACATCTGAAAAGTAGTTAAGTTTGATAAATCACCAGAATTCAACGAATCGAGATCGCCACTTTTTGATTAAACTCTGAGGTAGAGTGTATTGTTCCTATTATTTATACGCACTTTCAGAATGATTGAATTCCTAATTCAATACAAAAGTTGAATCGGTGTTCATTGCTAGTATGGCATGTGGTTGCCACTTCAAAAATTCATAACTAATTTTTAAAAAAACGTAGACACTTTTTGAACGTGTGACGGTTCAAATTAAGTTGAATTTGAATAACGAGAAATAATATGTATTTTCTCTCCTAATTTTTGAACTTGAACTATCCCCCACATACTTACCGTGTGAAAAGTAATTAAGTTTGATAATTCACCAGAACTCAACGAATCAGGATCGCCACTTTTTGATTGAACTCTGAGGTAGGGTATATTGTTTTTATCATGTACACGCACTTTCAGAATGATTGATATCCTAATTCAATACAAAATTCGAATCGGTGTTCATTGTTAGTGGGGCATGTTTTTTCCACTTCAAAATTTCATAACTAATTTTTAAAAATTCGTTGACACTTTTTAAACGTGTTTTCTTATAGAAGACAGTTAAAAATAAGTTGAATTTGAATAACGAGAAAAAATATGTATTATCTCTCCTTATTTTTGAATTTGAACTATCCCCCACATACTTTCCGTGTGAAAAGTAATTAAGTTTGATAATTCACCAGAACTCAACGAATCAAGATCGCCACTTTTTGATTAAAATCTGAGGTAGGGTATATAGTTTTTATCATGTACACGAACTTTCAGAATGATTGAATTCCTAATTCAATACAAAAGTCGAATCGGTGTTAATTGTTAGTGGGGCATGTTTTTGCCACTTCAAAAATTCATAACTAATTTTTAAAAAATCGTTGACACTTTTTAAACGTGTTTTCTCATAGAAAACAGTTCAAATTAAGTTGAATTTGAATAACGAAAAAAAATAAGTATTATCTCTCCTTATTTTTGAATTTGAACTATCCCCCTATTTAGTTAACATCTGAAAAGTAGTTAAGTTTGATAATTCACCAGAATTCAACGAATTGAGATCGCCACTTTTTGATTAAACTCTGAGGTAGAGTGTATTGTTCCTATTATGTATACGCACTTTCAGAATGATTGAATTCCTAATTCAATACAAAAGTTGAATCAGTGTTCACTGCTAGAATGGCATGTAGTTGCCACTTCAAAAATTCGTAACTAATTTTTAAAAAACCGTAGACACTTTTTGAACGTGTGATGGTTCAAATTAAGTTGAATTTTAATAACGAGAAAAAATATGTATTATCTCTCCTAATTTTTGAACTTGAACTATCCCCCATATACTTAACGTGGGAAAAGTAATTAAGTTTGATAATTCACCAGAACTCAACGAATCAGGATCGCCACTTTTTGATTGAACTCTGAGGTAGGGTATATTGTTTTAAACATGAACCCGCACTTTCAGAATGATTGAATTCCTAACTCAATACAAAAATTGAATCGTTGTTCGTTGTTAGTGGGGCATGTTTTTGCCAATTCAGAAATTCATAATTAATTTTTAAAAAATCGTTGACACTTTTTGAACGTGTTTTCACATAGAGGATGGTTCAAATTAAGTTGAATTTGAATATCGAGAAAAAAATATGTATTATTTCTCCATATTTTTGAATTTGAACTATCCCCCATATACTTAAAATGGAAAAAGTAGTTAAGTTTGATAATTCACCAGAATTCAACGAATCAAGATAGCCACTTTTTGATTAAACTCTGAGGTAGGGTATATTGTTTTTATCGTGTACACGAACTTTCAGAATGATTGAATTCCTAATTCAATACAAAAGTCGAATCGGTGTTAATTGTTAGTGGGGCATGTTTTTGCCACTTCAAAAATTCATAACTAATTTTTATTCAATCGTTCACTCCTTTTGAAGGTGTTTTGTCATAGAGGACGGTTCAAACTAAGTTGAATTTGAATATCGAGAAAAAATATGTATTATCTCTCCATATTTTTGAATTTGAACTATCCCCCATATACTTCACATGGGAAAAGTAGTTAAGTTTGATAATTCACCAGGATTCAACGAATCAAGATCATCACTTTTTGATTAAAGTCTGAGGTAGATATTGTTTTTATCATGTACACGCACTTTCAGAATGATTGATATCCTAATTGAATACAAAATTCGAATCGGTGTTCATTGTTAGTGGGGCATGTTTTTGCCACTTCAGAAATTCATAATTAATTTAAAAAAATCGTTGACACTTTTTGAACGTGTTTTCTCATAGAAGATGGTTCAAATTAAGTTGAATTTGAATATCGAGAAAAAATATGTATAATCTCTCCTTATTTTTGAATTTGAACTATCCCCCGTATACTTAACATGGGAAAAGTAGTTAAGTTTGATAATTCAACAGAATGAAATGAATCGAAATCGCCACTTTTTGATTAATCTCTGAGGTAGGGTATATTGTTTTAATCATGAACCCGCACTTTCAGAATGATTGAATTCCTAACTCAATACAAAAATTGAATCGGTGTTAGTTGTTAGTGGGGAATGTTTTTGCCAATTCAAAAATTCATAACTAATTTTTAAAAAATCGTTGACACTTTTTAAACGTGTTTTCTCATAGTAAACAGTTCAAATTAAGTTGAATTTGAATATCGAGAAAAAATATGTATAATCTCTCCATATTTTTGAATTTGAACTATCCCCCTATTTAGTTAACATCTGAAAAGTAGTTAAGTTTGATAATTCACCAGAATTCAACGAATCGAGATCGCCACTTTTTGATTAAACTCTGAGGTAGACACTCTTAATAAAATTTGGCTGAATGTCAGTATATTCCTGATACTGAAATTGACATCTTATATTCAGTGGATTGATACCCCTGAATATTATTCAGGTGTTGGATTTCAGGTGTTAGAAACCACTGTCAATTGACACCCTATTTTCAGTGAGTAGCCCAATTTATACAAAAAAATTAAATTTTATTTCTATAGATTCAATAATATATTAACTTATTATAATTTTATTATACCGTGTCACATAAATTTAATGTAATAGCATTCCATTTTAAAAAAAATAAATAAGAAAAAATTGTATTTTAATATAAAATCAGCTAGAAATATTAGCGACAATAAATAAAATAGTGAAAAACAACTTATAAATAATACAAATTGATAATTAGACCGATATTATAATACTAATAGCAATTACTAACCTACAGCAGGCATGGAGGAGGTTTGGGTAACTGAATTTGCATCTCATCTCTTAATAAAGTACGATCTCTTAAAAGAAATACGCCACAAAGTATCGTTGCACTTTAGTGAATACGAATATTATAAACTTTTGAACCAATTAGAGATATTTCTCGTCGTTTTTCCTCAATTTCACGACATGACGCCATCATCGCGTTCACAAAATTTTCCACTTCAGCTGACTAAATTATATTTACGGTTTGCGTTCTTCATTTGCTTTTTAATTTCACCTTAATTTTTTTCAGGCTATTAATTTTTTTTCAGTACTTATTTTTATTTTTCAGCACATTTTATTTTTTCAGCATATCCTTACACTGGGATATATAATTGAGGTGTTAAAACATAGAAATTTTTTCGAAACTACTGAAAGTCAGTAGTTAAAAATATACTGACATTAATTTCAGCCAAATTTTATTAAGAGTGGAGTGTATTGTTCCTATTATGTATACGCACTTACAGAATGATTGAATTCCTAATTCAATACAAAAGTTGAATCGGTGTTCACTGCTAGTATGGCATGTAGTTGCCACTTCAAAAATTCATAACTTATTTTTAAAAAACCGTAGACACATTTTGAACGTGTGACGGTTCAAATTAAGTTGGATTTGAATAACGAGAAAAAATATGTATTATCTCTCCTAATTTTTGAACTTGAACTATCCCCCATATACTTAACGTGGGAAAAGTAATTAAGTTTGATAATTTACCAGAACTCAACGAATCAGGATCGCCACTTTTTGATTGAACTCTGAGGTAGGGTATATTGTTTTAATCATGAACCCGCACTTTCAGAATGATTGAATTCCTAACTCAATACAAAAATTGAATCGGTGTTCGTTGTTAGTGGGGCATGTTTTTGCCAATTCAGAAATTCATAATTAATTTTTACAAAATCGTTGACACTTTTTGAACGTGTTTTCACATAGAGGATGGTTCAAATTAAGTTGAATTTGAATATCGAGAAAAAAATATGTATTATCTCTCCATATTTTTGAATTTGAACTATCCCCCATATACATGGGAAAAGTAGTTAAGTTTGATAATTCACCAGAATTCAACGAATCAAGATAGCCACTTTTTGATTAAACTCTGAGGTTGGGTAATTTGTTTTTATCATGTACACGAACTTTCAGAATGATTGAATTCCTAATTCAATACAAAAGTCGAATCAGTGTTAATTGTTAGTGGGGCATGTTTTTGCCACTTCAAAAATTCATAACTAATTTTTAAAAAATCGTTGACACTTTTTAAACGTGTTTTCTCATAGAAAACAGTTCAAATTAAGTTGAATTTGAATAACGAAAAAAAATAAGTATTATCTCTCCTTATTTTTGAATTTGAACTATCCCCCTATTTAGTTAACATCTGAAAAGTAGTTAAGTTTGATAATTCACCAGAATTCAACGAATTGAGAGTGCCACTTTTTGATTAAACTCTGAGGTAGAGTGTATTGTTCCTATTATGTATACGCACTTTCAGAATGATTGAATTCCTAATTCAATACAAAAGTTGAATCGGTGTTCACTGCTAGAATGGCATGTAGTTGCCACTTCAAAAATTCATAACTAATTTTTAAAAAACCGTAGACACTTTTTGAACGTGTGACGGTTCAAATTAAGTTGAATTTGAATAACGAGAAAAAATATGTATTATCTCTCCTAATTTTTGAACTTGAACTATCCCCCATATACTTAACGTGGGAAAAGAATTTAAGTTTGATAATGCACCAGAAATCAACGAATCAGGATCGCCACTTTTTGATTGAACTCTGAGGTAGGGTATATTGTTTTAAACATGAACCCACACTTTCAGAATGATTGAATTCCTAACTCAATACAAAAATTGAATCGGTGTTCGTTGTTAGTGGGGCATGTTTTTGCCAATTCAGAAATTCATAATTAATTTTTAAAAAATCGTTGACACTTTTTGAACGTGTTTTCACATAGAGGATGGTTCAAATTAAGTTGAATTTGAATATCGAGAAAAAAATATGTATTATCTCTCCATATTTTTGAATTTGAACTATCCCCCATATACATGGGAAAAGTAGTTAAGTTTGATAATTCACCAGAATTCAACGACTCAAGATAGCCACTTTTTGATTAAACTCTGAGGTAGGGTATATTGCTTTTATCGTGTACACGAACATTCAGAATGATTGAATTCCTAATTCAATACAAAAGTCGAATCGGTGTTAATTGTTAGTGGGGCATTTTTTTGCCACTTCAAAAATTCATAACTAATTTTTAAAAAATCGTTGACACTTTTTGAAGGTGTTTTGTCATAGAGGACGGTTCAAACTAAGTTGAATTTGAATATCGAGAAAAAATATGTATTATCTCTCCATATTTTTGAATTTGAACTATCCCCCATATACTTAACATGGAAAAAGTATTTAAGTTTGATAATTCACCAGGATTCAACGGATCAAGATCATTACTTTTTGATTAAAGTCTGAGGTAGGGTATATTGTTTTTATCATGTACACGCACTTTCAGAATGATTGATATCCTAATTCAATACAAAATTCGAATCGGTGTTCATTGTTAGTGGGGCATGTTTTTTCCACTTCAAAATTTCATAACTAATTTTTAAAAATTCGTTTACACTTTTTAAACGTGTTTTCTTATAGAAGACAGTTAAAAATAAGTTGAATTTGAATAACGAGAAAAAATATGTATTATCTCTCCTTATTTTTGAATTTGAACTATCCCCCATATATTTAACATGGGAAAAGTAGTTAAGTTTGATAATTCACAAAAATTCAACGAATCAAGATCGCCACTTTTTGATTAAACTCTGAGGTAGGGTATATTGTTTTTATCATGTACACGAACTTTCAGAATGATTGAATTCCTAATTCAATACAAAAGTCGAATCGGTGTTAATTGTTAGTGGGGCATGTTTTTGCCAATTTAAAAATTCATAACTAATTTTTAAAAAATCGTTGACACTTTTTAAACGTGTTTTCTCATAGAAAACAGTTCATGTTAAGTTGAATTTGAATAACATAAAAAAAAATAAGTATTATCTCTTCTTATTTTTGAATTTGAACTATCCCTCTATTTAGATAACATCTGAAAAGTAGTTAAGTTTGATAATTCACCAGAATTCAACGAATCGAGATCGCCACTTTTTGATTAAACTCTGAGGTAAAGTGTATTGTTCCTATTATGTATACGCACTTTCAGAATGATTGAATTCCTAATTCAATACAAAAGTTGAATCGGTGTTCACTGCTAGTATGGCATGTGGTTGCCACTTCAAAAATTCATAACTAATTTTTAAAAAACCGTAGACACTTTTTGAACGTGTGAATTTTCAAATTAAGTTGAATTTGAATAACGAGAAAAATATGTATTATCTCTCCTAATTTTTGAACTTGAACTATTCCCCATATACTTAACGTGTGATAAGTAATTAAGTTTGATAATTCACCAGAACTCAACGAATCAGGATCGCCACTTTTTGATTGAACTCTGAGGTATGGTATATTGTTTTAATCATGAACCCGCACTTTCAGAATGATTGAATTCCTAACTCAATACAAAAATTGAATCGGTGTTCGTTGTTAGTGGGGCATGTTTTTGCCAATTCAGATATTCATAATTAATTTTTAAAAAATCGTTGACACTTTTTGAACGTGTTTTCACATAGAGGATGGTTCAAATTAAGTTGAATTTGAATATCGAGAAAAAAATATGTATTATCTCTCCATATTTTTGTATTTGAACTATCCCCCATATGCATAGGAAAAGTAGTTAAGTTTGATAATTCACCAGAATTCAACGAATCAAGATCGCCACTTTTTGATTAAACTCTGAGGTAGGGTATATTGTTTTTATCGTGTACACGAACTTTCAGAATGATTGAATTCCTAATTCAATACAAAAGTCGAATCGGTGTTAATTGTTAGTGGGGAATGTTTTTGCCACTTCAAAAATTCATAACTAATTTTCAAAAAATCGTTGACACTTTTTGAAGGTGTTTTGTCATAGAGGACGGTTCAAACTAGTTGAATTTGAATAACGAGAAAAAATATGAATTATCTCTCCTAATTTTTGAACTTGAACTATCCCCCATATTCTTAACGTGGGAAAAGTAGTTAAGTTTGATAAATCACCAGAACTCAACGAATCAGTATCGCCACTTTTTGATTGAACTCTGAGGTAGGGTATATTGTTTTAATTATAAACCCGCACTTTCAGAATGATTGAATTCCTAACTCAATACAAAAATTGAATCGGTGTTCGTTGTTAGTGGGGCATGTTTTTGCCACTTCAGAAATTCATAATTAATTTTTAAAAAATCGTTGACACTTTTTGAAGTTGTTTTGTCATAGAGGACTGTTCAACCTAAGTTGAATTTGAATATCTAGAAAAAATATGTATTATCTCTCCATATTTTTGAATTTGAACTATCCCCCATATACTTAACATGGGAAAAATAGTTAAGTTTGGTAATTCAACAGAATTCAATGAATTGAGATTGCCACTCTATTATTAAACTTTGAGGTAGGGTATATTGTTCTTATCATGTACACGCACTTTCAGAATGACTGAATTCCTAATTCAATACAAATGTTGAATCGGTGTTCGTTGTTAGTGGGGCATGTTTTTGCCACTTCATAAATTCATAAATAATTTTTAAAAAATCGTTGACACTTTTTGAACGTGTTTTCACATAGAGGATGGTTCAAATTAAGTTGAATTTGAATATAGAGAAAAAATATGTATTATCTCTCCATATTTTTGAATTTGAACTATCCCCCATATACATGGGAAAAGTAGTTAAGTTTGATAATTCACCAGAATTCAACGAATCAAGATCGCCACTTTTTGATTAAACTCTGAGGTAGGGTATATTGTTTTTATCGTGTACACGAACATTCAGAATGATTGATTTCCTAATTCAATACAAAAGTCGAATCGGTGTTAATTGTTAGTGGGGCATGTTTTTGCCACTTCAAAAATTCATAACTAATTTTCAAAAAATCGTTGATACTTTTTGAAGGTGTTTTGTCATAGAGGACGGTTCAAACTAAGTTGAATTTGAATAACGAGAAAAAATATGAATTATCTCTCCTAATTTTTGAACTTGAACTATCCCCCATATACTTAACGTGGGAAATGTAGTTAAGTTTGGTAAATCACCAGAACTCAACGAATCAGTATCGCCTCTTTTTGATTGAACTCTGCGGTAGTGTATATTGTTTTAATCATGAACCAGCACTTTCAGAATGATTGAATTCCCAACTCAATACAAAAATTGAATCGTTGTTCGTTGTTAGTGGGGCATGTTTTTGCCACTTCAGAAATTCATAATTAATTTTTAAAAAACCGTTGACACTTTTTGATGGTGTATTGTCATAGAGGACGGTTCAACCTAAGTTGAATTTGAATATCGAGAAAAATTATGTATTATCTCTCCATATTTTTGAATTTGAACTATCCCCCATATACTTAACATGGGAAAAGTAGTTAAGTTTGGTAATTCAACAGAATTCAATGAATTGAGATTGCCACTTTATTATTAAACTCTGATATAGGGTATATTGTTCTTATCATGTACACGCACTTTCAGAATGATTGAATTCCTAATTCAATACAAAAGTCGAATCGGTGTTAATTGTTAGTGGGCCATGTTTTTGCCACTTCAAAAATTCATAAATAATTTTTAAAAAATCGTTGACACTTTTTAAACGTGTTTTCTCATAGAAAACGGTTCAAATTAAGTTGAATTTGAATAACGAAAAAAAAAAAAGTATTATCTCTCCTTATTTTTGAATTTGAACTATCCCCCTATATAGTTAACATCTGAAAAGTAGTTAAGTTTGATAATTCACCAGAATTCAACGAATCGAGATCGCAACTTTTTGATTAAACTCTGAGGTAGAGTGTATTGTTCCTATTATGTATACGCACTGTCAGATTGATTGAATTCCTAATTCAATACAAAAGTTGAATCGGTGTTCACTGCTAGTATGGCATGTGGTTGCCACTTCAAAAATTCATAACTAATTTTTAAAAAACCGTAGACACTTTTTGAACGTGTGACGGTTCAAATTAAGTTGAATTTGAATAACGAGAAAAAATATGTATTATCTCTCCTAATTTTTGAACTTGAACTATCCCCCATATACTTAACGTGGGAAAATAATTAAGTTTGATAATTCACCAGAACTCAACGAATCAGGATCGCCACGTTTTGATTGAACTCTGATTTAGGGTATATTGTTTTAATCATAAACCCGCACTTTCAGAATGATTGAATTCCTAACTCAATACAAATATTGAATCGGTGTTCGTTGTTAGTGGGGCATGTTTTTGCCAATTCAGAAATTCATAATTAATTTTTAAAAAATCGTTGACACTTTTTGAACATGTTTTCACATAGAGGATGGTTCAAATTAAGTTGAATTTGAATATCGAGAAAAAATATGTATTATCTCTCCATATTTTTGAATTTTAACTATCCCCCATATACATGGGAAAAGTAGTTAAGTTTGATAATTCACCAGAATTCAACGAATCAAGATCGCCATTTTTTGATTAAACTCTGAGGTAGGGTATATTGTTTTTATCGTGTACACGAACTTTCAGAATGATTGAATTCCTAATTCAATACAAAAGTCGAATCGGTGTTAATTGTTAGTGGGGCATGTTTTTGCCACTTCAAAAATTCATAACTAATTTTTAAAAAATCGTTGACACTTTTTAAACGTTTTTTCTCATAGAAAACAGTTCAAATGAATTTGAATATGAATAACGAAAAAAAATAATTATTAACTCTCCATATTTTTGAATTTGAACAATCCCCCTATTTAGTTAACATCTGAAAAGTAGTTAAGTTTGATAATTCACCAGAATTCAATGATTCGAGATCGCCACTTTTTGATTAAACTCTGAGGTAGGGTATATTGTTTTTATCGTGTACACGAACTTTCAGAATGATTGAATTCCTAATTCAATACAAAAGTCGAATCGGTGTTAATTGTTAGTGGGGAATGTTTTTGCCACTTCAAAAATTCATAACTAATTTTCAAAAAATCGTTGACACTTTTTGAAGGTGTTTTGTCATAGAGGACGGTTCAAACTAAGTTGAATTTGAATAACGAGATAAAATATGAATTATCTCTCCTAATTTTTGAACTTGAACTATCCCCCATATACTTAACGTGGGAAAAGTAGTTAAGTTTGATAAATCACCAGAACTCAACGAATCAGTATCGCCACTTTTTGATTGAACTCTGAGGTAGGGTATATTGTTTTAATTATAAACCCGCACTTTCAGAATGATTGAATTCCTAACTCAATACAAAAATTGAATCGGTGTTCGTTGTTAGTGGGGCATGTTTTTGCCACTTCAGAAATTCATAAATAATTTTTAAAAAATCGTTGACACTTTTTGAACGTGTTTTCTCATAGAAGATGGTTCAAATTAAGTTGAATTTGAATATCGAGAAAAAATATGTATTATCTCTTCTTATTTTTGAACTTGAACTATCCCCCATATACTTAACGTGGGAAAAGTAATTAAGTTTGATAATTCACCAGATCTCAACGAATCAGATCGCCACTTTTTGATTGAATTCTGAGGTAGGGTATATTGTTTTAATCATGAACCCGCACTTTCAGAATGATTGAATTCCTAACTCAATACAAAAATTGAATCGGTGTTCGTTGTTAGTGGGGCATGTTTTTGCCAATTCAGAAATTCATAATTAATTTTTAAAAAATCGTTGACACTTTTTGAACGTGTTTTCACATAGAGAATGGTTCAAATTAAGTTGAATTTGAATATAGAGAAAAAATATGTATTATCTCTCCATATTTTTGAATTTTAACTATCCCCCATATACATGGGAAAAGTAGTTAAGTTTGATAATTCACCAGAATTCAACGAATCAAGATCGCCACTTTTTGATTAAACTCTGAGGTAGGGTATATTGTTTTTATCGTGTACATGAACTTTCAGAATGATTGAATTCCTAATTCAATACAAAAGTCGAATCGGTGTTAATTGTTAGTGGGGCATGTTTTTGCCACTTCAAAAATTCATAACTTATTTTTAAAAAATCGTTGACACTTTTTGAAGGTGTTTTGTCATAGTGGACGGTTCAAACTAAGATGAATTTGAATATCGAGAAAAAATATGTAATATCTCTCCATTTTTTTTGAATTTGAACTACCCCCCATTTACTTAACATGGAAAAAGTAGTTAAGTTTGATAATTCACCAGGATTCAACTAATCAAGATCATCACTTTTTGATTAAATTCTGAGGTAGGGTATATTGTTTTTATCATGTACACGAACTTTCAGAATGATTGAATTTCTAACTCAATACAAAAATTGAATCGGTGTTCGTTGTTAGTGGGACATGTTTTTGCCAATTCAGAAATTCATAATTAATTTTTAAAAAATCGTTTACACTTTTTGAACGTGTTTTCTCATAGAGGATGGTTCAAATTAAGTTGAATTTGAATATCGAAAAAAAATTTGTATTATCTCTCCATATTTTTGAATTTCAACTATCCCCCATATACATGGGAAATGTAGTTAAGTTTGATAATTCACCAGAATTCAACGAATCAAGATCGCCACTTTTTGATTAAACTCTGAGGTAGGGTATATTGTTTTTATCATGTACACGAACTTTCAGAATGATTGATTTCCTAATTCAATACAAAAGTCGAATTGGTGATAATTGTTAGTGGGGCATGTTTTTGCCACTTCAAAATTTCATAACTAATTTTTAAAAAATCGTTGACACTTTTTAAACGTTTTTTCTCATAGAAAACAGTTCAAATGATTTTGAATATGAATAACGAAAAAAAATAATTATTAACTCTCCTTATTTTTGAATTTGAACAATCCCCCTATTTAGTTAACATCTGAAAAGTAGTTAAGTTTGATAATTCACCAGAATTCAATGATTCGAGATCGCCACTTTTTGATTAAACTCTGAGGTAGGGTATATTGTTTTTATCGTGTACACGAACTTTCAGAATGATTGAATTCCTAATTCAATACAAAAGTCGAATCGGTGTTAATTGTTAGTGGGGCATGTTTTTGCCACTTCAAAAATTCATAACTTATTTTTAAAAAATCGTTGACACTTTTTGAAGGTGTTTTATCATAGTGGACGGTTCAAACTAAGATGAATTTGAATATCGAGAAAAAATATGTAATATCTCTCCATTTTTTTTGAATTTGAACTACCCCCCATTTACTTAACATGGGAAAAGTAGTTAAGTTTGATAATTCACCAGGATTCAACTAATCAAGATCATCACTTTTTGATTAAATTCTGAGGTAGGGTATATTGTTTTTATCATGTACACGAACTTTCAGAATGATTGAATTTCTAACTCAATACAAAAATTGAATCGGTGTTCGTTGTTAGTGGGACATGTTTTTGCCAATTCAGAAATTCATAATTAATTTTTAAAAAATCGTTTACACTTTTTGAACGTGTTTTCTCATAGAGGATGCTTCAAATTAAGTTGAATTTGAATATCGAAAAAAAATATGTATTATCTCTCCATATTTTTGAATTTCAACTATCCCCCATATACATGGGAAAAGTAGTTAAGTTTGATAATTCACCAGAATTCAACGAATCAAGATCGCCACTTTTTGATTAAACTCTGAGGTAGGGTATATTGTTTTTATCATGTACACGAACTTTCAGAATGATTGATTTCCTAATTCAATACAAAAGTCGAATTGGTGATAATTGTTAGTGGGGAATGTTTTTGCCACTTCAAAAATTCATAACTAATTTTTAAAAAATCGTTGACACTTTTTAAACGTTTTTTCTCATAGAAAACAGTTCAAATGAATTTGAATATGAATAACGAAAAAAAATAATTATTAACTCTCCTTATTTTTGAATTTGAACAATCCCCCTATTTAGTTAACATCTGAATAGTAGTTAAGTTTGATAATTCACCAGAATTCAATGATTCGAGATCGCCACTTTTTGATTAAACTCTGAGGTAGGGTATATTGTTTTTATCGTGTACACGAACTTTCAGAATGATTGAATTCCTAATTCAATACAAAAGTCGAATCGGTGTTAATTGTTAGTGGGGAATGTTTTTGCCACTTCAAAAATTCATAACTAATTTTCAAAAAATCGTTGACACTTTTTGAAGGTGTTTTGTCATAGAGGACGGTTCAAACTAAGTTGAATTTGAATAACGAGAAAAAATATGAATTATCTCTCCTAATTTTTGAACTTGAACTATCCCCCATATACTTAACGTGGGAAAAGTAGTTAAGTTTGGTAAATCACCAGAACTCAACGAATCAGTATCGCCACTTTTTGATTGAACTCTGCGGTAGTGTATATTGTTTTAATCATGAACCAGCACTTTCAGAATGATTGAATTCCCAACTCAATACAAAAATTGAATCGGTGTTCGTTGTTAGTGGGGCATGTTTTTGCCACTTCAGAAATTCATAATTAATTTTTAAAAAACCGTTGACACTTTTTGATGGTGTATTGTCATAGAGGAGGGTTCAACCTATGTTGAATTTGAATATCGAGAAAAATTATGTATTATCTCTCCATATTTTTGAATTTGAACTATCCCCCATATACTTAACATGGGTAAAGTAGTTAAGTTTGGTAATTCAACAGAATTCAATGAATTGAGATTGCCACTTTATTATTAAACTCTGATATAGGGTATATTGTTCTTATCATGTACACGCACTTTCAGAATGATTGAATTCCTAATTCAATACAAAAGTCGAATCGGTGTTAATTGTTAGTGGGCCATGTTTTTGCCACTTCAAAAATTCATAACTAATTTTCAAAAAATCGTTGACACTTTTTGAAGGTGTTTTGTCATAGAGGACGGTTCAAACTAAGTTGAATTTGAATAACGAGAAAAAATATGAATTATCTCTCCTAATTTTTGAACTTGAACTATCCCCCATATACTTAACGTGGGAAAAGTAGTTAAGTTTGGTAAATCACCAGAACTCAACGAATCAGTATCGCCACTTTTTGATTGAACTCTGCGGTAGTGTATATTGTTTTAATCATGAACCAGCACTTTCAGAATGATTGAATTCCCAACTCAATACAAAAATTGAATCGGTGTTCGTTGTTAGTGGGGCATGTTTTTGCCACTTCAGAAATTCATAATTAATTTTTAAAAAACCGTTGACACTTTTTGATGGTGTATTGTCATAGAAGACGGTTCAACCTAAGTTGAATTTGAATATCGAGAAAAATTATGTATTATCTCTCCATATTTTTGAATTTGAACTATCCCCCATATACTTAACATGGGTAAAGTAGTTAAGTTTGGTAATTCAACAGAATTCAATGAATTGAGATTGCCACTTTATTATTAAACTCTGATATAGGGTATATTGTTCTTATCATGTACACGCACTTTCAGAATGATTGAATTCCTAATTCAATACAAAAGTCGAATCGGTGTTAATTGTTAGTGGGCCATGTTTTTGCCACTTCAAAAATTCATAAATAATTTTTAAAAAATCGTTGACACTTTTTAAACGTGTTTTCTCATAGAAAACGGTTCAAATTAAGTTGAACTTGAATAACGAAAAAAAAAAAGTATTATCTCTCCTTATTTTTGAATTTGAAATATCCCCCTATATAGTTAACATCTGAAAAGTAGTTAAGTTTGATAATTCACCAGAATTCAACGAATCGAGATCGCCACTTTTTGATTAAACTCTGAGGTAGACACTCTTAATAAAATTTGGCTGAATGTCAGTATATTCCTGATACTGAAATTGACATCTTATATTCAGTGGATTGATACCCCTGAATATTATTCAGGTGTTGGATTTCAGGTGTTAGAAACCACTGTCAATTGACACCCTATTTTCAGTGAGTAGCCCAATTTATACAAAAAAATTAAATTTTATTTCTATAGATTCAATAATATATTAACTTATTATAATTTTATTATACCGTGTCACATAAATTTAATGTAATAGCATTCCATTGTAAAAAAAATAAATAAGAAAAAATTGTATTTTAATATAAAATCAGCTAGAAATATTAGCGACAATAAATAAAATAGTGAAAAACAACTTATAAATAATACAAATTGATAATTAGACCGATATTATAATACTAATAGCAATTACTAACCTACAGCAGGCATGGAGGAGGTTTGGGTAACTGAATTTGCATCTCATCTCTTAATAAAGTACGATCTCTTAAAAGAAATACGCCACAAAGTATCGTTGCACTTTAGTGAATACGAATATTATAAACTTTTGAACCAATTAGAGATATTTCTCGTCGTTTTTCCTCAATTTCACGACATGACGCCATCATCGCGTTCACAAAATTTTCCACTTCAGCTGACTAAATTATATTTACGGTTTGCGTTCTTCATTTGCTTTTTAATTTCACCTTAATTTTTTTCAGGCTATTAATTTTTTTTCAGTACTTATTTTTATTTTTCAGCACATTTTATTTTTTCAGCATATCCTTACACTGGGATATATAATTGAGGTGTTAAAACATAGAAATTTTTTCGAAACTACTGAAAGTCAGTAGTTAAAAATATACTGACATTAATTTCAGCCAAATTTTATTAAGAGTGGAGTGTATTGTTCCTATTATGTATACGCACTTACAGAATGATTGAATTCCTAATTCAATACAAAAGTTGAATCGGTGTTCACTGCTAGTATGGCATGTAGTTGCCACTTCAAAAATTCATAACTTATTTTTAAAAAACCGTAGACACATTTTGAACGTGTGACGGTTCAAATTAAGTTGGATTTGAATAACGAGAAAAAATATGTATTATCTCTCCTAATTTTTGAACTTGAACTATCCCCCATATACTTAACGTGGGAAAAGTAATTAAGTTTGATAATTTACCAGAACTCAACGAATCAGGATCGCCACTTTTTGATTGAACTCTGAGGTAGGGTATATTGTTTTAATCATGAACCCGCACTTTCAGAATGATTGAATTCCTAACTCAATACAAAAATTGAATCGGTGTTCGTTGTTAGTGGGGCATGTTTTTGCCAATTCAGAAATTCATAATTAATTTTTAAAAAATCGTTGACACTTTTTGAACGTGTTTTCACATAGAGGATGGTTCAAATTAAGTTGAATTTGAATATCGAGAAAAAAATATGTATTATCTCTCCATATTTTTGAATTTGAACTATCCCCCATATACATGGGAAAAGTAGTTAAGTTTGATAATTCACCAGAATTCAACGAATCAAGATAGCCACTTTTTGATTAAACTCTGAGGTTGGGTAATTTGTTTTTATCATGTACACGAACTTTCAGAATGATTGAATTCCTAATTCAATACAAAAGTCGAATCAGTGTTAATTGATAGTGGGGCATGTTTTTGCCACTTCAAAAATTCATAACTAATTTTTAAAAAATCGTTGACTCCTTTTGAAGGTGTTTTGTCATAGAGGACGGTTCAAACTAAGTTGAATTTGAATATCGAGAAAAAATATGTATTATCTCTCCATATTTTTGAATTTGAACTATCCCCCATATACTTCACATGGGAAAAGTAGTTAAGTTTGATAATTCACCAGGATTCAACGAATCAAGATCATCACTTTTTTGATTAAAGTCTGAGGTAGATATTGTTTTTATCATGTACACGCACTTTCAGAATGATTGATATCCTAATTGAATACAAAATTCGAATCAGTGTTCATTGTTGGTGGGGCATGTTTTTGCCAATTCAGAAATTCATAATTAATATTTAAAAAATCGTTGACACTTTTTGAACGTGTTTTCTCATAGAAGAAGGTAAAATTAAGTTGAATTTGAATATCGAGAAAAAATATGTATAATCTCTACTTATTTTTGAATTTGAACAATCCCCCGTATACTTAACATGGGAAAAGTAGTTAAGTTTGATAATTCATTAGAATGAAATGAATCGAAATCCCCACTTTTTGATTAATCTCTGAGGTAGGGTATATTGTTTTTATCGTGTACACGAATTTTCAGAATAATTGAATTCCTAATTCAATACAAAAGTCGAATCGGTGTTAATTGTTAGTGGGGCATGTTTTTGCCACTTCAAAAATTCATAACTAATTTTTAAAAAATCGTTGACACTTTTTAAACGTGTTTTCTCATAGAAAACAGTTCAAATTAAGTTGAATTTGAATAACGAAAAAAAATAAGTATTATCTCTCCTTATTTTTGAATTTGAACTATCCCCCTATTTAGTTAACATCTGAAAAGTAGTTATGTTTGATAATTCACCAGAATTCAACGAATTGAGAGTGCCACTTTTTGATTAAACTCTGAGGTAGAGTGTATTGTTCCTATTATGTATACGCACTTTCAGAATGATTGAATTCCTAATTCAATACAAAAGTTGAATCGGTGTTCACTGCTAGAATGGCATGTAGTTGCCACTTCAAAAATTCATAACTAATTTTTAAAAAACCGTAGACACTTTTTGAACGTGTGACGGTTCAAATTAAGTTGAATTTGAATAACGAGAAAAAATATGTATTATCTCTCCTAATTTTTGAACTTGAACTATCCCCCATATACTTAACGTGGGAAAAGAATTTAAGTTTGATAATGCACCAGAAATCAACGAATCAGGATCGCCACTTTTTGATTGAACTCTGAGGTAGGGTATATTGTTTTAAACATGAACCCACACTTTCAGAATGATTGAATTCCTAACTCAATACAAAAATTGAATCGGTGTTCGTTGTTAGTGGGGCATGTTTTTGCCAATTCAGAAATTCATAATTAATTTTTAAAAAATCGTTGACACTTTTTGAACGTGTTTTCACATAGAGGATGGTTCAAATTAAGTTGAATTTGAATATCGAGAAAAAAATATGTATTATCTCTCCATATTTTTGAATTTGAACTATCCCCCATATACATGGGAAAAGTAGTTAAGTTTGATAATTCACCAGAATTCAACGAATCAAGATAGCCACTTTTTGATTAAACTCTGAGGTAGGGTATATTGCTTTTATCGTGTACACGAACATTCAGAATGATTGAATTCCTAATTCAATACAAAAGTCGAATCGGTGTTAATTGTTAGTGGGGCATTTTTTTGCCACTTCAAAAATTCATAACTAATTTTTAAAAAATCGTTGACACTTTTTGAAGGTGTTTTGTCATAGAGGACGGTTCAAACTAAGTTGAATTTGAATATCGAGAAAAAATATGTATTATCTCTCCATATTTTTGAATTTGAACTATCCCCCATATACTTAACATGGAAAAAGTATTTAAGTTTGATAATTCACCAGGATTCAACGGATCAAGATCATTACTTTTTGATTAAAGTCTGAGGTAGGGTACATTGTTTTTATCATGTACACGCACTTTCAGAATGATTGATATCCTAATTCAATACAAAATTCGAATCGGTGTTCATTGTTAGTGGGGCATGTTTTTTCCACTTCAAAATTTCATAACTAATTTTTAAAAATTCGTTTACACTTTTTAACCGTGTTTTCTTATAGAAGACAGTTAAAAATAAGTTGAATTTGAATAACGAGAAAAAATATGTATTATCTCTCCTTATTTTTGAATTTGAACTATCCCCCATATATTTAACATGGGAAAAGTAGTTAAGTTTGATAATTCACAAAAATTCAACGAATCAAGATCGCCACTTTTTGATTAAACTCTGAGGTAGGGTATATTGTTTTTATCATGTACACGAACTTTCAGAATGATTGAATTCCTAATTCAATACAAAAGTCGAATCGGTGTTAATTGTTAGTGGGGCATGTTTTTGCCAATTTAAAAATTCATAACTAATTTTTAAAAAATCGTTGACACTTTTTAAACGTGTTTTCTCATAGAAAACAGTTCATGTTAAGTTGAATTTGAATAACATAAAAAAAAATAAGTATTATCTCTCCTTATTTTTGAATTTGAACTATCCCTCTATTTAGATAACATCTGAAAAGTAGTTAAGTTTGATAATTCACCAGAATTCAACGAATCGAGATCGCCACTTTTTGATTAAACTCTGAGGTAGAGTGTATTGTTCCTATTATGTATACGCACTTTCAGAATGATTGAATTCCTAATTCAATACAAAAGTTGAATCGGTGTTCACTGCTAGTATGGCATGTGGTTGCCACTTCAAAAATTCATAACTAATTTTTAAAAAACCGTAGACACTTTTTGAACGTGTGAAGGTTCAAATTAAGTTGAATTTGAATAACGAGAAAAATATGTATTATCTCTCCTAATTTTTGAACTTGAACTATTCCCCATATACTTAACGTGTGATAAGTAATTAAGTTTGATAATTCACCAGAACTCAACGAATCAGGATCGCCACTTTTTGATTGAACTCTGAGGTAGGGTATATTGTTTTTATCATGAACCCGCACTTTCAGAATGATTGAATTCCTAACTCAATACAAAAATTGAATCGGTGTTCGTTGTTAGTGGGGCATGTTTTTGCCAATTCAGAAATTCATAATTAATTTTTAAAAAATCGTTGACACTTTTTGAACGTGTTTTCACATAGAGGATGGTTCAAATTAAGTTGAATTTGAATATCGAGAAAAAAATATGTATTATCTCTCCATATTTTTGTATTTGAACTATCCCCCATATGCATAGGAAAAGTAGTTAAGTTTGATAATTCACCAGAATTCAACGAATCAAGATCGCCACTTTTTGATTAAACTCTGAGGTAGGGTATATTGTTTTTATCGTGTACACGAACTTTCAGAATGATTGAATTCCTAATTCAATACAAAAGTCGAATCGGTGTTAATTGTTAGTGGGGAATGTTTTTGCCACATCAAAAATTCATAACTAATTTTCAAAAAATCGTTGACACTTTTTGAAGGTGTTTTGTCATAGAGGACGGTTCAAACTAGTTGAATTTGAATAACGAGAAAAAATATGAATTATCTCTCCTAATTTTTGAACTTGAACTATCCCCCATATTCTTAACGTGGGAAAAGTAGTTAAGTTTGATAAATCACCAGAACTCAACGAATCAGTATCGCCACTTTTTGATTGAACTCTGAGGTAGGGTATATTGTTTTAATTATAAACCCGCACTTTCAGAATGATTGAATTCCTAACTCAATACAAAAATTGAATCGGTGTTCGTTGTTAGTGGGGCATGTTTTTGCCACTTCAGAAATTCATAATTAATTTTTAAAAAATCGTTGACACTTTTTGAAGTTGTTTTGTCATAGAGGACTGTTCAACCTAAGTTGAATTTGAATATCTAGAAAAAATATGTATTATCTCTCCATATTTTTGAATTTGAACTATCCCCCATATACTTAACATGGGAAAAATAGTTAAGTTTGGTAATACAACAGAATTCAATGAATTGAGATTGCCACTCTATTATTAAACTTTGAGGTAGGGTATATTGTTCTTATCATGTACACGCACTTTCAGAATGACTGAATTCCTAATTCAATACAAATGTTGAATCGGTGTTCGTTGTTAGTGGGGCATGTTTTTGCCACTTCATAAATTCATAAATAATTTTTAAAAAATCGTTGACACTTTTTGAACGTGTTTTCACATAGAGGATGGTTCAAATTAAGTTGAATTTGAATATAGAGAAAAAATATGTATTATCTCTCCATATTTTTGAATTTGAACTATCCCCCATATACATGGGAAAAGTAGTTAAGTTTGATAATTCACCAGAATTCAACGAATCAAGATCGCCACTTTTTGATTAAACTCTGAGGTAGGGTATATTGTTTTTATCGTGTACACGAACTTTCATAATGATTGATTTCCTAATTCAATACAAAAGTCGAATCGGTGTTAATTGTTAGTGGGGCATGTTTTTGCCACTTCAAAAATTCATAACTAATTTTCAAAAAATCGTTGATACTTTTTGAAGGTGTTTTGTCATAGAGGACGGTTCAAACTAAGTTGAATTTGAATAACGAGAAAAAATATGAATTATCTCTCCTAATTTTTGAACTTGAACTATCCCCCATATACTTAACGTGGGAAATGTAGTTAAGTTTGGTAAATCACCAGAACTCAACGAATCAGTATCGCCTCTTTTTGATTGAACTCTGCGGTAGTGTATATTGTTTTAATCATGAACCAGCACTTTCAGAATGATTGAATTCCCAACTCAATACAAAAATTGAATCGGTGTTCGTTGTTAGTGGGGCATGTTTTTGCCACTTCAGAAATTCATAATTAATTTTTAAAAAACCGTTGACACTTTTTGATGGTGTATTGTCATAGAGGACGGTTCAACCTAAGTTGAATTTGAATATCGAGAAAAATTATGTATTATCTCTCCATATTTTTGAATTTGAACTATCCCCCATATACTTAACATGGGAAAAGTAGTTAAGTTTGGTAATTCAACAGAATTCAATGAATTGAGATTGCCACTTTATTATTAAACTCTGATATAGGGTATATTGTTCTTATCATGTACACGCACTTTCAGAATGATTGAATTCCTAATTCAATACAAAAGTCGAATCGGTGTTAATTGTTAGTGGGCCATGTTTTTGCCACTTCAAAAATTCATAAATAATTTTTAAAAAATCGTTGACACTTTTTAAACGTGTTTTCTCATAGAAAACGGTTCAAATTAAGTTGAATTTGAATAACGAAAAAAAAAAGTATTATCTCTCCTTATTTTTGAATTTGAACTATCCCCCTATATAGTTAACATCTGAAAAGTAGTTAAGTTTGATAATTCACCAGAATTCAACGAATCGAGATCGCAACTTTTTGATTAAACTCTGAGGTAGAGTGTATTGTTCCTATTATGTATACGCACTTTCAGATTGATTGAATTCCTAATTCAATACAAAAGTTGAATCGGTGTTCACTGCTAGTATGGCATGTGGTTGCCACTTCAAAAATTCATAACTAATTTTTAAAAAACCGTAGACACTTTTTGAACGTGTGACGGTTCAAATTAAGTTGAATTTGAATAACGAGAAAAAATATGTATTATCTCTCCTAATTTTTGAACTTGAACTATCCCCCATATACTTAACGTGGGAAAAGTAATTAAGTTTGATAATTCACCAGAACTCAACGAATCAGGATCGCCACGTTTTGATTGAACTCTGATTTAGGGTATATTGTTTTAATCATAAACCCGCACTTTCAGAATGATTGAATTCCTAACTCAATACAAATATTGAATCGGTGTTCGTTGTTAGTGGGGCATGTTTTTGCCAATTCAGAAATTCATAATTAATTTTTAAAAAATCGTTGACACTTTTTGAACATGTTTTCACATAGAGGATGGTTCAAATTAAGTTGAATTTGAATATCGAGAAAAAATATGTATTATCTCTCCATATTTTTGAATTTTAACTATCCCCCATATACATGGGAAAAGTAGTTAAGTTTGATAATTCACCAGAATTCAACGAATCAAGATCGCCATTTTTTGATTAAACTCTGAGGTAGGGTATATTGTTTTTATCGTGTACACGAACTTTCAGAATGATTGAATTCCTAATTCAATATTAAAGTCGAATCGGTGTTAATTGTTAGTGGGGCATGTTTTTGCCACTTCAAAAATTCATAACTAATTTTTAAAAAATCGTTGACACTTTTTAAACGTTTTTTCTCATAGAAAACAGTTCAAATGAATTTGAATATGAATAACGAAAAAAAATAATTATTAACTCTCCTTATTTTTGAATTTGAACAATCCCCCTATTTAGTTAACATCTGAAAAGTAGTTAAGTTTGATAATTCACCAGAATTCAATGATTCGAGATCGCCACTTTTTGATTAAACTCTGAGGTAGGGTATATTGTTTTTATCGTGTACACGAACTTTCAGAATGATTGAATTCCTAATTCAATACAAAAGTCGAATCGGTGTTAATTGTTAGTGGGGAATGTTTTTGCCACTTCAAAAATTCATAACTAATTTTCAAAAAATCGTTGACACTTTTTGAAGGTGTTTTGTCATAGAGGACGGTTCAAACTAAGTTGAATTTGAATAACGAGATAAAATATGAATTATCTCTCCTAATTTTTGAACTTGAACTATCCCCCATATACTTAACGTGGGAAAAGTAGTTAAGTTTGATAAATCACCAGAACTCAACGAATCAGTATCGCCACTTTTTGATTGAACTCTGAGGTAGGGTATATTGTTTTAATTATAAACCCGCACTTTCAGAATGATTGAATTCCTAACTCAATACAAAAATTGAATCGGTGTTCGTTGTTAGTGGGGCATGTTTTTGCCACTTCAGAAATTCATAAATAATTTTTAAAAAATCGTTGACACTTTTTGAACGTGTTTTCTCATAGAAGATGGTTCAAATTAAGTTGAATTTGAATATCGAGAAAAAATATGTATTATCTCTTCTTATTTTTGAACTTGAACTATCCCCCATATACTTAACGTGGGAAAAGTAATTAAGTTTGATAATTCACCAGATCTCAACGAATCAGATCGCCACTTTTTGATTGAATTCTGAGGTAGGGTATATTGTTTTAATCATGAACCCGCACTTTCAGAATGATTGAATTCCTAACTCAATACAAAAATTGAATCGGTGTTCGTTGTTAGTGGGGCATGTTTTTGCCAATTCAGAAATTCATAATTAATTTTTAAAAAATCGTTGACACTTTTTGAACGTGTTTTCACATAGAGGATGGTTCAAATTAAGTTGAATTTGAATATAGAGAAAAAATATGTATTATCTCTCCATATTTTTGAATTTTAACTATCCCCCATATACATGGGAAAAGTAGTTAAGTTTGATAATTCACCAGAATTCAACGAATCAAGATCGCCACTTTTTGATTAAACTCTGAGGTAGGGTATATTGTTTTTATCGTGTACATGAACTTTCAGAATGATTGAATTCCTAATTCAATACAAAAGTCGAATCGGTGTTAATTGTTAGTGGGGCATGTTTTTGCCACTTCAAAAATTCATAACTTATTTTTAAAAAATCGTTGACACTTTTTGAAGGTGTTTTATCATAGTGGACGGTTCAAACTAAGATGAATTTGAACATCGAGAAAAAATATGTAATATCTCTCCATTTTTTTTGAATTTGAACTACCCCCCATTTACTTAACATGGGAAAAGTAGTTAAGTTTGATAATTCACCAGGATTCAACTAATCAAGATCATCACTTTTTGATTAAATTCTGAGGTAGGGTATATTGTTTTTATCGTGTACACGAACTTTCAGAATGATTAAATTCCTAATTCAATACAAAAGTCGAATCGGTGTTAATTGTTAGTGGGCCATGTTTTTGCCACTTCAAAAATTCATAACTTATTTTTAAAAAATCGTTGACACTTTTTGAAGGTGTTTTATCATAGTGGACGGTTCAAACTAAGATGAATTTGAATATCGAGAAAAAATATGTAATATCTCTCCATTTTTTTTTGAATTTGAACTACCCCCCATTTACTTAACATGGGAAAAGTAGTTAAGTTTGATAATTCACCAGGATTCAACTAATCAAGATCATCACTTTTTGATTAAATTCTGAGGTAGGGTATATTGTTTTTATCATGTACACGAACTTTCAGAATGATTGAATTTCTAACTCAATACAAAAATTGAATCGGTGTTCGTTGTTAGTGGGAAATGTTTTTGCCAATTCAGAAATTCATAATTAATTTTTAAAAAATCGTTTACACTTTTTGAACGTGTTTTCTCATAGAGGATGCTTCAAATTAAGTTGAATTTGAATATCGAAAAAAAATATGTATTATCTCTCCATATTTTTGAATTTCAACTATCCCCCATATACATGGGAAAAGTAGTTAAGTTTGATAATTCACCAGAATTCAACGAATCAAGATCGCCACTTTTTGATTAAACTCTGAGGTAGGGTATATTGTTTTTATCATGTACACGAACTTTCAGAATGATTGATTTCCTAATTCAATACAAAAGTCGAATTGGTGATAATTGTTAGTGGGGCATGTTTTTGCCACTTCAAAAATTCATAACTAATTTTTAAAAAATCGTTGACACTTTTTAAACGTTTTTTCTCATAGAAAACAATTCAAATGAATTTGAATATGAATAACGAAAAAAAATAATTATTAACTCTCCTTATTTTTGAATTTGAACAATCCCCCTATTTAGTTAACATCTGAAAAGTAGTTAAGTTTGATAATTCACCAGAATTCAATGATTCAAGATCGCCACTTTTTGATTAAACTCTGAGGTAGGGTATATTGTTTTTATCGTGTACACGAACTTTCAGAATGATTGAATTCCTAATTCAATACAAAAGTCGAATCGGTGTTAATTGTTAGTGGGGAATGTTTTTGCCACTTCAAAAATTCATAACTAATTTTCAAAAAATCGTTGACACTTTTTGAAGGTGTTTTGTCATAGAGGACGGTTCAAACTAAGTTGAATTTGAATAACGAGAAAAAATATGAATTATCTCTCCTAATTTTTGAACTTGAACTATCCCCCATATACTTAACGTGGGAAAAGTAGTTAAGTTTGGTAAATCACCAGAACTCAACGAATCAGTATCGCCACTTTTTGATTGAACTCTGCGGTAGTGTATATTGTTTTAATCATGAACCAGCACTTTCAGAATGATTGAATTCCCAACTCAATACAAAAATTGAATCGGTGTTCGTTGTTAGTGGGGCATGTTTTTGCCACTTCAGAAATTCATAATTAATTTTTAAAAAACCGTTGACACTTTTTGATGGTGTATTGTCATAGAGGACGGTTCAACCTAAGTTGAATTTGAATATCGAGAAAAATTATGTATTATCTCTCCATATTTTTGAATTTGAACTATCCCCCATATACTTAACATGGGTAAAGTAGTTAAGTTTGGTAATTCAACAGAATTCAATGAATTGAGATTGCCACTTTATTATTAAACTCTGATATAGGGTATATTGTTCTTATCATGTACACGCACTTTCAGAATGATTGAATTCCTAATTCAATACAAAAGTCGAATCGGTGTTAATTGTTAGTGGGCCATGTTTTTGCCACTTCAAAAATTCATAAATAATTTTTAAAAAATCGTTGACACTTTTTAAACGTGTTTTCTCATAGAAAACGGTTCAAATTAAGTTGAACTTGAATAACGAAAAAAAAAAAGTATTATCTCTCCTTATTTTTGAATTTGAAATATCCCCCTATATAGTTAACATCTGAAAAGTAGTTAAGTTTGATAATTCACCAGAATTCAACGAATCGAGATCGCAACTTTTTGATTAAACTCTGAGGTAGAGTGTATTGTTCCTATTATGTATACGCACTTTCAGATTGATTGAATTCCTAATTCAATACAAAAGTTGAATCGGTGTTCACTGCTAGTATGGCATGTGGTTGCCACTTCAAAAATTCAACGGTCTAGTCTAGTCTGAGCTCTCGGGTGAGGCGGACGTGTTTGTCGTGTGCTCCGCAACCATGGGTGACTCACTCGAAGCATGGCGTTGCCGCATCGGCTGTTATCGTGGCCCTAAATGCATATTGAGCTACTGTGTCGCCAATAGTGAATTTGTGAAACCAGTTCGTTTCTTCTTTGGTATAGGACTAATTACCCTGCTCTTGGTAATTAGTGGTGTGGAAACGAATCCGGGACCTATCGCACTGGAAGATATCAAGCAGCTCGTTGACGGCGCTAAGAATGAAACGTTGGCTTATATTGGTGAGCGACATACTGAGGTCACGCAGCAGATTAATCAGCTAGACTTGAAAATCACGGCAATTGACAATAAAGTAGATGCAGTTCAGCAGGAACTTAACGATACAAAGACTGAATTACGTAAAGTGCAACAATTTAATGTAGAACTAGAGAAGAAAGTCGGCAATTTAGAGAGTCAATTACGTCGCCGCAATTTGTTATTATACGGTGTTAATGAGAATGATAATGAAAATATTGAAACTGTGGTGATTCATGTCATTAATGATCATTTGAAGATAGACCTTGACCCTAATTTAATTGATTTGTCATATCGGATGGGCAAACATCGCGGTAAACGACCAATTTTTGTATCTTTTACAACTCAGAAAATTAGAAATATAATTTTAAAAAAATCTGCAATGTTGAAAGGTACTAATATTTATATTAATCCGGATTTATCTCCTGAGGAACGTGTGGTGCGTAAGACATTGCAAGTTGGTGCAAGGCAGGCGAGAGAGTCTGGTTACAAGAATGTCAAGTTTGGTCGTGACTGTCTTGTGATAAACAACTATACGGTGACGCTGCAGCACCTTTCCTCGCCTAGCTGGCTTACTGATTTTGTCAAGGCCACGCAGCCGGCACAGGCCAGCTTGGATAACAACACACGGCCCAAGCCGGCAAAGAGACCGCGATCAGCGAGCGGTGGGGAGACAATTGCAGTGACCCCTCTAGCTAGTGGCTCTGGCTTGGAGGCAACTGGTACAGTTGAGGATGCGACGAACGTCCGCTCTACCCGCTCTAGTTCACAGTCGGGAAACTTCATGGTGCCTCCCCCACCGGTGAAGGGGAGGCAACAACAACAACAACAACAACAACAACAACAACAACAACAACAACAGCGAGACAGAAGCAAGGACCGCGTAAATTCTTAAGGCAAGGTACTCACCAGTCAAATTTTGATATTTTACAACAAAGTCTTAAACAAAATTATAATAATTTCTTAAAAATTTGTCACATAAATGCTCAATCATTGGTTGCACATATTTGTAATGTCAGATTATTATTCAGATGTAGTGTTTTTGATATTATTGCAGTATCTGAATCATGGTTAACGGAGGCTGACACTAATCAATCATGTAATTTAGATGGATATAATTTATATCGAAATGACAGACAGTTTAAACAAGGAGGCGGTGTTTGTGTCTATGTGTCTGTACAGTATAAATGTAAAATTGTTACTTCATCACCAGGTCGGTACACAAAGAAACCTGAATATCTAATTTTAGAAGTAGAAATTAAACAGATTAAATTATTGTTCATTGTCATTTATAGACCACCAAAAACAACATATTTTTTTGATTTTATAGAGGATGTGTCAGCTGTCCTACCTAATTATGATCATGTTATTATCGCGGGAGATGTAAATATTGATTTAAATCTTAAAAATGCTAGTACGGATAAATTATATGCAATGTTGAATGATTTTAACATGCAATTATTGCCACTTGCAAATACCCATTTAACTTGTAATAAAAAATATACAACACAAACTACAATTGATATAATATCTGTCTCTAGTGACGTCATTTGTCCACATTTTGGACAGTTACCAGTTCCTAATATTTCAGCTCATAATTTATTGTACTCAGTTTATCCTATTGAATCAACAAAGGTATCTCAGAAATTTATCACATATCGTGACTTTACTAATTTGGATGAAAATAAATTAATAGAAGATGCTTTGTTGATTGAATGGCATAAAATTGTTAATATTGTGGATATTGATGGTAAAGTTGAATTGTTTAATAATATGTTGAAATCTCTCTATGATAAACATGCACCTCTTAAAACAATCAGAGTAAATAAACCCAAAGCTCCTTGGATTTCTAATGATATAAAGCAAAAAATGAATGAACGTGATAAAATTAGAGCAAAAGCTATTCAATCAAAATGTGAAAATCAAATGAACTGGTATAGAAAGCTTAGAAATCAAGTTAAAAGTATGATTAAGACCTCGTACAGAAATTTCATTAAAAAATTAATTCATATCAAAGGTAATGCTTCAGTTTTCTGGCAAAATTTGCGTAAAGCGGGTTTAATTAAATGCAAAGAGAACATATTACCATCACATATTTCTCCTAGTGACCTCAATGTTCATTTTATTCAGAGTCCTAATATATCAATCAGTGAACAATTTAATACTGAATCGATCTATAATTCAAAGGAGAAAATTAATACAGAAAAATTTTATTTTAAATTTGTAACACCTGAAATTATTAAAAAGTCAATTTTATCAATATCATCTAATGCTAAGGGAGTTGACGGTATTTCAAATAAAATGCTACAGCCAATAATTGATATATTATTGCCCTCACTCACACATATATATAATTCATCTTTACAACGGGGTATATTTCCTACCTTATGGAAAAAGGCACTTGTTACGCCTGTACCGAAAGGGCCAAATGCAAATGACCTTAAAGATTTTCGGCCAATTAGTTTGCTATGTATTTTGGCCAAGGGGTTGGAGAAATTGGTGGTTGATCAAGTTAAAGATTATGTGGAGGCCGCTAATATATTGGATAAATATCAGTCGGGATTTCGTAAAAATCATAGTACACAGACGGCATTGCTAAAAGTTACGCAGGATGTTCGTAATGCTGGTAACAATGGCTGTGTTACTGTAATGGTATTACTCGATTTTAGTAAAGCTTTTGACACTGTTATTCATAGTATCCTTTTGGCCAAGCTTAAATCCCTCAATTTCTCTGACTCAACTCTATCTTGGTTTAGGTCATATTTGTGTGACAGGCAACAGAGTGTCGTGGGTGATAAAAATGCTGATTGGAAGTCATTACCTTGCGGCCTTGCACAGGGCAGTGTAACAGCACCGTTACTGTACCTGTTATACACATATGACTTGAGTAGTGTATTGAGATTTTCTAAATTTCATATGTATGCTGATGATTTGCAAATATATATTCACTGTAAAATTAAATCAATTAATCAAGCTGTAATCCTTTTAAATCAAGATATTGAGAGAATACTACAATTGTCTAAAGAGCATGGATTATGTATTAATGCGGGGAAAACGCAAGCTATAATTACTGGACCAGGAAGTTTGATTAATAAATTGAATATTAATGAAGTTGATAAAGTCATTGTCAAAGATGTACAAATTAAATATTCATATAAAGTTAAAAATCTTGGTGTTATAATGGATTGTAAATTATCTTGGACTTTTCATATAAGTTCTATTAGTAAGAGAGTTTTTTGTGCCCTTAGGCATTTATACAAATTCAGAAGTAGCACTCCTCAAATTGTAAGAATTAAGCTTGTTACCACAATGATTTTGCCGGTTATTGATTATTGTATTGTTTTGTTGAGTGATATTAGTAAGGAAGAGTTACGGAGACTTCAAGTTATACAAAATAATTGTATTAGATATATTTTTGATTTAAAACCAAGAGAGAGTGTGACCCCTTATTATAAAAAGTTGCAGTGGCTCAAAATATTGGAGCGTCAGATGTTACATGGCTTAACTACTATATACAAAATTATACATAAAGTAGCACCTCCGTATTTGCATGACTTGGTTCAACTCTCTGGCGAGTCACGACAGCGTAGTACTAGGGAGCACTCTCTCTTTATAAAGTTGCCTCGTTCTCAGTGTCAAATGTATGAAAATTCTATCGTGTTTAATGGTGCTAAGCTTTGGAACTCTTTACCAGTTGCCACATGTAAAGCTAGTTCACTTTCTGTCTTCAAATCACTAGTCAATGAGTTTTTGTTAAGAAGGTCTCAGATAAAAGTGTTTTAATTAAGTATTTTATGTCTTATAGATTTTTAATGTGTTAATTTTTATTGTATTTATGTGTTTTTTGTATATATATATTGAAGTTAAGTTTACATTGTTGCAATTTCCATATAATTATTGTCAATAATCATAATAACTGTGTTTTTTTAATAATCTTTTAGTCGCATTATGAAGTTTTTTATGTCATGGTTTTTATATATATATAATATCAATTGAAAAGTATTATTAATATACATTGTGATTAAAATTTGTGATATAATAAGTGAAACGTGTGTGATAAAAGTTCTACGATAAAAGTTACGTACCTCAAGATGCTATTGGACTATTTATGTGTAAACAGTAAAACTTATGTATGCAATATTATTAATTTGTATTTGAGGTTATGTGTAAGAATGGCTGTCAGGCCAAACATCGCCTAATAAAGAAATTTCTATTCTATTCTATTCTATTCTAGTATGGCATGTGGTTGCCACTTCAAAAATTCATAACTAATTTTTAAAAAACCGTAGACACTTTTTGAACGTGTGACGGTTCAAATTAAGTTGAATTTGAATAACGAGAAAAAATATGTATTATCTCTCCTAATTTTTGAACTTGAACTATCCCCCATATACTTAACGTGGGAAAAGTAATTAAGTTTGATAATTCACCAGAACGCAACGAATCAGGATCGCCACGTTTTGATTGAACTCTGATTTAGGGTATATTGTTTTAATCATAAACCCGCACTTTCAGAATGATTGAATTCCTAACTCAATACAAATATTGAATCGGTGTTCGTTGTTAGTGGGGCATGTTTTTGCCAATTCAGAAATTCATAATTAGTTTTTAAAAAATCGTTGACACTTTTTGAACATGTTTTCACATAGAGGATGGTTCAAATTAAGTTGAATTTGAATATCGAGAAAAAATATGTATTATCTCTCCATATTTTTGAATTTTAACTATCCCCCATATACATGGGAAAAGTAGTTAAGTTTGATAATTCACCAGAATTCAACGAATCAAGATCGCCACTTTTTGATTAAACTCTGAGGTAGGGTATATTGTTTTTATCGTGTACACGAACTTTCAGAATGATTGAATTCCTAATTCAATACAAAAGTCGAATCGGTGTTAATTGTTAGTGGGGCATGTTTTTGCCACTTCAAAAATTCATAACTTATTTTTAAAAAATCGTTGACACTTTTTGAAGGTGTTTTGTCATAGTGGACGGTTCAAACTAAGTTGAATTTGAATATCGAGAAAAAATATGTAATATCTCTCCATTTTTTTTGAATTTGAACTACCCCCCATTTACTTAACATGGGAAAAGTAGTTAAGTTTGATAATTCACCAGGATTCAACTAATCAAGATCATCACTTTTTGATTAAATTCTGAGGTAGGGTATATTGTTTTTATCATGTACACGAACTTTCAGAATGATTGAATTTCTAACTCAATACAAAAATTGAATCGGTGTTCGTTGTTAGTGGGACATGTTTTTGCCAATTCAGAAATTCATAATTAATTTTTAAAAAATCGTTTACACTTTTTGAACGTGTTTTCTCATAGAGGATGGTTCAAATTAAGTTGAATTTGAATATCGAAAAAAAATATGTATTATCTCTCCATATTTTTGAATTTCAACTATCTCCCATATACATGGGAAAAGTAGTTAAGTTTAATAATTCACCAGAATTCAATGATTCGAGATCGCCACTTTTTGATTAAACTCTGAGGTAGGGTATATTGTTTTTATCGTGTACACGAACTTTCAGAATGATTGAATTCCTAATTCAATACAAAAGTCGAATCGGTGTTAATTGTTAGTGGGACATGTTTTTGTCACTTCAAAAATTCATAACTAATTTTTAAAAAATCGTTGACACTTTTTGAAGGTGTTTTGTCATCGTGGACGGTTCAAACTAAGTTGAATTTGAATATCGAGAAAAAATATGTATTATCACTCCATATTTTTGAATTTGAACTATCCCCTATTTACTTAACATGGGAATAGTAGTTAAAATGGATATTTAACAAAAATTCATCGAATCAAGATCGCCACTTTTTGATCAAACTCTGAGGTAGGGTATATTGTTTTTATCATGTACACGAACTTTCAGAATGATTGAATTTCTATTTCAATACAATAGTTGAATCGGTGTTAATTGTTAGTGGGGCATGTTTTTGCCACTTCAAAAATTCATAACTAATTTTTAAAAAATCGTTGTCACTTTTTAAACGTGTTTTCTCATAGAAGACAGTTCAAATTAAGTTGAATTTGAATAACGAGAAAAAATAAGTATTATCTCTCCTTATTTTTGAATTTGAACTATCCCCCTATATAGTTAACATCTGAAAAGTAGTTAAGTTTGATAATTCACCAGAATTCAACTAATCGAGATCGCCACTTTTTGATTAAACTCTGAGGAAGGGTGTATTGTTCCTATTATGTATACGCACTTTCAGAATGATTGAATTCCTAATTCAATACAAAAGTTGAATCGGTGTTCGCTGCTAGTATGGCATATGGTTGCCACTTCAAAAATTCATAACTAATTTTTAAAAAACTGTAGACACTTTTAGAACGTGTGACGGTTCAAATTAAGTTGAATTTGAATAACGAGAAAAAATATGAATAATCTCTCCTAATTTTTGAACTTGAACTATCCCCCATATACTTAACGTGGGAAAAGTAGTTAAGTTTGATAATTCACCAGAACTCAACGAATCAGTATCGCCACTTTTTGATTGAACTCTGAGGTAGGGTATATTGTTTTAATCATGAACCCGCACTTTCAGAATGCTTGAATTCCTAACTCAATAAAAAATTGAATCGGTGTTCGTTGTTAGTGGGGCATGTTTTTGCCATTTCAGAAATTCATAATTAATTTTTAAAAAATCGTTGACACTTTTTGAACGTGTTTTCTCATAGAAGATGGTTCAAATTAAGTTGAATTTGAAAATCGAGAAAAAATATGTATAATCTCTCCATATTTTTGAATTTGAACTATCCCCCATATACTTAAAATGGAAAAAGTAGTTAAGTTTGATAATTCAACAGAATTCAATGAATTGAGATTGCCACTTTATTATTAAACTCTGAGGTAGGGTATATTGTTCTTATCATGTACATGCACTTTCAGAATGATTGAATTCCTAATTCAATACAAATGTTTAATCGGTGTTCGTTGTTAGTGGGGCATGTTTTTGCCACTTCAGAAATTCAAAAAAAAATTTAAAAAATCGTTGACACTTTTTGAAGGTGTTTTGTCATAGAGGACGGTTCAAACTAAGTTGAATTTGAATATCGAGAAAAAATATGTATTATCTCTCCATATTTTTGAATATGAACTATCCCCCATATACTTAACATGGGAAAAGTAGTTAAGTTTGATAATTCACCAGGATTCAACGAATCAAGATCACCACTTTTTTATTAAACTCTGAGGTAGGGTATATTGTTCTTATCATAAACCCGCACTTTCAGAATGATTGAATTCTTAACTCAATACAAAAATTGAATCGGTGTTCGTTGTTAGTGGGGCATGTTTTTGCCAATTCAGAAATTCATAATTAATTTTTAAAAAATCGTTGACACTTTTTGAACATGTTGTCACATAGAGGATGGTTCAAATTAAGTTGAATTTGAATATCGAGAAAAAATATGTATTATCTCTCCATATTTTTGAATTTGAACTATCCCCCATATACTTAAAATGGAAAAAGTAGTTAAGTTTGATAATTCACCAGAATTCAACGAATCAAGATCGCCACTTTTTGATTAAACTCTGAGGTAGGGTATATTGTTTTTATCGTGTACACGAACTTTCAGAATGACTGAATTCCTAATTCAATACAAAAATTGAATCGGTGTTCGTTGTTAGTGGGACATGTTTTTGCCAATTCAGAAATTCATAATTAATTTTTAAAAAATCGTTGACACTTTTTGAACGTGTTTTCTCATAGAAGATGGTTCAAATTAAGTTAAATTTGAATATCGAGAAAAAATATGTATTATCTCTCCATATTTTTGAATTTCAACTATCCCCCATATACATGGGAAAAGTAGTTAAGTTTGATAATTCACCAGAATTCAACGAATCAAGATCGCCACTTTTTGATTAAACTCTGGGGTAGGGTATATTGTTTTTATCATGTACACGAACTTTCAGAATGATTGATTTCCTAATTCAATACAAAAGTCGAATCGGTGTTAATTGTTAGTGGTGCATGTTTTTGCCACTTCAAAAATTCATAACTAATTTTTAAAAAATCGTTGACACTTTTTAAACGTTTTTTCTCATAGAAAATAGTTCAAATTAAGTTGAATTTGAATAACGAAAAAAAATAATTATTATCTCTCCTTATTTTTGAATTTGAACAATCCCCCAATTTAGTTAACATCTGAAAAGTAGTTAAGTTTGATAATTCACCAGAATACAACGAATCGAGATCGCCACTTTTTGATTAAACTCTGAGGTAGTGTGTATTGTTCCTATTATGTATACGCACTTTCAGAATGATTGAATTCCTAATTCAATACAAAAGTTGAATCGGTGTTCGCTGCTAGTATGGCATATGGTTGCCACTTCAAAAATTCATAACTAATTTTTAAAAAATCGTTGACACTTTTTGAACGTGTTTTCTCATAGAAGATGGTTCAAATTAAGTTGAATTTGAATGACGAGAAAAAATATGAATTATCTCTCCTAATTTTTGAACTTGAACTATCCCCCATATACTTAACGTGGGAAAAGTAGTTAAGTTTGATAATTCACCAGAACTCAACGAATCAGTATCGCCACTTTTTGATTGAACTCTGAGGTAGGGTATATTGTTTTAATCATGAACCCGCACTTTCAGAATGATTGAATTCCTAACTCAATACAAAAATTGAATCGGTGTTCGTTGTTAGTGGGGCATGTTTTTGCCATTTCAGAAATTCATAGCTAATTTTTAAAAAATCGTTGACACTTTTTGAACGTGTTTTCTCATAGAAGATGGTTCAAATTAAGTTGAATTTGAATATCGAGAAAAAATATGTATAATCTCTCCATATTTTAGAATTTGAACTATCCCCCATATACTTAAAATGGAAAAAGTAGTTAAGTTTGATAATTCAACAGAATTCAATGAATTGAGATTGCCACTTTATTATTAAACTCTGAGGTAGGGTATATTGTTCTTATCATGTACACGCACTTTCAGAATGATTGAATTCCTAATTCAATACAAATGTTGAATCGGTGTTCGTTGTTAGTGGGGCATGTTTTTGCCACTTCAGAAATTCATAAATAATTTTTAAAAAATCGTTGACACTTTTTGAAGGTGTTTTGTCATAGAGGACGGTTCAAACTAAGTTGAATTTGAATATCGAGAAAAAATATGTATTATCTCTCCATATTTTTGAATTTGAACTATCCCCCATATACTTAACATGGGAAAAGTAGTTAAGTTTGATAATTCACCAGGATTCAACGAATCAAGATCATCACTTTTTGATTAAAGTCTGAGGTAGGGTATATTGTTTTTATCATGTACACGCACTTTCAGAATGATTGATATCCTAATTCAATACAAAATTCGAATCGGTGTTCATTGTTAGTTGGGCATGTTTTTGCCACTTCAAAATTTCATAACTAATTTTTAAAAAATCGTTGACACTTTTTAAACGTGTTTTCTTATAGAAGACAGTTCAAATTAAGTTGAATTTGAATAACGAGAAAAAACATGTATTATCTCTCCATATTTTTGAATTTGAACTATCCCCCATATACTTAACATGGGAAAAGTAGTTAAGTTTGATAATTCACCAGGATTCAACTAATCAAGATCATCACTTTTTGATTAAATTCTGAGGTAGGGTATATTGTTTTTATCATGTACACGAACTTTCAGAATGATTGAATTTCTAACTCAATACAAAAATTGAATCGGTGTTCGTTGTTAGTGGGACATGTTTTTGCCAATTCAGAAATTCATAATTAATTTTTAAAAAATCGTTTACACTTTTTGAACGTGTTTTCTCATAGAAAACAGTTCAAATGAATTTGAATATGAATAACGAAAAAAAATAATTATTAACTCTCCTTATTTTTGAATTTGAACAATCCCCCTATTTAGTTAACATCTGAAAAGTAGTTAAGTTTGATAATTCACCAGAATTCAATGATTCGAGATCGCCACTTTTTGATTAAACTCTGAGGTAGGGTATATTGTTTTTATCGTGTACACGAACTTTCAGAATGATTGAATTCCTAATTCAATACAAAAGTCGAATCGGTGTTAATTGTTAGTGGGGAATGTTTTTGCCACTTCAAAAATTCATAACTAATTTTCAAAAAATCGTTGACACTTTTTGAAGGTGTTTTGTCATAGAGGACGGTTCAAACTAAGTTGAATTTGAATAACGAGAAAAAATATGAATTATCTCTCCCAATTTTTGAACTTGAACTATCCCCCATATACTTAACGTGGGAAAAGTAGTTAAGTTTGATAAATCACCAGAACTCAACGAATCAGTATCGCCACTTTTTGATTGAACTCTGAGGTAGGGTATATTGTTTTAATTATAAACCCGCACTTTCAGAATGATTGAATTCCTAACTCAATACAAAAATTGAATCGGTGTTCGTTGTTAGTGGGGCATGTTTTTGCCAATTCAGAAATTCATAATTAAATTTTAAAAAATCGTTGACACTTTTTGAACGTGTTTTCACATAGAGGATGGTTCAAATTAAGTTGAATTTGAATATCGAGAAAAAATATGTATAATCTCTCCATATTTTTGAATTTGAACTATCCCCCATATACATGGGAAAAGTAGTTAAGTTTGATAATTCACCAGAATTCAACGAATCAAGATCGACACTTTTTGATTAAACTCTGAGGTAGGGTATATTGTTTTTATCGTGTACACGAACTTTCAGAATGATTGAATTCCTAATTCAATACAAAAGTCGAATCGGTGTTAATTGTTAGTGGGGCATGTTTTTGCCACTTCAAAAATTCATAACTAATTTTCAAAAAATCGTTGATTCTTTTTGAAGGTATTTTGTCATAGAGGACGGTTCAAACTAAGTTGAATTTGAATAACGAGAAAAAATATGAATTATCTCTCCTAATTTTTGAACTTGAACTATCCCCCATATACTTAACGTGGGAAAAGTAGTTAAGTTTGGTAAATCACCAGAACTCAACGAATCAGTATCGCCACTTTTTGATTGAACTCTGCGGTAGTGTATATTGTTTTAATCATGAACCAGCACTTTCAGAATGATTGAATTCCCAACTCAATACAAAAATTGAATCGGTGTTCGTTGTTAGTGGGGCATGTTTTTGCCACTTCAGAAATTCATAATTAATTTTTAAAAAACCGTTGACACTTTTTGATGGTGAATTGTCATAGAGGACGGTTCAACCTAAGTTGAATTTGAATATCGAGAAAAATTATGTATTATCTCTCCATATTTTTGAATTTGAACTATCCCCCATATACTTAACATGGGTAAAGTAGTTAAGTTTGGTAATTCAACAGAATTCAATGAATTGAGATTGCCACTTTATTATTAAACTCTGATATAGGGTATATTGTTCTTATCATGTACACGCACTTTCAGAATGATTGAATTCCTAATTCAATACAAAAGTCGAATCGGTGTTAATTGTTAGTGGGCCATGTTTTTGCCACTTCAAAAATTCATAAATAATTTTTAAAAAATCGTTGACACTTTTTAAACGTGTTTTCTCATAGAAAACGGTTCAAATTAAGTTGAACTTGAATAACGAAAAAAAAAAAGTATTATCTCTCCTTATTTTTGAATTTGAAATATCCCCCTATATAGTTAACATCTGAAAAGTAGTTAAGTTTGATAATTCACCAGAATTCAACGAATCGAGATCGCAACTTTTTGATTAAACTCTGAGGTAGAGTGTATTGTTCCTATTATGTATACGCACTTTCAGATTGATTGAATTCCTAATTCAATACAAAAGTTGAATCGGTGTTCACTGCTAGTATGGCATGTGGTTGCCACTTCAAAAATTCATAACTAATTTTTAAAAAACCGTAGACACTTTTTGAACGTGTGACGGTTCAAATTAAGTTGAATTTGAATAACGAGAAAAAATATGTATTATCTCTCCTAATTTTTGAACTTGAACTATCCCCCATATACTTAACGTGGGAAAAGTAATTAAGTTTGATAATTCACCAGAACGCAACGAATCAGGATCGCCACGTTTTGATTGAACTCTGATTTAGGGTATATTGTTTTAATCATAAACCCGCACTTTCAGAATGATTGAATTCCTAACTCAATACAAATATTGAATCGGTGTTCGTTGTTAGTGGGGCATGTTTTTGCCAATTCAGAAATTCATAATTAGTTTTTAAAAAATCGTTGACACTTTTTGAACATGTTTTCACATAGAGGATGGTTCAAATTAAGTTGAATTTGAATATCGAGAAAAAATATGTATTATCTCTCCATATTTTTGAATTTTAACTATCCCCCATATACATGGGAAAAGTAGTTAAGTTTGATAATTCACCAGAATTCAACGAATCAAGATCGCCACTTTTTGATTAAACTCTGAGGTAGGGTATATTGTTTTTATCGTGTACACGAACTTTCAGAATGATTGAATTCCTAATTCAATACAAAAGTCGAATCGGTGTTAATTGTTAGTGGGGCATGTTTTTGCCACTTCAAAAATTCATAACTTATTTTTAAAAAATCGTTGACACTTTTTGAAGGTGTTTTGTCATAGTGGACGGTTCAAACTAAGTTGAATTTGAATATCGAGAAAAAATATGTAATATCTCTCCATTTTTTTTGAATTTGAACTACCCCCCATTTACTTAACATGGGAAAAGTAGTTAAGTTTGATAATTCACCAGGATTCAACTAATCAAGATCATCACTTTTTGATTAAATTCTGAGGTAGGGTATATTGTTTTTATCATGTACACGAACTTTCAGAATGATTGAATTTCTAACTCAATACAAAAATTGAATCGGTGTTCGTTGTTAGTGGGACATGTTTTTGCCAATTCAGAAATTCATAATTAATTTTTAAAAAATCGTTTACACTTTTTGAACGTGTTTTCTCATAGAGGATGGTTCAAATTAAGTTGAATTTGAATATCGAAAAAAAATATGTATTATCTCTCCATATTTTTGAATTTCAACTATCCCCCATATACATGGGAAAAGTAGTTAAGTTTGATAATTCACCAGAATTCAACGAATCAAGATCGCCACTTTTTGATTAAACTCTGAGGTAGGGTATATTGTTTTTATCATGTACACGAACTTTCAGAATGATTGATTTCCTAATTCAATACAAAAGTCGAATCGGTGTTAATTGTTAGTGGGGAATGTTTTTGCCACTTCAAAAATTCATAACTAATTTTTAAAAAATCGTTGACACCTTTTAAACGTTTTTTCTCATAGAAAATAGTTCAAATTAAGTTGAATTTGAATAACGAAAAAAAAAAATTATTATCTCTCCTTATTTTTGAATTTGAACAATCCCCCAATTTAGTTAACATCTGAAAAGTAGTTAAGTTTGATAATTCACCAGAATACAACGAATCGAGATCGCCACTTTTTGATTAAACTCTGAGGTAGTGTGTATTGTTCCTATTATGTATACGCACTTTCAGAATGATTGAATTCCTAATTCAATACAAAAATTGAATCGGTGTTCGTTGTTAGTGGGGCATGTTTTTGCCACTTCAGAAAATCATAATTAATTTTTAAAAAATCGTTGACACTTTTTGAACATGTTTTCACATAGAGGACGGTTCAAATTAAGTTGAATTTGAATATCGAGAAAAAATATGTATTATCTCTCCATATTTTTGAATTTGAACTATCCCCCATATACATGGGAAAAGTAGTTAAGTTTGATAATTCACCAGAATTCAACGAATTAAGATCGCCACTTTTTGATTAAACTCTGAGGTAGGGTATATTGTTTTTATCGTGTACACGAACTTTCAGAATGATTGAATTTCTATTTCAATACAATAGTTGAATCGGTGTTAATTGTTAGTGGGGCATGTTTTTGCCACTTCAAAAATTCATAACTAATTTTTAAAAAATCGTTGTCACTTTTTAAACGTGTTTTCTCATAGAAGACAGTTCAAATTAAGTTGAATTTGAATAACGAGAAAAAATAAGTATTATCTCTCCTTATTTTTGAATTTGAACTATCCCCCTATATAGTTAACATCTGAAAAGTAGTTAAGTTTGATAATTCACCAGAATTCAACTAATCGAGATCGCCACTTTTTGATTAAACTCTGAGGAAGGGTGTATTGTTCCTATTATGTATACGCACTTTCAGAATGATTGAATTCCTAATTCAATACAAAAGTTGAATCGGTGTTCGCTGCTAGTATGGCATATGGTTGCCACTTCAAAAATTCATAACTAATTTTTAAAAAACTGTAGACACTTTTAGAACGTGTGACGGTTCAAATTAAGTTGAATTTGAATAACGAGAAAAAATATGAATTATCTCTCCTAATTTTTGAACTTGAACTATCCCCCATATACTTAACGTGGGAAAAGTAGTTAAGTTTGATAATTCACCAGAACTCAACGAATCAGTATCGCCACTTTTTGATTGAACTCTGAGGTAGGGTATATTGTTTTAATCATGAACCCGCACTTTCAGAATGCTTGAATTCCTAACTCAATACAAAAATTGAATCGGTGTTCGTTGTTAGTGGGGCATGTTTTTGCCATTTCAGAAATTCATAATTAATTTTTAAAAAATCGTTGACACTTTTTGAACGTGTTTTCTCATAGAAGATGGTTTAAATTAAGTTGAATTTGAAAATCGAGAAAAAATATGTATAATCTCTCCATATTTTTGAATTTGAACTATCCCCCATATACTTAAAATGGAAAAAGTAGTTAAGTTTGATAATTCAACAGAATTCAATGAATTGAGATTGCCACTTTATTATTAAACTCTGAGGTAGGGTATATTGTTCTTATCATGTACATGCACTTTCAGAATGATTGAATTCCTAATTCAATACAAATGTTTAATCGGTGTTCGTTGTTAGTGGGGCATGTTTTTGCCACTTCAGAAATTCAAAAAAAAAATTTAAAAAATCGTTGACACTTTTTGAAGGTGTTTTGTCATAGAGGACGGTTCAAACTAAGTTGAATTTGAATATCGAGAAAAAATATGTATTATCTCTCCATATTTTTGAATATGAACTATCCCCCATATACTTAACATGGGAAAAGTAGTTAAGTTTGATAATTCACCAGGATTCAACGAATCAAGATCAACACTTTTTTATTAAACTCTGAGGTAGGGTATATTGTTCTTATCATAAACCCGCACTTTCAGAATGATTGAATTCTTAACTCAATACAAAAATTGAATCGGTGTTCGTTGTTAGTGGGGCATGTTTTTGCCAATTCAGAAATTCATAATTAATTTTTAAAAAATCGTTGACACTTTTTGAACATGTTGTCACATAGAGGATGGTTCAAATTAAGTTGAATTTGAATATCGAGAAAAAATATGTATTATCTCTCCATATTTTTGAATTTGAACTATCCCCCATATACTTAAAATGGAAAAAGTAGTTAAGTTTGATAATTCACCAGAATTCAACGAATCAAGATCGCCACTTTTTGATTAAACTCTGAGGTAGGGTATATTGTTTTTATCGTGTACACGAACTTTCAGAATGACTGAATTCCTAATTCAATACAAAAATTGAATCGGTGTTCGTTGTTAGTGGGACATGTTTTTGCCAATTCAGAAATTCATAATTAATTTTTAAAAAATCGTTGACACTTTTTGAACGTGTTTTCTCATAGAGGATGGTTCAAATTAAGTTAAATTTGAATATCGAGAAAAAATATGTATCATCTCTCCATATTTTTGAAATTCAACTATCCCCCATATACATGGGAAAAGTAGTTAAGTTTGATAATTCACCAGAATTCAACGAATCAAGATCGCCACTTTTTGATTAAACTCTGGGGTAGGGTATATTGTTTTTATCATGTACACGAACTTTCAGAATGATTGATTTCCTAATTCAATACAAAAGTCGAATCGGTGTTAATTGTTAGTGGTGCATGTTTTTGCCACTTCAAAAATTCATAACTAATTTTTAAAAAATCGTTGACACTTTTTAAACGTTTTTTCTCATAGAAAATAGTTCAAATTAAGTTGAATTTGAATAACGAAAAAAAATAATTATTATCTCTCCTTATTTTTGAATTTGAACAATCCCCCAATTTAGTTAACATCTGAAAAGTAGTTAAGTTTGATAATTCACCAGAATACAACGAATCGAGATCGCCACTTTTTGATTAAACTCTGAGGTAGTGTGTATTGTTCCTATTATGTATACGCGCTTTCAGAATGATTGAATTCCTAATTCAATACAAAAGTTGAATCGGTGTTCGCTGCTAGTATGGCATATGGTTGCCACTTCAAAAATTCATAACTAATTTTTAAAAAATCGTTGACACTTTTTGAACGTGTTTTCTCATAGAAGATGGTTCAAATTAAGTTGAATTTGAATGACGAGAAAAAATTAGAATTATCTCTCCTAATTTTTGAACTTGAACTATCCCCCATATACTTAACGTGGGAAAAGTAGTTAAGTTTGATAATTCACCAGAACTCAACGAATCAGTATCGCCACTTTTTGATTGAACTCTGAGGTAGGGTATATTGTTTTAATCATGAACCCGCACTTTCAGAATGATTGAATTCCTAACTCAATACAAAAATTGAATCGGTGTTCGTTGTTAGTGGGGCATGTTTTTGCCATTTCAGAAATTCATAGCTAATTTTTAAAAAATCGTTGACACTTTTTGAACGTGTTTTCTCATAGAAGATGGTTCAAATTAAGTTGAATTTGAATATCGAGAAAAAATATGTATAATCTCTCCATATTTTAGAATTTGAACTATCCCCCATATACTTAAAATGGAAAAAGTAGTTAAGTTTGATAATTCAACAGAATTCAATGAATTGAGATTGCCACTTTATTATTAAACTCTGAGGTAGGGTATATTGTTCTTATCATGTACACGCACTTTCAGAATGATTGAATTCCTAATTCAATACAAATGTTGAATCGGTGTTCGTTGTTAGTGGGGCATGTTTTTGCCACTTCAGAAATTCATAAATAATTTTTAAAAAATCGTTGACACTTTTTGAAGGTGTTTTGTCATAGAGGACGGTTCAAACTAAGTTGAATTTGAATATCGAGAAAAAATATGTATTATCTCTCCATATTTTTGAATTTGAACTATCCCCCATATACTTAACATGGGAAAAGTAGTTAAGTTTGATAATTCACCAGGATTCAACGAATCAAGATCATCACTTTTTGATTAAAGTCTGAGGTAGGGTATATTGTTTTTATCATGTACACGCACTTTCAGAATGATTGATATCCTAATTCAATACAAAATTCGAATCGGTGTTCATTGTTAGTTGGGCATGTTTTTGCCACTTCAAAATTTCATAACTTATTTTTAAAAAATCGTTGACACTTTTTAAACGTGTTTTCTTATAGAAGACAGTTCAAATTAAGTTGAATTTGAATAACGAGAAAAAACATGTATTATCTCTCCATATTTTTGAATTTGAACTATCCCCCATATACTTAAAATGGAAAAAGTAGTTAAGTTTGATAATTCAACAGAATTCAATGAATTGAGATTGCCACTTTTTTATTAAACTCTGAGGTAGGGTATATTGTTCTTATCATAAACCCGCACTTTCAGAATGATTGAATTCTTAACTCAATACAAAAATTGAATCGGTCAATATACATGAATCGTTGGATTGGAGTATTCATATTGACGAGATTTGTAAGAAGATTAATCATGCTAATTTTGCACTTTATTTAATTAGAGATTATGTATCACAAGATACATTACTCTCCATTTATTATGCATATGTCTATTCTCATTTGGCGTATGGCATTATTTTTTGGGGTAGTTATTCAAACCATTTAAACAGACTATTTGTATTACAAAAGCGATCAATTAGAACAATTTTACGTTTTAAAAAGTGTGTAAATCAGTAGTCTGATTTTTAATATTCAAATTTACCACCTTTTTTTTTATGTAAAACAATTGAATAATGAATTAGGTACTTGGCTTAAAACATGTCTGTAAGCATACAGGTCAATAAAGTTTATCTTATGTAGTGATGTAAATTTAAAGTGTTTTCCTTAATGAAGAACCCCAAATAAGACATGGTGTCAGAAATACGGCTTCTAATGAAGAATTAGAAAGAAAAAGGAAAAAAAAAGACGTCAAGATTCATAAGATATTTTGAGATGAAGTCAAGTCCAACCAGAGCACATGGCTGCAAGCCTAAATTCAATCTGTGCTAATTATGCCTGGTTCTGATGAAAATGACTCTGAGGAAACATCAAATACTGATGAAAATGCACAAAGTACTTCAAATGGTGCAATAATTCCACCCCAAAATAATTCAACAGGGAACAACACTGCTGGTAGTTTAACACAGCAGTCTGAAATAAACATGACGTCTACAGGCTTGGTGGAGCCACCAGGCAAGTTTGATTTTGCAGATCCAAAAAAGTGGCCAGCTTACAGGCAACGATTTGAAACGTTTGTAAGGCTTACTGATGCAAAAAAATTTAGCGAGGAAGACAAGATTGGTCTTCTTCTTTATAATATGGAGGGTGGAGATGAAGCGATGAAGCAGTTCAGATTTGACGAAACTTGTCCTAAGAATTTCAAAAACGTTCTTGATAAGTTTGATCAATATTTCTGGCCTAAAAAGAATGTAATATTTGAACGCTTTATGTTCAACAAAAGAGATCAGAAGCCAGGAGAGACTGCAGAGACATATATCCGAGAAGTTTGGAAACTGGCGGAATATTGTGAATTCAAAGACAAAGATGAGAGAATAAGGGATAAACTAGTTGGAGGCTTAAGTGACTTAAAATTATCAGAAGAGCTCAGGAACGACCCAGAGTTAACCCTTGACAAAGCACAAATGAAAATTAGAAGTCGAGAACAAATGAAGACAGAGCAAGCGGCTCTAACGAAAGAAGACCCGGGGACATCATCAAGCAACGTTGATGCAGTAAACCGGAAACCCAGATATCTGCAGAAAGTGAAAGGAGCCCAGGCTCAGAAGAAACCTGCAGGACAGTGGCAGAAAAGGAACTCCAAATGTACGAGGTGCGGAGCCGAGCCAACGCACGAGATCGCAGACTGTCCAGCTAGGAAAGCTATCTGTAGAAGATGCTCACTGCCAGGTCACTACGAGAAGTTCTGTCGCACATCTAAGAAAGTATTGCACAGGATGAGTAGAGGCAAGCAGAGAGTTACTGAAATTTACAGGGGGGAAGAGAGCTCTGACTCCGATGTAGATTTCTTGGTCGATATTGACACCGTCGGGACCTCAGAACGGCAGACCAAGCCATGGAGGGCTGTTGTGGCTCTCGGTGAACAAGACGCAATAACTCCCGTCAGAGTAAAAGTAGACTCCGGTGCAGATGTTACAGTTCTCAGCATTGAGCAATTCATGTCACTCGAACCACTTCCCGAGTGGCATAAACCAAAGAGAAGTCTGTATGGTCCTAGTGGAAACAAACTCCCAGCTGTAGCTGTATTCTTAACTAAGATACAGTACAGGGAGAATATGTGTATGGAGAAAGCCTATGTGGTAGAGGGTCTGAAAGAAAACCTTCTCAGCAGGCAAGCATCTGTGGCTTTGGGGCTACTCATATACAAAGGAGGAACAGAATCAGATAAGGCTGTGAATGAGATCAGGCAAGGGGAGTGGGATCCCAAGAAAAAATTCCCCAAACTTTTCACAGGCATCGGTCGGATGAAGACGACTTATAAAATCAAGCTTCGTGAGGACGCACAACCTTATGCAATTACATCTCCAAGAAGAATACCTCACCCATGGAGAACCAAGGTTAAAGCTAGAATCAAGGAACTAGAAGAGAAAAGAGTCCTATCTAAAGTGACTGTACCTACCAAGTGGTGTGGTGCACTGGTGGTGGTCCCAAAAGGAACGAACGACGTAAGGCTATGTGTTCATTCCGACCCACTCAATCGAGCCATCATCCGAGACAGGATAGTACTACCTTCAGTAGAGGAGACCCTAGGGAAAATGTCAGGGGCAAGAATCTTCTCTAAACTAGACTGCAAGGATTCGTTTTGGCAAATCCCCTTGGATGAAGAAAGCCGTCTGTTGACAACGTTTGTCACGCCCTGGGGACGTTACTGCTACAATGTACTGTTCATGGGTATGAACTGTGCAAGTGAGTTCTTCCATTACACCCTAAGTAGTCTGCTGAGCGACATGGAAGGCGTCGTAGTCCATATTGACGACATAGCAGTATTTGGGACCACGTTGGAAGAGCATGATCAAAGACTAGAAAAAGTTCTCGAAAGACTACAAGAATTTGGAGTAACGCTGAATGACAAGTGCCTCTTCAGAGTACCTAGTATGAAGTGGGTAGGGCACATTGTCAGTGGAGAAGGAGCTGAACCTGACCCTGACAAGGTGAAAGCCATAGTAAAAATGCCAGCACCTACTGACAAAGCTGGTGTAAAAAGTTTTGTGGCTAGAACTCAATTTCTTAGAAAATTTATACCAAATATGGCTCATATCCTCACCCCACTCACTGATCTTCTCAAGCAGGAGAATGACTTCTTTTGGGGAGAAAAGCAAGAAGAAGCATTCCAGGAAGTAAAACAGAAGCTAACTTCTGCACCCATACTCACCCTCTACGACCCGAACAAAGACCATCGGATTGCTTCAGACAGTAGCGCGTACGGACTAGGAGGAGTCCTCGAGCAGCGAGAGCAAGAAGAGTGGAAGCCGGTAGCGTATATTTCTAGACGACTCTCCGAGGCTGAGACAAGGTATGCTATAATTGAGAAAAAAGCAACTGGGATTGAGTAGGCATGTAGAAAATTTGAAGAATATGTCTTGGGGAAGCCATTTGAGATTTTGACAGACCATAAACCACTTATTTCAATTTTGGGAAGTAAAAGGCTAGATGACATGACCCCAAGATTGCAAAGATTAAAACTTAAACTACTCAGATTTGACTACAGTATGAAACATATAGCTGGAAGAGACTTCCATTTACCTGACCTGTTGTCGAGATCTCCGCTGCCGGAGGAGGACGAAGGAATCGCAGCGGTCGACGTTGAGCAGTTCGGCGATGACCATGTGAGAAACTTCCCAGCCGGGGCAAAGACGTTGACTGATATCAAGAAGGCTCAAGACGAGGACCCGGTGATACAAAAATTAAAGAAGAGAGTGACCGAAGGCTTCCCACCTCGAGCTACACAAGTGTCTCCAAGGGTTAGGGCCTATTGGAAAGCAAAAGATCATCTTACGGTACAAAAAGATTTTCTACTGTATGATACAAGGTTAGTGATACCAAGTAGTCTTACAAGAAACATTACAGAGAGATTACATGAGGGACATCTTGGCATTGAGAAGTGTAAAGCTAGAGCTAGACTAAGTGTATACTGGCCTGGCATGCAACATCAAATAACACAGAAGATAGAATCATGTAATGAGTGCTGCATGCATAAAGAAAATAGAGCAGAGCCACTTGTAAATTCTGAAATACCTGATAGACCATGGCAAATTGTTGGTATGGATCTGGCTGAGCTAAATCAAAAATATTACCTAATTATGGTAGACTATTATTCTAAATACCCGGAAGTGACAAGAATGAGTAAATTTGACAGTCAGGCAACCATTGCAGCTTGTAAAGAGATCTTTGCGAGGCATGGTATTCCAGAGAAGATTCGATGTGACAACGGGCGTCAATTCATTAGCCAGGAGATCAGAGAATTTGCCAGTGACTATGGTTTCAAGATAGTGACTAGTAGTCCAAGATATCCCAAGAGCAACGGACAAGCCGAAGCCGCAGTCAAAATCGTCAAGAACATCCTCAAGAAAGAAAAGGATCCGTCACGAGGACTGCTGGCGTATCGAGCCACACCCATTGCAGGCCTCGAAGCGAGTCCAGCTCAACTACTGATGGGACGGCAGCTGCGAACCACCGTCCCCACCATCGGTAAAAATCTTGTACCAAAACTCATACCTTTCAAACAGTTCGCAGGGGCAGAGAGGCGTCGCAAGGAGAGGACCAAGGCTAACCATGACCGTCACCATGGGGCTCGCAAGCTGCAAAAGCTAGGTCCAGGTGATCAGGTCTGGATAACGGATCTCAAGCGCAAGGGCACCATCTGTTGTCAGACTCCGCAGCCAAGGTCGTATGAGGTGCAATCTCAACAAGGGGTTGTCCGAAGAAACAGAGTTCATCTCATTCCTTTAACCAAACCTCAAAGTACAACCTCTCCTCATCATACCCAGTATGCCTTAAAACAGAATACACCACCTAGGCATAATACACCTAAAGCTGCTACCCCACAACAACAACCATCTCCTAACCAAAATCCACAACAACCACAAAATAATATACCTCAGGATACAGCCACAACAACCAGGTTTGGTAGAAAAATACATAAACCTAAGAAGTTAGAGGAGTATTACTTGTAAATGTTAAAATAAAATTATCTTTTAATGCATAAAAGTAACTTACAGAAATCAAGTTAGTTATTATAGTTCATGATTTTATTGTGTATACTCATCTGGAGAAGCATTCTAGATATTTTCTTACTCAGAAATATTTTGGAGGGGAGAGATAAGCTCATTAGTTTATCAAAGAAAAAACAATGGGCATATCTATGTTAAATAAAGCTAATTTAATTTCAGAATTTTGTTATGGTCATATAGCAGGTATCTTGTGACATGCTTATTAAATAATTAATGCAAAGAATGTTTTCTGTTTATTTTTTATTGTATTTAGGGGGCTATATTAATATATCAGGGATAATTGATGTATTAGAGTCTTAGGGTATACAATAAAAGAAATTAATGTAATTTTGGAGGGAATTATGGGTTCTTAAAGTTTAATTACCTTTTTATTTCAGCATCTAATCTGCCTATAGTTTGATTACCTTTAACTGTCATAAAAGAAATTGTGTTTAAAATATTCTATTTGATCAGCTGTTTGTTGACCTACATTCTCAAGTTTTGAAGGTTGCCTAACTAGCAGGATAAAGGGGTCATTGAACTAAAGGGAGGGGATGTGTAAATCAGTAGTCTGATTTTTAATATTCAAATTTACCACCTTTATTTTTATGTAAAACAATTGAATAATGAATTAGGTACTTGGCTTAAAACATGTCTGTAAGCATACAGGTCAATAAAGTTTATCTTATGTAGTGATGTAAATTTAAAGTGTTTTCCTTAATGAAGAACCCCAAATAAGACAAAAAGCATGACTCATGTGTTGGTCATTTTAAGAGACTTAAAATACTAACACTGCCAAGCATGTATATTTTGAATTGTGCAATGTTCAAGAAGAAATATCCAGAGTTATATATTCATAATGGTGAATTTCACTCTTATAATACTAGAAATAGAGATAAAATAGTGTTAGAAATGCATAATTCGAGTTTATTAGAAAAAAGTTCCGCTTACCAGACTGCAAAAATTTATGACTTTTTACCCGCATGTCTCAGAGAAGTTGAAAGTGAAAAATTATTTAAAGAAAAATTAAAAAATATTCTTATAAATAAGGAATTGTACTCTGTAAAAATGTACTTTTGTAATAAGTTGCCAGAAAATATACTGTCTAATGTTGTTTTTTAATTGATTGTATCTATTGTATTTCATATCTTGATAGTTTTATGAATTATTGTTATTTTGATGTGTTTTTATGTTATGTAATTTTAATGTTATTATTAGGAATGACTTAATCCATGTTGTACTTGTACAGCCAGTTGATTGAATAAATGAATTGAATTGAAAAAAATGAATTGAATTGTTCGTTGTTAGTGGGGCATGTTTTTGCCAATTCAGAAATTCATAATTAATTTTTAAAAAATCGTTGACACTTTTTGAACATGTTGTCACATAGAGGATGGTTCAAATTAAGTTGAATTTGAATATAGAGAAAAAATATGTGTTATCTCTCCATATTTTTGAATTTGAACTATCCCCCATATACTTAAAATGGAAAAAGTAGTTAAGTTTGACAATTCACCAGAATTCAACGAATCAAGATCGCCACTTTTTTATTAAATTCTGAGGTAGGGTATATTGTTTTTATCGTGTACACGAACTTTCAGAATGATTGAATTCCTAATTCAATACAAAAGTCGAATCGGTGTTAATTGTTAGTAGGGCATGTTTTTGCCACTTCAAAAATTCATTACTAATTTTTAAAAAATCGTTGACACTTTTTGAAGGTGTTTTGTCATAGTGGACGGTTCAAACTAAGTTGAATTTGAATATCGAGAAAAAATATGTATTATCTCTCCATAATTTTTAATTTGAATAATCCCCCATTTACTTAACATGGGAAAAGTAGTTAAGTTTGATAATTCACCAGGATTCAACGAATCAAGATCATCACTTTTTGATTAAATTCTGAGGTAGGGTATATGGTTTTTATCATGTACACAAACTTTCAGAATGATTGAATTCCTAACTCAATACAAAAATTGAATCGGTGTTCATTGTTAGTGGGGCATGTTTTTGCCAATTCAGAAATTCATAATTAATTTTTAAAAAATTGTTGACACTTTTTGAACGTATTTTCTCATAGAGGATGGTTCAAATTAAGTTGAATTTGAATATCGAGAAAAAATATGTATTATCTCTCCATATTTTTGAATTTCAACTATCCCCCATATACATGGGAAAAGTAGTTAAGTTTGATAATTCACCAGAATTCAACGAATCAAGATCGCCACTTTTTGATTAAACTCTGAGGTAGGGTATATTGTTTTCATCATGTACACGAACTTTCAGAATGATTGATTTCCTAATTCAATACAAAAGTCGAATCGGTGTTAATTGTTAGTGGGGCATGTTTTTGCCACTTCAGAAATTCATAACTAATTTTTAAAAAATCGTTGACACTATTTAAACATTTTTTCTCATAGAAAATAGTTCAAATTAAGTTGAATTTGAATAACGAAAAAAAATAATTATTATCTCTCCTTATTTTTGAATTTGAACAATCCCCCTATTTAGTTAACATCTGAAAAGTAGTTAAGTTTGATAATTCACCAGAATACAACGAATCGAGATCGCCACTTTTTGATTAAACTCTGAGGTAGTGTGTATTGTTCCTATTATGTATACGCACTTTCAGAATGATTGAATTCCTAATTCAATACAAAAGTTGAATCGGTGTTCGCTGCTAGTATGGCATGTGGTTGCCACTTCAAAAACTCATAACCAATTTTTAAAAAACTGTAGACACTTTTTGAACGTGTGATGGTTCAAATTAAGTTGAATTTGAATAACGAGAAAAAATAAGTATTATCTCTCCTTATTTTTGAACTTGAACTATCCCCCATATACTTAACATGGGAAAAGTAGTTAAAATTGATAATTAACAAAAATTCAACGAATCAAGATCGCCACTTTTTGATTAAACTCTGAGGTCGGGTATATTGTTTTTATCATGTACACGAACTTTCAGAATGATTGAATTCCTAATTCAATACAATAGTCGAATCGGTGTTAATTGTTAGTGGGGCATGATTTTGCCACTTCAAAAATTCATAACTAATTTTTAAAAAATCGTTGTCACTTTTTAAACGTGTTTTCTCATAGAAGACAGTTCAAATTAAGTTGAATTTGAATAACGAGAAAAAATAAGTATTATCTCTCCTTATTTTTGAATTTGAACTATCCCCCATATACTTAACATGGGAAAAGTAGTTAAGTTTGATAATTCACCAGGATTCACCGAATCAAGATCATCACTTTTTGATTAAAGTCTGAGGTAGGGTATATTGTTTTATCATGTACACGCACTTTCAGAAAGATTGATATCCTAATTTAATACAAAATTCGAATCGGTGTTCATTGTTAGTGGGGCATGTTTTTGCCACTTCAGAAATTCATAATTAATTTTTAAAAAAATCATTGACATTTTTTGAACTGTTTTCTCATAGAAGATGGTTCAAATTAAGTTGAATTTGGATATCGAGAAAAAATATGTATAATCTCTCCTTATTTTTGAATTTGAACTATCCCCCGTATACTTAACATGGGAAAAGTAGTTAAGTTTAATAATTCAACAGAATGAAATGAATCGAATTCGCCACTTTTTTATTGAACTCTGAGGTAGGGTATATTGTTCTCATCATGTACACGCACTTTCAAAATGATTGAATTCCTGATTCAATACAAAAGTTGAATCGGTGTTCGCTGCTAGTATGGCATATGGTTGCCACTTCAAAAATTCATAACTAATTTTTAAAAAACTGTAGACACTTTTAGAACGTGTGACGGTTCAAATTAAGTTGAATTTGAATAACGAGAAAAAATATGAATTATCTCTCCTAATTTTTGAACTTGAACTATCCCCCATATACTTAACGTGGGAAAAGTAGTTAAGTTTGATAATTCACCAGAACTCAACGAATCAGTATCGCCACTTTTTGATTGAACTCTGAGGTAGGGTATATTGTTTAAATCATGAACCCGCTCTTTCAGAATGATTGAATTCCTAACTCAATACAAAAATTGAATCGGTGTTCGTTGTTAGTGGGGCATGTTTTTGCCACTTCAGAAATTCATAATTAATTTTTAAAAAATCGTTGACACTTTTTGAACGTGTTTTCTCATAGAAGATGGTTCAAATTAAGTTGAATTTGAATATCGAGAAAAAATATGTATAATCTCTCCATATTTTTGAATTTGAACTATCCCCCATATACTTAAAATGGAAAAAGTAGTTAAGTTTGATAATTCAACAGAATTCAATGAATTGAGATTGCCACTTTATTATTAAACTCTGAGGTAGGGTATATTGTTCTTATCATGTACACGCACTTTCAGAATGATTGATATCCTAATTGAATACAAAATTCGAATCGGTGTTCATTGTTAGTTGGGCATGTTTTTGCCACTTCAAAATTTTATAACTAATTTTTAAAAAATCGTTGACACTTTTTAAACGTGTTTTCTTATGGAGGACAGTTCAAATTAAGTTGAATTTGAATAACGAGAAATAATATGTATTATCTCTCCTTTTTTTTGAATTTGAACTATCCCCCATATACTTAACATGGGAAAAGTACTTAAGTTTGATAATTCACCAGGATTCAACGAATCAAGAGCATCACTTTTTGATTAAAGTCTGAGATAGGGTATATTGTTTTTATCATGTACACGCACTTTCAGAATGATTGATATCCTAATTCAATACAAAATTTGAATCGGTGTTCATTGTTAGTGGGGCATGTTTTTGCCACTTCCAAATTTCATAACTAATTTTTAAAAAATCGTTGACAATTTTTAAACGTGTTTTCTTATGGAGGACAGTTCAAATTATGTTGAATTTGAATAACGAGAAATAATATGTATTATCTCTCCTTTTTTTTTGAATTTGAACTATCCCCCATATACTTAACATGGGAAAAGTAATTAAGTTTGATAATTCACCAGGATTCAACGAATCAAGATCATCACTTTTTGATTAAAGTCTGAGGTAGGGTATATTGTTTTTATCATGTACACGCACTTTCAGAATGATTGATATCCTAATTCAATACAAATGTTGAATCGGTGTTCGTTGTTAGTGGGGCATGTTTTTGCCACTTCAGAAATTCATAAATAATTTTTAAAAAATCGTTGACACTTTTTGAAGGTGTTTTGTCATAGAGGACGGTTCAAACTAAGTTTAATATGAATAACGAGAAAAAATATGTATTATCTTTCTTTTTTTTTTTTGAATTTGAACTATCCCCATATAATTAACATGGGAAAAGTAGTTAAGTTTGATAATTCACAAAAATTCAACGAATCAAGATCGCCAATTTTTGATTAAACTCTGAGGTAGGGTATATTGTTTTTATCATGTACACGAACTTTCAGAATGATTGATATCCTAATTCAATACAAAATTCAAATCGGTGTTCATTGTTAGTGGGGCAGGTTTTTGCCACTTCAGAAATTCATAATTAATTTTTAAAAAATCGTTGACACTTTTTGAACGTTTTTTCTCATAGAAGATGGTTCAAATTAAGTTGAATTTGAATATCGAGAAAAAATATGTATTATCTCTCCATATTTTTGAATTTGAACTATCCCCCATATACATGGGAAAAGTAGTTAAGTTTGATAATTCACCAGAATTCAACGAATCAAGATCGCCACTTTTTGATTAAACTCTGAGGTAGGGTATATTGTTCTCATCATGTACACGCACTTTCAAAATGATTGAATTCCTAATTCAATACAAAAGTTGAATCGGTGTTCGCTGCTAGTATGGCATGTGGTTGCCATTCCAAAAATTCATAACTAATTTTTAAAAAAACTGTAGACACTTTTAGAACGTGTGACGGTTCAAATTAAGTTGAATTTGAATAACGAGAAAAAATATGAATTATCTCTCCTAATTTTTGAACTTGAACTATCCCCCATTTACTTAACGTGGGAAAAGTAGTTAAGTTTAATAATTCACCAGAACTCAACGAATCTATATCGCCACTTTTTGATTGAACTCTGAGGTAGGGTATATTGTTTTAATCATGAACCCGCACTTTCAGAATGATTGAATTCCTAACTCAATACAAAAATTGAATCGGTGTTCGTTGTTAGTGGGGCATGTTTTTGCCACTTCAGAAATTCATAATTAATTTTTAAAAAATCGTTGATACTTTTTGAACGTGTTTTCTCATAGAAAATGGTTCAAATTAAGTTGTATTTGAATATTGAGAAAAAATATGTATAATCTCTCCTTATTTTTGAATTTGAACTATCCCCCGTATACTTAACATGGGAAAAGTAGTTAAGTTTGATAATTCACCAGAACTCAACGAATCAGGATCGCCACTTTTTGATTGAACTCTGAGGTAGGGTATATTGTTTTAATCATGAACCCGCACTTTCAGAATGATTGAATTTCTAACTCAATACAAAAATTGAATCGTTGTTCGTTGTTAGGTGGGCATGTTTTTGCCAATTCAGAAATTCATAATTAATTTTTAAAATATCGTTGACACTTTTTGAACGTGTTTTCACATAGAGGATGGTTCAAATTAAGTTGAATTTGAATATCGAGAAAAAAATATATATTATCTCTTCATATTTTTGAATTTGAACTATCCCCCATATACAATGGAAAAGTAGTTAAGTTTGATAATTCAACAGAATTCAATGAATTGAGATTGAAACTTTTTTATTAAACTCTGAGGTAGGGTATATTGTTCTTATCATGTACACGCACCTTCAGAATGATTGAATTCCTAATTCAATACAAATGTTGAATCGGTGTTCGTTGTTAGTGGGGCATGTTTTTGCCACTTCAGAAATTCATAAATAATTTTTAAAAAATCGTTGACACGTTTTGAAGGTGTTTTGTCATAGAGGACGGTTCAAACTATGTTGAATTTGAATTTCGAGAAAAATATGTATTATCTCTCCATATTTTTGAATTTGAACTATCCCCCATATACTTAACGTGGGAAAAGTAATTAAGTTTGATAATTCACCAGAACTCAACGAATTAGGATCGCCACGTTTTGATTGAACTCTGAGGTAGGGTATATTGTTTTAATCATAAACCCGCACTTTCAGAATGATTGAATTCTTAACTCAATAAAAAATTGAATCGGTGTTCGTTGTTAGTGGGGCATGTTTTTGCCAATTTAGAAATTCATAATTAATTTTTAAAAAATCGTTGACACTTTTTGAACATGTTGTCACATTGAGGATGGTTCAAATTAAGTTGAATTTGAATATCGAGAAAAAATATGTATTATCTCTCCATATTTTTGAATTTGAACTATCCCCCATATACATGGGAAAAGTAGTTAAGTTTGATAATTCACCAGAATTCAACGAATCAAGATCGCCACTTTTTGATTAAACTCTGAGGTAGGGTATATTGTTTTTATCGTGTACACGAACTTTCAGAATGATTGAATTCCTAATTCAATACAAAAGTCGAATCGGTGTTAATTGTTAGTGGGGCATGTTTTTGCCACTTCAAAAATTCATAACTAATTTTTAAAAAATCGTTGACACTTTTTGAAGGTGTTTTGTCATAGAGGATGGTTCAAATTAAGTTGAATTTGAATATCGAGAAAAAATATGTATTATCTCTCCATATTTTTGAATTTGAACTATCCCCCATTTACTTAACATGGGAAAAGTAGTTAAGTTTGATAATTCACCAGGATTCAACGAATCAAGATCATCACTTTTTGATTAAATTCTGAGGTAGGGTATATTGTTTTTATCATGTACACGAACTTTCAGAATGATTGAATTCCTAACTCAATACAAAAATTGAATCGGTGTTCGTTGTTAGTGGGACATGTTTTTGTCAATTCAGAAATTCATAATTAATTTTTAAAAAATCGTTGACACTTTTTGAACGTGTTTTCTCATAGAGGATGGTTCAAATTAAGTTGAATTTGAATATCGAGAAAAAATATGTATTATCTCTCCATATTTTTGAATTTCAACTATCCCCCATATACATGGGAAAAGTAGTTAAGTTTGATAATTCACCAGAATTCAACGAATCAAGATCGCCACTTTTTGATTAAACTCTGAGGTAGGGTATATTGTTTTTATCATGTACACGAACTTTCAGAATGATTGATTTCCTAATTCAATACAAAAGTCGAATCGGTGTTAATTGTTAGTGGGGCATGTTTTTGCCACTTCAACAATTCATAACTAATTTTTAAAAAATCGTTGACACTTTTTAAACTTTTTTTTTCATAGAAAATAGTTCAAATTAAGTTGAATTTGAATAACGAAAAAAAATAATTATTATCTCTCCTTATTTTTGAATTTGAACAATCCCCCTATTTAGTTAACATCTGAAAAGTAGTTAAGTTTGATAATTCACCAGAATACAACGAATCGAGATCGCCACTTTTTGATTAAACTCTGAGGTAGTGTGTATTGTTTCTATTATGTATTCGCACTTTCAGAATGATTGAATTCCTAATTCAATACAAAAGTTGAATCGGTGTTCGCTGCTAGTATGGCATGTGGTTGCCACTTCAAAAACTCATAACCAATTTTTAAAAAACTGTAGACACTTTTTGAACGTGTGACGGTTCAAATTAAGTTGAATTTGAATATCGAGAAATAATATGTATTATCTCTCCATATTTTTTAATTTGAACTATCCCCCATATACTTAAAATGGAAAAAGTAGTTAAGTTTGATAATTCAACAGAATTCAATGAATTGAGATTGCCACTTTATTATTAAACTCTGAGGTAGGGTATATTGTTTTTATCATGTACACGCACTTTCAGAATGATTGAATTCCTAATGCAATACAAATGTTGAATCGGTGTTCGTTGTTAGTGGGGCATGTTTTTGCCACTTCAGAAATTCATAAATAACTTTTAAAAAATCGTTGACACTTTTTGAAGGTGTTTTGTCATAGAGGACGGTTCAAAATAAGTTGAATTTGAATATCGAGAAAAATATGTATTATCTCTCCATATTTTTGAATTTCAACTATCCCCCATATACATGGGAAAAGTAGTTAAGTTTGATAATTCACCAGAATTCAACGAATCAAGATCGCTATATTTTGATTAAACTCTGAGGTAGGGTATATTGTTTTAATCATGTACAGGAACTTTCAGAATTATTGATTTATTAATTCAATACAAAAGTCGAATCGGTGTTAATTGTTATTGGGGCATGTTTTTGCCACTTCAAAAAATCATAACTAATTTTTAAAAAATCGTTGACACTTTTTAAACGTTTTTTCTCATAGAAAATAGTTCAAATTAAGTTGCATTTGAATAACGAGAAAAAATAAGTATTATCTCTCCTTATTTTTGAACTTGAACTATCCCCCATATACTTAACATGGAAAAAGTAGTTAAAATTGATAATTAACAAAAATTCAACGAATCAAGATCGCCACTTTTTGATTAAACTCTGAGGTAGGGTATATTGTTTTTATCATGTACACGAACTTTCAGAATGATTGAATTCCTAACTCAATACAAAAATTGAATCGGTGTTCGTTGTTAGTGGGGCATGTTTTTGCCACTTCAGAAATTCATAAATAATTTTTAAAAAATCGTTGACACTTTTTGAAGGTGTTTTGTCATAGAGGATGGTTCAAACTAAGTTGAATTTGAATTTCGAGAAAAAAATGTATTATCTCTCCATATTTTTCAATTTGAACTGTCCCCCATATACTTAACATGGGAAAAGTAGTTAAGTTTGATAATTCACCAGGATTCAACGAATCAAGATCATCACTTTTTGATTAAAGTCTGAGGTAGGGTATATTGTTTAAATCATGTACACGAACTTTCAGAATGATTGAATTCCTAATTCAATACAAAAGTCGAATCGGTGTTAATTGTTAGTGGGGCATGTTTTTGCCACTTTAAAAATTCATAACTAATTTTTAAAAAATCGTTGAACTTTTTAAACGTGTTTTCTCATAGGAAACAGTTCAAATTAAGTTGAATTTGAATAACGAAAAAAAATAAGTATTATCTCTCCTTATTTTTGAATTTGAACTATCCCCCGTATACTTAACATGGGAAAAGAAGTTAAGTTTGATAATTCAACAGGATTCAACGAATCAAGATCATCAATTTTTGATTAATGTCTGAGGTAGGGTATATTGTTTTTATCATGTACACGCAATTTCAGAAGGATTGATATCTTAATTCAATACAAAATTCGAATCGGTGTTCATTGTTAGTGGGGCATGTTTTTGCCACTTCCAAATTTCATAACTAATTTTTAAAAAATTGTTGACACTTTTTAAACGTGTTTTCTTATGGAGGACAGTTCAAATTAAGTTAAATTTGAATAACGAGAAATAATATGTATTATCTCTCCTTTTTTTTGAATTTGAACTATCCCCCATATACTTAACATGGGAAAAGTAATATAAGTTTGATAATTCACCAGGATTCAACGAATCAAGAGCATCACTTTTTAATTAAAGTCTGAGGTAGGGTATATTGTTTTTATCATGTACACGCACTTTCAGATTGATTGATATCCTAATTCAATACAAAATTCGAATCGGTGTTCATTGTTAGTGGGCATGTTTTTGCCACTTCAAAATTTCATAACTAATTTTTAAAATATCGTTGACACTTTTTAAACGTGTTTTCTTATAGAAGACAGTTCAAATTAAATTGAATTTGAATAACGAGAAAAAATATGTATTATCTCTCCTTTTTTTTTGAATTTGAACTATCCCCCATATATTTAACATGGGAAAAGTAGTTAAGTTTGATAATTCACAATAATTCAACGAATCAAGATCGCCACTTTTTGATTAAACTCTGAGGTAGGGTATATTGTTTTTATCATGTACACGAACTTTCAGAATGATTGATATCCTAATTCAATACAAAATTCGAATCGGTGTTCATTGTTAGTGGGGCGTGTTTTTGCCACTTCAGAAATTCATAATTAATTTTTAAAAAATCGTTGACACTTTTTGAACGTGTTTTCTCATAGAAGATGGTTCAAATTAAGTTTAATTTGAATATCGAGAAAAAATGTGTTTAATCTCTCCATATTTTTTAATTTGAACTATCCCCCTTATACTTAAAATGGAAAAAGTAGTTAAGTTTGATAATTCAACAGAATTCAATGAATTGAGATTGCCACTTTATTATTAAACTCTGAGGTAGGGTATATTGTTCTTATCATGTACACGCACTTTCAGAATGATTGAATTCCTAATTCAATACAAATGTTGAATCGGTGTTCGTTGTTAGTGGGCCATGTTTTTGCCATTCAGAAATTCATAAATAATTTTAAAAAAATCGTTGACACTTTTTGAAGGTGTTTTGTCATAGAGGACGGTTCAAACTAAGTTGAATTTGAATATCGAGAAAATATATGTATTATCTCTCCATATTTTTGAATTTGAACTATCCCCCATATACTTAACATGGGAAAAGTAGTTAAGTTTGATAATTCACCAGGATTCAACGAATCAAGATCATCACTTTTTGATTAATGTCTAAGGTAGGGTATATTGTTTTTATCATGTACACGCACTTTCAGAATAATTGATATCCTAATTCAATACAAAATTCGAATCGGTGTTCATTGTTAGTGGGGCATGTTTTTGCCACTTCCAAATTTCATAACTAATTTTTAAAAAATCGTTGACACTTTTTAAACGTGTTTTCTTATAGAAGACAGTTCAAATTAAATTGAATTTGAATAACGAGAAAAAATATGTATTATCTCTCCTTTTTTTTTGAATTTGAACTATCCCCCATATATTTAACATGGGAAAAGTAGTTAAGTTTGATAATTCACAATAATTCAACGAATCAAGATCGCCACTTTTTGATTAAACTCTGAGGTAGGGTATATTGTTTTTATCATGTACACGAACTTTCAGAATGATTGATATCCTAATTCAATACAAAATTCGAATCGGTGTTCATTGTTAGTGGGGCGTGTTTTTGCCACTTCAGAAATTCATAATTAATTTTTAAAAAATCGTTGACACTTTTTGAACGTGTTTTCTCATAGAAGATGGTTCAAATTAAGTTTAATTTGAATATCGAGAAAAAATGTGTTTAATCTCTCCTTATTTTTGAATTTGAAATATCCCCCGTATACTTAACATAGGAAAAGTAGTTAAGTTTGATAATTCAACAGAATGAAATGAGTCGAAATCGGCACTTTTTTATTGAACTCTGAGGTAGGGTATATTGTTCTCATCATGTACACGCACTTTCAAAATGATTGAATTCCTAATTCAATACAAAAGCTGAATCGGTGTTCGCTGCTAGTATGGCATGTGGTTGCCAGTTCAAAAATTCATAACTAATTTTTAAAAAACTGTAGACACTTTTAGAACGTGTGACGGTTCAAATTAGGTTGAATTTGTATAACGAGAATAAATATGAATTATCTCACCTAATTTTTGAACTTGAACTATCCCCCATATACTTAACGTGGGAAAAGTAGTTAAGTTTGATAATTCACCAGAACTCAACGAATCAGTAACGCCACTTTTTGATTGAACTCTGAGGTAGGGTATATTGTTTTAATCATGAACCCGCACTTTCAGAATGATTGAATTCCTAACTCAATACAAAAATTGAATCGGTGTTCGTTGTTAGTGGGGCATGTTTTTGCCACTTCAGAAATTCATAATTAGTTTTTAAAAAATCGTTGACACTTTTTGAACGTGTTTTCTCATAGAAGATGGTTCAAATTAAGTTGAATTTGAATATCGAGAAAAAATATGTATAATCTCTCCATATTTTTGAATTTGAACTATCCCCCTTATACTTAAAATGGAAAAAGTAGTTAAGTTTGATAATTCAACAGAATTCAATGAATTGAGATTGCCACTTTATTATTAAACTCTGAGGTAGGGTATATTGTTCTTATCATGTACACGCACTTTCAGAATGATTGAATTCCTAATTCAATACAAATGTTGAATCGGTGTTCGTTGTTAGTGGGCCATGTTTTTGCCATTCAGAAATTCATAAATAATTTTAAAAAAATCGTTGACACTTTTTGAAGGTGTTTTGTCATAGAGGACGGTTCAAACTAAGTTGAATTTGAATATCGAGAAAATATATGTATTATCTCTCCATATTTTTGAATTTGAACTATCCCCCATATACTTAACATGGGAAAAGTAGTTAAGTTTGATAATTCACCAGGATTCAACGAATCAAGATCATCACTTTTTGATTAATGTCTAAGGTAGGGTATATTGTTTTTATCATGTACACGCACTTTCAGAATAATTGATATCCTAATTCAATACAAAATTCGAATCGGTGTTCATTGTTAGTGGGGCATGTTTTTGCCACTTCCAAATTTCATAACTAATTTTTAAAAAATCGTTGACACTTTTTAAACGTGTTTTCTTATGGAGGACATTTCAAATTAAGTTGAATTTCAATAACGAGAAATAATATGTATTATCTCTCCTTTTTTTTTGAATTTGAACTATCCCTCATATACTTAACATAGGAAAAGTAATATAAGTTTGATAATTCACCAGGATCAACGAATCAAGAGCATCACTTTTTAATTAAAGTCTGAGGTAGGGTATATTGTTTTTATCATGTACACGCACTTTCAGATTGATTGATATCCTAATTCAATACAAAATTCGAATCGGTGTTCATTGTTAGTGGGCATGTTTTTGCCACTTCAAAATTTCATAACTAATTTTTAAAAAATCGTTGACACTTTTTAAACGTGTTTTCTTATAGAAGACAGTTCAAATTAAATTGAATTTGAATAACGAGAAAAAATATGTATTATCTCTCCTTTTTTTTTGAATTTGAACTATCCCCCATATATTTAACATGGGAAAAGTAGTTAAGTTTGATAATTCACAAAAATTCAACGAATCAAGATCGCCACTTTTTGATTAAACTCTGAGGTAGGGTATATTGTTTTTATCATGTACACGAACTTTCAGAATGATTGATATCCTAATTCAATACAAAATTCGAATCGGTGTTCATTGTTAGTGGGGCGTGTTTTTGCCACTTCAGAAATTCATAATTAATTTTTAAAAAATCGTTGACACTTTTTGAACGTGTTTTCTCATAGAAGATGGTTCAAATTAAGTTTAATTTGAATATCAAGAAAAAATGTGTTTAATCTCTCCTTATTTTTGAATTTGAACTATCCCCCGTATACTTAACATAGGAAAAGTAGTTAAGTTTGATAATTCAACAGAATGAAATGAGTCGAAATCGGCACTTTTTTATTGAACTCTGAGGTAGGGTATATTGTTCTCATCATGTACACGCACTTTCAAAATGATTGAATTCCTAATTCAATACAAAAGCTGAATCGGTGTTCGCTGCTAGTATGGCATGTGGTTGCCAGTTCAAAAATTCATAACTAATTTTTAAAAAACTGTAGACACTTTTAGAACGTGTGACGGTTCAAATTAGGTTGAATTTGTATAACGAGAATAAATATGAATTATCTCTCCTAATTTTTGAACTTGAACTATCCCCCATATACTTAACGTGGGAAAAGTAGTTAATTTTGATAATTCACCAGAACTCAACGAATCAGTATCGCCACTTTTTGATTGAACTCTGAGGTAGGGTATATTGTTTTAATCATGAACCCGCACTTTCAGAATGATTGAATTCCTAACTCAATACAAAAATTGAATCGGTGTTCGTTGTTAGTGGGGCATGTTTTTGCCACTTCAGAAATTCATAATTAATTTTTAAAAAATCGTTGACACTTTTTGAACGTGTTTTCTCATAGAAGATGGTTCAAATTAAGTTGAATTTGAATATCGAGAAAAAATATGTATAATCTCTCCATATTTTTGAATTTGAACTATCCCCCTTATACTTAAAATGGAAAAAGTAGTTAAGTTTGATAATTCAACAGAATTCAATGAATTGAGATTGCCACTTTATTATTAAACTCTGAGGTAGGGTATATTGTTCTTATCATGTACACGCACTTTCAGAATGATTGAATTCCTAATTCAATACAAATGTTGAATCGGTGTTCGTTGTTAGTGGGCCATGTTTTTGCCATTCAGAAATTCATAAATAATTTTTAAAAAATCGTTGACACTTTTTGAACGTGTTTTCTCATAGAAGATGGTTCAAATTAAGTTTAATTTGAATATCAAGAAAAAATGTGTTTAATCTCTCCTTATTTTTGAATTTGAACTATCCCCCGTATACTTAACATGGGAAAAGTAGTTAAGTTTGATAATTCAACAGAATGAAATGAGTCGAAATCGGCACTTTTTTATTGAACTCTGAGGTAGGGTATATTGTTCTCATCATGTACACGCACTTTCAAAATGATTGAATTCCTAATTCAATACAAAAGCTGAATCGGTGTTCGCTGCTAGTATGGCATGTGGTTGCCAGTTCAAAAATTCATAACTAATTTTTAAAAAACTGTAGACACTTTTAGAACGTGTGACGGTTCAAATTAGGTTGAATTTGTATAACGAGAATAAATATGAATTATCTCTCCTAATTTTTGAACTTGAACTATCCCCCATATACTTAACGTGGGAAAAGTAGTTAATTTTGATAATTCACCAGAACTCAACGAATCAGTATCGCCACTTTTTGATTGAACTCTGAGGTAGGGTATATTGTTTTAATCATGAACCCGCACTTTCAGAATGATTGAATTCCTAACTCAATACAAAAATTGAATCGGTGTTCGTTGTTAGTGGGGCATGTTTTTGCCACTTCAGAAATTCATAATTAATTTTTAAAAAATCGTTGACACTTTTTGAACGTGTTTTCTCATAGAAGATGGTTCAAATTAAGTTGAATTTGAATATCGAGAAAAAATATGTATAATCTCTCCATATTTTTTAATTTGAACTATCCCCCATATACTTAAAATGGAAAAAGTAGTTAAGTTTGATAATTCAACAGAATTCAATGAATTGAGATTGCCACTTTATTATTAAACTCTGAGGTAGGGTATATTGTTTTTATCATGTACACGCACTTTCAGAATGATTGAATTCCTAATGCAATACAAATGTTGAATCGGTGTTCGTTGTTAGTGGGGCATGTTTTTGCCACTTCAGAAATTCATAAATAACTTTTAAAAAATCGTTGACACTTTTTGAAGGTGTTTTGTCATAGAGGACGGTTCAAAATAAGTTGAATTTGAATATCGAGAAAAATATGTATTATCTCTCCATATTTTTGAATTTCAACTATCCCCCATATACATGGGAAAAGTAGTTAAGTTTGATAATTCACCAGAATTCAACGAATCAAGATCGCTATATTTTGATTAAACTCTGAGGTAGGGTATATTGTTTTAATCATGTACAGGAACTTTCAGAATTATTGATTTATTAATTCAATACAAAAGTCGAATCGGTGTTAATTGTTATTGGGGCATGTTTTTGCCACTTCAAAAAATCATAACTAATTTTTAAAAAATCGTTGACACTTTTTAAACGTTTTTTCTCATAGAAAATAGTTCAAATTAAGTTGCATTTGAATAACGAGAAAAAATAAGTATTATCTCTCCTTATTTTTGAACTTGAACTATCCCCCATATACTTAACATGGAAAAAGTAGTTAAAATTGATAATTAACAAAAATTCAACGAATCAAGATCGCCACTTTTTGATTAAACTCTGAGGTAGGGTATATTGTTTTTATCATGTACACGAACTTTCAGAATGATTGAATTCCTAACTCAATACAAAAATTGAATCGGTGTTCGTTGTTAGTGGGGCATGTTTTTGCCACTTCAGAAATTCATAAATAATTTTTAAAAAATCGTTGACACTTTTTGAAGGTGTTTTGTCATAGAGGATGGTTCAAACTAAGTTGAATTTGAATTTCGAGAAAAAAATGTATTATCTCTCCATATTTTTCAATTTGAACTGTCCCCCATATACTTAACATGGGAAAAGTAGTTAAGTTTGATAATTCACCAGGATTCAACGAATCAAGATCATCACTTTTTGATTAAAGTCTGAGGTAGGGTATATTGTTTAAATCATGTACACGAACTTTCAGAATGATTGAATTCCTAATTCAATACAAAAGTCGAATCGGTGTTAATTGTTAGTGGGGCATGTTTTTGCCACTTTAAAAATTCATAACTAATTTTTAAAAAATCGTTGAACTTTTTAAACGTGTTTTCTCATAGGAAACAGTTCAAATTAAGTTGAATTTGAATAACGAAAAAAAATAAGTATTATCTCTCCTTATTTTTGAATTTGAACTATCCCCCGTATACTTAACATGGGAAAAGAAGTTAAGTTTGATAATTCAACAGGATTCAACGAATCAAGATTATCAATTTTTGATTAATGTCTGAGGTAGGGTATATTGTTTTTATCATGTACAAGCAATTTCAGAAGGATTGATATCTTAATTCAATACAAAATTCGAATCGGTGTTCATTGTTAGTGGGGCATGTTTTTGCCACTTCCAAATTTCATAACTAATTTTTAAAAAATTGTTGACACTTTTTAAACGTGTTTTCTTATGGAGGACAGTTCAAATTAAGTTAAATTTGAATAACGAGAAATAATATGTATTATCTCTCCTTTTTTTTGAATTTGAACTATCCCCCATATACTTAACATGGGAAAAGTAATATAAGTTTGATAATTCACCAGGATTCAACGAATCAAGAGCATCACTTTTTAATTAAAGTCTGAGGTAGGGTATATTGTTTTTATCATGTACACGCACTTTCAGATTGATTGATATCCTAATTCAATACAAAATTCGAATCGGTGTTCATTGTTAGTGGGCATGTTTTTGCCACTTCAAAATTTCATAACTAATTTTTAAAAAATCGTTGACACTTTTTAAACGTGTTTTCTTATAGAAGACAGTTCAAATTAAATTGAATTTGAATAACGAGAAAAAATATGTATTATCTCTCCTTTTTTTTTGAATTTGAACTATCCCCCATATATTTAACATGGGAAAAGTAGTTAAGTTTGATAATTCACAATAATTCAACGAATCAAGATCGCCACTTTTTGATTAAACTCTGAGGTAGGGTATATTGTTTTTATCATGTACACGAACTTTCAGAATGATTGATATCCTAATTCAATACAAAATTCGAATCGGTGTTCATTGTTAGTGGGGCGTGTTTTTGCCACTTCAGAAATTCATAATTAATTTTTAAAAAATCGTTGACACTTTTTGAACGTGTTTTCTCATAGAAGATGGTTCAAATTAAGTTTAATTTGAATATCGAGAAAAAATGTGTTTAATCTCTCCATATTTTTTAATTTGAACTATCCCCCTTATACTTAAAATGGAAAAAGTAGTTAAGTTTGATAATTCAACAGAATTCAATGAATTGAGATTGCCACTTTATTATTAAACTCTGAGGTAGGGTATATTGTTCTTATCATGTACACGCACTTTCAGAATGATTGAATTCCTAATTCAATACAAATGTTGAATCGGTGTTCGTTGTTAGTGGGCCATGTTTTTGCCATTCAGAAATTCATAAATAATTTTAAAAAAATCGTTGACACTTTTTGAAGGTGTTTTGTCATAGAGGACGGTTCAAACTAAGTTGAATTTGAATATCGAGAAAATATATGTATTATCTCTCCATATTTTTGAATTTGAACTATCCCCCATATACTTAACATGGGAAAAGTAGTTAAGTTTGATAATTCACCAGGATTCAACGAATCAAGATCATCACTTTTTGATTAATGTCTAAGGTAGGGTATATTGTTTTTATCATGTACACGCACTTTCAGAATAATTGATATCCTAATTCAATACAAAATTCGAATCGGTGTTCATTGTTAGTGGGGCATGTTTTTGCCACTTCCAAATTTCATAACTAATTTTTAAAAAATCGTTGACACTTTTTAAACGTGTTTTCTTATAGAAGACAGTTCAAATTAAATTGAATTTGAATAACGAGAAAAAATATGTATTATCTCTCCTTTTTTTTTGAATTTGAACTATCCCCCATATATTTAACATGGGAAAAGTAGTTAAGTTTGATAATTCACAATAATTCAACGAATCAAGATCGCCACTTTTTGATTAAACTCTGAGGTAGGGTATATTGTTTTTATCATGTACACGAACTTTCAGAATGATTGATATCCTAATTCAATACAAAATTCGAATCGGTGTTCATTGTTAGTGGGGCGTGTTTTTGCCACTTCAGAAATTCATAATTAATTTTTAAAAAATCGTTGACACTTTTTGAACGTGTTTTCTCATAGAAGATGGTTCAAATTAAGTTTAATTTGAATATCGAGAAAAAATGTGTTTAATCTCTCCTTATTTTTGAATTTGAAATATCCCCCGTATACTTAACATAGGAAAAGTAGTTAAGTTTGATAATTCAACAGAATGAAATGAGTCGAAATCGGCACTTTTTTATTGAACTCTGAGGTAGGGTATATTGTTCTCATCATGTACACGCACTTTCAAAATGATTGAATTCCTAATTCAATACAAAAGCTGAATCGGTGTTCGCTGCTAGTATGGCATGTGGTTGCCAGTTCAAAAATTCATAACTAATTTTTAAAAAACTGTAGACACTTTTAGAACGTGTGACGGTTCAAATTAGGTTGAATTTGTATAACGAGAATAAATATGAATTATCTCTCCTAATTTTTGAACTTGAACTATCCCCCATATACTTAACGTGGGAAAAGTAGTTAAGTTTGATAATTCACCAGAACTCAACGAATCAGTAACGCCACTTTTTGATTGAACTCTGAGGTAGGGTATATTGTTTTAATCATGAACCCGCACTTTCAGAATGATTGAATTCCTAACTCAATACAAAAATTGAATCGGTGTTCGTTGTTAGTGGGGCATGTTTTTGCCACTTCAGAAATTCATAATTAGTTTTTAAAAAATCGTTGACACTTTTTGAACGTGTTTTCTCATAGAAGATGGTTCAAATTAAGTTGAATTTGAATATCGAGAAAAAATATGTATAATCTCTCCATATTTTTGAATTTGAACTATCCATCTTATACTTAAAATGGAAAAAGTAGTTAAGTTTGATAATTCAACAGAATTCAATGAATTGAGATTGCCACTTTATTATTAAACTCTGAGGTAGGGTATATTGTTCTTATCATGTACACGCACTTTCAGAATGATTGAATTCCTAATTCAATACAAATGTTGAATCGGTGTTCGTTGTTAGTGGGCCATGTTTTTGCCATTCAGAAATTCATAAATAATTTTAAAAAAATCGTTGACACTTTTTGAAGGTGTTTTGTCATAGAGGACGGTTCAAACTAAGTTGAATTTGAATATCGAGAAAATATATGTATTATTTCTCCATATTTTTGAATTTGAACTATCCCCCATATACTTAACATGGGAAAAGTAGTTAAGTTTGATAATTCACCAGGATTCAACGAATCAAGATCATCACTTTTTGATTAATGTCTAAGGTAGGGTATATTGTTTTTATCATGTACACGCACTTTCAGAATAATTGATATCCTAATTCAATACAAAATTCGAATCGGTGTTCATTGTTAGTGGGGCATGTTTTTGCCACTTCCAAATTTCATAACTAATTTTTAAAAAATCGTTGACACTTTTTAAACGTGTTTTCTTATGGAGGACATTTCAAATTAAGTTGAATTTCAATAACGAGAAATAATATGTATTATCTCTCCTTTTTTTTTGAATTTGAACTATCCCCCATATACTTAACATAGGAAAAGTAATATAAGTTTGATAATTCACCAGGATCAACGAATCAAGAGCATCACTTTTTAATTAAAGTCTGAGGTAGGGTATATTGTTTTTATCATGTACACGCACTTTCAGATTGATTGATATCCTAATTCAATACAAAATTCGAATCGGTGTTCATTGTTAGTGGGCATGTTTTTGCCACTTCAAAATTTCATAACTAATTTTTAAAAAATCGTTGACACTTTTTAAACGTGTTTTCTTATAGAAGACAGTTCAAAATTAAATTGAATTTGAATAACGAGAAAAAATATGTATTATCTCTCCTTTTTTTTTGAATTTGAACTATCCCCCATATATTTAACATGGGAAAAGTAGTTAAGTTTGATAATTCACAAAAATTCAACGAATCAAGATCGCCACTTTTTGATTAAACTCTGAGGTAGGGTATATTGTTTTTATCATGTACACGAACTTTCAGAATGATTGATATCCTAATTCAATACAAAATTCGAATCGGTGTTCATTGTTAGTGGGGCGTGTTTTTGCCACTTCAGAAATTCATAATTAATTTTTAAAAAATCGTTGACACTTTTTGAACGTGTTTTCTCATAGAAGATGGTTCAAATTAAGTTTAATTTGAATATCAAGAAAAAATGTGTTTAATCTCTCCTTATTTTTGAATTTGAACTATCCCCCGTATACTTAACATAGGAAAAGTAGTTAAGTTTGATAATTCAACAGAATGAAATGAGTCGAAATCGGCACTTTTTTATTGAACTCTGAGGTAGGGTATATTGTTCTCATCATGTACACGCACTTTCAAAATGATTGAATTCCTAATTCAATACAAAAGCTGAATCGGTGTTCGCTGCTAGTATGGCATGTGGTTGCCAGTTCAAAAATTCATAACTAATTTTTAAAAAACTGTAGACACTTTTAGAACGTGTGACGGTTCAAATTAGGTTGAATTTGTATAACGAGAATAAATATGAATTATCTCTCCTAATTTTTGAACTTGAACTATCCCCCATATACTTAACGTGGGAAAAGTAGTTAATTTTGATAATTCACCAGAACTCAACGAATCAGTATCGCCACTTTTTGATTGAACTCTGAGGTAGGGTATATTGTTTTAATCATGAACCCGCACTTTCAGAATGATTGAATTCCTAACTCAATACAAAAATTGAATCGGTGTTCGTTGTTAGTGGGGCATGTTTTTGCCACTTCAGAAATTCATAATTAATTTTTAAAAAATCGTTGACACTTTTTGAACGTGTTTTCTCATAGAAGATGGTTCAAATTAAGTTGAATTTGAATATCGAGAAAAAATATGTATAATCTCTCCATATTTTTGAATTTGAACTATCCCCCTTATACTTAAAATGGAAAAAGTAGTTAAGTTTGATAATTCAACAGAATTCAATGAATTGAGATTGCCACTTTATTATTAAACTCTGAGGTAGGGTATATTGTTCTTATCATGTACACGCACTTTCAGAATGATTGAATTCCTAATTCAATACAAATGTTGAATCGGTGTTCGTTGTTAGTGGGCCATGTTTTTGCCATTCAGAAATTCATAAATAATTTTTAAAAAATCGTTGACACTTTTTGAACGTGTTTTCTCATAGAAGATGGTTCAAATTAAGTTTAATTTGAATATCAAGAAAAAATGTGTTTAATCTCTCCTTATTTTTGAATTTGAACTATCCCCCGTATACTTAACATGGGAAAAGTAGTTAAGTTTGATAATTCAACAGAATGAAATGAGTCGAAATCGGCACTTTTTTATTGAACTCTGAGGTAGGGTATATTGTTCTCATCATGTACACGCACTTTCAAAATGATTGAATTCCTAATTCAATACAAAAGCTGAATCGGTGTTCGCTGCTAGTATGGCATGTGGTTGCCAGTTCAAAAATTCATAACTAATTTTTAAAAAACTGTAGACACTTTTAGAACGTGTGACGGTTCAAATTAGGTTGAATTTGTATAACGAGAATAAATATGAATTATCTCTCCTAATTTTTGAACTTGAACTATCCCCCATATACTTAACGTGGGAAAAGTAGTTAATTTTGATAATTCACCAGAACTCAACGAATCAGTATCGCCACTTTTTGATTGAACTCTGAGGTAGGGTATATTGTTTTAATCATGAACCCGCACTTTCAGAATGATTGAATTCCTAACTCAATACAAAAATTGAATCGGTGTTCGTTGTTAGTGGGGCATGTTTTTGCCACTTCAGAAATTCATAATTAATTTTTAAAAAATCGTTGACACTTTTTGAACGTGTTTTCTCATAGAAGATGGTTCAAATTAAGTTGAATTTGAATATCGAGAAAAAATATGTATAATCTCTCCATATTTTTGAATTTGAACTATCCCCCTTATACTTAAAATGGAAAAAGTAGTTAAGTTTGATAATTCAACAGAATTCAATGAATTGCGATTGCCACTTTATTATTAAACTCTGAGGTAGGGTATATTGTTCTTATCATGTACACGCACTTTCAGAATGATTGAATTCCTAATTCAATACAAATGTTGAATCGGTGTTCGTTGTTAGTGGGCCATGTTTTTGCCATTCAGAAATTCATAAATAATTTTAAAAAAATCGTTGACACTTTTTGAAGGTGTTTTGTCATAGAGGACGGTTCAAACTAAGTTGAATTTGAATATCGAGAAAATATATGTATTATCTCTCCATATTTTTGAATTTGAACTATCCCCCATATACTTAACATGGGAAAAGTAGTTAAGTTTGATAATTCACCAGGATTCAACGAATCAAGATCATCACTTTTTGATTAATGTCTAAGGTAGGGTATATTGTTTTTATCATGTACACGCACTTTCAGAATAATTGATATCCTAATTCAATACAAAATTCGAATCGGTGTTCATTGTTAGTGGGGCATGTTTTTGCCACTTCCAAATTTCATAACTAATTTTTAAAAAATCGTTGACACTTTTTAAACGTGTTTTCTTATGGAGGACATTTCAAATTAAGTTGAATTTCAATAACGAGAAATAATATGAATTATCTCTCCTTTTTTTTTGAATTTGAACTATCCCCCATATACTTAACATAGGAAAAGTAATATAAGTTTGATAATTCACCAGGATTCAACGAATCAAGAGCATCACTTTTTAATTAAAGTCTGAGGTAGGGTATATTGTTTTTATCATGTACACGCACTTTCAGATTGATTGATATCCTAATTCAATACAAAATTCGAATCGGTGTTCATTGTTAGTGGGCATGTTTTTGCCACTTCAAAATTTCATAACTAATTTTTAAAAAATCGTTGACACTTTTTAAACGTGTTTTCTTATAGAAGACAGTTCAAATTAAATTGAATTTGAATAACGAGAAAAAATATGTATTATCTCTCCTTTTTTTTTGAATTTGAACTATCCCCCATATATTTAACATGGGAAAAGTAGTTAAGTTTGATAATTCACAAAAATTCAACGAATCAAGATCGCCACTTTTTGATTAAACTCTGAGGTAGGGTATATTGTTTTTATCATGTACACGAACTTTCAGAATGATTGATATCCTAATTCAATACAAAATTCGAATCGGTGTTCATTGTTAGTGGGGCGTGTTTTTGCCACTTCAGAAATTCATAATTAATTTTTAAAAAATCGTTGACACTTTTTGAACGTGTTTTCTCATAGAAGATGGTTCAAATTAAGTTTAATTTGAATATCGAGAAAAAATGTGTTTAATCTCTCCTTATTTTTGAATTTGAACTATCCCCCGTATACTTAACATGGGAAAAGTAGTTAAGTTTGATAATTCAACAGAATGAAATGAGTCGAAATCGGCACTTTTTTATTGAACTCTGAGGTAGGGTATATTGTTCTCATCATGTACACGCACTTTCAAAATGATTGAATTCCTAATTCAATACAAAAGCTGAATCGGTGTTCGCTGCTAGTATGTCATGTGGTTGCCACTTCAGAAATTCATAATTAATTTTTAAAAAATCGTTGAAACTTTTTGAACAAGTTTTCTCATAGAAGATGGTTCAAATTAAGTTGTATTTAAATATCGAGAAAAAATATGTATAATCTCTCCATATTTTTGAATTTGAACGATCCCCCATATACTTAAAATGGAAAAAGTAGTTAAGTTTGATAATTCAACAGAATTCAATGAATTTCGATTGCAACTTTTTTATTAAACTCTGAGGTAGGGTATATTGTTCTTATCATGTACACGCACTTTCAGAATGATTGAATTCCTAATTCAATACAAATGTTGAATCGGTGTTCGTTTCTAGTGGGGCATGTTTTTGCCACTTCAGAAATTCATAAATAATTTTTAAAAAATCGTTGACACTTTTTGAAGGTGTTTTGTCATAGAGGATGGTTCAAACTAAGTTGAATTTGAATTTCGTAAAAATATGTATTATCTCTCCATATTTTTGAATTTGAACTATCCCCCATATACTGAACATGGGAAAAGTAGTTAAGTTTGATAATTCACCAGGATTCAACGAATCAAGATCATCACTTTTTGATTATAGTCTGAGGTAGGGTATATTGTTTTAATCTTGTACATGAACTTTCAGAATGATTGAATTCCTAATTCAATACAAAAGTCGAATCGGTGTTAATTGTTAGTGGGGCATGTTTTTGCCACTTTAAAAATTCATAACTAATTTTTAAAAAATCGTTAAACTTTTTAAACGTGTTTTCTCATAGAAAACAGTTCAAATTAAGTTGAATTTGAAAAACGAAAAAAATAATATTATCTCTCCTTATTTTTGAATTTAAATCATCCCCCTTTTTAGTTAACATCTGAAAAGTAGTTAAGTTTGATAATTCACCAGAATTCAACGAATTGAGATCGCCACTTTTTGATTAAACTCTGAGGTAGAGTGTATTGTTCCTATTATGTATACGCTCTTTCAGAATGATTGAATTCCTAATTCAATACAAAAGTTGAATCGGTGTTCACTGCTAGTATGGCATGTGGTTGCCACTTCAAAAATTCATAACTAATTTTTAAAAAAACCGTAGACACTTTTTGAACGTGTGACGGTTCAAATTAAGTTGAATTTTAAATAACGAGAAAAAATATGTATTATCTCTCCTAATTTTTGAACTTGAACTATCCCCCATATACTTAACGTGGGAAAAGTAATTAAGTTTGACAATTCACCAGAACTCAACGAATCAGGATCGCCACTTTTTAATTGAACTCTGAGATAGGGAATATTGTTTTAATCATAAGCCCGCACTTTCAGAATGATTGAATTCCTAACTCAATACAAAAATTGAATCGGTGTTCGTTGTTAGTGGGGCATGTTTTTGCCACTTCAAAAATTCATAACTAATTTTTAAAAAAATCGTTTACACTTTTTGAAGGTGTTTTGTCATAGTGGACGGTTCAAACTAAGTTGAATTTGAATATCGAGAAAAAATATGTATTATCTCTCCATATTTTTGAATTTGAACTATCCCCCATTTACTTAACATGGGAAAAGTAGTTAAGTTTGATAATTCACCAGGATTCAACGAATCAAGATCGCCACTATATGATTAAACTCTGAGGTAGGGTATATTGTTTTTATCGTGTACACGAACTTTCAGAATGATTGAATTCCTAATTCAATACAAAAGTCGAATCGGTGTTAATTGTTAGTGGGGCATGTTTTTGCCACTTCAAAAATTCATAACTAATTTTTAAAAAAATCGTTTACACTTTTTGAAGGTGTTTTGTCATAGTGGACGATTCAAACTAACTTGAATTTGAATATCGAGAAAAAATATGTATTATCTCTCCATATTTTTGAATTTGAACTATCCCCCATTTACTTAACATGGGAAAAGTAGTTAAGTTTGATAATTCACCAGGATTCAACGAATCAAGATCGCCACTATATGATTAAACTCTGAGGTAGGGTATATTGTTTTTATCATGTACACGCACTTTCAGAATGATTGAATTCCTAATTCAATACAATAGTCGAATCGGAATTAATTGTTAGTGGGGCATGTTTTTGAAACTTCAAAAATTCATAACTAATTTTTAAAAAATCGTCGTCACTTTTTAAACGTGTTTTCTCATAGAAGACAGTTCAAATTAAGTTGAATTTGAATAACGAGAAAAAATAAGTATTATCTCTCCTTATTTCTGAATTTGAACTATCCCCCTATATAGTTAACATCTGAAAAGTAGTTAAGTTTGATAATTCACCAGAATTCAACTAATCGAGATCGCCTCATTTTGATTAAACTCTGAGGTAGAGTGTATTGTTCCTATTATGTATACGCTCTTTCAGAATGATTGAATTCCTAATTCAATACAAATGTTGAATCGGTGTTCACTGCTAGTATGGCATGTGGTTGCCACTTCAAAAATTCATAACTAATTTTTAAAAAAACCGTAGACACTTTTTGAACGTGTGACGGTTCAAATTAAGTTGAATTTTAAATAACGAGAAAAAATATGTATTATCTCTCCTAATTTTTGAACTTGAACTATCCCCCATATACTTAACGTGGGAAAAGTAATTAACTTTGACAATTCACCAGAACTCAACGAATCAGGATCGCCACTTTTTAATTGAACTCTGAGATAGGGAATATTGTTTTAATCATAAGCCCGCACTTTCAGAATGATTGAATTCCTAACTCAATACAAAAATTGAATCGGTGTTCGTTGTTAGTGGGGCATGTTTTTGCCACTTCAAAAATTCATAACTAATTTTTAAAAAAATCTTTTACACTTTTTGAAGGTGTTTTGTCATAGTGGACGGTTCAAACTAAGTTGAATTTGAATATCGAGAAAAAATATGTATTATCTCTCCATGTTTTTGAATTTGAACTATCCCCCATTTACTTAACATGGGAAAAGTAGTTAAGTTTGATAATTCACCAGGATTCAACGAATCAAGATCGCCACTATATGATTAAACTCTGAGGTAGGGTATATTTTTTTTATCGTGTACACGAACTTTCAGAATGATTGAATTCCTAATTCAATACAAAAGTCGAATCGGTGTTAATTGTTAGTGGGGCATGTTTTTGCCACTTCAAAAATTCTTAACTAATTTTTAAAAAAATCGTTTACACTTTTTGAAGGTGTTTTGTCATAGTGGACGATTCAAACTAACTTGAATTTGAATATCGAGAATAAATATGTATTATCTCTCCATATTTTTGAATTTGAACTATCCCCCATTTACTTAACATGGGAAAAGTAGTTAAGTTTGATAATTCACCAGGATTCAACGAATCAAGATCGCCACTATATGATTAAACTCTGAGGTAGGGTATATTATTTTATCATGTACACGCACTTTCAGAATGATTGAATTCCTAATTCAATACAATAGTCGAATCGGAATTAATTGTTAGTGGGGCATGTTTTTGAAACTTCAAAATTTCATAACTAATTTTTAAAAAATCGTCGTCACTTTTTAAACGTGTTTTCTCATAGAAGACAGTTCAAATTAAGTTGAATTTGAATAACGAGAAAAAATAAGTATTATCTCTCCTTATTTCTGAATTTGAACTATCCCCCTATATAGTTAACATCTGAAAAGTAGTTAAGTTTGATAATTCACCAGAATTCAACTAATCGAGATCGCCTCATTTTGATTAAACTCTGAGGTAGGGTGTATTGTTCCTATTATGTACACGCACTTTCAGAATGTTTGAATTCCTAATTCATTACAAAAGTTGACTCTGTGTTCGTTGCTAATGGGGCATGTGTTTACCACATCAAAAATTAATAACTAATTTTTAAAAAATCGTTGACACTTTTTGAACGTGTTTTCTAATAGAGGACGGTTCAAATTAAGTTGAATTTGAATAACGAGAAAAAATAAGTATTATCTCTCCGTATTTTTGAATTTGTACTATCCCCCATATACTTAACATGGGAAAAGTAGTTAAGTTTGATAATTGAACAGAATGAAATGAATCGAGATCGCCACTTTTTTATTGAACTCTGAGGTAGGGTATATTGTTCTCATCATGTACACGCACTTTCAGAATGATTGAATTTCTAATTCAATACAAAAGTTGAATAATAATAATAATAATAATAATATATTTATTAGACCAACTGGTTGTACAAAAAACAACAGGATCACGTCAGTATATAACTAAAACTACAACAGTTACATAAACAAAACAAAAAAACATACATTATAAACAAAAAAATAACACATTAATTTAATGTGTAGAGCAATTAACAATTTACAGATAGTGGAGTAATGACATTCCCACTAATCTTATTGCTAAAGTATGAATTAACTGAATAAAACTCTTTATCAATAAATATCTTATTTAAACAATTTTTAAACATGTTATCATTATCAATGTTTCTAACATTAGATGGCAAAAAATCATACATTTTTGCCGTCTGATAAAAACTGCTCTTTTCAAACTGCGCAGAACTGTGTTTTTCTATCATAACTTTATCTTTATTTCTTGTATTATACATGTGTACATTATTACATCTAAACAGATCAGGATTTTTGCGCCTGAACATGCAGCAGTTTAAAATATACAATGAGGGTAAAGTTAAGATATTTAAACGTTTGAAATGTGAGACACAAGAAACACCCTTCTTAAAACGAAGGATCGTCCTTAATGCTCGTTTCTGAAGTATAAAGAGTCTATTCATATGAACGGGATAACTTCCCCAAAAAATAATATAATAAGCAAGATGCGAATATATATATGAATAATATATCGTAAACAAAGACTCTTGAGATACATGATCTCTAATACTAAATAAAATAAAAATGGCCCAAATAATCTTCTTACAGATCGCATCTATAAGCGTTGTCCAGTCCAAAGTTTCATCAATATAGATACCCAAAAATTTACTACAACTTACTTTTTCAATTGATTTACCTAAGATTTTTATTAAATAACTTTTGTTTGGTGGATTTCGAGAAGAATGAAATTGAACAAATACCGTCTTCTCTTTATTTCGCTATTCGAAATACTAGCAGCGAATCGGTGTTCGCTGCTAGTATGGCATGTGGTTGCCACTTCAAAAATTCATAACTAATTTTTAAAAAACTGTAGAAACTTTTTGAACGTGTGACGGTTCAAATTAAGTTGAATTTGAATAACGAGAAAAAATAAGTATTATCTCTCCTTATTTTTGATCTTGAACTATCCCCCATATACTTAACATGGGAAAAGTAGTTAAAATTGATAATTAACAAAAATTCAACGAATCAAGATCTCCACTTGTTGATTAAACTCTGAGGTAGGGTATATTGTTTTTATCATGTACATGAACTTTCAGAATGATTGAATTCCTAATTCAATACAATAGTCGAATCTATGTTAATTGTTAGTGGGGCATGTTTTTGCCACTTCAAAATTTCATAACTAATTTTTAAAAAATCGTTGACACTTTTTAAACGTGTTTTCTTATAGAGGACAGTTCAAATTAAGTTGAATTTGATTAACGAGAAAAAATATGTATTATCTCTCCTTATTTTTGAATTTGAACTATCCCCAGTATACTTAACATGGGAAAAGTAGTTAAGTTTGGTAATTCAACATAATGAAATGAATCGAGATCTCCACTTTTTTATTGAACTCTGAGGTAGGGTATATTGTTCTCATCATGTACACGCACTTTCAGAATGATTGAATTCCTAATTCAATACAATAGTCGAATCGGTGTAAATTGTTAGTGGGGCATGTTTTTGCCACTTCAAAAATTCATAACTAATTTTTAAAAACTGTAGACACTTTTTGAACGTGTGATGGTTCAAATTAAGTTGAATTTGAATAACGAGAAAAAATAAGTATTATCTCTCCTTATTTTTGAACTTGAACTATCCCCCATATACTTAACGTGGTAAAAGTAGTTAATTTTGATAATTCACCAGAACTCAACGAATCAGGATCGCCACTTTTTGATTGAACTCTGAGGTAGGGTATATTGTTTTAATCATGAACCCGCACTTTCAGAATGATTGAATTCCTAATTCAATACAAATGTTGAATCGGTGTTCGTTGTTAGTGGGGCATGTTTTTGCCACTTCAAAAATTCATAACTAATTTTTAAAAAATCGTTGACACTTTTTAAACGTGTTTTCTCATAGAAGACAGTTCAAATTAAGTTGAATTTGAATAACGAGAAAAAATAAGTATTAACTCTCCTTATTTTTGATCTTGAACTATCCCCCATATACTTAACATGGGAAAAGTAGTTAAATTTGATAATTCACCAGAATTCAACGAATCGAGATCGCCACTTTTTGATTAAACTCTGAGGTAGGGTGTATTGTTCCTATTATGTACACGCACTTTCAGAATGATCGAAATCCTAATTTAATACAAAAGTTGACTCTGTGTTCGTTGCTAATGGGGCATGTGTTTGCCACATCAAAAATTCATAACTAATTTTTAAAAAATCTTTGACACTTTTTGAACGTGTTTTCTCATAGAGGACGGTTCAAATTAAGTTGAATTTGAAAAACGAGAAAAAATAAGTATTATCTCTCCTTATTTTTGAATTTGAACTATCCCCAGTATACTTAACATGGGAAAAGTAGTTAAGTTTGATAATTCAACATAATGAAATGAATCGAGATCTCCGCTTTTTTATTGAACTCAGAGGTAGATAATATTGTTCTCATCATGTACACGCACTTTCAGAATGATTGAATTCCTAATTCAATACAATAGTCGAATCGGTGTTAATTGTTAGTGGGGCATGTTTTTGCCACTTCAAAAATTCATAACTAATTTTTAAAAAACTGTAGACACTTTTTGAACGTGTGACGGTTCAAATTAAGTTGAATTTGAATAACGAGAAAAAATAAGTATTATCTCTCCTTATTTTTGAACTTGAACTATCCCCCATATACTTAACATGGGAAAAGTAGTTAAAATTGATAAGTAACAAAAATTCAACGAAACAAGATCTCCACTTTTTGATTAAACTCTGAGGTAGGGTATATTGTTTTTATCATGTACACGAACTTTCAGAATGATTGAATTCCTAATTCAATACAATAGTCGAATCGGTGTTAATTGTTAGTGGGGCATGTTTTTGCCACTTCAAAAATTCATAACTAATTTTTAAAAAATCGTTGACACTTTTTAAACGTGTTTTCTTATAGAGGACAGTTCAAATTAAGTTGAATTTGATTAACGAGAAAAAATATGTATTATCTCTCCTTATTTTTGAATTTGAACTATCCCCCTATATAGTTAACATCTGAAAAGTAGTTAAGTTTGATAATTCACCAGAATTCAACTAATCGAGATCGTCACTCTTTGATTAAACTCTGAGGTAGGGTGTATTGTTTCTATTACGTATACGCACTTTCAGAATGATTAAATTCCTAATTCAATACAAAAGTTGACTCTGTGTTCGCTGCTAATGGGGCATGTGTTTGCCACTTCAAAACATCATAACTAATTTTTAAAAAATCTTTGACACTTTTTGAACGTGTTTTCTCATAGAGGACGGTTCAAATTAAGTTGAATTTGAATAACGAGAAAAAATAAGTATTATCTCTCCTTATTTTTGAATTTGAACTATCCCCCGTATACTTAACATGGGAAAAGTAGTTAAGTTTGATAATTCAACAGGATGAAATGAATCGAGATCGCCACTTTTTTATTGAACTCTGAGGTAGGGTATATTGTTCTCATCATGTACACGCACTTTCAAAATGATTGAATTCCTAATTCAATATAAAAATTGAATCGGTGTTCGCTGCTAGTATGGCATGTGGTTGCCACTTCAAAAATTCATAACTAAATTTTAAAAAACTGTAGACACTATTTGAACGTGTGACGGTTCAAATTAAGTTGAATTTGAATAACGAGAAAAAATATGAATTAACTCTCCTAATTTTTGAACTTGAACTATTGCCCATATACTTAACGTGGTAAAAGTAGTTAATTTTGATAATTCACCAGAACTCAACGAATCAGGATCGCCACTTTTTGATTGAACTCTGAGGTAGGGTATATTGTTTTAATCATGAACCCGCACTTTCAGAATGATTGAATTCCTAATTCAATACAAATGTTGAATCGGTGTTCGTTGTTAGTGGGGCATGTTTTTGCCACTTCAGAAATTCATAAATAATTTTTAAAAAATCGTTGACACTTTTTGAAGGTGTTTTGTCATAGAGGACGGTTCAAACTAAGTTGAATTTGAATATCGAAAAAAAAAATTTGTATTATCTCTCCATATTTTTGAATTTGAACTATCTCCCATATACTTAACATGGGAAAAGTAGTTAAGTTTGATAATTCACCAGGATTCAACGAATCAAGATCATCACTTTTTGATTAAAGTCTGAGGTAGGGTATATTGTTTTTATCATGTACACGCACTTTCAGAATGATTGATATCCTAATTCAATACAAAATTCGAATCGGTGTTCATTGTTAGTGGGGCATGTTTTTGCCACTTCAAAATTTCATAACTAATTTTTAAAAAATCGTTGACACTTTTTAAACGTGTTTTCTTATAGAGGACAGTTCAAATTAAGTTGAATTTGATTAACGAGAAAAAATATGTATTATCTCTCCTTATTTTTGAATTTGAACTATCCCTCATATACTTAACATGGGAAAAGTAGTTAAGTTTGATAATTCACAAAAATTCAACGAATCAAGATCGCCACTTTTTGATTAAAGTCTGAGGTAGGGTATATTGTTTTTATCATGTACACGCACTTTCAGAATGATTGATATCCTAATTCAATACAAATGTTGAATCGGTGTTCGTTGATAGTGGGGCATGTTTTTGCCACTTCAAAATTTCATAACTAATTTTTAAAAAATCGTTGACACTTTTTAAACGTGTTTTCTTATAGAGGACAGTTCAAATTAAGTTGAATTTGATTAACGAGAAAAAATAAGTATTATCTCTCCTTATTTTTGAATTTGAACTATCCCCCATATATTTAACATGGGAAAAGTAGTTAAGTTTGATAATTCACAAAAATTCAACGAATCAAGATCGCCAATTTTTGATTAAACTCTAAGGTAAGGTATATTGTTTTTATCATGTACACGAACTTTCAGAATGATTGAATTCCTAATTCAATACAAAAGTCGAAACGGTGTTAATTGTTAGTGGGGCATGTTTTTGCCACTTCAAAAATTCATAACTAAATTTTATAAAATCGTTGACACTTTTTAAACGTGTTTTCTCATAGAAAACAGTTCAAATTAATTTGAATTTGAATAACGAAAATAAAATAGGTATTATCTCTCCTTATTTTTTAATTTGAACTATCCCCCTATATAGTTAACATCTGAAAAGTAGTTAAGTTTGATAATTCACCAGAATTCAACGAATCGAGATCGCCACTTTTTGATTAAACTCTGAGGTAGGGTGTATTGTTCCTATTATGTACACGCACTTTCAGAATGATCGAAATCCTAATTTAATACAAAAGTTGACTCTGTGTTCGTTGCTAATGGGGCATGTGTTTGCCACATCAAAAATTCATAACTAATTTTTAAAAAATCTTTGACACTTTTTGAACGTGTTTTCTCATAGAGGACGGTTCAAATGAAGTTGAATTTGAAAATCGAGAAAAAATAAGTATTATCTCTTCTTATTTTTGAATTTGAACTATCCCCAGTATACTTAACATGGGAAAAGTAGTTAAGTTTGATAATTCACCAGGATTCAACGAATCTAGATCATCACTTTTTGATTAATGTCTGAGGTAGGGTATATTGTTTTTATCATGTACACGCACTTTCAAAATGATTGAATTCCTAATTCAATACAAAATTCGAATCGGTGTTCATTGTTAGTGGGGCATGTTTTTGCCACTTCAAAATTTCATAACTAATTTTTAAAAAATCGATTACACTTTTTAAATGTGTTTTCTTATAGAGGACAGTTCAAATTAAGTTGAATTTGAATAACGAGAAAAAATATATACTATCTCTCCTTATTTTTGAATTTGAACTATCCCCCATATACTTAACATGGGAAAAGTAGTTAAGTTTGATAATTCACCAGGATTCAACGAATCAATATCATCACTTTTTGATTAAAGTCTGAGGTAGGGTATATTGTTTTTATCATGTACACGCACTTTCAGAATGATTGATATCCTAATTCAATACTAAATTCGAATTTGTGTTCATTGTTAGTGGGGCATGTTTTTACCACTTCAAAATTTCATAACTAATTTTTAAAAAATCGTTGACACTTTTTAAACGTGTTTTCTTATAGAGGACTGTTCAAATTAAGAAGAATTTGAATAACGAAAAAAAAATGTATTATCTCTCCTTATTTTTGAATTTGAACTATCCCCCATATATTTAACATGGGAAAAGTAGTTAATTTTGTTAATTCACAAAAATTCAACGAATCAAGATCGCCACTTTTTGATTAAACTCTGAGGTAGGGTATATTGTTTTTATCATGTACACGAACTTTCAGAATGATTGAATTCCTAATTCAATACAAGAGTCGAATCGGTGTTAATTGTTAGTGGGGCATGTTTTTGCCACTTCAAAAATTCATAACTAATTTTTAAAAAATCGTTGACACTTTTTGAAGATGTTTTGTCATAGAAGACGGTTCAAACTAAGTTGAATTTGAATATCGAGAAAAAATATGTATTATCTCTCCTTATTTTTTTAATTTAAACTATCCCCCGTATACTTAACATGGGAAAAGTAGTTACTTTTGATAATTCAACTGAATGAAATGAATCAAAATCGCCACTTTTTTATTGAACTCTGAGGTAGGGTATATTGTTCTCATCATGTACCCGCACTTTCAAAATGATTGAATTCCTAATTCAATACAAAAGTTGAATCGGTGTTCACTGCTAGTATGGCATGTGGTTGCCACTTCAAAAATTCATAACTAATTTTAAAAAACTGTAGACACTTTTAGAACGTACGTGTGACGGTTCAAATTAAGTTGAATTCTAATAACGAGAAAAAATATGAATTATCTCACCTAATTTTTGAACTTGAACTATCCCCCATATACTTAACGTGGGAAAAGTAGTTAAGTTTGATAATTCACCAGAACTCAACGAATCAGTATCGCCACTTTTTGATTGAACTCTGAGGTGGGATATATTGTTTTAATCATGAACCCGCACTTTCAGAATGATTGAATTCCTAACTCAATACAAAAATTGAATCGGTGTTCGTTGTTAGTCGGGCATGTTTTTGCCACTTCAGAAATTCATAACTAATTTTTAAAAAACCGTTGACACTTTTTGAACGTGTTTTCTCATAGAAGTCGGTTCAAATTAAGTTGAATTTGAATAACGAGAAAAAATATGTATTATCTCTCCATATTTTTGAATTTGAACTATCCTCCATATACTTAAAATGGAAAAAGTAGTTAAGTTTGATAATTCAACAGAATTCAATGAATCGAGATTGCCACTTTTTTATTAAACTCTGAGGTAGGGTATATTGTTCTTATCATGTACACGCACTTTCAGAATGATTGAATTTCAAATTAAATACAATTGTTGAATTGGTGTTCGTTGTTAGTGGGGCATGTTTTTGCCACTTCAGAAATTCATAACTAATTTTTAAAAAATCGTTGACACTTTTTGAAGGTGTTTTGTCATAGAGGATGGTTCAAATTAAGTTGAATTTGAATAACGAGAAAAAATATATACTATCTCTCCTTATTTTTGAATTTGAACTATCCCCCATATACTTAACATGGGAAAAGTAGTTAAGTTTGATAATTCACCAGGATTCAACGAATCAATATCATCACTTTTTGATTAAAGTCTGAGGTAGGGTATATTGTTTTTATCATGTACACGCACTTTCAGAATGATTGATATCCTAATTCAATACTAAATTCGAATTTGTGTTCATTGTTAGTGGGGCATGTTTTTACCACTTCAAAATTTCATAACTAATTTTTAAAAAATCGTTGACACTTTTTAAACGTGTTTTCTTATAGAGGACTGTTCAAATTAAGAAGAATTTGAATAACGAAAAAAAAAATGTATTATCTCTCCTTATTTTTGAATTTGAACTATCCCCCATATATTTAACATGGGAAAAGTAGTTAATTTTGTTAATTCACAAAAATTCAACGAATCAAGATCGCCACTTTTTGATTAAACTCTGAGGTAGGGTATATTGTTTTTATCATGTACACGAACTTTCAGAATGATTGAATTCCTAATTCAATACAAGAGTCGAATCGGTGTTAATTGTTAGTGGGGCATGTTTTTGCCACTTCAAAAATTCATAACTAATTTTTAAAAAATCGTTGACACTTTTTGAAGATGTTTTGTCATAGAAGACGGTTCAAACTAAGTTGAATTTGAATATCGAGAAAAAATATGTATTATCTCTCCTTATTTTTTTAATTTAAACTATCCCCCGTATACTTAACATGGGAAAAGTAGTTACTTTTGATAATTCAACTGAATGAAATGAATCAAAATCGCCACTTTTTTATTGAACTCTGAGGTAGGGTATATTGTTCTCATCATGTACCCGCACTTTCAAAATGATTGAATTCCTAATTCAATACAAAAGTTGAATCGGTGTTCACTGCTAGTATGGCATGTGGTTGCCACTTCAAAAATTCATAACTAATTTTAAAAAACTGTAGACACTTTTAGAACGTACGTGTGACGGTTCAAATTAAGTTGAATTCTAATAACGAGAAAAAATATGAATTATCTCACCTAATTTTTGAACTTGAACTATCCCCCATATACTTAACGTGGGAAAAGTAGTTAAGTTTGATAATTCACCAGAACTCAACGAATCAGTATCGCCACTTTTTGATTGAACTCTGAGGTGGGATATATTGTTTTAATCATGAACCCGCACTTTCAGAATGATTGAATTCCTAACTCAATACAAAAATTGAATCGGTGTTCGTTGTTAGTCGGGCATGTTTTTGCCACTTCAGAAATTCATAACTAATTTTTAAAAAACCGTTGACACTTTTTGAACGTGTTTTCTCATAGAAGTCGGTTCAAATTAAGTTGAATTTGAATAACGAGAAAAAATATGTATTATCTCTCCATATTTTTGAATTTGAACTATCCTCCATATACTTAAAATGGAAAAAGTAGTTAAGTTTGATAATTCAACAGAATTCAATGAATCGAGATTGCCACTTTTTTATTAAACTCCGAGGTAGGGTATATTGTTCTTATCATGTACACGCACTTTCAGAATGATTGAATTTCAAATTAAATACAATTGTTGAATTGGTGTTCGTTGTTAGTGGGGCATGTTTTTGCCACTTCAGAAATTCATAACTAATTTTTAAAAAATCGTTGACACTTTTTGAAGATGTTTTGTCATAGAGGATGGTTCAAATTAAGTTGAATTTGAATATCGAGAAAAAATATGTATTATCTCTCCTTATTTTTGAATTTGAACTATCCCCCGTATACATAACATGGGAAAAGTAGTTAAGTTTGATAATTCAACAGAATGAAATGAATCGAAATCGCCACTTTTTTATTGAACTCTGAGGTAGGGTATATTGTTCTCATCTTGTACACGCACTTTCAGAATGATTGAATTCCTAATTCAATACAAAAGTTGAATCGGTGTTCGCTGCTAGTATGGCATGTGGTTGCCACTTCAAAAATTCATAACTAATTTTTAAAAAACCGTAGACACTTTTTGAACGTGTGACGGTTCAAATTAAGTTGAATTTGAATAACGAGAAAAAATATGTATTATCTCTCCTAATTTTTGAAATTGAACTATCCCCCATATACTTAACGTGGGAAAAGTAGTTAAGTTTGATAATTCACCAGAATTCAATGAATCGAGATCGCCACTTTCTTATTGAACTCTTAGGTAGGGTATATTGTTCTAATCATGTACACGCACTTTCAGAATGATTGAATTCCTAATTCAATACAAAAGTTGAATTAGTGTTCGTTGCTAGTATGGCATGTGTTTGCCACTTCAAAAATTCATAACTAATTTTTAAAAAACCATTGACACTATTTGAACGTGTTCTCTCATAGAGGACGGTTCAAATTAAGTTGATTTTGAATAACGAGAAAAAATATATATAATCTCTCCATATTTTTGAATTTGAACTATCCCTCATATACTTAAAATGGAAAAAGTAGTTAAGTTTGATAATTCAACAGAATTCAATGAATTGAGATTGCCACTTTTTTATTAAACTCTGAGGTAGGGTATATTGTTCTTATCTTGTACACGCACTTTCAGATTGATTGAATTCCTAATTCAATACAAATGTTGAATCGGTGTTCGTTGATAGTGGGGCATGTTTTTGCCACTTCAGAAATTCATAAATAATTATTAAAAAATCGTTGACACTTTTTGAAGGTGTTTTGTCATAGAAGACGGTTCAAATTAAGTTGAATTTGAAGATCGAGAAAAAATATGTATTATCTCTCCATATTTTTGAATTTGAACTATCCCCCATATACTTAACATGAGAAAAGTAGTTAAGTTTGATAATTCACAAAAATTCAACGAATCAAGATCACCACTTTTTGATTAAAGTCTGAGGTAGGGTATATTGTTTTTATCGTGTACACGCACTTTCAGAATGATTAAATTCCTAATTCAACACAAAAGTCGAATCGGTATTAATTATTAGTGGGGCATGTTTTTGCCACTTCAAAAATTCATAACTAATTTTTAAAAAATCGTTGACATTTTTTAAACGTGTTTTCCCATAGAAGACAGTTCAAATTAAGTTGAATTTGAATAACGAGAAAAAATAAGTATTATCTCTCCTTATTTCTGAATTTGAACTATCCCCCTATATAGTTAACATCTGAAAAGTAGTTAAGTTTGATAATTCACCAGAATTCAACTAATCGAGATCGCCTCATTTTGATTAAACTCTGAGGTAGAGTGTATTGTTCCTATTATGTATACGCTCTTTCAGAATGATTGAATTCCTAATTCAATACAAATGTTGAATCGGTGTTCACTGCTAGTATGGCATGTGGTTGCCACTTCAAAAATTCATAACTAATTTTTAAAAAAACCGTAGACACTTTTTGAACGTGTGACGGTTCAAATTAAGTTGAATTTTAAATAACGAGAAAAAATATGTATTATCTCTCCTAATTTTTGAACTTGAACTATCCCCCATATACTTAACGTGGGAAAAGTAATTAAGTTTGACAATTCACCAGAACTCAACGAATCAGGATCGCCACTTTTTAATTGAACTCTGAGATAGGGAATATTGTTTTAATCATAAGCCCGCACTTTCAGAATGATTGAATTCCTAACTCAATACAAAAATTGAATCGGTGTTCGTTGTTAGTGGGGCATGTTTTTGCCACTTCAAAAATTCATAACTAATTTTTAAAAAAATCTTTTACACTTTTTGAAGGTGTTTTGTCATAGTGGACGGTTCAAACTAAGTTGAATTTGAATATCGAGAAAAAATATGTATTATCTCTCCATGTTTTTGAATTTGAACTATCCCCCATTTACTTAACATGGGAAAAGTAGTTAAGTTTGATAATTCACCAGGATTCAACGAATCAAGATCGCCACTATATGATTAAACTCTGAGGTAGGGTATATTGTTTTTATCGTGTACACGAACTTTCAGAATGATTGAATTCCTAATTCAATACAAAAGTCGAATCGGTGTTAATTGTTAGTGGGGCATGTTTTTGCCACTTCAAAAATTCTTAACTAATTTTTAAAAAAATCGTTTACACTTTTTGAAGGTGTTTTGTCATAGTGGACGATTCAAACTAACTTGAATTTGAATATCGAGAATAAATATGTATTATCTCTCCATATTTTTGAATTTGAACTATCCCCCATTTACTTAACATGGGAAAAGTAGTTAAGTTTGATAATTCACCAGGATTCAACGAATCAAGATCGCCACTATATGATTAAACTCTGAGGTAGGGTATATTGTTTTTATCATGTACACGCACTTTCAGAATGATTGAATTCCTAATTCAATACAATAGTCGAATCGGAATTAATTGTTAGTGGGGCATGTTTTTGAAACTTCAAAAATTCATAACTAATTTTTAAAAAATCGTCGTCACTTTTTAAACGTGTTTTCTCATAGAAGACAGTTCAAATTAAGTTGAATTTGAATAACGAGAAAAAATAAGTATTATCTCTCCTTATTTCTGAATTTGAACTATCCCCCTATATAGTTAACATCTGAAAAGAAGTTAAGTTTGATAATTCACCAGAATTCAACTAATCGAGATCGCCTCATTTTGATTAAACTCTGAGGTAGGGTGTATTGTTCCTATTATGTACACGCACTTTCAGAATGTTTGAATTCCTAATTCATTACAAAAGTTGACTCTGTGTTCGTTGCTAATGGGGCATGTGTTTACCACATCAAAAATTAATAACTAATTTTTAAAAAATCGTTGACACTTTTTGAACGTGTTTTCTAATAGAGGACGGTTCAAATTAAGTTGAATTTGAATAACGAGAAAAAATAAGTATTATCTCTCCGTATTTTTGAATTTGAACTATCCCCCATATACTTAACATGGGAAAAGTAGTTAAGTTTGATAATTGAACAGAATGAAATGAATCGAGATCGCCACTTTTTTATTGAACTCTGAGGTAGGGTATATTGTTCTCATCATGTACACGCACTTTCAGAATGATTGAATTTCTAATTCAATACAAAAGTTGAATAATAATAATAATAATAATAATATATTTATTAGACCAACTGGTTGTACAAAAAACAACAGGATCACGTCAGTATATAACTAAAACTACAACAGTTACATAAACAAAACAAAAAAACATACATTATAAACAAAAAAATAACACATTAATTTAATGTGTAGAGCAATTAACAATTTACAGATAGTGGAGTAATGACATTCCCACTAATCTTATTGCTAAAGTATGAATTAACTGAATAAAACTCTTTATCAATAAATATCTTATTTAAACAATTTTTAAACATGTTATCATTATCAATGTTTCTAACATTAGATGGCAAAAAATCATACATTTTTGCCGTCTGATAAAAACTGCTCTTTTCAAACTGCGCAGAACTGTGTTTTTCTATCATAACTTTATCTTTATTTCTTGTATTATACATGTGTACATTATTACATCTAAACAGATCAGGATTTTTGCGCCTGAACATGCAGCAGTTTAAAATATACAATGAGGGTAAAGTTAAGATATTTAAACGTTTGAAATGTGAGACACAAGAAACACCCTTCTTAAAACGAAGGATCGTCCTTAATGCTCGTTTCTGAAGTATAAAGAGTCTATTCATATGAACGGAATAACTTCCCCAAAAAATAATATAATAAGCAAGATGCGAATATATATATGAATAATATATCGTAAACAAAGACTCTTGAGATACATGATCTCTAATACTAAATAAAATAAAATTGGCCCAAATAATCTTCTTACAGATCGCATCTATAAGCGTTGTCCAGTCCAAAGTTTCATCAATATAGATACCCAAAAATTTACTACAACTTACTTTTTCAATTGATTTACCTAAGATTTTTATTAAATAACTTTTGTTTGGTGGATTTCGAGAAGAATGAAATTGAACAAATACCGTCTTCTCTTTATTTCGCTATTCGAAATACTAGCAGCAAATCGGTGTTCGCTGCTAGTATGGCATGTGGTTGCCACTTCAAAAATTCATAACTAATTTTTAAAAAACTGTAGACACTTTTTGAACGTGTGACGGTTCAAATTAAGTTGAATTTGAATAACGAGAAAAAATAAGTATTATCTCTCCTTATTTTTGATCTTGAACTATCCCCCATATACTTAACATGGGAAAAGTAGTTAAAATTGATAATTAACAAAAATTCAACGAATCAAGATCTCCACTTGTTGATTAAACTCTGAGGTAGGGTATATTGTTTTTATCATGTACATGAACTTTCAGAATGATTGAATTCCTAATTCAATACAATAGTCGAATCTATGTTAATTGTTAGTGGGGCATGTTTTTGCCACTTCAAAATTTCATAACTAATTTTTAAAAAATCGTTGACACTTTTTAAACGTGTTTTCTTATAGAGGACAGTTCAAAATAAGTTGAATTTGATTAACGAGAAAAAATATGTATTATCTCTCCTTATTTTTGAATTTGAACTATCCCCAGTATACTTAACATGGGAAAAGTAGTTAAGTTTGGTAATTCAACATAATGAAATGAATCGAGATCTCCACTTTTTTATTGAACTCTGAGGTAGGGTATATTGTTCTCATCATGTACACGCACTTTCAGAATGATTGAATTCCTAATTCAATACAATAGTCGAATCGGTGTAAATTGTTAGTGGGGCATGTTTTTGCCACTTCAAAAATTCATAACTAATTTTTAAAAACTGTAGACACTTTTTGAACGTGTGATGGTTCAAATTAAGTTGAATTTGAATAACGAGAAAAAATAAGTATTATCTCTCCTTATTTTTGAACTTGAACTATCCCCCATATACTTAACGTGGTAAAAGTAGTTAATTTTGATAATTCACCAGAACTCAACGAATCAGGATCGCCACTTTTTGATTGAACTCTGAGGTAGGGTATATTGTTTTAATCATGAACCCGCAGTTTCAGAATGATTGAATTCCTAATTCAATACAAATGTTGAATCGGTGTTCGTTGTTAGTGGGGCATGTTTTTGCCACTTCAAAAATTCATAACTAATTTTTAAAAAATCGTTGACACTTTTTAAACGTGTTTTCTCATAGAAGACAGTTCAAATTAAGTTGAATTTGAATAACGAGAAAAAATAAGTATTATCTCTCCTTATTTTTGATCTTGAACTATCCCCCATATACTTAACATGGGAAAAGTAGTTAAATTTGATAATTCACCAGAATTCAACGAATCGAGATCGCCACTTTTTGATTAAACTCTGAGGTAGGGTGTATTGTTCCTATTATGTACACGCACTTTCAGAATGATCGAAATCCTAATTTAATACAAAAGTTGACTCTGTGTTCGTTGCTAATGGGGCATGTGTTTGCCACATCAAAAATTCATAACTAATTTTTAAAAAATCTTTGACACTTTTTGAACGTGTTTTCTCATAGAGGACGGTTCAAATTAAGTTGAATTTGAAAAACGAGAAAAAATAAGTATAATCTCTCCTTATTTTTGAATTTGAACTATCCCCAGTATACTTAACATGGGAAAAGTAGTTAAGTTTGATAATTCAACATAATGAAATGAATCGAGATCTCCGCTTTTTTATTGAACTCAGAGGTAGGGTATATTGTTCTCATCATGTACACGCACTTTCAGAATGATTGAATTCCTAATTCAATACAATAGTCGAATCGGTGTTAATTGTTAGTGGGGCATGTTTTTGCCATTTCAAAAATTCATAACTAATTTTTAAAAAACTGTAGACACTTTTTGAACGTGTGACGGTTCAAATTAAGTTGAATTTGAATAACGAGAAAAAATAAGTATTATCTCTCCTTATTTTTGAACTTGAACTATCCCCCATATACTTAACATGGGAAAAGTAGTTAAAATTGATAAGTAACAAAAATTCAACGAAACAAGATCTCCACTTTTTGATTAAACTCTGAGGTAGGGTATATTGTTTTTATCATGTACACGAACTTTCAGAATGATTGAATTCCTAATTCAATACAATAGTCGAATCGGTGTTAATTGTTAGTGGGGCATGTTTTTGCCACTTCAAAAATTCATAACTAATTTTTAAAAAATCGTTAACACTTTTTAAACGTGTTTTCTCATAGAAGACAGTTCAAATTAAGTTGAATTTAAATAACGAGAAAAAATAAGTATTATATCTCCTTATTTTTTAATTTGAACTATCCCCCTATATAGTTAACATCTGAAAAGTAGTTAAGTTTGATAATTCACCAGAATTCAACTAATCGAGATCGTCACTCTTTGATTAAACTCTGAGGTAGGGTGTATTGTTTCTATTACGTATACGCACTTTCAGAATGATTAAATTCCTAATTCAATACAAAAGTTGACTCTGTGTTCGCTGCTAATGGGGCATGTGTTTGCCACTTCAAAACATCATAACTAATTTTTAAAAAATCTTTGACACTTTTTGATCGTGTTTTCTCATAGAGGACGGTTCAAATTAAGTTGAATTTGAATAACGAGAAAAAATAAGTATTATCTCTCCTTATTTTTGAATTTGAACTATCCCCCGTATACTTAACATGGGAAAAGTAGTTAAGTTTGATAATTCAACAGGATGAAATGAATCGAGATCGCCACTTTTTTATTGAACTCTGAGGTAGGGTATATTGTTCTCATCATGTACACGCACTTTCAAAATGATTGAATTCCTAATTCAATATAAAAATTGAATCGGTGTTCGCTGCTAGTATGGCATGTGGTTGCCACTTCAAAAATTCATAACTAAATTTTAAAAAACTGTAGACACTATTTGAACGTGTGACGGTTCAAATTAAGTTGAATTTGAATAACGAGAAAAAATATGAATTAACTCTCCTAATTTTTGAACTTGAACTATTGCCCATATACTTAACGTGGTAAAAGTAGTTAATTTTGATAATTCACCAGAACTCAACGAATTAGGATCGCCACTTTTTGATTGAACTCTGAGGTAGGGTATATTGTTTTAATCATGAACCCGCACTTTCAGAATGATTGAATTCCTAATTCAATACAAATGTTGAATCGGTGTTCGTTGTTAGTGGGGCATGTTTTTGCCACTTCAGAAATTCATAAATAATTTTTAAAAAATCGTTGACACTTTTTGAAGGTGTTTTGTCATAGAGGACGGTTCAAACTAAGTTGAATTTGAATATCGAAAAAAAAAATTTGTATTATCTCTCCATATTTTTGAATTTAAACTATCTCCCATATACTTAACATGGGAAAAGTAGTTAAGTTTGATAATTCACCAGGATTCAACGAATCAAGATCATCACTTTTTGATTAAAGTCTGAGGTAGGGTATATTGTTTTTATCATGTACACGCACTTTCAGAATGATTGATATCCTAATTCAATACAAAATTCGAATCGGTGTTCATTGTTAGTGGGGCATGTTTTTGCCACTTCAAAATTTCATAACTAATTTTTAAAAAATCGTTGACACTTTTTAAACGTGTTTTCTTATAGAGGACAGTTCAAATTAAGTTGAATTTGATTAACGAGAAAAAATATGTATTATCTCTCCTTATTTTTGAATTTGAACTATCCCCCATATACTTAACATGGGAAAAGTAGTTAAGTTTGATAATTCACAAAAATTCAACGAATCAAGATCGCCACTTTTTGATTAAAGTCTGAGGTAGGGTATATTGTTTTTATCATGTACACGCACTTTCAGAATGATTGATATCCTAATTCAATACAAATGTTGAATCGGTGTTCGTTGATAGTGGGGCATGTTTTTGCCACTTCAAAATTTCATAACTAATTTTTAAAAAATCGTTGACACTTTTTAAACGTGTTTTCTTATAGAGGACAGTTCAAATTAAGTTGAATTTGATTAACGAGAAAAAATATGTATTATCTCTCCTTATTTTTGAATTTGAACTATCCCCCATATATTTAACATGGGAAAAGTAGTTAAGTTTGATAATTCACAAAAATTCAACGAATCAAGATCGCCAATTTTTGATTAAACTCTAAGGTAAGGTATATTGTTTTTATCATGTACACGAACTTTCAGAATGATTGAATTCCTAATTCAATACAAAAGTCGAAACGGTGTTAATTGTTAGTGGGGCATGTTTTTGCCACTTCAAAAATTCATAACTAAATTTTATAAAATCGTTGACACTTTTTAAACGTGTTTTCTCATAGAAAACAGTTCAAATTAATTTGAATTTGAATAACGAAAATAAAATAGGTATTATCTCTCCTTATTTTTTAATTTGAACTATCCCCCTATATAGTTAACATCTGAAAAGTAGTTAAGTTTGATAATTCACCAGAATTCAACGAATCGAGATCGCCACTTTTTGATTAAACTCTGAGGTAGGGTGTATTGTTCCTATTATGTACACGCACTTTCAGAATGATCGAAATCCTAATTTAATACAAAAGTTGACTCTGTGTTCGTTGCTAATGGAGCATGTGTTTGCCACATCAAAAATTCATAACTAATTTTTAAAAAATCTTTGACACTTTTTGAACGTGTTTTCTCATAGAGGACGGTTCAAATGAAGTTGAATTTGAAAATCGAGAAAAAATAAGTATTATCTCTCCTTATTTTTGAATTTGAACTATCCCCAGTATACTTAACATGGGAAAAGTAGTTAAGTTTGATAATTCACCAGGATTCAACGAATCTAGATCATCACTTTTTGATTAATGTCTGAGGTAGGGTATATTGTTTTTATCATGTACACGCACTTTCAAAATGATTGAATTCCTAATTCAATAAAAAATTCGAATCGGTGTTCATTGTTAGTGGGGCATGTTTTTACCACTTCAAAATTTCATAACTAATTTTTAAAAAATCGTTGACACTTTTTAAACGTGTTTTCTTATAGAGGACTGTTCAAATTAAGAAGAATTTGAATAACGAAAAAAAAAATGTATTATCTCTCCTTATTTTTGAATTTGAACTATCCCCCATATATTTAACATGGGAAAAGTAGTTAATTTTGTTAATTCACAAAAATTCAACGAATCAAGATCGCCACTTTTTGATTAAACTCTGAGGTAGGGTATATTGTTTTTATCATGTACACGAACTTTCAGAATGATTGAATTCCTAATTCAATACAAGAGTCGAATCGGTGTTAATTGTTAGTGGGGCATGTTTTTGCCACTTCAAAAATTCATAACTAATTTTTAAAAAATCGTTGACACTTTTTGAAGATGTTTTGTCATAGAAGACGGTTCAAACTAAGTTGAATTTGAATATCGAGAAAAAATATGTATTATCTCTCCTTATTTTTTTAATTTAAACTATCCCCCGTATACTTAACATGGGAAAAGTAGTTACTTTTGATAATTCAACTGAATGAAATGAATCAAAATCGCCACTTTTTTATTGAACTCTGAGGTAGGGTATATTGTTCTCATCATGTACCCGCACTTTCAAAATGATTGAATTCCTAATTCAATACAAAAGTTGAATCGGTGTTCACTGCTAGTATGGCATGTGGTTGCCACTTCAAAAATTCATAACTAATTTTGAAAAACTGTACACACTTTAAGAACGTACGTGTGACGGTTCAAATTAAGTTGAATTCTAATAACGAGAAAAAATATGAATTATCTCACCTAATTTTTGAACTTGAACTATCCCCCATATACTTAACGTGGGAAAAGTAGTTAAGTTTGATAATTCACCAGAACTCAACGAATCAGTATCGCCACTTTTTGATTGAACTCTGAGGTGGGATATATTGTTTTAATCATGAACCCGCACTTTCAGAATGATTGAATTCCTAACTCAATACAAAAATTGAATCGGTGTTCGTTGTTAGTCGGGCATGTTTTTGCCACTTCAGAAATTCATAACTAATTTTTAAAAAACCGTTGACACTTTTTGAACGTGTTTTCTCATAGAAGTCGGTTCAAATTAAGTTGAATTTGAATAACGAGAAAAAATATGTATTATCTCTCCATATTTTTGAATTTGAACTATCCTCCATATACTTAAAATGGAAAAAGTAGTTAAGTTTGATAATTCAACAGAATTCAATGAATCGAGATTGCCACTTTTTTATTAAACTCTGAGGTAGGGTATATTGTTCTTATCATGTACACGCACTTTCAGAATGATTGAATTTCAAATTAAATACAATTGTTGAATTGGTGTTCGTTGTTAGTGGGGCATGTTTTTGCCACTTCAGAAATTCATAACTAATTTTTAAAAAATCGTTGACACTTTTTGAAGGTGTTTTGTCATAGAGGATAGTTCAAATTAAGTTGAATTTGAATATCGAGAAAAAATATGTATTATCTCTCCTTATTTTTGAATTTGAACTATCCCCCGTATACATAACATGGGAAAAGTAGTTAAGTTTGATAATTCAACAGAATGAAATGAATCGAAATCGCCACTTTTTTATTGAACTCTGAGGTAGGGTATATTGTTCTCATCTTGTACACGCACTTTCAGAATGATTGAATTCCTAATTCAATACAAAAGTTGAATCGGTGTTCGCTGCTAGTATGGCATGTGGTTGCCACTTCAAAAATTCATAACTAATTTTTAAAAAACCGTAGACACTTTTTGAACGTGTGACGGTTCAAATTAAGTTGAATTTGAATAACGAGAAAAAATATGTATTATCTCTCCTAATTTTTGAAATTGAACTATCCCCCATATACTTAACGTGGGAAAAGTAGTTAAGTTTGATAATTCACCAGAATTCAATGAATCGAGATCGCCACTTTCTTATTGAACTCTTAGGTAGGGTATATTGTTCTAATCATGTACACGCACTTTCAGAATGATTGAATTCCTAATTCAATACAAAAGTTGAATTAGTGTTCGTTGCTAGTATGGCATGTGTTTGCCACTTCAAAAATTCATAACTAATTTTTAAAAAACCATTGACACTATTTGAACGTGTTCTCTCATAGAGGACGGTTCAAATTAAGTTGATTTTGAATAACGAGAAAAAATATGTATAATCTCTCCATATTTTTGAATTTGAACTATCCCTCATATACTTAAAATGGAAAAAGTAGTTAAGTTTGATAATTCAACAGAATTCAATGAATTGAGATTGCCACTTTTTTATTAAACTCTGAGGTAGGGTATATTGTTCTTATCTTGTACACGCACTTTCAGATTGATTGAATTCCTAATTCAATACAAATGTTGAATCGGTGTTCGTTGATAGTGGGGCATGTTTTTGCCACTTCAGAAATTCATAAATAATTATTAAAAAATCGTTGACACTTTTTGAAGGTGTTTTGTCATAGAAGACGGTTCAAATTAAGTTGAATTTGAAGATCGAGAAAAAATATGTATTATCTCTCCATATTTTTGAATTTGAACTATCCCCCATATACTTAACATGAGAAAAGTAGTTAAGTTTGATAATTCACAAAAATTCAACGAATCAAGATCACCACTTTTTGATTAAAGTCTGAGGTAGGGTATATTGTTTTTATCGTGTACACGCACTTTCAGAATGATTAAATTCCTAATTCAACACAAAAGTCGAATCGGTATTAATTATTAGTGGGGCATGTTTTTGCCACTTCAAAAATTCATAACTAATTTTTAAAAAATCGTTGACATTTTTTAAACGTGTTTTCCCATAGAAGACAGTTCAAATTAAGTTGAATTTGAATAACGAGAAAAAATAAGTATTATCTCTCCTTATTTTTGAATTTGAACTATCCCCATATATAGTTAACATCTGAAAAGTAGTTAAGTTTGATAATTCACCAGAATTCAACTAATCGAGATCGCCACTTTTTGATTAAATTCTGAGGTAGGGTGTATTGTTCCTATTATGTACAAGCACTTTCAAAATGATTGAATTCCTAATTCAATACAAAAGTTGAATCGGTGTTCGCTGCTAGTATGGCATGTGGTTGCCACTTCAAAAATTCATAACTAATTTTTAAAAAAACTGTAGACACTTTTTGAACGTGTGACGGTTCAAATTAATTTGAATTTGAATAACGAGAAAAAATATGAATTATCTCTCCTAATTTTTTAACTTGAACTATCCCCCATATACTTAACATGGGTAAAATAGTTATGTTTGATAATTCACCAGAATTCAATGAATCGAGATCGCCACTTTGTTATTGAACCCTTAGGTAGGGTATATTGTTTTTATCATGTACACGAACTTTCAGAATGATTGAATTCCTAATTCATTACAAAAGTCGAATCGGTGTTAATTGTTAGTGGAGCATGTTTTTGCCACTTCAAAAATTCACAAATAATTTTTAAAAAATCGATGACAGTTTTTAAACGTGTTTTCTCATAGAAAACAGTTTAAATTAAGTTGAATTTGAATAACGAAAAAAAATAAGTATTATCTCTCCTTATTTTTGAATTTGAACTATCCCCCTATTTAGTTAACATCTGAAAAGTAGTTAAGTTTGATAATTCACCAGAATTCAACGAATCAAGATCGCTACTTTTTGATTAAACTCTGAGGTAGGGTATATTGTTTTAATCATGTACAGGAACTTTCAGAATTATTGATTTATTAATTCAATACAAAAGTCGAATCGGTGTTAATTGTTATTGGGGCATGTTTTTGCCACTTCAAAAAATCATAACTAATTTTTAAAAAATCGTTGACACTTTTTAAACGTTTTTTCTCATAGAAAATAGTTCAAATTAAGTTGCATTTGAAAAACGAGAAAAAATAAGTATTATCTCTCCTTATTTTTGAACTTGAACTATCCCCCATATACTTAACATGGGAAAAGTAGTTAAAATTGATAATTAACAAAAATTCAACGAATCAAGATCGCCACTTTTTGATTAAACTCTGAGGTAGGGTATATTGTTTTTATCATGTACACGAACTTTCAGAATGATTGAATTCCTAACTCAATACAAAAATTGAATCGGTGTTCGTTGTTAGTGGGGCATGTTTTTGCCACTTCAGAAATTCATAAATAATTTTTAAAAAATCGTTGACACTTTTTGAAGGTGTTTTGTCATAGAGGATGGTTCAAACTAAGTTGAATTTGAATTTCGAGAAAAAAATGTATTATCTCTCCATATTTTTCAATTTGAACTGTCCCCCATATACTTAACATGGGAAAAGTAGTTAAGTTTGATAATTCACCAGGATTCAACGAATCAAGATCATCACTTTTTGATTAAAGTCTGAGGTAGGGTATATTGTTTAAATCATGTACACGAACTTTCAGAATGATTGAATTCCTAATTCAATACAAAAGTCGAATCGGTGTTAATTGTTAGTGGGGCATGTTTTTGCCACTTTAAAAATTCATAACTAATTTTTAAAAAATCGTTGAACTTTTTAAACGTGTTTTCTCATAGAAAACAGTTCAAATTAAGTTGAATTTGAATAACGAAAAAAAATAAGTATTATCTCTCCTTATTTTTGAATTTGAACTATCCCCCGTATACTTAACATGGGAAAAGAAGTTAAGTTTGATAATTCAACAGGATTCAACGAATCAAGATCATCACTTTTTGATTAATGTCGGAGGTAGGGTATATTGTTTTTATCATGTACACGCAATTTCAGAAGGATTGATATCTTAATTCAATACAAAATTCGAATCGGTGTTCATTGTTAGTGGGGCATGTTTTTGCCACTTCCAAATTTCATAACTAATTTTTAAAAAATTGTTGACACTTTTTAAACGTGTTTTCTTATGGAGGACAGTTCAAATTAAGTTAAATTTGAATAACGAGAAATAATATGTATTATCTCTCCTTTTTTTTGAATTTGAACTATCCCCCATATACTTAACATGGGAAAAGTAATATAAGTTTGATAATTCACCAGGATTCAACGAATCAAGAGCATAACTTTTTAATTAAAGTCTGAGGTAGGGTATATTGTTTTTATCATGTACACGCACTTTCAGATTGATTGATATCCTAATTCAATACAAAATTCGAATCGGTGTTCATTGTTAGTGGGCATGTTTTTGCCACTTCAAAATTTCATAACTAATTTTTAAAAAATCGTTGACACTTTTTAAACGTGTTTTCTTATAGAAGACAGTTCAAATTAAATTGAATTTGAATAACGAGAAAAAATATGTATTATCTCTCCTTTTTTTTTGAATTTGAACTATCCCCCATATATTTAACATGGGAAAAGTAGTTAAGTTTGATAATTCACAATAATTCAACGAATTAAGATCGCCACTTTTTGATTAAACTCTGAGGTAGGGTATATTGTTTTTATCATGTACACGAACTTTCAGAATGATTGATATCCTAATTCAATACAAAATTCGAATCGGTGTTCATTGTTAGTGGGGCGTGTTTTTGCCACTTCAGAAATTCATAATTAATTTTTAAAAAATCGTTGACACTTTTTGAACGTGTTTTCTCATAGAAGATGGTTCAAATTAAGTTTAATTTGAATATCGAGAAAAAATGTGTTTAATCTCTCCTTATTTTTGAATTTGAACTATCCCCCGTATACTTAACATGGGAAAAGTAGTTAAGTTTGATAATTCAACAGAATGAAATGAGTCGAAATCGGCACTTTTTTATTGAACTCTGAGGTAGGGTATATTGTTCTCATCATGTACACGCACTTTCAAAATGATTGAATTCCTAATTCAATACAAAAGCTGAATCGGTGTTCGCTGCTAGTATGGCATGTGGTTGCCAGTTCAAAAATTCATAACTAATTTTTAAAAAACTGTAGACACTTTTAGAACGTGTGACGGTTCAAATTAGGTTGAATTTGTATAACGAGAATAAATATGAATTATCTCTCCTAATTTTTGAACTTGAACTATCCCCCATATACTTAACGTGGGAAAAGTAGTTAAGTTTGATAATTCACCAGAACTCAACGAATCAGTATCGCCACTTTTTGATTGAACTCTGAGGTAGGGTATATTGTTTTAATCATGAACCCGCACTTTCAGAATGATTGAATTCCTAACTCAATACAAAAATTGAATCGGTGTTCGTTGTTAGTGGGGCATGTTTTTGCCACTTCAGAAATTCATAATTAGTTTTTAAAAAATCGTTGACACTTTTTGAACGTGTTTTCTCATAGAAGATGGTTCAAATTAAGTTGAATTTGAATATCGAGAAAAAATATGTATAATCTCTCCATATTTTTGAATTTGAACTATCCCCCTTATACTTAAAATGGAAAAAGTAGTTAAGTTTGATAATTCAACAGAATTCAATGAATTGAGAGCATCACTTTTTAATTAAAGTCTGAGGTAGGGTATATTGTTTTTATCATGTACACGCACTTTCAGATTGATTGATATCCTAATTCAATACAAAATTCGAATCGGTGTTCATTGTTAGTGGGCATGTTTTTGCCACTTCAAAATTTCATAACTAATTTTTAAAAAATCGTTGACACTTTTTAAACGTGTTTTCTTATAGAAGACAGTTCAAATTAAATTGAATTTGAATAACGAGAAAAAATATGTATTATCTCTCCTTTTTTTTTAATTTGAACTATCCCCCATATATTTAACATGGGAAAAGTAGTTAAGTTTGATAATTCACAATAATTCAACGAATCAAGATCGCCACTTTTTGATTAAACTCTGAGGTAGGGTATATTGTTTTTATCATGTACACGAACTTTCAGAATGATTGATATCCTAATTCAATACAAAATTCGAATCGGTGTTCATTGTTAGTGGGGCATGTTTTTGCCACTTCAGAAATTCATAATTAATTTTTAAAAAATCGTTGACACTTTTTGAACGTGTTTTCTCATAGAAGATGGTTCAAATTAAGTTTAATTTGAATATCGAGAAAAAATGTGTTTAATCTCTCCTTATTTTTGAATTTGAACTATCCCCCGTATACTTAACATGGGAAAAGTAGTTAAGTTTGATAATTCAACAGAATGAAATGAGTCGAAATCGGCACTTTTTTATTGAACTCTGAGGTAGGGTATATTGTTCTCATCATGTACACGCACTTTCAAAATGATTGAATTCCTAATTCAATACAAAAGCTGAATCGGTGTTCGCTGCTAGTATGGCATGTGGTTGCCAGTTCAAAAATTCATAACTAATTTTTAAAAAACTGTAGACACTTTTAGAACGTGTGACGGTTCAAATTAGGTTGAATTTGTATAACGAGAATAAATATGAATTATCTCTCCTAATTTTTGAACTTGAACTATCCCCCATATACTTAACGTGGGAAAAGTAGTTAAGTTTGATAATTCACCAGAACTCAACGAATCAGTATCGCCACTTTTTGATTGAACTCTGAGGTAGGGTATATTGTTTTAATCATGAACCCGCACTTTCAGAATGATTGAATTCCTAACTCAATACAAAAATTGAATCGGTGTTCGTTGTTAGTGGGGCATGTTTTTGCCACTTCAGAAATTCATAATTAGTTTTTAAAAAATCGTTGACACTTTTTGAACGTGTTTTCTCATAGAAGATGGTTCAAATTAAGTTGAATTTGAATATCGAGAAAAAATATGTATAATCTCTCCATATTTTTGAATTTGAACTATCCCCCTTATACTTAAAATGGAAAAAGTAGTTAAGTTTGATAATTCAACAGAATTCAATGAATTGAGATTGCCACTTTATTATTAAACTCTGAGGTAGGGTATATTGTTCTTATCATGTACACGCACTTTCAGAATGATTGAATTCCTAATTCAATACAAATGTTGAATCGGTGTTCGTTGTTAGTGGGCCATGTTTTTGCCATTCAGAAATTCATAAATAATTTTAAAAAAATCGTTGACACTTTTTGAAGGTGTTTTGTCATAGAGGACGGTTCAAACTAAGTTGAATTTGAATAACGAGAAAATATATGTATTATCTCTCCATATTTTTGAATTTGAACTATCCCCCATATACTTAACATGGGAAAAGTAGTTAAGTTTGATAATTCACCAGGATTCAACGAATCAAGATCATCACTTTTTGATTAATGTCTAAGGTAGGGTATATTGTTTTTATCATGTACACGCACTTTCAGAATAATTGATATCCTAATTCAATACAAAATTCGAATCGGTGTTCATTGTTAGTGGGGCATGTTTTTGCCACTTCCAAATTTCATAACTAATTTTTAAAAAATTGTTGACACTTTTTAAACGTGTTTTCTTATGGAGGACAGTTCAAATTAAGTTAAATTTGAATAACGAGAAATAATATGTATTATCTCTCCTTTTTTTTGAATTTGAACTATCCCCCATATACTTAACATGGGAAAAGTAATATAAGTTTGATAATTCACCAGGATTCAACGAATCAAGAGCATCACTTTTTAATTAAAGTCTGAGGTAGGGTATATTGTTTTTATCATGTACACGCACTTTCAGATTGATTGATATCCTAATTCAATACAAAATTCGAATCGGTGTTCATTGTTAGTGGGCATGTTTTTGCCACTTCAAAATTTCATAACTAATTTTTAAAAAATCGTTGACACTTTTTAAACGTGTTTTCTTATAGAAGACAGTTCAAATTAAATTGAATTTGAATAACGAGAAAAAATATGTATTATCTCTCCTTTTTTTTTGAATTTGAACTATCCCCCATATATTTAACATGGGAAAAGTAGTTAAGTTTGATAATTCACAATAATTCAACGAATCAAGATCGCCACTTTTTGATTAAACTCTGAGGTAGGGTATATTGTTTTTATCATGTACACGAACTTTCAGAATGATTGATATCCTAATTCAATACAAAATTCGAATCGGTGTTCATTGTTAGTGGGGCGTGTTTTTGCCACTTCAGAAATTCATAATTAATTTTTAAAAAATCGTTGACACTTTTTGAACGTGTTTTCTCATAGAAGATGGTTCAAATTAAGTTTAATTTGAATATCGAGAAAAAATGTGTTTAATCTCTCCTTATTTTTGAATTTGAACTATCCCCCGTATACTTAACATGGGAAAAGTAGTTAAGTTTGATAATTCAACAGAATGAAATGAGTCGAAATCGGCACTTTTTTATTGAACTCTGAGGTAGGGTATATTGTTCTCATCATGTACACGCACTTTCAAAATGATTGAATTCCTAATTCAATACAAAAGCTGAATCGGTGTTCGCTGCTAGTATGGCATGTGGTTGCCAGTTCAAAAATTCATAACTAATTTTTAAAAAACTGTAGACACTTTTAGAACGTGTGACGGTTCAAATTAGGTTGAATTTGTATAACGAGAATAAATATGAATTATCTCTCCTAATTTTTGAACTTGAACTATCCCCCATATACTTAACGTGGGAAAAGTAGTTAAGTTTGATAATTCACCAGAACTCAACGAATCAGTATCGCCACTTTTTGATTGAACTCTGAGGTAGGGTATATTGTTTTAATCATGAACCCGCACTTTCAGAATGATTGAATTCCTAACTCAATACAAAAATTGAATCGGTGTTCGTTGTTAGTTGGGCATGTTTTTGCCACTTCAGAAATTCATAATTAGTTTTTAAAAAATCGTTGACACTTTTTGAACGTGTTTTCTCATAGAAGATGGTTCAAATTAAGTTGAATTTGAATATCGAGAAAAAATATGTATAATCTCTCCATATTTTTGAATTTGAACTATCCCCCTTATACTTAAAATGGAAAAAGTAGTTAAGTTTGATAATTCAACAGAATTCAATGAATTGAGATTGCCACTTTATTATTAAACTCTGAGGTAGGGTATATTGTTCTTATCATGTACACGCACTTTCAGAATGATTGAATTCCTAATTCAATACAAATGTTGAATCGGTGTTCGTTGTTAGTGGGCCATGTTTTTGCCATTCAGAAATTCATAAATAATTTTAAAAAAATCGTTGACACTTTTTGAAGGTGTTTTGTCATAGAGGACGGTTCAAACTAAGTTGAATTTGAATATCGAGAAAATATATGTATTATCTCTCCATATTTTTGAATTTGAACTATCCCCCATATACTTAACATGGGAAAAGTAGTTAAGTTTGATAATTCACCAGGATTCAACGAATCAAGATCATCACTTTTTGATTAATGTCTAAGGTAGGGTATATTGTTTTTATCATGTACACGCACTTTCAGAATAATTGATATCCTAATTCAATACAAAATTCGAATCGGTGTTCACTGTTAGTGGGGCATGTTTTTGCCACTTCCAAATTTCATAACTAATTTTTAAAAATTCGTTGACACTTTTTAAACGTGTTTTCTTATGGAGGACATTTCAAATTAAGTTGAATTTCAATAACGAGAAATAATATGTATTATCTCTCCTTTTTTTTTGAATTTGAACTATCCCCCATATACTTAACATAGGAAAAGTAATATAAGTTTGATAATTCACCAGGATTCAACGAATCAAGAGCATCACTTTTTAATTAAAGTCTGAGGTAGGGTATATTGTTTTTATCATGTACACGCACTTTCAGATTGATTGATATCCTAATTCAATACAAAATTCGAATCGGTGTTCATTGTTAGTGGGCATGTTTTTGCCACTTCAAAATTTCATAACTAATTTTTAAAAAATCGTTGACACTTTTTAAACGTGTTTTCTTATAGAAGACAGTTCAAATTAAATTGAATTTGAATAACGAGAAAAAATATGTAATATCTCTCCTTTTTTTTTGAATTTGAACTATCCCCCATATATTTAACATGGGAAAAGTAGTTAAGTTTGATAATTCACAAAAATTCAACGAATCAAGATCGCCACTTTTTGATTAAACTCTGAGGTAGGGTATATTGTTTTTATCATGTACACGAACTTTCAGAATGATTGATATCCTAATTCAATACAAAATTCGAATCGGTGTTCATTGTTAGTGGGGCGTGTTTTTGCCACTTCAGAAATTCATAATTAATTTTTAAAAAATCGTTGACACTTTTTGAACGTGTTTTCTCATAGAAGATGGTTCAAATTAAGTTTAATTTGAATATCAAGAAAAAATGTGTTTAATCTCTCCTTATTTTTGAATTTGAACTATCCCCCGTATACTTAACATAGGAAAAGTAGTTAAGTTTGATAATTCAACAGAATGAAATGAGTCGAAATCGGCACTTTTTTATTGAACTCTGAGGTAGGGTATATTGTTCTCATCATGTACACGCACTTTCAAAATGATTGAATTCCTAATTCAATACAAAAGCTGAATCGGTGTTCGCTGCTAGTATGGCATGTGGTTGCCAGTTCAAAAATTCATAACTAATTTTTAAAAAACTGTAGACACTTTTAGAACGTGTGACGGTTCAAATTAGGTTGAATTTGTATAACGAGAATAAATATGAATTATCTCTCCTAATTTTTGAACTTGAACTATCCCCCATATACTTAACGTGGGAAAAGTAGTTAATTTTGATAATTCACCAGAACTCAACGAATCAGTATCGCCACTTTTTGATTGAACTCTGAGGTAGGTTATATTGTTTTAATCATGAACCCGCACTTTCAGAATGATTGAATTCCTAACTCAATACAAAAATTGAATCGGTGTTCGTTGTTAGTGGGGCATGTTTTTGCCACTTCAGAAATTCATAATTAATTTTTAAAAAATCGTTGACACTTTTTGAACGTGTTTTCTCATAGAAGATGGATCAAATTAAGTTGAATTTGAATATCGAGAAAAAATATGTATAATCTCTCCATATTTTTGAATTTGAACTATCCCCCTTATACTTTAAATGGAAAAAGTAGTTAAGTTTGATAATTCAACAGAATTCAATGAATTGAGATTGCCACATTATTATTAAACTCTGAGGTAGGGTATATTGTTCTTATCATGTACACGCACTTTCAGAATGATTGAATTCCTAATTCAATACAAATGTTGAATCGGTGTTCGTTGTTAGTGGGCCATGTTTTTGCCATTCAGAAATTCATAAATAATTTTAAAAAAATCGTTGACACTTTTTGAACGTGTTTTCTCATAGAAGATGGTTCAAATTAAGTTGAATTTGATTATCGAGAAAAAATATGTATAATCTCTCCATATTTTTGAATTTGAACTATCCCCCTTATACTTAAAATGGAAAAAGTAGTTAAGTTTGATAATTCAACAGAATTCAATGAATTGAGATTGCCACTTTATTATTAAACTCTGAGGTAGGGTATATTGTTCTTATCATGTACACGCACTTTCAGAATGATTGAATTCCTAATTCAATACAAATGTTGAATCGGTGTTCGTTGTTAGTGGGCCATGTTTTTGCCATTCAGAAATTCATAAATAATTTTTAAAAAATCGTTGACACTTTTTGAACGTGTTTTCTCATAGAAGATGGTTCAAATTAAGTTTAATTTGAATATCAAGAAAAAATGTGTTTAATCTCTCCTTATTTTTGAATTTGAACTATCCCCCGTATACTTAACATGGGAAAAGTAGTTAAGTTTGATAATTCAACAGAATGAAATGAGTCGAAATCGGCACTTTTTTATTGAACTCTGAGGTAGGGTATATTGTTCTCATCATGTACACGCACTTTCAAAATGATTGAATTCCTAATTCAATACAAAAGCTGAATCGGTGTTCGCTGCTAGTATGGCATGTGGTTGCCAGTTCAAAAATTCATAACTAATTTTTAAAAAACTGTAGACACTTTTAGAACGTGTGACGGTTCAAATTAGGTTGAATTTGTATAACGAGAATAAATATGAATTATCTCTCCTAATTTTTGAACTTGAACTATCCCCCATATACTTAACGTGGGAAAAGTAGTTAATTTTGATAATTCACCAGAACTCAACGAATCAGTATCGCCAATTTTTGATTGAACTCTGAGGTAGGGTATATTGTTTTAATCATGAACCCGCACTTTCAGAATGATTGAATTCCTAACTCAATACAAAAATTGAATCGGTGTTCGTTGTTAGTGGGGCATGTTTTTGCCACTTCAGAAATTCATAATTAATTTTTAAAAAATCGTTGACACTTTTTGAACGTGTTTTCTCATAGAAGATGGTTCAAATTAAGTTGAATTTGAATATCGAGAAAAAATATGTATAATCTCTCCATATTTTTGAATTTGAACTATCCCCCTTATACTTAAAATGGAAAAAGTAGTTAAGTTTGATAATTCAACAGAATTCAATGAATTGAGATTGCCACTTTATTATTAAACTCTGAGGTAGGGTATATTGTTCTTATCATGTACACGCACTTTCAGAATGATTGAATTCCTAATTCAATACAAATGTTGAATCGGTGTTCGTTGTTAGTGGGCCATGTTTTTGCCATTCAGAAATTCATAAATAATTTTAAAAAAATCGTTGACACTTTTTGAAGGTGTTTTGTCATAGAGGACGGTTCAAACTAAGTTGAATTTGAATATCGAGAAAATATATGTATTATCTCTCCATATTTTTGAATTTGAACTATCCCCCATATACTTAACATGGGAAAAGTAGTTAAGTTTGATAATTCACCAGGATTCAACGAATCAAGATCATCACTTTTTGATTAATGTCTAAGGTAGGGTATATTGTTTTTATCATGTACACGCACTTTCAGAATGATTGAATTCCTAATTCAATACAAAAGTCGAATCGGTGTTAATTGTTAGTGGGGCATGTTTTTGCCACTTTAAAAATTCATAACTAATTTTTAAAAAATCGTTGACACTTTTTAAACGTGTTTTCTTATGGAGGACATTTCAAATTAAGTTGAATTTCAATAACGAGAAATAATATGAATTATCTCTCCTTTTTTTTTGAATTTGAACTATCCCCCATATACTTAACATAGGAAAAGTAATATAAGTTTGATAATTCACCAGGATCAACGAATCAAGAGCATCACTTTTTAATTAAAGTCTGAGGTAGGGTATATTGTTTTTATCATGTACACGCACTTTCAGATTGATTGATATCCTAATTCAATACAAAATTCGAATCGGTGTTCATTGTTAGTGGGCATGTTTTTGCCACTTCAAAATTTCATAACTAATTTTTAAAAAATCGTTGACACTTTTTAAACGTGTTTTCTTATAGAAGACAGTTCAAATTAAATTGAATTTGAATAACGAGAAAAAATATGTATTATCTCTCCTTTTTTTTTGAATTTGAACTAACCCCCATATATTTAACATGGGAAAAGTAGTTAAGTTTGATAATTCACAAAAATTCAACGAATCAAGATCGCCACTTTTTGATTAAATTCTGAGGTAGGGTATATTGTTTTTATCATGTACACGAACTTTCAGAATGATTGATATCCTAATTCAATACAAAATTCGAATCGGTGTTCATTGTTAGTGGGGCGTGTTTTTGCCACTTCAGAAATTCATAATTAATTTTTAAAAAATCGTTGACACTTTTTGAACGTGTTTTCTCATAGAAGATGGTTCAAATTAAGTTTAATTTGAATATCGAGAAAAAATGTGTTTAATCTCTCCTTATTTTTGAATTTGAACTATCCCCCGTATACTTAACATGGGAAAAGTAGTTAAGTTTGATAATTCAACAGAATGAAATGAGTCGAAATCGGCACTTTTTTATTGAACTCTGAGGTAGGGTATATTGTTCTCATCATGTACACGCACTTTCAAAATGATTGAATTCCTAATTCAATACAAAAGCTGAATCGGTGTTCGCTGCTAGTATGGCATGTGGTTGCCAGTTCAAAAATTCATAACTAATTTTTAAAAAACTGCAGACACTTTTAGAACGTGTGACGGTTCAAATTAGGTTGAATTTGTATAACGAGAATAAATATGAATTATCTCTCCTAATTTTTGAACTTGAACTATCCCCCATATACTTAACGTGGGAAAAGTAGTTAAGTTTGATAATTCACCAGAACTCAACGAATCAGTATCGCCACTTTTTGATTGAACTCTGAGGTAGGGTATATTGTTTTAATCATGAACCCGCACTTTCAGAATGATTGAATTCCTAACTCAATACAAAAATTGAATCGGTGTTCGTTGTTAGTGGGGCATGTTTTTGCCACTTCAGAAATTCATAATTAGTTTTTAAAAAATCGTTGACACTTTTTGAACGTGTTTTCTCATAGAAGATGGTTCAAATTAAGTTGAATTTGAATATCGAGAAAAAATATGTATAATCTCTCCATATTTTTGAATTTGAACTATCCCCCTTATACTTAAAATGGAAAAAGTAGTTAAGTTTGATAATTCAACAGAATTCAATGAATTGAGATTGCCACTTTATTATTAAACTCTGAGGTAGGGTATATTGTTCTTATCATGTACACGCACTTTCAGAATGATTGAATTCCTAATTCAATACAAATGTTGAATCGGTGTTCGTTGTTAGTGGGCCATGTTTTTGCCATTCAGAAATTCATAAATAATTTTAAAAAAATCGTTGACACTTTTTGAAGGTGTTTTGTCATAGAGGACGGTTCAAACTAAGTTGAATTTGAATATCGAGAAAATATATGTATTATCTCTCCATATTTTTGAATTTGAACTATCCCCCATATACTTAACATGGGAAAAGTAGTTAAGTTTGATAATTCACCAGGATTCAACGAATCAAGATCATCACTTTTTGATTAATGTCTAAGGTAGGGTATATTGTTTTTATCATGTACACGAACTTTCAGAATGATTGATATCCTAATTCAATACAAAATTCGAATCGGTGTTCATTGTTAGTGGGGCATGTTTTTGCCACTTCCAAATTTCATAACTAATTTTTAAAAAATCGTTGACACTTTTTAAACGTGTTTTCTTATGGAGGACATTTCAAATTAAGTTGAATTTCAATAACGAGAAATAATATGTATTATCTCTCCTTTTTTTTTGAATTTGAACTATCCCCCATATACTTAACATGGGAAAAGTAATTAAGTTTGATAATTCACCAGGATTCAACGAATCAAGATCATCACTTTTTGATTAAAGTCTGAGGTAGGGTATATTGTTTTTATCATGTACACGCACTTTCAGAATGATTGAAATCCTAATTCAATACAAATGTTGAATCGGTGTTCGTTGTTAGTGGGGCATGTTTTTGCCACTTCAGAAATTCATAATTAATTTTTAAAAAATCGTTGACACTTTTTGAACGTGTTTTCTCATAGAAGATGGTTCAAATTAAGTTGAATTTGAATATCGAGAAAAAATGTGTATAATCTCTTCTTATTTTTGAATTTGAACTATCCCCCGTATACTTAACATGGGAAAAGTAGTGAAGTTTGATAATTCAACAGAATGAAATGAATCGAAATCGGCACTTTTTTATTGAACTCTGAGGTAGGGTATATTGTTCTCATCATGTACACGCACTTTCAAAATGATTGAATTCCTAATTTAATACAAAAGATGAATCGGTGTTCGCTGCTAGTATGTCATGTGGTTGCCACTTCAAAAATTCATAACTAATTTTTAAAAAACTGTAGACACTTTTAGAACGTGTGACGGTTCAAATTAAGTTGAATTTGAATAACGAGAAAAAATATGAATTATCTCTCCTAATTTTTGAACTTGAACTATCCCCCATTTACTTAACGTGGGAAAAGTAGTTAAGTTTAATAATTCACCAGATCTCAACGAATCAGTATCGCCACTTTTTGATTGAACTCTGAGGTAGGGTATATTGTTTTAATCATGAACCCGCACTTTCAGAATGATTGAATTCCTAACTCAATACAAAAATTGAATCGGTGTTCGTTGTTAGTGGGGCATGTTTTTGCCACTTCAGAAATTCATAATTAATTTTTAAAAAATCGTTGAAACTTTTTGAACAAGTTTTCTCATAGAAGATGGTTCAAATTAAGTTGTATTTGAATATCGAGAAAAAATATGTATAATCTCTCCATATTTTTGAATTTGAACTATCCCCCATATACTTAAAATGGAAAAAGTAGTTAAGTTTGATAATTCAACAGAATTCAATGAATTTCGATTGCAACTTTTTTATTAAACTCTGAGGTAGGGTATATTGTTCTTATCATGTACACGCACTTTCAGAATGATTGAATTCCTAATTCAATACAAATGTTGAATCGGTGTTCGTTTCTAGTGGGGCATGTTTTTGCCACTTCAGAAATTCATAAATAATTTTTAAAAAATCGTTGACACTTTTTGAAGGTGTTTTGTCATAGAGGATGGTTCAAACTAAGTTGAATTTGAATTTCGAAAAAATATGTATTATCTCTCCATATTTTTGAATTTGAACTATCCCCCATATACTGAACATGGGAAAAGTAGTTAAGTTTGATAATTCACCAGGATTCAACGAATCAAGATCATCACTTTTTGATTATAGTCTGAGGTAGGGTATATTGTTTTAATCTTGTACATGAACTTTCAGAATGATTGAATTCCTAATTCAATACAAAAGTCGAATCGGTGTTAATTGTTAGTGGGGCATGTTTTTGCCACTTTAAAAATTCATAACTAATTTTTAAAAAATCGTTAAACTTTTTAAACGTGTTTTCTCATAGAAAACAGTTCAAATTAAGTTGAATTTGAATAACGAAAAAAATAATATTATCTCTCCTTATTTTTGAATTTAAATCATCCCCCTTTTTAGTTAACATCTGAAAAGTAGTTAAGTTTGATAATTCACCAGAATTCAACGAATTGAGATCGCCACTTTTTGATTAAACTCTGAGGTAGAGTGTATTGTTCCTATTATGTATACGCTCTTTCAGAATGATTGAATTCCTAATTCAATACAAAAGTTGAATCGGTGTTCACTGCTAGTATGGCATGTGGTTGCCACTTCAAAAATTCATAACTAATTTTTAAAAAAACCGTAGACACTTTTTGAACGTGTGACGGTTCAAATTAAGTTGAATTTTAAATAACGAGAAAAAATATGTATTATCTCTCCTAATTTTTGAACTTGAACTATCCCCCATATACTTAACGTGGGAAAAGTAATTAAGTTTGACAATTCACCAGAACTCAACGAATCAGGATCGCCACTTTTTAATTGAACTCTGAGATAGGGAATATTGTTTTAATCATAAGCCCGCACTTTCAGAATGATTGAATTCCTAACTCAATACAAAAATTGAATCGGTGTTCGTTGTTAGTGGGGCATGTTTTTGCCACTTCAAAAATTCATAACTAATTTTTAAAAAAATCGTTTACACTTTTTGAAGGTGTTTTGTCATAGTGGACGGTTCAAACTAAGTTGAATTTGAATATCGAGAAAAAATATGTATTATCTCTCCATATTTTTGAATTTGAACTATCCCCCATTTACTTAACATGGGAAAAGTAGTTAAGTTTGATAATTCACCAGGATTCAACGAATCAAGATCGCCACTATATGATTAAACTCTGAGGTAGGGTATATTGTTTTTATCGTGTACACGAACTTTCAGAATGATTGAATTCCTAATTCAATACAAAAGTCGAATCGGTGTTAATTGTTAGTGGGGCATGTTTTTGCCACTTCAAAAATTCATAACTAATTTTTAAAAAAATCGTTTACACTTTTTGAAGGTGTTTTGTCATAGTGGACGATTCAAACTAACTTGAATTTGAATATCGAGAAAAAATATGTATTATCTCTCCATATTTTTGAATTTGAACTATCCCCCATTTACTTAACATGGGAAAAGTAGTTAAGTTTGATAATTCACCAGGATTCAACGAATCAAGATCGCCACTATATGATTAAACTCTGAGGTAGGGTATATTGTTTTTATCATGTACACGCACTTTCAGAATGATTGAATTCCTAATTCAATACAATAGTCGAATCGGAATTAATTGTTAGTGGGGCATGTTTTTGAAACTTCAAAAATTCATAACTAATTTTTAAAAAATCGTCGTCACTTTTTAAACGTGTTTTCTCATAGAAGACAGTTCAAATTAAGTTGAATTTGAATAACGAGAAAAAATAAGTATTATCTCTCCTTATTTCTGAATTTGAACTATCCCCCTATATAGTTAACATCTGAAAAGTAGTTAAGTTTGATAATTCACCAGAATTCAACTAATCGAGATCGCCTCATTTTGATTAAACTCTGAGGTAGAGTGTATTGTTCCTATTATGTATACGCTCTTTCAGAATGATTGAATTCCTAATTCAATACAAATGTTGAATCGGTGTTCACTGCTAGTATGGCATGTGGTTGCCACTTCAAAAATTCATAACTAATTTTTAAAAAAACCGTAGACACTTTTTGAACGTGTGACGGTTCAAATTACGTTGAATTTTAAATAACGAGAAAAAATATGTATTATCTCTCCTAATTTTTGAACTTGAACTATCCCCCATATACTTAACGTGGGAAAAGTAATTAAGTTTGACAATTCACCAGAACTCAACGAATCAGGATCGCCACTTTTTAATTGAACTCTGAGATAGGGAATATTGTTTTAATCATAAGCCCGCACTTTCAGAATGATTGAATTCCTAACTCAATACAAAAATTGAATCGGTGTTCGTTGTTAGTGGGGCATGTTTTTGCCACTTCAAAAATTCATAACTAATTTTTAAAAAAATCTTTTACACTTTTTGAAGGTGTTTTGTCATAGTGGACGGTTCAAACTAAGTTGAATTTGAATATCGAGAAAAAATATGTATTATCTCTCCATGTTTTTGAATTTGAACTATCCCCCATTTACTTAACATGGGAAAAGTAGTTAAGTTTGATAATTCACCAGGATTCAACGAATCAAGATCGCCACTATATGATTAAACTCTGAGGTAGGGTATATTGTTTTTATCGTGTACACGAACTTTCAGAATGATTGAATTCCTAATTCAATACAAAAGTCGAATCGGTGTTAATTGTTAGTGGGGCATGTTTTTGCCACTTCAAAAATTCTTAACTAATTTTTAAAAAAATCGTTTACACTTTTTGAAGGTGTTTTGTCATAGTGGACGATTCAAACTAACTTGAATTTGAATATCGAGAATAAATATGTATTATCTCTCCATATTTTTGAATTTGAACTATCCCCCATTTACTTAACATGGGAAAAGTAGTTAAGTTTGATAATTCACCAGGATTCAACGAATCAAGATCGCCACTATATGATTAAACTCTGAGGTAGGGTATATTGTTTTTATCATGTACACGCACTTTCAGAATGATTGAATTCCTAATTCAATACAATAGTCGAATCGGTGTTAATTGTTAGTGGGGCATGTTTTTGCCACTTCAAAAATTCATAACTAATTTTTAAAAAATCGTTGACACTTTTTGAAGATGTTTTGTCATAGAAGACGGTTCAAACTAAGTTGAATTTGAATATCGAGAAAAAATATGTATTATCTCTCCTTATTTTTTTAATTTAAACTATCCCCCGTATACTTAACATGGGAAAAGTAGTTACTTTTGATAATTCAACTGAATGAAATGAATCAAAATCGCCACTTTTTTATTGAACTCTGAGGTAGGGTATATTGTTCTCATCATGTACCCGCACTTTCAAAATGATTGAATTCCTAATTCAATACAAAAGTTGAATCGGTGTTCACTGCTAGTATGGCATGTGGTTGCCACTTCAAAAATTCATAACTAATTTTAAAAAACTGTAGACACTTTTAGAACGTACGTGTGACGGTTCAAATTAAGTTGAATTCTAATAACGAGAAAAAATATGAATTATCTCACCTAATTTTTGAACTTGAACTATCCCCCATATACTTAACGTGGGAAAAGTAGTTAAGTTTGATAATTCACCAGAACTCAACGAATCAGTATCGCCACTTTTTGATTGAACTCTGAGGTGGGATATATTGTTTTAATCATGAACCCGCACTTTCAGAATGATTGAATTCCTAACTCAATACAAAAATTGAATCGGTGTTCGTTGTTAGTCGGGCATGTTTTTGCCACTTCAGAAATTCATAACTAATTTTTAAAAAACCGTTGACACTTTTTGAACGTGTTTTCTCATAGAAGTCGGTTCTAATTAAGTTGAATTTGAATAACGAGAAAAAATATGTATTATCTCTCCATATTTTTGAATTTGAACTATCCTCCATATACTTAAAATGGAAAAAGTAGTTAAGTTTGATAATTCAACAGAATTCAATGAATCGAGATTGCCACTTTTTTATTAAACTCTGAGGTAGGGTATATTGTTCTTATCATGTACACGCACTTTCAGAATGATTGAATTTCAAATTAAATACAATTGTTGAATTGGTGTTCGTTGTTAGTGGGGCATGTTTTTGCCACTTCAGAAATTCATAACTAATTTTTAAAAAATCGTTGACACTTTTTGAAGGTGTTTTGTCATAGAGGATGGTTCAAATTAAGTTGAATTTGAATAACGAGAAAAAATATATACTATCTCTCCTTATTTTTGAATTTGAACTATCCCCCATATACTTAACATGGGAAAAGTAGTTAAGTTTGATAATTCACCAGGATTCAACGAATCAATATCATCACTTTTTGATTAAAGTCTGAGGTAGGGTATATTGTTTTTATCATGTACACGCACTTTCAGAATGATTGATATCCTAATTCAATACTAAATTCGAATTTGTGTTCATTGTTAGTGGGGCATGTTTTTACCACTTCAAAATTTCATAACTAATTTTTAAAAAATCGTTGACACTTTTTAAACGTGTTTTCTTATAGAGGACTGTTCAAATTAAGAAGAATTTGAATAACGAAAAAAAAAATGTATTATCTCTCCTTATTTTTGAATTTGAACTATCCCCCATATATTTAACATGGGAAAAGTAGTTAATTTTGTTAATTCACAAAAATTCAACGAATCAAGATCGCCACTTTTTGATTAAACTCTGAGGTAGGGTATATTGTTTTTATCATGTACACGAACTTTCAGAATGATTGAATTCCTAATTCAATACAAGAGTCGAATCCGTGTTAATTGTTAGTGGGGCATGTTTTTGCCACTTCAAAAATTCATAACTAATTTTTAAAAAATCGTTGACACTTTTTGAAGATGTTTTGTCATAGAAGACGGTTCAAACTAAGTTGAATTTGAATATCGAGAAAAAATATGTATTATCTCTCCTTATTTTTTTAATTTAAACTATCCCCCGTATACTTAACATGGGAAAAGTAGTTACTTTTGATAATTCAACTGAATGAAATGAATCAAAATCGCCACTTTTTTATTGAACTCTGAGGTAGGGTATATTGTTCTCATCATGTACCCGCACTTTCAAAATGATTGAATTCCTAATTCAATACAAAAGTTGAATCGGTGTTCACTGCTAGTATGGCATGTGGTTGCCACTTCAAAAATTCATAACTAATTTTAAAAAACTGTAGACACTTTTAGAACGTACGTGTGACGGTTCAAATTCAGTTGAATTCTAATAACGAGAAAAAATATGAATTATCTCACCTAATTTTTGAACTTGAACTATCCCCCATATACTTAACGTGGGAAAAGTAGTTAAGTTTGATAATTCACCAGAACTCAACGAATCAGTATCGCCACTTTTTGATTGAACTCTGAGGTGGGATATATTGTTTTAATCATGAACCCGCACTTTCAGAATGATTGAATTCCTAACTCAATACAAAAATTGAATCGGTGTTCGTTGTTAGTCGGGCATGTTTTTGCCACTTCAGAAATTCATAACTAATTTTTAAAAAACCGTTGACACTTTTTGAACGTGTTTTCTCATAGAAGTCGGTTCAAATTAAGTTGAATTTGAATAACGAGAAAAAATATGTATTATCTCTCCATATTTTTGAATTTGAACTATCCTCCATATACTTAAAATGGAAAAAGTAGTTAAGTTTGATAATTCAACAGAATTCAATGAATCGAGATTGCCACTTTTTTATTAAACTCCGAGGTAGGGTATATTGTTCTTATCATGTACACGCACTTTCAGAATGATTGAATTTCAAATTAAATACAATTGTTGAATTGGTGTTCGTTGTTAGTGGGGCATGTTTTTGCCACTTCAGAAATTCATAACTAATTTTTAAAAAATCGTTGACACTTTTTGAAGGTGTTTTGTCATAGAGGATGGTTCAAATTAAGTTGAATTTGAATATCGAGAAAAAATATGTATTATCTCTCCTTATTTTTGAATTTGAACTATCCCCCGTATACATAACATGGGAAAAGTAGTTAAGTTTGATAATTCAACAGAATGAAATGAATCGAAATCGCCACTTTTTTATTGAACTCTGAGGTAGGGTATATTGTTCTCATCTTGTACACGCACTTTCAGAATGATTGAATTCCTAATTCAATACAAAAGTTGAATCGGTGTTCGCTGCTAGTATGGCATGTGGTTGCCACTTCAAAAATTCATAACTAATTTTTAAAAAACCGTAGACACTTTTTGAACGTGTGACGGTTCAAATTAAGTTGAATTTGAATAACGAGAAAAAATATGTATTATCTCTCCTAATTTTTGAAATTGAACTATCCCCCATATACTTAACGTGGGAAAAGTAGTTAAGTTTGATAATTCACCAGAATTCAATGAATCGAGATCGCCACTTTCTTATTGAACTCTTAGGTAGGGTATATTGTTCTAATCATGTACACGCACTTTCAGAATGATTGAATTCCTAATTCAATACAAAAGTTGAATTAGTGTTCGTTGCTAGTATGGCATGTGTTTGCCACTTCAAAAATTCATAACTAATTTTTAAAAAACCATTGACACTATTTGAACGTGTTCTCTCATAGAGGACGGTTCAAATTAAGTTGATTTTGAATAACGAGAAAAAATATATATAATCTCTCCATATTTTTGAATTTGAACTATCCCTCATATACTTAAAATGGAAAAAGTAGTTAAGTTTGATAATTCAACAGAATTCAATGAATTGAGATTGCCACTTTTTTATTAAACTCTGAGGTAGGGTATATTGTTCTTATCTTGTACACGCACTTTCAGATTGATTGAATTCCTAATTCAATACAAATGTTGAATCGGTGTTCGTTGATAGTGGGGCATGTTTTTGCCACTTCAGAAATTCATAAATAATTATTAAAAAATCGTTGACACTTTTTGAAGGTGTTTTGTCATAGAAGACGGTTCAAATTAAGTTGAATTTGAAGATCGAGAAAAAATATGTATTATCTCTCCATATTTTTGAATTTGAACTATCCCCCATATACTTAACATGAGAAAAGTAGTTAAGTTTGATAATTCACAAAAATTCAACGAATCAAGATCACCACTTTTTGATTAAAGTCTGAGGTAGGGTATATTGTTTTTATCGTGTACACGCACTTTCAGAATGATTAAATTCCTAATTCAACACAAAAGTCGAATCGGTATTAATTATTAGTGGGGCATGTTTTTGCCACTTCAAAAATTCATAACTAATTTTTAAAAAATCGTTGACATTTTTTAAACGTGTTTTCCCATAGAAGACAGTTCAAATTAAGTTGAATTTGAATAACGAGAAAAAATAAGTATTATCTCTCCTTATTTCTGAATTTGAACTATCCCCCTATATAGTTAACATCTGAAAAGTAGTTAAGTTTGATAATTCACCAGAATTCAACTAATCGAGATCGCCTCATTTTGAATTAACTCTGAGGTAGAGTGTATTGTTCCTATTATGTATACGCTCTTTCAGAATGATTGAATTCCTAATTCAATACAAATGTTGAATCGGTGTTCACTGCTAGTATGGCATGTGGTTGCCACTTCAAAAATTCATAACTAATTTTTAAAAAAACCGTAGACACTTTTTGAACGTGTGACGGTTCAAATTAAGTTGAATTTTAAATAACGAGAAAAAATATGTATTATCTCTCCTAATTTTTGAACTTGAACTATCCCCCATATACTTAACGTGGGAAAAGTAATTAAGTTTGACAATTCACCAGAACTCAACGAATCAGGATCGCCACTTTTTAATTGAACTCTGAGATAGGGAATATTGTTTTAATCATAAGCCCGCACTTTCAGAATGATTGAATTCCTAACTCAATACAAAAATTGAATCGGTGTTCGTTGTTAGTGGGGCATGTTTTTGCCACTTCAAAAATTCATAACTAATTTTTAAAAAAATCTTTTACACTTTTTGAAGGTGTTTTGTCATAGTGGACGGTTCAAACTAAGTTGAATTTGAATATCGAGAAAAAATATGTATTATCTCTCCATGTTTTTGAATTTGAACTATCCCCCATTTACTTAACATGGGAAAAGTAGTTAAGTTTGATAATTCACCAGGATTCAACGAATCAAGATCGCCACTATATGATTAAACTCTGAGGTAGGGTATATTGTTTTTATCGTGTACACGAACTTTCAGAATGATTGAATTCCTAATTCAATACAAAAGTCGAATCGGTGTTAATTGTTAGTGGGGCATGTTTTTGCCACTTCAAAAATTCTTAACTAATTTTTAAAAAAATCGTTTACACTTTTTGAAGGTGTTTTGTCATAGTGGACGATTCAAACTAACTTGAATTTGAATATCGAGAATAAATATGTATTATCTCTCCATATTTTTGAATTTGAACTATCCCCCATTTACTTAACATGGGAAAAGTAGTTAAGTTTGATAATTCACCAGGATTCAACGAATCAAGATCGCCACTATATGATTAAACTCTGAGGTAGGGTATATTGTTTTTATCATGTACACGCACTTTCAGAATGATTGAATTCCTAATTCAATACAATAGTCGAATCGGAATTAATTGTTAGTGGGGCATGTTTTTGAAACTTCAAAAATTCATAACTAATTTTTAAAAAATCGTCGTCACTTTTTAAACGTGTTTTCTCATAGAAGACAGTTCAAATTAAGTTGAATTTGAATAACGAGAAAAAATAAGTATTATCTCTCCTTATTTCTGAATTTGAACTATCCCCCTATATAGTTAACATCTGAAAAGAAGTTAAGTTTGATAATTCACCAGAATTCAACTAATCGAGATCGCCTCATTTTGATTAAACTCTGAGGTAGGGTGTATTGTTCCTATTATGTACACGCACTTTCAGAATGTTTGAATTCCTAATTCATTACAAAAGTTGACTCTGTGTTCGTTGCTAATGGGGCATGTGTTTACCACATCAAAAATTAATAACTAATTTTTAAAAAATCGTTGACACTTTTTGAACGTGTTTTCTAATAGAGGACGGTTCAAATTAAGTTGAATTTGAATAACGAGAAAAAATAAGTATTATCTCTCCGTATTTTTGAATTTGAACTATCCCCCATATACTTAACATGGGAAAAGTAGTTAAGTTTGATAATTGAACAGAATGAAATGAATCGAGATCGCCACTTTTTTATTGAACTCTGAGGTAGGGTATATTGTTCTCATCATGTACACGCACTTTCAGAATGATTGAATTTCTAATTCAATACAAAAGTTGAATAATAATAATAATAATAATAATATATTTATTAGACCAACTGGTTGTACAAAAAACAACAGGATCACGTCAGTATATAACTAAAACTACAACAGTTACATAAACAAAACAAAAAAACATACATTATAAACAAAAAAATAACACATTAATTTAATGTGTAGAGCAATTAACAATTTACAGATAGTGGAGTAATGACATTCCCACTAATCTTATTGCTAAAGTATGAATTAACTGAATAAAACTCTTTATCAATAAATATCTTATTTAAACAATTTTTAAACATGTTATCATTATCAATGTTTCTAACATTAGATGGCAAAAAATCATACATTTTTGCCGTCTGATAAAAACTGCTCTTTTCAAACTGCGCAGAACTGTGTTTTTCTATCATAACTTTATCTTTATTTCTTGTATTATACATGTGTACATTATTACATCTAAACAGATCAGGATTTTTGCGCCTGAACATGCAGCAGTTTAAAATATACAATGAGGGTAAAGTTAAGATATTTAAACGTTTGAAATGTGAGACACAAGAAACACCCTTCTTAAAACGAAGGATCGTCCTTAATGCTCGTTTCTGAAGTATAAAGAGTCTATTCATATGAACGGAATAACTTCCCCAAAAAATAATATAATAAGCAAGATGCGAATATATATATGAATAATATATCGTAAACAAAGACTCTTGAGATACATGATCTCTAATACTAAATAAAATAAAATTGGCCCAAATAATCTTCTTACAGATCGCATCTATAAGCGTTGTCCAGTCCAAAGTTTCATCAATATAGATACCCAAAAATTTACTACAACTTACTTTTTCAATTGATTTACCTAAGATTTTTATTAAATAACTTTTGTTTGGTGGATTTCGAGAAGAATGAAATTGAACAAATACCGTCTTCTCTTTATTTCGCTATTCGAAATACTAGCAGCGAATCGGTGTTCGCTGCTAGTATGGCATGTGGTTGCCACTTCAAAAATTCATAACTAATTTTTAAAAAACTGTAGACACTTTTTGAACGTGTGACGGTTCAAATTAAGTTGAATTTGAATAACGAGAAAAAATAAGTATTATCTCTCCTTATTTTTGATCTTGAACTATCCCCCATATACTTAACATGGGAAAAGTAGTTAAAATTGATAATTAACAAAAATTCAACGAATCAAGATCTCCACTTGTTGATTAAACTCTGAGGTAGGGTATATTGTTTTTATCATGTACATGAACTTTCAGAATGATTGAATTCCTAATTCAATACAATAGTCGAATCTATGTTAATTGTTAGTGGGGCATGTTTTTGCCACTTCAAAATTTCATAACTAATTTTTAAAAAATCGTTGACACTTTTTAAACGTGTTTTCTTATAGAGGACAGTTCAAATTAAGTTGAATTTGATTAACGAGAAAAAATATGTATTATCTCTCCTTATTTTTGAATTTGAACTATCCCCAGTATACTTAACATGGGAAAAGTAGTTAAGTTTGGTAATTCAACATAATGAAATGAATCGAGATCTCCACTTTTTTATTGAACTCTGAGGTAGGGTATATTGTTCTCATCATGTACACGCACTTTCAGAATGATTGAATTCCTAATTCAATACAATAGTCGAATCGGTGTAAATTGTTAGTGGGGCATGTTTTTGCCACTTCAAAAATTCATAACTAATTTTTAAAAACTGTAGACACTTTTTGAACGTGTGATAATTCAAATTAAGTTGAATTTGAATAACGAGAAAAAATAAGTATTATCTCTCCTTATTTTTGAACTTGAACTATCCCCCATATACTTAACGTGGTAAAAGTAGTTAATTTTGATAATTCACCAGAACTCAACGAATCAGGATCGCCACTTTTTGATTGAACTCTGAGGTAGGGTATATTGTTTTAATCATGAACCCGCACTTTCAGAATGATTGAATTCCTAATTCAATACAAATGTTGAATCGGTGTTCGTTGTTAGTGGGGCATGTTTTTGCCACTTCAAAAATTCATAACTAATTTTTAAAAAATCGTTGACACTTTTTAAACGTGTTTTCTCATAGAAGACAGTTCAAATTAAGTTGAATTTGAATAACGAGAAAAAATAAGTATTATCTCTCCTTATTTTTGATCTTGAACTATCCCCCATATACTTAACATGGGAAAAGTAGTTAAATTTGATAATTCACCAGAATTCAACGAATCGAGATCGCCACTTTTTGATTAAACTCTGAGGTAGGGTGTATTGTTCCTATTATGTACACGCACTTTCAGAATGATCGAAATCCTAATTTAATACAAAAGTTGACTCTGTGTTCGTTGCTAATGGGGCATGTGTTTGCCACATCAAAAATTCATAACTAATTTTTAAAAAATCTTTGACACTTTTTGAACGTGTTTTCTCATAGAGGACGGTTCAAATTAAGTTGAATTTGAAAAACGAGAAAAAATAAGTATTATCTCTCCTTATTTTTGAATTTGAACTATCCCCAGTATACTTAACATGGGAAAAGTAGTTAAGTTTGATAATTCAACATAATGAAATGAATCGAGATCTCCGCTTTTTTATTGAACTCAGAGGTAGGGTATATTGTTCTCATCATGTACACGCACTTTCAGAATGATTGAATTCCTAATTCAATACAATAGTCGAATCGGTGTTAATTGTTAGTGGGGCATGTTTTTGCCACTTCAAAAATTCATAACTAATTTTTAAAAAACTGTTGACACTTTTTGAACGTGTGACGGTTCAAATTAAGTTGAATTTGAATAACGAGAAAAAATAAGTATTATCTCTCCTTATTTTTGAACTTGAACTATCCCCCATATACTTAACATGGGAAAAGTAGTTAAAATTGATAAGTAACAAAAATTCAACGAAACAAGATCTCCACTTTTTGATTAAACTCTGAGGTAGGGTATATTGTTTTTATCATGTACACGAACTTTCAGAATGATTGAATTCCTAATTCAATACAATAGTCGAATCGGTGTTAATTGTTAGTGGGGCATGTTTTTGCCACTTCAAAAATTCATAACTAATTTTTAAAAAATCGTTGACACTTTTTAAACGTGTTTTCTCATAGAAGACAGTTCAAATTAAGTTGAATTTAAATAACGAGAAAAAATAAGTATTATATCTCCTTATTTTTTAATTTGAACTATCCCCCTATATAGTTAACATCTGAAAAGTAGTTAAGTTTGATAATTCACCAGAATTCAACTAATCGAGATCGTCACTCTTTGATTAAACTCTGAGGTAGGGTGTATTGTTTCTATTACGTATACGCACTTTCAGAATGATTAAATTCCTAATTCAATACAAAAGTTGACTCTGTGTTCACTGCTAATGGGGCATGTGTTTGCCACTTCAAAACATCATAACTAATTTTTAAAAAATCTTTGACACTTTTTGAACGTGTTTTCTCATAGAGGACGGTTCAAATTAAGTTGAATTTGAATAACGAGAAAAAATAAGTATTATCTCTCCTTATTTTTGAATTTGAACTATCCCCCGTATACTTAACATGGGAAAAGTAGTTAAGTTTGATAATTCAACAGGATGAAATGAATCGAGATCGCCACTTTTTTATTGAACTCTGAGGTAGGGTATATTGTTCTCATCATGTACACGCACTTTCAAAATGATTGAATTCCTAATTCAATATAAAAATTGAATCGGTGTTCGCTGCTAGTATGGCATGTGGTTGCCACTTCAAAAATTCATAACTAAATTTTAAAAAACTGTAGACACTATTTGAACGTGTGACGGTTCAAATTAAGTTGAATTTGAATAACGAGAAAAAATATGAATTAACTCTCCTAATTTTTGAACTTGAACTATTGCCCATATACTTAACGTGGTAAAAGTAGTTAATTTTGATAATTCACCAGAACTCAACGAATCAGGATCGCCACTTTTTGATTGAACTCTGAGGTAGGGTATATTGTTTTAATCATGAACCCGCACTTTCAGAATGATTGAATTCCTAATTCAATACAAATGTTGAATCGGTGTTCGTTGTTAGTGGGGCATGTTTTTGCCACTTCAGAAATTCATAAATAATTTTTAAAAAATCGTTGACACTTTTTGAAGGTGTTTTGTCATAGAGGACGGTTCAAACTAAGTTGAATTTGAATATCGAAAAAAAAAATTTGTATTATCTCTCCATATTTTTGCATTTGAACTATCTCCCATATACTTAACATGGGAAAAGTAGTTAAGTTTGATAATTCACCAGGATTCAACGAATCAAGATCATCACTTTTTGATTAAAGTCTGAGGTAGGGTATATTGTTTTTATCATGTACACGCACTTTCAGAAAGATTGATATCCTAATTCAATACAAAATTCGAATCGGTGTTCATTGTTAGTGGGGCATGTTTTTGCCACTTCAAAATTTCATAACTAATTTTTAAAAAATCGTTGACACTTTTTAAACGTGTTTTCTTATAGAGGACAGTTCAAATTAAGTTGAATTTGATTAACGAGAAAAAATATGTATTATCTCTCCTTATTTTTGAATTTGAACTATCCCCCATATACTTAACATGGGAAAAGTAGTTAAGTTTGATAATTCACAAAAATTCAACGAATCAAGATCGCCACTTTTTGATTAAAGTCTGAGGTAGGGTATATTGTTTTTATCATGTACACGCACTTTCAGAATGATTGATATCCTAATTCAATACAAATGTTGAATCGGTGTTCGTTGATAGTGGGGCATGTTTTTGCCACTTCAAAATTTCATAACTAATTTTTAAAAAATCGTTGACACTTTTTAAACGTGTTTTCTTATAGAGGACAGTTCAAATTAAGTTGAATTTGAATAACGAGAAAAAATATGAATTAACTCTCCTAATTTTTGAATTTGAACTATCCCCCATATATTTAACATGGGAAAAGTAGTTAAGTTTGATAATTCACAAAAATTCAACGAATCAAGATCGCCACTTTTTGATTAAAGTCTGAGGTAGGGTATATTGTTTTTATCATGTACACGAACTTTCAGAATGATTGAATTCCTAATTCAATACAAAAGTCGAAACGGTGTTAATTGTTAGTGGGGCATGTTTTTGCCACTTCAAAAATTCATAACTAAATTTTATAAAATCGTTGACACTTTTTAAACGTGTTTTCTCATAGAAAACAGTTCAAATTAATTTGAATTTGAATAACGAAAATAAAATAGGTATTATCTCTCCTTATTTTTTAATTTGAACTATCCCCCTATATAGTTAACATCTGAAAAGTAGTTAAGTTTGATAATTCACCAGAATTCAACGAATCGAGATCGCCACTTTTTGATTAAACTCTGAGGTAGGGTGTATTGTTCCTATTATGTACACGCACTTTCAGAATGATCGAAATCCTAATTTAATACAAAAGTTGACTCTGTGTTCGTTGCTAATGGGGCATGTGTTTGCCACATCAAAAATTCATAACTAATTTTTAAAAAATCTTTGACACTTTTTGAACGTGTTTTCTCATAGAGGACGGTTCAAATGAAGTTGAATTTGAAAATCGAGAAAAAATAAGTATTATCTCTCCTTATTTTTGAATTTGAACTATCCCCAGTATACTTAACATGGGAAAAGTAGTTAAGTTTGATAATTCACCAGGATTCAACGAATCTAGATCATCACTTTTTGATTAATGTCTGAGGTAGGGTATATTGTTTTTATCATGTACACGCACTTTCAAAATGATTGAATTCCTAATTCAATACAAAATTCGAATCGGTGTTCATTGTTAGTGGGGCATGTTTTTGCCACTTCAAAATTTCATAACTAATTTTTAAAAAATCGATTACACTTTTTAAATGTGTTTTCTTATAGAGGACAGTTCAAATTAAGTTGAATTTGAATAACGAGAAAAAATATATACTATCTCTCCTTATTTTTGAATTTGAACTATCCCCCATATACTTAACATGGGAAAAGTAGTTAAGTTTGATAATTCACCAGGATTCAACGAATCAATATCATCACTTTTTGATTAAAGTCTGAGGTAGGGTATATTGTTTTTATCATGTACACGCACTTTCAGAATGATTGATATCCTAATTCAATACTAAATTCGAATTTGTGTTCATTGTTAGTGGGGCATGTTTTTACCACTTCAAAATTTCATAACTAATTTTTAAAAAATCGTTGACACTTTTTAAACGTGTTTTCTTATAGAGGACTGTTCAAATTAAGAAGAATTTGAATAACGAAAAAAAAAATGTATTATCTCTCCTTATTTTTGAATTTGAACTATCCCCCATATATTTAACATGGGAAAAGTAGTTAATTTTGTTAATTCACAAAAATTCAACGAATCAAGATCGCCACTTTTTGATTAAACTCTGAGGTAGGGTATATTGTTTTTATCATGTACACGAACTTTCAGAATGATTGAATTCCTAATTCAATACAAGAGTCGAATCGGTGTTAATTGTTAGTGGGGCATGTTTTTGCCACTTCAAAAATTCATAACTAATTTTTAAAAAATCGTTGACACTTTTTGAAGATGTTTTGTCATAGAAGACGGTTCAAACTAAGTTGAATTTGAATATCGAGAAAAAATATGTATTATCTCTCCTTATTTTTTTAATTTAAACTATCCCCCGTATACTTAACATGGGAAAAGTAGTTACTTTTGATAATTCAACTGAATGAAATGAATCAAAATCGCCACTTTTTTATTGAACTCTGAGGTAGGGTATATTGTTCTCATCATGTACCCGCACTTTCAAAATGATTGAATTCCTAATTCAATACAAAAGTTGAATCGGTGTTCACTGCTAGTATGGCATGTGGTTGCCACTTCAAAAATTCATAACTAATTTTAAAAAACTGTAGACACTTTTAGAACGTACGTGTGACGGTTCAAATTAAGTTGAATTCTAATAACGAGAAAAAATATGAATTATCTCACCTAATTTTTGAACTTGAACTATCCCCCATATACTTAACGTGGGAAAAGTAGTTAAGTTTGATAATTCACCAGAACTCAACGAATCAGTATCGCCACTTTTTGATTGAACTCTGAGGTGGGATATATTGTTTTAATCATGAACCCGCACTTTCAGAATGATTGAATTCCTAACTCAATACAAAAATTGAATCGGTGTTCGTTGTTAGTCGGGCATGTTTTTGCCACTTCAGAAATTCATAACTAATTTTTAAAAAACCGTTGACACTTTTTGAACGTGTTTTCTCATAGAAGTCGGTTCAAATTAAGTTGAATTTGAATAACGAGAAAAAATATGTATTATCTCTCCATATTTTTGAATTTGAACTATCCTCCATATACTTAAAATGGAAAAAGTAGTTAAGTTTGATAATTCAACAGAATTCAATGAATCGAGATTGCAACTTTTTTATTAAACTCTGAGGTAGGGTATATTGTTCTTATCATGTACACGCACTTTCAGAATGATTGAATTTCAAATTAAATACAATTGTTGAATTGGTGTTCGTTGTTAGTGGGGCATGTTTTTGCCACTTCAGAAATTCATAACTAATTTTTAAAAAATCGTTGACACTTTTTGAAGGTGTTTTGTCATAGAGTATGGTTCAAATTAAGTTGAATTTGAATATCGAGAAAAAATATGTATTATCTCTCCTTATTTTTGAATTTGAACTATCCCCCGTATACATAACATGGGAAAAGTAGTTAAGTTTGATAATTCAACAGAATGAAATGAATCGAAATCGCCACTTTTTTATTGAACTCTGAGGTAGGGTATATTGTTCTCATCTTGTACACGCACTTTCAGAATGATTGAATTCCTAATTCAATACAAAAGTTGAATCGGTGTTCGCTGCTAGTATGGCATGTGTTTGCCACTTCAAAAATTCATAACTAATTTTTAAAAAACCGTAGACACTTTTTGAACGTGTGACGGTTCAAATTAAGTTGAATTTGAATAACGAGAAAAAATATGTATTATCTCTCCTAATTTTTGAAATTGAACTATCCCCCATATACTTAACGTGGGAAAAGTAGTTAAGTTTGATAATTCACCAGAATTCAATGAATCGAGATCGCCACTTTCTTATTGAACTCTTAGGTAGGGTATATTGTTCTAATCATGTACACGCACTTTCAGAATGATTGAATTCCTAATTCAATACAAAAGTTGAATTAGTGTTCGTTGCTAGTATGGCATGTGTTTGCCACTTCAAAAATTCATAACTAATTTTTAAAAAACCATTGACACTATTTGAACGTGTTCTCTCATAGAGGACGGTTCAAATTAAGTTGATTTTGAATAACGAGAAAAAATATGTATAATCTCTCCATATTTTTGAATTTGAACTATCCCTCATATACTTAAAATGGAAAAAGTAGTTAAGTTTGATAATTCAACAGAATTCAATGAATTGAGATTGCCACTTTTTTATTAAACTCTGAGGTAGGGTATATTGTTCTTATCTTGTACACGCACTTTCAGATTGATTGAATTCCTAATTCAATACAAATGTTGAATCGGTGTTCGTTGATAGTGGGGCATGTTTTTGCCACTTCAGAAATTCATAAATAATTATTAAAAAATCGTTGACACTTTTTGAAGGTGTTTTGTCATAGAAGACGGTTCAAATTAAGTTGAATTTGAAGATCGAGAAAAAATATGTATTATCTCTCCATATTTTTGAATTTGAACTATCCCCCATATACTTAACATGAGAAAAGTAGTTAAGTTTGATAATTCACAAAAATTCAACGAATCAAGATCACCACTTTTTGATTAAAGTCTGAGGTAGGGTATATTGTTTTTATCGTGTACACGCACTTTCAGAATGATTAAATTCCTAATTCAACACAAAAGTCGAATCGGTATTAATTATTAGTGGGGCATGTTTTTGCCACTTCAGAAATTCATAAATAATTATTAAAAAATCGTTGACACTTTTTGAAGGTGTTTTGTCATAGAAGACGGTTCAAATTAAGTTGAATTTGAATAACGAGAAAAAATAAGTATTATCTCTCCTTATTTTTGAATTTGAACTATCCCCATATATAGTTAACATCTGAAAAGTAGTTAAGTTTGATAATTCACCAGAATTCAACTAATCGAGATCGCCACTTTTTGATTAAATTCTGAGGTAGGGTGTATTGTTCCTATTATGTACAAGCACTTTCAAAATGATTGAATTCCTAATTCAATACAAAAGTTGAATCGGTGTTCGCTGCTAGTATGGCATGTGGTTGCCACTTCAAAAATTCATAACTAATTTTTAAAAAAACTGTAGACACTTTTTGAACGTGTGACGGTTCAAATTAATTTGAATTTGAATAACGAGAAAAAATATGAATTATCTCTCCTAATTTTTTAACTTGAACTATCCCCCATATACTTAACATGGGTAAAATAGTTATGTTTGATAATTCACCAGAATTCAATGAATCGAGATCGCCACTTTGTTATTGAACCCTTAGGTAGGGTATATTGTTTTTATCATGTACACGAACTTTCAGAATGATTGAATTCCTAATTCATTACAAAAGTCGAATCGGTGTTAATTGTTAGTGGAGCATGTTTTTGCCACTTCAAAAATTCACAAATAATTTTTAAAAAATCGATGACAGTTTTTAAACGTGTTTTCTCATAGAAAACAGTTTAAATTAAGTTGAATTTGAATAACGAAAAAAAATAAGTATTATCTCTCCTTATTTTTGAATTTGAACTATCCCCCTATTTAGTTAACATCTGAAAAGTAGTTAAGTTTGATAATTCACCAGAATTCAACGAATCGAGATCGCCACTTTTTGATTAAACTCTGAGGTAGGGTGTATTGTTCCCATTATGTATACGCACTTTCAGAATGATTGAATTCCTAATTCAATACAAAAGTTGAATTGGTGTTCGTTGCTAGTATGGCATGTGATTGCCAATTCAAAAATTCATAACTAATTTTTAAAAAATCGTTGACACTTTTTAAACGTTTTTTCTCATAGAGGACAGTTCAAATTAAGTTGAATTTGAATAACGAGAAAAATTAAGCATTATCTCTGATTATTTTTGAATTTGAACTATACCCCGAATACATAACATGGGAAAAGTAGTTATGTTTGATAATTCAACAGAATGAAATGAATCGAAATCGCCACTTTTTTATTGAACTCTGAGGTAGGGTATATTGTTCTTATCTTGTACACGCACTTTCAGAATGATTGAATTCCTAATTCAATACAAATGTTGAATCGGTGTTCGTTGTTAGTGGGGCTTGTTTTTGCCACTTCAGAAATTCATAAATAATTTTTAAAAAATCGTTGACACTTTTTGATGGTGTTTTGTCATAGAGGATGGTTCAAATTAAGTTGAATTTGAATATCGAGACAAAATATGTATTATCTCTCCATATTTTTGAATTTGAACTATCCCCCATATACATGGGAAAAGTAGTTAAGTTTGATAATTCAACAGAATGAAATGAATCGAAATCGCCACCTTTTTATTGAACTCTGAGTTAGGGTATATTGTTCTCATCATGTACACGCACTTTCAGAATGATTGAATTCCTAATTCAATACAAAAGTTGAATCGGTGTTCGCTGCTAGTATGGCATGTGGTTGCCACTTCAAAAATTCATAACTAATTTTTAAAAAACTGTAGACACTTTTTGAACGTGTGACGGTTCAAATTAAGTTGAATTTGAATAACGAGAAAAAATATGAATTATCTCTCCTAATTTTTGAACTTGAACTATCCCCCATATACTTAACATGGGTAAAATAGTTATGTTTGATAATTCACCAGAATTCAATGAATCGAGATCGCCACTTTGTTATTGAACTCTTAGGTAGGGTATATTGTTCTTATCTTGTACACGCACTTTCAGAATGATTGAATTCCTAATTCAATACAAATGTTGAATCGGTGTTCGTTGTTAGTGGGGCATGTTTTTGCCACTTCAGAAATTCATAAATAATTTTTAAAAAATCGTTGACACTTTTTGAAGGTGTTTTGTCATAGAGGAAGGTTCAAATTAAGTTGAATTTAAATATCGAGAAAAAATATGCATTATCTCTCCTTATTTTTGAATTTGAACTATCCCCCGTATACTTAACATGGGAAAAGTAGTTAAGTTTGATAATTCAACAGAATGAAATGAATCGAAATCGCCACCTTTTTATTGAACTCTGAGTTAGGGTATATTGTTCTCATCATGTACACGCACTTTCAGAATGATTGAATTCCTATTTCAATACAAAAGTTGAATCGGTGTTCGTTGCTAGTATGGCATGTGTTTGCCAATTCAAAAATTCATAACTAATTTTTAAAAAATCGTTGACACTTTTTGAAGGTGTTTTGTCATAGAAGATGGTTCAAATTAAGTTGAATTTGAATATCGAGAAAAAAAATATATTATCTCTCCTTATTTTTGAATTTGAACTATATCCCGTATACTTAACATGGGAAAAGTAGTTAAGTTTGATAATTCAACAGAACGAAATGAATCGAAATCGCCACTTTTTTATTGAACTCTGAGGTAGGGTATATTGTTCTTATCATATACACTCACTTTCAGAATGATTGAATTCCTAATTCAATACAAAAGTGGAATCGGTGTTCGCTGCTAGTATGGCATGTGGTTGCCACTTCAAAAATTCATAACTAATTTTTAAAAAACCGTAGACACTTTTTGAACGTGTGACGGTTCAAATTAAGTTGAATTTGAATAACGAGAAAAAATATGTATTATCTCTCCTAATTTTTGAACTTGATGTATCCCCATATACTTAAAATGGAAAAAGTAGTTAAGTTTGATAATTCAACAGAATTCAATGAATCGAGATTGCCACTTTTTTATTAAACTCTGAGGTAGGGTATATTGTTTTTATCATGTACACGAACTTTCAAAATGATTGAATTCCTAATTCATTACAATAGTCGAATCGGTGTTAATTGTTAGTGGAGCATGTTTTTGCCACTTCAAAAATTCACAACTAATTTTTAAAAAATCGATGACAGTTTTTAAACGTGTTTTCTCATAGAAAACAGTTCAAATTAAGTTGAATTTGAATAACGAAAAAAAATAAGTATTAACACTCCTTATTTTTGAATTTTGAACTATCCCCCTATTTAGTTAACATCTGAAAAGTAGTTAAGTTTGATAATTCACCAGAATTCAACGAATCGAGATCGCCACTTTTTGATTAATTTTTGAGGTAGGGTGTATTGTTCCTATTATGTATACGCACTTTCAGAATGATTGAATTCCTAATTCAATACAAAAGTTCACTGTTATTTCAAAATGTCTTAGCATAAGATATTTTAGTGTCTTATTTGTTGCCCCCTTAAATAAGACATGAAAATTGGGTCTTAAAGTGATAAGATGTCTCAAAGATCTCATAATAAGACATTATAATGTCTTATTATGAGACCTAACTATGACGTCATAAGACTACTCCTACAAACCTGCAACCAGCAATTCTTTTTTTCTGTATGAGGCTGCATAACTAAAAAGGTTGCATAATTTTGCACTGAAAAACATTTATAATTTATAATACAGCTTTCATTTTTATTCAATATTCCTTTTGTACATTTGAAAAAAAATTTTTGGATCCGCGCTTCAGTCCCAACCTGCATAGTCCTCAGTAGCATGTTGGGGATGTTTGGGGATGACACTCATCTACCTGGGAGCAACACACTGCAATGAAAGAAAATACACAATATTACTTTATGTCCATCACTTTATGTTAACCAGGAATGTGTAGATAATTATAATTCTTTTAATTGAAGTTTGCCGGTTCCACATTAAATAGCATATATAAGCTAGAAAAAGACAAATATCATCCTCATTACCTGGAATAAATTATAATAATAAATTAATGTTTTTATCATCAAGTTTGCCGGTAAATTAATATAAAAATATCTAAAATATAAAATTTTATAAAATGTTTAACAGAGTGTACAACCTGCGAAGAAAATATTTATATCCTGTAGTGAAAACTCCCATTTTGAATTAATAATCTGCCAGTAATTACCGGTAAATATTGTGATCTCAGCGTTATCTAAACATGCAGATGCCGTACAATTATATAATGATTATATTCGTAACTCCATACCCAATCTGGACATGAAGCTATTAAAAAAAATATATACGTTTCTTCACAAAATTGTGGGTTATAATTGGTTTAGATATGCTGATGGCTGATATTTATGTTATACCGGTAATTTAAAGGATACCTTGAATTAATATTTTCTCCAATCAGGACAAAAAGCTATTATTATTTTTCTACGCACTACTAAATGTTATCTGTGTATTTAGATACTGCTGAGGACTGATAATACTTTACCGGTAATTTACCGGACACTGTAAATCAATTTTTTTTCAGACATGGATTGGAAGCTAATAATTAATACGTTTTTTCACAAAATCGTGTTATTTGTGTGCTTAGATAGTGCTGAGGGCTGATATATATGTTATACCGGTAATTTACCGGACACCTCTTGAATTAATATTTTTCCAAACTCAGGACAAAAAGATATTATTGTTTTTCTTCGTAAAATTGTACGTTATCTCTATATTCAAATAATCTTGAGGGCTGATATTATTTTACCGGTATTTTACCGGACACTGTAAATCAATGTTTTCTGTCAGACATGGATTGGAAGCTATTAAAATAATACGTTTCTTCACAAAATTGTGTTATGTGTGTGCTTAGATAGTGCTGAGGGCTGATATATATGTTATACCGGTAATTTACCGGACACCTCTTGAATTAATATTTTTCCCAACTCAGGACAAAAAGCTATTATTGTTTTTCTTCGTACAATTGTACGTTATCTCTATATTCAAATAATGTTGAGGGCTGATAATATTTTACCGGTAATTTACCAGTAATTTACCGGACACTGTAAATCAATGTTTTCTGTCAGACATGGATTGGAAGCTATTAAAATAATACGTTTTTTCACAAAATTGTGTTATATGTGTGTTTAGATAGCGCTGAGGGCTGATATTTATGTTATACCGGTAATTTACCGGACACTTCTTGAATTAATATTTTTTCCTAACTCAGGACAAAAAGATATTATTATTTTTCTTCGTACAATTGTATACGTTATCTCTATATTTAAATACTGCTGAAGGCTGATAATATTTTACCGGTAATTTACCGGAAATTTTAAATCAATGTTTTCTCTTAGATATGGATTGGAAGCTATTAATTAATACGTTTTTTCACAAAATTGTGTTATGTGTGTGTTTAGATATGCTGATGTCTGATTTTTTTATGTTATACCGGTAATTTACCGCGCGAAGACCTTGAATTATTATTTTTTCCAATCTCGATCAGGACAAAAAGCTATTATTATTTTTCTTCGTACAATTGTACGTTATCTGTTTATTTAAATATTGCTGAGGGCTGATAATATTTTACCGGTAATAGCGATCTGAAAGAAATGAAGTATTGGTTCACATTTACCGGTAAATTACTGGTATAACATAATTATCGATCAGCCCTCAGCAGTATCTAAACACACACATAACACAATTTTGTGAAGAAATGTTTTTTAATAGCTTATTCCAATCCATATCTGAATGAAAACATTGATTTACAGTTTCCGGTAAATTACCGGTAAAATATTATCAGCCCTCAGCAGTATCTAAATACACAGATAACATACAATTGTACAAAAAAAAAATGATAACTTTTTGTTCTGAGTTGGGAAAAATATGAATTCAAGGTCTCCGGTAAATTACCGGTATAACATAAATATCAGCCATCAGCATATCTAAACAAACTTTAATCCACAGATAACACACAATTTTATGAAGAAACAATTTTTGTAATCGTTAAATTTCGATAAGAAAGAAAATATTGGTTCACATTTTCCGGTAAATTACCGGTGAAATATATTATCAGCTCTCAGCAGTATCATATAAATACACACTTTTGCGTTGCAATTTTTTTTTAATAGCTTCATGTTCAGGTATGAAAGAAAATATTGATTCACAGTTTCCGGTAAATTACCGGTAAAACAAATTATCATCACTGATAAAGCTATCTCTGAATTCAAGTATAAAACAATTTTAACTCTGCATGTGATGAATAGCCTGCTGCAAGATGTAAAAATCTAATATCAATTGTGCCCTGGTAATTGTTACCGGTAAAATATTATCAGCTCTTACCGGTATTATCAATGAATATTACACAGATAACAAAAATAATACGATAAAAAAAAGCAAAATATATATAGTTTTTTGTCCGAAGGTGAGATATTGATTCACAATTTCCGGTAAATTACCGGTAAAAATTATTCGCCCTCAACAGTATATGCATACCTAAACGCAGAGGCAGCATATAATTATATATATGAATACATGATTATTTTAATAGCTCCATGTTCATGTGAAAAAGAGTTAAAGCTTCAAAGATTCTGGTAAATTCTTACCTTTATTAATTTCTGTATGTACGTATCATGGTGAGATCCAAACTATTTTCCCTCGGTCTTGGGTCGGCATCATATTCTGTAGAGTAAACACATTTATTTTTAACAAAATTTCTCAACAAATGTTCACTTATTTGTTATTGACTTAAGTTCGTATAAATTTAATTTTTTTAACATTAATTAAAATTCAAATAAAATTTTTAGCGGCCATGATGCGCCGTTCGTTCATATGCATCTACAGTAGGTCGGTGGCACAATGGCTTGGCAAATTTTGCGCTTTTAATAATATAAAGTTTAGTGAAATAAGCCTGCTTGTTCTTATACAATCAGTATTATGGTGATGCAATTCACAATCTTGTAGCTTTGTGGGCCACTTTACTCACCTAATTGCACTGATATTTCACTTTTTCTTCAGCAACCTCCATCACACGTACACCCAACGTTTACCTCAGATTTTTCTTTCGTATATTGCGACCTCTGTGAGAAGAAGGCGATACTACTAAAATAAGACCCTCACATGTCTTATTATAAAACATATGTCTTATGTCTTACTGGTGAAACATGTCTTACCGAGGAAGGGTCTTATAATACGATAAATACTGTCTTATAGTAAGATGCTTATGTCTTACATTAAGACAGAATGTATTGTTTTAAGACTGTCTTATAATGCTGGAAAATAACAGTGTTGAATTTTTGTTCGTTGCTAGTATGGCATGTGTTTGCCAATTCAAAAATTCATAACTAATTTTTAAAAAATCGTTGACACTTTTTGATCGTGTTTTCTCATAGAGGACGGTTCAAATTAAGTTGAATTTGAATAACGAGAAAAAATAAGTATTATCTCTGATTATTTTTTAATTTGAAATATCCCCCGAATACATAACATGGGAAAAGTAGTTAAGTTTGATAATTCAACAGAATGAAATGAATCGAAATCGCCACTTTTTTATTGAACTCTGAGGTAGGGTATATTGTTCTAATCTTGTACACGCACTTTCAGAATGATTGAATTCCTAATTCAATACAAATGTTGAATCGGTGTTCGTTGTTAGTGGGGCTTGTTTTTGCCACTTCAGAAATTCATAACTAATTTTTAAAAAAATCGTTGACACTTTTTGAACGTGTGACGGTTTAAATTAATTTGAATTTGAATAACGAGAAAAAATATGAATTATCTCTCCTAATTTTTGAACTTGAACTATCCCCCATATACTTAACATGGGTAAAATAGTTAAGTTTGATAATTTAACAGAATGAAATGAATCGAAATCGCCACTTTTTTATTGAACTCTGAGGTAGGGTATATTGTTTTTATCTTGTACACGCACTTTCAGAATGATTGAATTCCTAATTCAATACAAATGTTGAATCGGTGTTCGTTGTTAGTGGGGCTTGTTTTTGCCACTTCAGAAATTCATAAATAATTTTTAAAAAATCGTTGACACTTTTTGATGGTGTTTTGTCATAGAGGACGGTTCATATTAAGTTGAATTTGAATATCGAGAAAAAATATGTATTATCTCTCCATATTTTTGAATTTGAACTATCCCCCATATACATGGGAAAAGTAGTTAAATTTGATAATTCAACAGAATGAAATGAATCGAAATCGCCACCTTTTTATTGAACTCTGAGTTAGGGTATATTGTTCTCATCATGTACACGCACTTTCAGAATGATTGAATTCCTAATTCAATACAAAAGTTGAATCGGTGTTCGTTGCTAGTATGGCATGTGTTTGCCAATTCAAAAATTCATAACTAATTTTTAAAAAATCGTTGACACTTTTTGATCGTGTTTTCTCATAGAGGACGGTTCAAATTAAGTTGAATTTGAATAACGAGAAAAAATAAGTATTATCTCTGATTATTTTTCAATTTGAACTATCCCCCGAATAAATAACATGGAAAAAGTAGTTAAGTTTGATAATTCAACAGAATGAAATGAATCGAAATCGCCACTTTTTTATTGAACTCTGAGGTAGGGTATATTGTTCCTATCTTGTACACGCACTTTCAGAATGATTGAATTCCTAATTCAATACAAATGTTGAATCGGTGTTCGTTGTTAGTGGGGCTTGTTTTTGCCAATTCAGAAATTCATAAATAATTTTTAAAAAATCGTTGACACTTTTTGAAGGTGTTTTGTCATAGAGGACGGTTCAAATTAAGTTGAATTTCAATATCGAGAAAAAATATGTAATATCTCTCCAAATTTTTGAATTTGAACTATCCCCCATATACATGGGAAAAGTAGTTAAGTTTGATAATTCAACAGAATGAAATGAATCGAAATCGCCACCTTTTTATTGAACTCTGAGTTAGGGTATATTGTTCTCATCATGTACACGCACTTTCAGAATGATTGAATTCCAAATTCAATACAAATGTTGAATCGGTGTTCGTTGTTAGTGGGGCATGTTTTTGCACTTCAGAAATTCATAAATAATTTTTAAAAAATCGTTGACACTTTTTGAAGGTGTTTTGTCATAGAGGACGGTTCAAATTAAGTTGAATTTGAATATCGAGAAAAAATATTTATTATCTCTCCAAATTTTTGAATTTGAACTATCCCCCATATACTTAACATGGGAAAAGTAGTTAAGTTTGATAATTCACAAAAATTCAACGAATAAAGATCGCCTTTTTTTGATTAAACTCTGAGGTAGGGTATTTTGTTTTTATCATGTACACGAACTTTCAGAATGATTGAATTCCTAATTCATTACAGAAGTCGATTCGGTGTTAGTTGTTAGTGAAGCATGTTTTTGCCACTTCAAAAATTCATAAGTAATTTTTAAAAAATCGATGACACTTTTTAAACGTGTTTTCTCATAGAAAACAGATCAAATTAAGTTGAATTTGAATAACGAAAAATAAAAGTATTATCTCTCCTTATTTTTGAATTTGAACTATCCCCTTATTTAGTTAACAACTGAAAAGTAGTAAGTTTGATAATTCACCAGAATTCAACGAATCGAGATCGCCACTTTTTGATTAAACTTTGAGGTAGGGTGTATTGTTCCTATTATGTATACGCACTTTCAGAATGATTGAATTCCTAATTCAATACAAAAGTTGACTCTGTGTTCGCTGCTAATGGGGCATGTGTTTGCCACTTCAAAAATTCATAACTAATTTTTAAAAAATCGTTGACACTTTTTGAACGTGTGACGGTTCAAATTAATTTGAATTTGAATAACGTGAAAAAATATGAATTATCTCTCCTAATTTTTTAAACTTGAACTATCCCCCATATACTTAACGTGGGTAAAATAGTTAAGTTTGATAATTCAACAGAATGAAATGAATCGAAATCGCCACTTTTTTATTGAACTCTGAGGTAGGGTATATTGTTCTTATCTTGTACACGCACTTTCAGAATGATTGAATTCCTAATTCAATACAAATGTTGAATCGGTGTTCGTTGTTAGTGGGGCTTGTTTTTGCCACTTCAGAAATTCATAACTAATTTTTAAAAAATCGATGACAGTTTTTAAACGTGTTTTCTCATAGAAAACAGTTCAAATTAAGTTGAATTTGAATAACGAAAAAAAATAAGTATTAACTCTCCTTATTTTTGAATTTTGAACTATCCCCCTATTTAGTTAACATCTGAAAAGTAGTTAAGTTTGATAATTCACCAGAATTCAACGAATCGAGATCGCCACTTTTTGATTAATTTTTGAGGTAGGGTGTATTGTTCCTATTATGTATACGCACTTTCAGAATGATTGAATTCCTAATTCAATACAAAAGTTGAATTTTTGTTCGTTGCTAGTATGGCATGTGTTTGCCAATTCAAAAATTCATAACTAATTTTTAAAAAATCGTTGACACTTTTTGATCGTGTTTTCTCATAGAGGACGGTTCAAATTAAGTTGAATTTGAATAACGAGAAAAAATAAGTATTATCTCTGATTATTTTTTAATTTGAACTATCCCCCGAATACATAACATGGGAAAAGTAGTTAAGTTTGATAATTCAACAGAATGAAATGAATCGAAATCGCCACTTTTTTATTGAACTCTGAGGTAGGGTATATTGTTCTTATCTTGTACACGCACTTTCAGAATGATTAAATTCCTAATTCAATACAAATGTTGAATCGGTGTTCGTTGTTAGTGGGGCTTGCTTTTGCCACTTCAGAAATTCATAACTAATTTTTAAAAAATCGTTGACAATTTTTGAACGTGTGACGGTTCAAATTAATTTGAATTTGAATAACGAGAAAAAATATGAATTATCTCTCCTAATTTTTGAACTTGAACTATCCCCCATATACTTAACATGGGTAAAATAGTTATGTTTGATAATTCACCAGAATTCAATGAATCGAGATTGCCACTTTTTTATTAAACTCTGAGGTAGGGTATATTGTTTTTATCATGTACACATACTTTCAAAATGATTGAATTCCTAATTCATTACAAAAGTCGAATCGGTGTTAATTGTTAGTGGAGCATGTTTTTGCCACTTCAAAAATTCACAACTAATTTTTAAAAAATCGATGACAGTTTTTAAACGTGTTTTCTCATAGAAAACAGTTCAAATTAAGTTGAATTTGAATAACGAAAAAAAATAAGTATTAACTCTCCTTATTTTTGAATTTTGAACTATCCCCCTATTTAGTTAACATCTGAAAAGTAGTTAAGTTTGATAATTCACCAGAATTCAACGAATCGAGATCGCCACTTTTTGATTAATTTTTGAGGTAGGGTGTATTGTTCCTATTATGTATACGCACTTTCAGAATGATTGAATTCCTAATTCAATACAAAAGTTGAATTTTTGTTCGTTGCTAGTATGGCATGTGTTTGCCAATTCAAAAATTCATAACTAATTTTTAAAAAATCGTTGACACTTTTTGATCGTGTTTTCTCATAGAGGACGGTTCAAATTAAGTTGAATTTGAATAACGAGAAAAAATAAGTATTATCTCTGATTATTTTTTAATTTGAACTATCCCCCGAATACATAACATGGGAAAAGTAGTTAAGTTTGATAATTCAACAGAATGAAATGAATCGAAATCGCCACTTTTTTATTGAACTCTGAGGTAGGGTATATTGTTCTTATCTTGTACACGCACTTTCAGAATGATTAAATTCCTAATTCAATACAAATGTTGAATCGGTGTTCGTTGTTAGTGGGGCTTGCTTTTGCCACTTCAGAAATTCATAACTAATTTTTAAAAAATCGTTGACAATTTTTGAACGTGTGACGGTTCAAATTAATTTGAATTTGAATAACGAGAAAAAATATGAATTATCTCTCCTAATTTTTGAACTTGAACTATCCCCCATATACTTAACATGGGTAAAATAGTTATGTTTGATAATTCACCAGAATTCAATGAATCGAGATTGCCACTTTTTTATTAAACTCTGAGGTAGGGTATATTGTTTTTATCATGTACACATACTTTCAAAATGATTGAATTCCTAATTCATTACAAAAGTCGAATCGGTGTTAATTGTTAGTGGAGCATGTTTTTGCCACTTCAAAAATTCACAACTAATTTTTAAAAAATCGATGACAGTTTTTAAACGTGTTTTCTCATAGAAAACAGTTCAAATTAAGTTGAATTTGAATAACGAAAAAAAATAAGTATTAACTCTCCTTATTTTTGAATTTTGAACTATCCCCCTATTTAGTTAACATCTGAAAAGTAGTTAAGTTTGATAATTCACCAGAATTCAACGAATCGAGATCGCCACTTTTTGATTAATTTTTGAGGTAGGGTGTATTGTTCCTATTATGTATACGCACTTTCAGAATGATTGAATTCCTAATTCAATACAAAAGTTGAATTTTTGTTCGTTGCTAGTATGGCATGTGTTTGCCAATTCAAAAATTCATAACTAATTTTTAAAAAATCGTTGACACTTTTTGATCGTGTTTTCTCATAGAGGACGGTTCAAATTAAGTTGAATTTGAATAACGAGAAAAAATAAGTATTATCTCTGATTATTTTTTAATTTGAACTATCCCCCGAATACATAACATGGGAAAAGTAGTTAAGTTTGATAATTCAACAGAATGAAATGAATCGAAATCGCCACTTTTTTATTGAACTCTGAGGTAGGGTATATTGTTCTTATCTTGTACACGCACTTTCAGAATGATTAAATTCCTAATTCAATACAAATGTTGAATCGGTGTTCGTTGTTAGTGGGGCTTGATTTTGCCACTTCAGAAATTCATAACTAATTTTTAAAAAATCGTTGACAATTTTTGAACGTGTGACGGTTCAAATTAATTTGAATTTGAATAACGAGAAAAAATATGAATTATCTCTCCTAATTTTTGAACTTGAACTATCCCCCATATACTTAACATGGGTAAAATAGTTATGTTTGATAATTCACCAGAATTCAATGAATCGAGATTGCCACTTTTTTATTAAACTCTGAGGTAGGGTATATTGTTTTTATCATGTACACATACTTTCAAAATGATTGAATTCCTAATTCATTACAAAAGTCGAATCGGTGTTAATTGTTAGTGGAGCATGTTTTTGCCACTTCAAAAATTCACAACTAATTTTTAAAAAATCGATGACAGTTTTTAAACGTGTTTTCTCATAGAAAACAGTTCAAATTAAGTTGAATTTGAATAACGAAAAAAAATAAGTATTAACTCTCCTTATTTTTGAATTTGAACTATCCCCCATATACATGGGAAAAGTAGTTAAATTTGATAATTCAACAGAATGAAATGAATCGAAATCGCCACCTTTTTATTGAACTCTGAGTTAGGGTATATTGTTCTCATCATGTACACGCACTTTCAGAATGATTGAATTCCTAATTCAATACAAAAGTTGAATCGGTGTTCGTTGCTAGTATGGCATGTGTTTGCCAATTCAAAAATTCATAACTAATTTTTAAAAAATCGTTGACACTTTTTGATCGTGTTTTCTCATAGAGGACGGTTCAAATTAAGTTGAATTTGAATAACGAGAAAAAATAAGTATTATCTCTGATTATTTTTCAATTTGAACTATCCCCCGAATAAATAACATGGGAAAAGTAGTTAAGTTTGATAATTCAACAGAATGAAATGAATCGAAATCGCCACTTTTTTATTGAACTCTGAGGTAGGGTATATTGTTCCTATCTTGTACACGCACTTTCAGAATGATTGAATTCCTAATTCAATACAAATGTTGAATCGGTGTTCGTTGTTAGTGGGGCTTGTTTTTGCCACTTCAGAAATTCATAAATAATTTTTAAAAAATCGATGACACTTTTTGAAGGTGTTTTGTCATAGAGGACGGTTCAAATTAAGTTGAATTTGAATATCGAGAAAAAATATGTATTATCTCTCCAAATTTTTGAATTTGAACTATCCCCCATATACATGGGAAAAGTAGTTAAGTTTGATAATTCAACAGAATGAAATGAATCGAAATCGCCACCTTTTTATTGAACTCTGAGTTAGGGTATATTGTTCTCATCATGTACACGCACTTTCAGAATGATTGAATTCCAAATTCAATACAAATGTTGAATCGGTGTTCGTTGTTAGTGGGGCATGTTTTTGCACTTCAGAAATTCATAAATAATTTTTAAAAAATCGTTGACACTTTTTGAAGGTGTTTTGTCATAGAGGACGGTTCAAATTAAGTTGAATTTGAATATCGAGAAAAAATATTTATTATCTCTCCAAATTTTTGAATTTGAACTATCCCCCATATACTTAACATGGGAAAAGTAGTTAAGTTTGATAATTCACAAAAATTCAACGAATCAAGATCGCCTTTTTTGGATTAAAATCTGAGGTAGGGTATTTTGTTTTTATCATGTACACGAACTTTCAGAATGATTGAATTTCAAATTCAATACAAAAGTCGAATCGGTGTTAATTGTTAGTGGAGCATGTTTTTGCCACTTCAAAAATTCATAAATAATTTTTAAAAAATCGTTGACACTTTTTGAAAATGTTTTGTCATAGAGGACGGTTCAAATTAAGTTGAATTTGAATATCGAGAAAAAATATGTATTATCTCTCCATATTTTTGAATTTGAACTATCCCCCATATACATGGGAAAAGTAGTTAAGTTTGATAATTCAACAGAATGAAATGAATCGAAATCGCCACCTTTTTATTGAACTCTGAGTTAGGGTATATTGTTCTCATCATGTACACGCACTTTCAGAATGATTGAATTCCTAATTCAATACAAAAGTTGAATCGGTGTTCGCTGCTAGTATGGCATGTGGTTGCCACTTCAAAAATTCATAACTAATTTTTAAAAAACCATAGACACTTTTTGAACGTGTGACGGTTCAAATTAAGTTGACTTTGAATAACGAGAAAAAATATGTATTATCTCTCCTAATTTTTGAACTTGAACTATCCCCATATACTTAAAATGGAAAAAGTAGTTAAGTTTGATAATTCAACAGAATTCAATGAATCGAGATTGCCACTTTTTTATTAAACTCTGAGGTAGGGTATATTGTTTTTATCATGTACACGAACTTTCAGAATGATTGAATTCCTAATTCATTACAAAAGTCGAATCGGTGTTAATTGTTAGTGGAGCATGTTTTTGCCACTTCAAAAATTCATAACTAGTTTTTAAAAAATCGATGACAGTTTTTAAACGTGTTTTCTCATAGAAAACAGTTCAAATTAAGTTGAATTTGATTAACGAAAAAAAATAAGTATTAACTCTCCTTATTTTTGAATTTGAACTATCCCACTATTTAGTTAACATCTGAAAAGTAGTTAAGTTTGATAATTCACCAGAATTCAACGAATCGAGATCGCCACTTTTTGATTAATTTCTGAGGTAGGGTGTATTGTTCCTATTATGTATACGCACTTTCAGAATGATTGAATTCCTAATTCAATACAAAAGTTGAATTGGTGTTCGTTGCTAGTATGGCATGTGTTTGCCAATTCAAAAATTCATAACTAATTTTTAAAAAATCGTTGACACTTTTTAAACGTGTTTTCTCATAGAAAACAGATCAAATTAAGTTGAATTTGAATAACGAAAAAAAAAAGTATTATCTCTCCTTATTTTTGAATTTGAACTATCCCCCTACTTAGTTAACATCTGAAAATTAGTAAGTTTGATAATTCACCAGAATTCAACGAATCGAGATCGCCACTTTTTGATTAAACTTTGAGGTAGAGTGTATTGTTCCTATTATGTATACGCACTTTCAGAATGATTGAATTCCTAATTCAATACAAAAGTTGACTGTGTTCGCTGCTAATGGGGCATGTGTTTGCCACTTCAAAAATTCAAAACTTATTTTTAAAAAATCGTTGACACTTTTTGAACGTGTGACGGTTCAAATTAATTTGAATTTGAATAACGAGAAAAAATATGAATTATCTCTCCTAATTTTTGAACTTGAACTATCCCCCATATACTTAACATGGGTAAAATAGTTATGTTTGATTATTCACCAGAATTCAATGAATCGAGATCGCCACTTTGTTATTGAACTCTTAGGTAGGGTATATTGTTTTTATCATGTACACGCACTTTCAGAATGATTGAATTTCAAATTCAATACAAATGTTGAATCGGTGTTCGTTGTTAGTGGGGCATGTTTTTGCCACTTCAGAAATTCATAACTAATTTTTAAAAAATCGTTGACACTTTTTGAAGGTGTTTTGTCATAGAAGATGGTTCAAATTAAGTTGAATTTGAATATCGAGAAAAAATATATATTATCTCTCCTTATATTTCAATTTGAACTATCCCCCGTATACTTAACATGGGAAAAGTAGTTAAGTTTGATAATTCAACAGAATGAAATGAATCGAAATCGCCACTTTTTTATTGAACTCTGAGGTAGGGTATATTGTTCTTATCATATACAAGCACTTTCAGAATGATTGAATTCCTAATTCAAAACAAAAGTTGAAACGGTGTTCGCTGCTAGTATGGCATGTGGTTGCCACTTCAAAAATTCATAACTAACTTTTAAAAAACCGTAGACACTTTTTGAACGTGTGACGGATCAAATTAAGTTGACTTTGAATAACGAGAAAAAATATGTATTATCTCTCCTAATTTTTGAACTTGAACTATCCCCATATACTTAAAATGGAAAAAGTAGATAAGTTTGATAATTCAACAGAATTCAATGAATCGAGATTGCCACTTTTTTATTAAACTCTGAGGTAGGGTATATTGTTTTTATCATGTACACGAACTTTCAGAATGATTGAATTCCTAATGAATTACAAAAGTCGAATCGGTGTTAATTGTTAGTGGAGCATGTTTTTGCCACTTCAAAATTTCATAACTAATTTTTAAAAAATCGATGACAGTTTTTAAACGTGTTTTCTCATAGAAAACAGTTCAAATTAAGTTGAATTTGAATAACGAAAAAAAATAAGTATTAACTCTCCTTATTTTTGAATTTCAACTATCCCACTATTTAGTTAACATCTGAAAAGTAGTTAAGTTTGATAATTCACCAGAATTCAACGAATCGAGATCGCCACTTTTTGATTAATTTCTGAGGTAGGGTGTATTGTTCCTATTATGTATACGCACTTTCAGAATGATTGAATTCCTAATTCAATACAAAAGTTGAATTGGTGTTCGTTGCTAGTATGGCATGTGTTTGCCAATTCAAAAATTCATAACTAATTTTTAAAAAATCGTTGACACTTTTTGATCGTGTTTTCTCATAGAGGACGGTTCAAATTAAGTTGAATTTGAATAACGAGAAAAAATAAGTATTATATCTGATTATTTTTGAATTTGAACTATCCCCCGAATACATAACATGGGAAAAGTAGTTAAGTTTGATAATTCAACACAATGAAATGAATCGAAATCGCCACTTTTTTATTGAACTCTGAGTTAGGGTATATTGTTCTCATCATGTACACGCACTTTCAGAATGATTGAATTCCTAATTCAATACAAAAGTTGAATCGGTGTTCGCTGCTAGTATGGCATGTGGTTGCCACTTCAAAAATTCATAACTAATTTTTAAAAAACTGTAGACACTTTTTGAACGTGTGACGGTTCAAATTAAGTTGAATTTGAATAACGAGAAAAAATATGAATTATCTCTCCTAATATTTGAACTTGAACTATCCCCCATATACTTAACATGGGGAAAAATAGTTATGTTTGATAATTCACGAGAATTCAATGAATCGAGATCGCCACTTTTTTATTAAACTCTGAGGTAGGGTATATTGTTCTTATCTTGTACACGCACTTTCAGAATGATTAAATTCTAAATTCAATACAAAAGTTGAATCGGTGTTCGTTGCTAGTATGGCATGTGTTTGCCAATTCAAAAATTCATAAATAATTTTTAAAAAATCGTTGACACTTTTTGAAGGTGTTTTGTCATAGAGGACGGTTAAAATTAAGTTGAATTTGAATATCGAGAAAAAATATTTATTATCTCTTGATATTTTTGAATTTGAACTATCCCCCATATACTTAACATGGGAAAAGTAGTTAAGTTTGATAATTCAACAGAATGAAATGAATCGAAATCGCCACCTTTTTATTGAACTCTGAGTTAGGGTATATTGTTCTCATCATGTAAACGCACTTTCAGAATGATTGAATTCCTAATTCAATACAAAAGTTGAATCGGTGTTCGTTGCTAGTATGGCATGTGTTTGCCAATTCAAAAATTCATAACTAATTTTTAAAAAATCGTTGACACTTTTTGAACGTGTTTTCTCATAGAGGACGGTTCAAATTAAGTTGAATTTGAATAACAAGAAAAAATAATTGTTATCTCTCCTTATTTTTGAATTTGAACTATCCCCCGAATACATAACATAGGAAAAGTAGTTAAGTTTGATAATTCAACAGAATGAAATGAATCGAAATCGCCACTTTTTTTTTGAACTCTGAAGTAGGGTATATTGTTCTCATCATGTACACGCACTTTCAGAATGATTGAATTCCTAATTCAATGCAAAAGTTGAATCGGTGTTCGCTGCTAGTATGGCATGTGGTTGCCACTTCAAAAATTCATAACTAATTTTTAAAAAACCGTAGACACTTTTTGAACGTGTGACGGTTCAAATTAATTTGAATTTGAATAACGAGAAAAAATATGAATTATCTCTCCTAATTTTTGAATTTGAACTATCCCCCATATACATGGGAAAAGTAGTTAAGTTTGATAATTCAACAGAATGAAATGAATCGAAATCGCCACCTTTTTATGTAACTCTGAGTTAGGGTATATTGTTCTCATCATGTACACGCACTTTCAGAATGATTGAATTCCAAATTCAATACAAATGTTGAATCGGTGTTCGTTGTTAGTGGGGCATGTTTTTGCCACTTCAAAAATTCATAACTAATTTTTAAAAAATCGATGACACTTTTTAAACGTGTTTTCTCATAGAAAACAGATCAAATTAAGTTGAATTTGAATAACGAAAAAAAAAAGTATTATCTCTCCTTATTTTTGAATTTGAACTATCCCCCTATTTAGTTAACATCTGAAAAGTAGTAAGTTTGATAATTCACCAGAATTCAACGAATCGAGATCGCCACTTTTTGATTAAACTTTGAGGTAGGGATTATTGTTCCTATTATGTATACGCACTTTCAGAATGATTGAATTCCTAATTCAATACAAAAGTTGACTCTGTGTTCGCTGCTAATGGGGCATGTGTTTGCCACTTCAAAAATTAATAACTAATTTTTAAAAAATCGTTGACACTTTTTGAACGTGTGACGGTTCGAATTAATTTGAATTTGAATAACGAGAAAAAATATGAATTATCTCTCCTAATTTTTGAACTTGAACTATCCCCCATATTCTTAACATAGGTAAAATAGTTATGTTTGATAATTCACCAGAATTCAATGAATCGAGATCGCCACTTTGTTATTGAACTCTTAGGTAGGGTATATTGTTCTTATCATGTACACGCACTTTCAGAATGATTGAATTTCAAATTCAATACAAATGTTGAATCGGTGTTCGTTGTTAGTGGGGCATGTTTTTGCCACTTCAGAAATTCATAACTAATTTTTAAAAAATCGTTGACACTTTTTGAAGGTGTTTTGTCATAGAAGATGGTTCAAATTAAGTTGAATTTGAATATCGAGAAAAAATATATATTATCTCTCCTTATTTTTGAATTTGAACTATCCCCCGTATACTTAACATGGGAAAAGTAGTTAAGTTTGATAATTCAACAGACTAAAATGAATCGAAATCGCCACTTTTTTATTGAACTCTGAGGTAGGGTATATTGTTCTTATCATATACACGCACTTTCAGAATGATTGAATTTATAATTCAATACAAAAGTTGAATCGGTGTTCGCTGCTAGTATGGCATGTGGTTGCCACTTCAAAAATTCATAACTAATTTTTAAAAAAACGTAGACACTTTTTGGACGTGTGACGGTTCAAATTAAGTTGAATTTGAATAACGAGAAAAAATATGTATTATCTCTCCTAATTTTTGAACTTGAACTATCCCCATATACTTAAAATGGAAAAAGTAGTTAAGTTTGATAATTCAACAGAATTCAATGAATCAAGATTGCCACTTTTTTATTAAACTCTGGGGTAGGGTATATTGTTTTTATCATGTACACGAACTTTCAGAATGATTGAATTCCTAATTCATTACAAAAGTCGAATCGGTGTTAATTGTTAGTGGAGCATGTTTTTGCCACTTCAAAAATTCATAACTAATTTTTAAAAAATCGATGACAGTTTTTAAACGTGTTTTCTCATAGAAAACAGTTCAAATTAAGTTGAATTTGAATAACGAAAAAAAATAAGTATTAACTCTCCTTATTTTTGAATTTGAACTATCCCCCTATTTAGTTAACATCTGAAAAGTAGTTAAGTTTGATAATTCACCAGAATTCAACGAATCGAGATCGCCACTTTTTGATTAATTTCTGAGGTAGGGTGTATTGTTCCTATTATGTATACGCACTTTCAGAATGATTGAATTCCTAATTCAATACAAAAGTTGAATTGGTGTTCGTTGCTAGTATGGCATGTGTTTGCCAATTCAAAAATTCATAACTAATTTTTAAAAAATCGTTGACACTTTTTGATCGTGTTTTCTCATAGAGGACGGTTCAAATTAAGTTGAATTTGAATAACGAGAAAAAATAAGTATTATATCTGATTATTTTTGAAATTGAACTATCCCCCGAGTACATAACATGGGAAAAGTAGTTAAGTTTGATAATTCAACACAATGAAATGAATCGAAATTGCCACTTTTTTATTGAACTCTGAGTTAGGGTATATTGTTCTCATCATGTACACGCACTTTCAGAATGATTGAATTCCTAATTCAATACAAAAGTTGAATCGGTGTTCGCTGCTAGTATGGCATGTGGTTGCCACTTCAAAAATTCTTAACTAATTTTTAAAAAACTGTAGACACTTTTTGAACGTGTGACGGTTCAAATTAAGTTGAATTTGAATAACGAGAAAAAATATGAATTATCTCTCCAAATATTTGAACTTGAACTATCCCTCATATACTTAACATGGGGAAAAATAGTTATGTTTGATAATTCACGAGAATTCAATGAATCGAGATCGCCACTTTTTTATTAAACTCTGAGGTAGGGTATATTGTTCTTATCTTGTACACGCACTTTCAGAATGATTAAATTCTAAATTCAATACAAAAGTTGAATCGGTGTTCGTTGCTAGTATGGCATGTGTTTGCCAATTCAAAAATTCATAAATAATTTTTAAAAAATCGTTGACACTTTTTGAAGGTGTTTTGTCATAGAGGACGGTTCAAATTAAGTTGAATTTGAATATCGAGAAAAAATATTTATTATCTCTTGATATTTTTGAATTTGAACTATCCCCCATATACTTAACATGGGAAAAGTAGTTAAGTTTGATAATTCAACACAATGAAATGAATCGAAATCGCCACCTTTTTATTGAACTCTGAGTTAGGGTATATTGTTCTCATCATGTAAACGCACTTTCAGAATGATTGAATTCCTAATTCAATACAAAAGTTGAATCGGTGTTCGTTGCTAGTATGGCATGTGTTTGCCAATTCAAAAATTCATAACTAATTTTTAAAAAATCGTTGACACTTTTTGAACGTGTTTTCTCATAGAGGACGGTTCAAATTAAGTTGAATTTGAATAACGAGAAAAAATAATTGTTATCTCTCCTTATTTTTGAATTTGAACTATCCCCCGAATACATGGGAAAAGTAGTTAAGTTTGATAATTCAATAGAATGAAATGAATCGAAATCGCCACTTTTTTTTTGAACTCTGAAGTAAGGTATATTGTTCTCATCATGTACACGCACTTTCAGAATGATTGAATTCCTAATTCAATACAAAAGTTGAATCGGTGTTCGCTGCTAGTATGGCATGTGGTTGCCACTTCAAAAATATCATAACTAATTTTAAAAAAACCGTAGACACTTTTTGAACAAGTGACGGTTCAAATTAAGTTGAATTTGAATAACGAGAAAAAATATGAATTATCTCTCCTAATTTTTGAACTTGAACTATGCCCCATATACTTAACATGGGTAAAATAGTTATGTTTGATAATTCACCAGAATTTAATGAATCGAGATCGCCACTTGGTTATTGAACTCTTAGGAAGGGTATATTGTTCTTATCATGTACACGCACTTTCAGAATGATTGAATTTCAAATTCAATACAAATGTTGAATCGGTGTTCGTTGTTAGTGGGGCATGTTTTTGCCACTTCAGAAATTCATAAATAATTTTTAAAAAATCGTTGATACTTTTTGAAGGTGTTTTGTCATAGAAGACGGTTCAAATTAAGTTGAATTTGAATATCGAGAAAAAATATGTATTATCTCTCCATATTTTTGAATTTGAACTATCCCCCATATACATGGGAAAAGTAGTTAAATTTGATAATTCAACAGAATGAAATGAATCGAAATCGCCACCTTTTTATTGAACTCTGAGTTAGGGTATATTGTTATCATCTTGTACACGCACTTTCAGAATGATTGAATTCCTAATTCAATACAAAAGTTGAATCGGTGTTCGTTGTTAGTGGGGCTTGTTTTTGCCACTTCAGAAATTCATAAATAATTTTTAAAAAATCGTTGACACTTTTTGAAGGTGTTTTGTCATAGAGGACGGTTCAAATTAAGTTGAATTTGAATATCGAGAAAAAATATGTATTATCTCTCCAAATTTTTGAATTTGAACTATCCCCCATATACATGGGAAAAGTAGTTAAGTTTGATAATTCAACAGAATGAAATGAATCGAAATCGCCACCTTTTTATGTAACTCTGAGTTAGGGTATATTGTTCTCATCATGTACACGCACTTTCAGAATGATTGAATTCCAAATTCAATACAAATGTTGAATCGGTGTTCGTTGTTAGTGGGGCATGTTTTTGCCACTTCAAAAATTCATAACTAATTTTTAAAAAATCGATGACACTTTTTAAACGTGTTTTCTCCCGATTTTGAATATTGAAGTTGAATTTGAATAACGAAAAAAAAAAGTATTATCTCTCCTTATTTTTGAATTTGAACTATCCCCCTATTTAGTTAACATCTGAAAAGTAGTAAGTTTGATAATTCACCAGAATTCAACGAATCGAGATCGCCACTTTTTGATTAAACTTTGAGGTAGGGTGTATTGTTCCTATTATGTATACGCACTTTCAGAATGATTGAATTCCTAATTCAATACAAAAGTTGACTCTGTGTTCGCTGCTAATGGGGCATGTGTTTGCCACTTCAAAAATTAATAACTAATTTTTAAAAAATCGTTAACACTTTTTGAACGTGTGACGGTTCAAATTAATTTGAATTTGAATAACGAGAAAAAATATGAATTATCTCTCCTAATTTTTGAACTTGAACTATCCCCCATATACTTAACATGGGTAAAATATTTATGTTTGATAATTCACCAGAATTCAATGAATCGAGATCGCCACTTTGTTATTGAACTCTTAGGTAGGGTATATTGTTCTTATCATGTACACGCACTTTCAGAATGATTGAATTTCAAATTCAATACAAATGTTGAATCGGTGTTCGTTGTTAGTGGGGCATGTTTTTGCCACTTCAGAAATTCATAACTAATTTTTAAAAAATCGTTGACACTTTTTGAAGGGGTTTTGTCATAGAAGATGGTTCAAATTAAGTTGAATTTGAATATCGAGAAAAAATATATATTATCTCTCCTTATTTTTGAATTTGAACTATCCCCCGTATACTTAACATGGGAAAAGTAGTTAAGTTTGATAATTCAACAGACTAAAATGAATCGAAATCGCCACTTTTTTATTGAACTCTGAGGTAGGGTATATTGTTCTTATCATATACACGCACTTTCAGAATGATTGAATTTATAATTCAATACAAAAGTTGAATCGGTGTTCGCTGCTAGTATGGCATGTGGTTGCCACTTCAAAAATTCATAACTAATTTTTAAAAAAACGTAGACACTTTTTGGACGTGTGACGGTTCAAATTAAGTTGAATTTGAATAACGAGAAAAAATATGTATTATCTCTCCTAATTTTTGAACTTGAACTATCCCCATATACTTAAAATGGAAAAAGTAGTTAAGTTTGATAATTCAACAGAATTCAATGAATCGAGATTGCCACTTTTTTATTAAACTCTGGGGTAGGGTATATTGTTTTTATCATGTACACGAACTTTCAGAATGATTGAATTCCTAATTCATTACAAAAGTCGAATCGGTGTTAATTGTTAGTGGAGCATGTTTTTGCCACTTCAAAAATTCATAACTAATTTTTAAAAAATCGATGACAGTTTTTAAAAGTGTTTTCTCATAGAAAACAGTTCAAATTAAGTTGAATTTGAATAACGAAAAGAAATAAGTATTAACTCTCCTTATTTTTGAATTTGAACTATCCCCCTATTTAGTTAACATCTGAAAAGTAGTTATGTTTGATAATTCACCAGAATTCAACGAATCGAGATCGCCACTTTTTGATTAATTTCTGAGGTAGGGTGTATTGTTCCTATTATGTATACGCACTTTCAGAATGATTGAATTCCTAATTCAATACAAAAGTTGAATTGGTGTTCGTTGCTAGTATGGCATGTGTTTGCCAATTCAAAAATTCATAACTAATTTTTAAAAAATCGTTGACACTTTTTGATCGTGTTTTCTCATAGAGGATGGTTCAAATTAAGTTGAATTTGAATAACGAGAAAAAATAAGTATTATCTCTGATTATTTTTGAATTTGAACTATCCCCCGAATACATAACATGGGAAAAGTAGTTAAATTTGATAATTCAACAGAATGAAATGAATCGAAATCGCCACCTTTTTATTGAACTCTGAGTTAGGGTATATTGTTATCATCTTGTACACGCACTTTCAGAATGATTGAATTCCTAATTCAATACAAAAGTTGAATCGGTGTTCGTTGTTAGTGGGGCTTGTTTTTGCCACTTCAGAAATTCATAAATAATTTTTAAAAAATCGTTGACACTTTTTGAAGGTGTTTTGTCATAGAGGACGGTTCAAATTAAGTTGAATTTGAATATCGAGAAAAAATATGTATTATCTCTCCAAATTTTTGAATTTGAACTATCCCCCATATACATGGGAAAAGTAGTTAAGTTTGATAATTCAACAGAATGAAATGAATCGAAATCGCCACCTTTTTATGTAACTCTGAGTTAGGGTATATTGTTCTCATCATGTACACGCACTTTCAGAATGATTGAATTCCAAATTCAATACAAATGTTGAATCGGTGTTCGTTGTTAGTGGGGCATGTTTTTGCCACTTCAAAAATTCATAACTAATTTTTAAAAAATCGATGACACTTTTTAAACGTGTTTTCTCATAGAAAACAGATCAAATTAAGTTGAATTTGAATAACGAAAAAAAAAAGTATTATCTCTCCTTATTTTCGAATTTGAACTATCCCCCTATTTAGTTAACATCTGAAAAGTAGTAAGTTTGATAATTCACCAGAATTCAACGAATCGAGATCGCCACTTTTTGATTAAACTTTGAGGTAGGGTGTATTGTTCCTATTATGTATACGCACTTTCAGAATGATTGAATTCCTAATTCAATACAAAAGTTGACTCTGTGTTCGCTGCTAATGGGGCATGTGTTTGCCATTTCAAAAATTAATAACTAATTTTTAAAAAATCGTTGACACTTTTTGAACGTGTGACGGTTCAAATTAATTTGAATTTGAATAACGAGAAAAAATATGAATTATCTCTCCTAATTTTTGAACTTGAACTATCCCCCATATACTTAACATGGGTAAAATAGTTATGTTTGATAATTCACCAGAATTCAATGAATCGAGATCGCCACTTTGTTATTGAACTCTTAGGTAGGGTATATTGTTCTTATCATGTACACGCACTTTCAGAATGATTGAATTTCAAATTCAATACAAATGTTGAATCGGTGTTCGTTGTTAGTGGGGCATGTTTTTGCCACTTCAGAAATTCATAACTAATTTTTAAAAAATCGTTGACACTTTTTGAAGGGGTTTTGTCATAGAAGATGGTTCAAATTAAGTTGAATTTGAATATCGAGAAAAAATATATATTATCTCTCCTTATTTTTGAATTTGAACTATCCCCCGTATACTTAACATGGGAAAAGTAGTTAAGTTTGATAATTCAACAGACTAAAATGAATCGAAATCGCCACTTTTTTATTGAACTCTGAGGTAGGGTATATTGTTCTTATCATATACACGCACTTTCAGAATGATTGAATTTATAATTCAATACAAAAGTTGAATCGGTGTTCGCTGCTAGTATGGCATGTGGTTGCCACTTCAAAAATTCATAACTAATTTTTAAAAAAACGTAGACACTTTTTGGACGTGTGACGGTTCAAATTAAGTTGAATTTGAATAACGAGAAAAAATATGTATTATCTCTCCTAATTTTTGAACTTGAACTATCCCCATATACTTAAAATGGAAAAAGTAGTTAAGTTTGATAATTCAACAGAATTCAATGAATCAAGATTGCCACTTTTTTATTAAACTCTGGGGTAGGGTATATTGTTTTTATCATGTACACGAACTTTCAGAATGATTGAATTCCTAATTCATTACAAAAGTCGAATCGGTGTTAATTGTTAGTGGAGCATGTTTTTGCCACTTCAAAAATTCATAACTAATTTTTAAAAAATCGATGACAGTTTTTAAAAGTGTTTTCTCATAGAAAACAGTTCAAATTAAGTTGAATTTGAATAACGAAAAGAAATAAGTATTAACTCTCCTTATTTTTGAATTTGAACTATCCCCCTATTTAGTTAACATCTGAAAAGTAGTTATGTTTGATAATTCACCAGAATTCAACGAATCGAGATCGCCACTTTTTGATTAATTTCTGAGGTAGGGTGTATTGTTCCTATTATGTATACGCACTTTCAGAATGATTGAATTCCTAATTCAATACAAAAGTTGAATTGGTGTTCGTTGCTAGTATGGCATGTGTTTGCCAATTCAAAAATTCATAACTAATTTTTAAAAAATCGTTGACACTTTTTGATCGTGTTTTCTCATAGAGGATGGTTCAAATTAAGTTGAATTTGAATAACGAGAAAAAATAAGTATTATCTCTGATTATTTTTGAATTTGAACTATCCCCCGAATACATAACATGGGAAAAGTAGTTAAGTTTGATAATTCAACACAATGAAATGAATCGAAATCGCCACTTTTTTATTGAACTCTGAGGTAGGGTATATTGCTCTTGTCTTGTACACGCACTTTCAGAATGATTGAATTCCTAATTCAATACAAATGTTGAATCGGTGTTCGTTGTTAGTATGGCTTGTTTTTGCCACTTCAGAAATTCATAAATAATTTTTAAAAAATCGTTGACACTTTTTGAAGGTGTTTTGTCATAGAGGACGGTTCAAATTAAGTTGAATTTGAATATCGAGAAAAAATATGTATTATCTCTCCAAATTTTTGAATTTGAACTATCCCCCATATACATGGGAAAAGTAGTTAAGTTTGATAATTCAACAGAATGAAATGAATCGAAATCGCCACCTTTTTATGTAACTCTGAGTTAGGGTATATTGTTCTCATCATGTACACGCACTTTCAGAATGATTGAATTCCAAATTCAATACAAATGTTGAATCGGTGTTCGTTGTTAGTGGGGCATGTTTTTGCCACTTCAAAAATTCATAACTAATTTTTAAAAAATCGATGACACTTTTTAAACGTGTTTTCTCATAGAAAACAGATCAAATTAAGTTGAATTTGAATAACGAAAAAAAAAAGTATTATCTCTCCTTATTTTTGAATTTGAACTATCCCCCTATTTAGTTAACATCTGAAAAGTAGTAAGTTTGATAATTCACCAGAATTCAACGAATCGAGATCGCCACTTTTTGATTAAACTTTGAGGTAGGGTGTATTGTTCCTATTATGTATACGCACTTTCAGAATGATTGAATTCCTAATTCAATACAAAAGTTGACTCTGTGTTCGCTGCTAATGGGGCATGTGTTTGCCACTTCAAAAATTAATAACTAATTTTTAAAAAATCGTTGACACTTTTTGAACGTGTGACGGTTCAAATTAATTTGAATTTGAATAACGAGAAAAAATATGAATTATCTCTCCTAATTTTTGAACTTGAACTATCCCCCATATACTTAACATGGGTAAAATAGTTATGTTTGATAATTCACCAGAATTCAATGAATCGAGATCGCCACTTTGTTATTGAACTCTTAGGTAGGGTATATTGTTCTTATCATGTACACGCACTTTCAGAATGATTGAATTTCAAATTCAATACAAATGTTGAATCGGTGTTCGTTGTTAGTGGGGCATGTTTTTGCCACTTCAGAAATTCATAACTAATTTTTAAAAAATCGTTGACACTTTTTGAAGGTGTTTTGTCATAGAAGATGGTTCAAATTAAGTTGAATTTGAATATCGAGAAAAAATATATATTATCTCTCCTTATTTTTGAATTTGAACTATCCCCCGTATACTTAACATGGGAAAAGTAGTTAAGTTTGATAATTCAACAGACTAAAATGAATCGAAATCGCCACTTTTTTATTGAACTCTGAGGTAGGGTATATTGTTCTTATCATATACACGCACTTTCAGAATGATTGAATTTATAATTCAATACAAAAGTTGAATCGGTGTTCGCTGCTAGTATGGCATGTGGTTGCCACTTCAAAAATTCATAACTAATTTTTAAAAAAACGTAGACACTTCTTGGACGTGTGACGGTTCAAATTAAGTTGAATTTGAATAACGAGAAAAAATATGTATTATCTCTCCTAATTTTTGAACTTGAACTATCCCCATATACTTAAAATGGAAAAAGTAGTTAAGTTTGATAATTCAACAGAATTCAATGAATCAAGATTGCCACTTTTTTATTAAACTCTGGGGTAGGGTATATTGTTTTTATCATGTACACGAACTTTCAGAATGATTGAATTCCTAATTCATTACAAAAGTCGAATCGGTGTTAATTGTTAGTGGAGCATGTTTTTGCCACTTCAAAAATTCATAACTAATTTTTAAAAAATCGATGACAGTTTTTAAAAGTGTTTTCTCATAGAAAACAGTTCAAATTAAGTTGAATTTGAATAACGAAAAGAAATAAGTATTAACTCTCCTTATTTTTGAATTTGAACTATCCCCCTATTTAGTTAACATCTGAAAAGTAGTTATGTTTGATAATTCACCAGAATTCAACGAATCGAGATCGCCACTTTTTGATTAATTTCTGAGGTAGGGTGTATTGTTCCTATTATGTATACGCACTTTCAGAATGATTGAATTCCTAATTCAATACAAAAGTTGAATTGGTGTTCGTTGCTAGTATGGCATGTGTTTGCCAATTCAAAAATTCATAACTAATTTTTAAAAAATCGTTGACACTTTTTGATCGTGTTTTCTCATAGAGGATGGTTCAAATTAAGTTGAATTTGAATAACGAGAAAAAATAAGTATTATCTCTGATTATTTTTGAATTTGAACTATCCCCCGAATACATAACATGGGAAAAGTAGTTAAGTTTGATAATTCAACACAATGAAATGAATCGAAATCGCCACTTTTTTATTGAACTCTGAGGTAGGGTATATTGCTCTTGTCTTGTACACGCACTTTCAGAATGATTGAATTCCTAATTCAATACAAATGTTGAATCGGTGTTCGTTGTTAGTATGGCTTGTTTTTGCCACTTCAGAAATTCATAAATAATTTTTAAAAAATCGTTGACACTTTTTGAAGGTGTTTTGTCATAGAAGATGGTTCAAATTAAGTTGAATTTGAATATCGAGAAAAAATATATATTATCTCTCCTTATTTTTGAATTTGAACTATCCCCCGTATACTTAACATGGGAAAAGTAGTTAAGTTTGATAATTCAACAGACTAAAATGAATCGAAATCGCCACATTTTTATTGAACTCTGAGGTAGGGTATATTGTTCTTATCATATACACGCACTTTCAGAATGATTGAATTTATAATTCAATACAAAAGTTGAATCGGTGTTCGCTGCTAGTATGGCATGTGGTTGCCACTTCAAAAATTCATAACTAATTTTTAAAAAAACGTAGACACTTTTTGGACGTGTGACGGTTCAAATTAAGTTGAATTTGAATAACGAGAAAAAATATGTATTATCTCTCCTAATTTTTGAACTTGAACTATCCCCATATACTTAAAATGGAAAAAGTAGTTAAGTTTGATAATTCAACAGAATTCAATGAATCGAGATTGCCACTTTTTTATTAAACTCTGAGGTAGGGTATATTGTTTTTATCATGTACACGAACTTTCAGAATGATTGAATTCCTAATTCATTACAAAAGTCGAATCGGTGTTAATTGTTAGTGGAGCATGTTTTTGCCACTTCAAAAATTCATAACTAATTTTTAAAAAATCGATGACAGTTTTTAAACGTGTTTTCTCATAGAAAACAGTTCAAATTAAGTTGAATTTGAATAACGAAAAAAAATAAGTATTAACTCTCCTTATTTTTGAATTTGAACTATCCCCCTATTTAGTTAACATCTGAAAAGTAGTTAAGTTTGATAATTCACCAGAATTCAACGAATCGAGATCGCCACTTTTTGATTAATTTCTGAGGTAGGGTGTATTGTTCCTATTATGTATACGCACTTTCAGAATGATTGAATTCCTAATTCAATACAAAAGTTGAATTGGTGTTCGTTGCTAGTATGGCATGTGTTTGCCAATTCAAAAATTCATAACTAATTTTTAAAAAATCGTTGACACTTTTTGATCGTGTTTTCTCATAGAGGACGGTTCAAATTAAGTTGAATTTGAATAACGAGAAAAAATAAGTATTATATCTGATTATTTTTGAAATTGAACTATCCCCCGAGTACATAACATGGGAAAAGTAGTTAAGTTTGATAATTCAACACAATGAAATGAATCGAAATCGCCACTTTTTTATTGAACTCTGAGTTAGGGTATATTGTTCTCATCATGTACACGCACTTTCAGAATGATTGAATTCCTAATTCAATACAAAAGTTGAATCGGTGTTCGCTGCTAGTATGGCATGTGTTTGCCAATTCAAAAATTCATAACTAATTTTTAAAAAATCGTTGACACTTTTTGAACGTGTTTTCTCATAGAGGACGGTTCAAATTAAGTTGAATTTGAATAACGAGAAAAAATAATTGTTATCTCTCCTTATTTTTGAATTTGAACTATCCCCCGAATACATGGGAAAAGTAGTTAAGTTTGATAATTCAATAGAATGAAATGAATCGAAATCGCCACTTTTTTTTTGAACTCTGAAGTAAGGTATATTGTTCTCATCATGTACACGCACTTTCAGAATGATTGAATTCCTAATTCAATACAAAAGTTGAATCGGTGTTCGCTGCTAGTATGGCATGTGGTTGCCACTTCAAAAATATCATAACTAATTTTAAAAAAACCGTAGACACTTTTTGAACGTGTGACGGTTCAAATTAAGTTGAATTTGAATAACGAGAAAAAATATGAATTATCTCTCCTAATTTTTGAACTTGAACTATGCCCCATATACTTAACATGGGTAAAATAGTTATGTTTGATAATTCACCAGAATTTAATGAATCGAGATCGCCACTTGGTTATTGAACTCTTAGGAAGGGTATATTGTTCTTATCATGTACACGCACTTTCAGAATGATTGAATTTCAAATTCAATACAAATGTTGAATCGGTGTTCGTTGTTAGTGGGGCATGTTTTTGCCACTTCAGAAATTCATAAATAATTTTTAAAAAATCGTTGACACTTTTTGAAGGTGTTTTGTCATAGAGGACGGTTCAAATTAAGTTGAATTTGAATATCGAGAAAAAATATGTATTATCTCTCCATATTTTTGAATTTGAACTATCCCCCATATACATGGGAAAAGTAGTTAAATTTGATAATTCAACAGAATGAAATGAATCGAAATCGCCACCTTTTTATTGAACTCTGAGTTAGGGTATATTGTTATCATCTTGTACACGCACTTTCAGAATGATTGAATTCCTAATTCAATACAAAAGTTGAATCGGTGTTCGTTGTTAGTGGGGCTTGTTTTTGCCACTTCAGAAATTCATAAATAATTTTTAAAAAATCGTTGACACTTTTTGAAGGTGTTTTGTCATAGAGGACGGTTCAAATTAAGTTGAATTTGAATATCGAGAAAAAATATGTATTATCTCTCCAAATTTTTGAATTTGAACTATCCCCCATATACATGGGAAAAGTAGTTAAGTTTGATAATTCAACAGAATGAAATGAATCGAAATCGCCACCTTTTTATGTAACTCTGAGTTAGGGTATATTGTTCTCATCATGTACACGCACTTTCAGAATGATTGAATTCCAAATTCAATACAAATGTTGAATCGGTGTTCGTTGTTAGTGGGGCATGTTTTTGCCACTTCAAAAATTCATAACTAATTTTTAAAAAATCGATGACACTTTTTAAACGTGTTTTCTCATAGAAAACAGATCAAATTAAGTTGAATTTGAATAACGAAAAAAAAAAGTATTATCTCTCCTTATTTTTGAATTTGAACTATCCCCCTATTTAGTTAACATCTGAAAAGTAGTAAGTTTGATAATTCACCAGAATTCAACGAATCGAGATCGCCACTTTTTGATTAAACTTTGAGGTAGGGTGTATTGTTCCTATTATGTATACGCACTTTCAGAATGATTGAATTCCTAATTCAATACAAAAGTTGACTCTGTGTTCGCTGCTAATGGGGCATGTGTTTGCCACTTCAAAAATTAATAACTAATTTTTAAAAAATCGTTGACACTTTTTGAACGTGTGACGGTTCAAATTAATTTGAATTTGAATAACGAGAAAAAATATGAATTATCTCTCCTAATTTTTGAACTTGAACTATCCCCCATATACTTAACATGGGTAAAATAGTTATGTTTGATAATTCACCAGAATTCAATGAATCGAGATCGCCACTTTGTTATTGAACTCTTAGGTAGGGTATATTGTTCTTATCATGTACACGCACTTTCAGAATGATTGAATTTCAAATTCAATACAAATGTTGAATCGGTGTTCGTTGTTAGTGGGGCATGTTTTTGCCACTTCAGAAATTCATAACTAATTTTTAAAAAATCGTTGACACTTTTTGAAGGTGTTTTGTCATAGAAGATGGTTCAAATTAAGTTGAATTTGAATATCGAGAAAAAATATATATTATCTCTCCTTATTTTTGAATTTGAACTATCCCCCGTAAGTAGAGGGGGTGTACCGGTCCTGGAACTGCGGATCGGCGGATCAGTGACGTCACAGGCTATTAGTTAATAGCTTTAGGGCTATTAATTAATAGGTCACGTGACCGATAGGGGAAGGGTAGGGGTAGGGGTACCTATAGCCTATTAAGAGTGATAATTGGAGGGGAGGGGAACCGTTTAATGTTCGATTATTGGTCACGTGACTTAATAGCCTCATTTAATAGCCTATTTTTTTTATCGTTAATGAGGGGACCAATCATTAACCGATTTATGGTCACGTGACATAATCGTTTTATTTAATAGCCAATCAATTGATCGTTTAATATTCTTCGGAATAACAATTGATTTATTAATTGTTATGCTGACTATGCAATTAAAGAATAACAGAAGCTGGCCTTGAACGTGTTCCAAGTTGTGAATTGACCTTTGGAACATCCGCCCTTCTCGGTAACGAGCAACTGCAAGAAAATTGCAACGTCTTCATTTTTGTACCGAGCTGTACTTAGTATATGGATTACATATTAGATGTTTTATATACATTGCAATGATAAAGTTAATCCTATGATCCTAACTATAAAGCAAGCTGCATCATTTTTATAAATTATGATATTATATATAAAATTACCCTTATATATTTCTTTATTTGTTGTCAAATTATGATGATTCAGCCACATTTTTATATAAATTCTGGCAAGTTTTCGAGGCGGATCCACAGTCAATCATCAGTTGTCTCTCTCTTCACCTCGTCTGAACTTTGCTGATCTGCTCTTCAGTACCATTACTACAATACATAATGTCAGCGGTAAGTTAACCTAAGTGTAATATATATATATATATATTAAATTCTTTTTTGTATTCATTATTAAACCTATAGTTTTATATAATAATACTATATTTTCTCATTATGATTTCAGTCCTCAATTCTCGCAAAGCTACAGGAGCTTGGACAACTCACACCTGCTAAGTCCTGCAAGGAGTTGCAAGAAAATGTCCCATTCCCCATCGTCAAACTGGAAACTATCCCGTCCAACTTCGGTGAAGGAAAACAAATCATCGCTCATCTGAATATCAATGGCGAGACGGAGAAATACTTTTTACCAAGTAGGATTGATGGAGTTGAATTCACAAAACAAAGCATTGAGGAGTATAATGCCAGTACTCCTAGCATAATGCTTATGTACAAAGGATTGTCAGGCAGATGTATTATTGTTGAATTTATACCAATGTAAAAAGAATACGATAATAAATACAAATATTTCTATACAAATCTTTAACTTGTTATTATTTTTTTTTTCTTATATAATAGTTATAGTTAATAATTTTATGGAGGTAGTATATATAAAATTATAACAACGTATTTCAAGTATATAATAAAAAGGTGTTTTATTCAGAAATATATAGAAAACATACAATTATAAAACACATAAAAACATACACTGTATAAAAGCAAACATTTAATATCTAGTTTGAAGTATCAACAACATCATAACCCTCATGTATAGCAAAATTAAATATTAAACAATACTTATTCAAAGCCCTATGCTTACTTATTGGACAGTCATTTTCCATCCAATTGAATACTTGTAAGCCACAAAAAATACATTCAGTTAAATTTTCATATTTTGAAGAAGGAGTGTGTACAAATCCACAGTTAGCCAAGTCAAGCCTAGGTACAGAGTCAAGATGCCAGTTCTTGAATGTTCGTAGCCGAACAAAGGTTTCAAGCATGTTCATTTTATTCCAATTTTCATAACACCATTTTGCCAGCTTTCGAGCTTTCATATGTGGACACACATATACAGCATTCATCTGATGGTGGTATAGACATGCAGTACCCTTAGCTGTTGGGAGCACATTGATGTCAGTGTGGAGTAATTCTTGTAAATCATATATGGTTGAACGGTTCAGTAAAACTTTTAACTTCTTTACTTTTTCCTCTCCATAAGAATATAAAATTTTGTATCTAGAAGAAACATGATTTATAATGTCATGTAAAAACTTATATGGAACTTCACCACCCATATATGTGCACTGAACTTCGTAGCTTTTTACATGTGGACTATATGATACATCAGGATCTGGTGACATGAATCTCCATTGCTGACAGGCAAGAGCGCTTACATCTACTATAGAGAGCTCTTTGATACTGTCAATTCTCCCTGGCACCAGCGCACATTCTTCGGAAGACATGCAGAAATCCAGAATAGCTGTTGCCATGTTGAAGTTTACTGTAGCAATGAGCTCGAAAAATAATAAACGAACATTCTTATACATGTTTCCGTACCATGCCAGTCAATGGACTGTATTCTACAATGCGATCATGCATAATAACACAAAATGCAGTTGTACCAGCTGGAAACACTTCATCAGCTTCAAATTCAAGACGTACATCAACAGTTCCACTCTTAATAGATTCATTTTGTTTAGAACAGTCAATAATAACCATAGGAGCTTGTGATAAGAACTTTTCGTATGTTAATATAGGTTTCGATTCTTGGCCATAGTAAGATTCTTGAAAGCTAGAATACATTTCATATAATACAGCGTACTGCTTTTTGGAAACATTTAAATGCAAGTGGTCGTAAGGGTAATTTTTTCCATTCAAGTATAATTTTACATTTCTAATTTTACAATGATCAAAAATGTTTGCATCAGCTAGACTTAAATTTCTCCTCAAGGTTTGTAATGCTATAATAACATACCTAGGTCTCTCAAGACTCGAGGTGATTTGGAGCTGCCACTCAGTTCTATTTAACATTGGGAACATAGGATGTTCTGCTGTATACCAACTTCTAAAGCCAAGTAAGAGGGACTTATCCTCTTTGAGAAAAGAGAGTAAATGTAATTTTGTTTCATCATCTACTTGAACATGAGGAATACGCCATGCAAGCTTTGAAATTTCAATTTTAACAGCTTCATAGCTATTATTTTCTACATTTAGTATTTCAGATATAATACAATTTGAATCAGTTTGTGATCTAAATAAGACAATTTCTTGTTTACAATTTATCATTATTTTTGTATGATCTTCGAAAACACCAAGTAATGTACTGAGTGGTAACAAGCCATTAAATGACCCATCTGTATGTAACAACGATGAAGTAGCCTGGTCTGACCAACCTGCATTAGATAAGCGATTTACTTTTTCAGGCGTAAATGATGCTAAACCCTTTAAAGTGCTTGTATAACCAACGTTTCTTACTTTGTCTACTTCTACTCCATTAATTAAATATCTAATTTCTGAAAACAAATGTGCAAATGCATTATTTGCAAGTTTAGTACGAGTTGTTGGCTGTCCATTACTTTTTAAAACTTTGCCTTCAATATATATAAAACTTTTACTTGGCTGTGTATACAAATCAAGATCCTTAATTTCAATTCTAATTTCATCGTTATTATCAAACTTGGTACCAGCATACGCTTCATGATTATGAAATTCATAGCTAGTTATTTTTGTATCAAACTCCAGGTTAGCATCGAGGTTTAAGACATCCATTATACTGTTTTGGGCGGAGACCAAGTTGTTGAAGGAAGAGTATGTTTTGAGGTTTTAACCTCTTGCTGATTCGAGCTGAAGTGTTAGGAAACTGGATGTTTCCACTTCTTCTTCTTCTTCTTACAATTGTTGGAAGGAGCCTAAACGGCTATAATTCCACGTACTGAGTAACTTGGATCAATTGTATAGTTGAACTGTTTTTTGCAGGGTCTTGTAAAGGATAATGGACGAACAATGGATAGTATGATTATGGAATGTGGGATGCAAGGTGATGATGGAAGTGGTACCTATATGCCCACCACGTGTTACCGTGGGTGAACCAAAACCACACAAGGAATTGGTTGGATTTTAGGACATTGGGTTGACGGTGTGGTGTGGGGTGCAATAATGTAGGTTGATGATGCAGGCGACAACATGCAAGGAATGGCAGGAATTTGAAAGATTCTCAACGTGTCGACTCCTGTGGGCCGACCGAAGAGCAGGGTCAAAGTAGGATTATGTGGATGCGGTGAGGCGAGATGATGATTATGAATCAAATTGACTGGGGATAGGAGTATAGAAATCAAGACGATTAATATATAGAATAGGATAGGGATAGTTACCAGGAGAGGACAGACAATTTGAGCGGAGAGTCACGTCGGCGTTGCTCACTCTGGCGCGCCATCTTGATTCTCTGGATGTTTCCACCATTATATGTTTTGCGTAAATTAAGACCCATTTTAAGCCTTCCTCAGGTGCAGTCTTACTGTTATACGTTCACCACGAAAATTGACGAGATTTCCATCCTGGTCACATATTTTAAGTGTAATATTATCAAGTACAGTGCCATCTATTGGAAGGTATATAACATCGTTAGGCTTTTCTCTAATTTTAAATCCAGGTCCAGCTTTTGGTGAGAACATATGTAAGGAATGAGAAGGCTTGCCATTTACATATGAACCTCTGGATATATTACTTTGTATATCTATAGTATGCACTTTCATTATATCAACCATCCTGTCTGCAACATGAGTTATTCCTGCTTGAAGAATTTTTTTATTAAAGCCAAGAGTTGCACCAATAGAATCACTAGGAGTAAAGTCAAGCTGTACTGAAGATTTTATTGAAATAGCTAAAGTATTGTTATTAGCATGTAGAACAAATGCTTGTTTCATATCAGTGAACTTTTTCTGTATGTAAGATGCTATGTCATTTACTTCATAGTTTCCAGGAGGTATTGTAATAATTTGACCAGAATTATAATGAATTTTATTATTCGTCTCATCCACGTTAGGAATAGAGTTAAATGTATCAAAGCTGAGAAGTCCAATTTCATATTGCTGACCTTCCTCGAGTATTATCGGTGGAAAAATATCAGAAGAAAGGACATTGGAAGGTTGTGACAAGGTTAAAGTAATAGACATGACTGAAATACTTATCAACTTTTATTAATTATTTAAACATAAATACAGAAGACATAAGTGACCACATATTATTGAACCATATGTTTGATAACATGATCTATTGTAAGTTACATTGCAATTTTTCATATATTTAATAAATTCTACAAAGGGCATTATGTTCCCAAATGAATCAAAATAATTTACATTGTTGCCAACTTTATAGTACGCTACCCAATGAGTTCCAGGGCCAGTGCTGCCATCTAAATTTATAATACCTGATTCTTGAAACCAGGGTTTCTTTGGCAATTTATCTCTCATGAATATATTCCTAAAGTTTTTAATATGAAGTATTTTAACAGCATGTTTTATTTCAATGTCTGAAAGGGCATGATTTGGCAGCACACACATTAGTTTTTTGGCTGAATAACCAAGCCATATCCATTTTTGTATGGACGTAAATAGAAGCCGGATCCATTTTTACTTGAATTTTTACCCAAGGCTACAGCTTCCATAGTTTCATTATGTCTCTTCATTTCATCCAATGATTTTCTAGCGTTTTTCGCATCATTCACTGCTTTGACTACAGCTGAGGCTCCACCTGCTAGCGCACCTGTTGCTGAAAGTGCAGCGAAGAGAGGTACAAGGAAAGGTAGCACTCCTCCAGTCTTTGGTACTGGTATTATTCTTGGAGTCTTATTTTGCTTCTCAGATTTCTTCTTGATTCTCTTACGAGCTTCTGATAATGCAATTTTAGTAGCGGCTTTTATATCTTTCACACCAGATGATCTAACAGCTTTTTTAACTCCGCTTAAATTTGCTTTGAAGTTATCTGCCTTTTTAGCCTTATTACGAGGCTTCAGAGATCCTCCTGTCTTCACTTTGGCTTTCATTGCTCCGGTAACAATCATTGAAGCTAACTTTTCTCCAACAGAAGCGTCAGATGATTTAAATCTCTTCCAAGCTTTCTCCTCAAGGATTTTATCAGCCTTGTGACGCTCTGTAGTATCTTTTGTTTTGGAATAAAACACGTCGTGCTCAAGGCAGGCCTTGTCAAGTGGATTTATTCCTTGATCTCCACGTGCAAGACGCTCGGCAAGCTTTGTATTTGGACCGCAAAACTGATATCCTGGTATATGTAATTCTGCTGGAATTTTACTGAGAGCGTCGGTTATCCAACCTTCCCCAACTGCACCAGACTTCATTATGATAAATATATTCCTTATACAATATATTTATAATTTAATGTTTTGTATCTTGGGAGGGGAAATGGTCGAACGGGTTAATTTGCATGAACCAGCAGTCTGGAGTGGTCGTGCTGTAGATAACTCGTTCGAATCCCTGCTCCTCTCAATTTTTATTAACTTTAATAAAATTTTTATATCACATTGATATATGTATTTATATAAAGGTTTGTATAAGATATCATCAGTTTTCAAAATGAAGCTTATACAGCAGCATGTAAAACTTCCTATCAAAAATATTGATGGAGGTACAATGGACGTTGCTAGAACCAAACATGGACCGTTGCTACCAAACAGTATACGTGCTTTAATATGTGGTCCCTCAGCATCAGGCAAAACTAATATGATGTGCTGTCTACTTACAGATGAGAATGGATTAAAATTTGAGAATCTTTATATATACAGTAAATCATTGTATCAAGCTAAATATACGCAACTTGCGGAGATTATGAGAAATGTTCCAGAAATATCATTTGAAACATTTTCTTCAACAAATGAAGTAATACCACCAAATGAAGCCAAGGAGAACTCTGTTTTCATTTTTGATGATGTTATATGTGACAAGCAAGAAAATATGAAAAACTACTTTAGTATGGGACGTCATCGTTCTGTAGACTCATTCTATCTATGCCAGACATATGCTAAAGTACCAAAACATTTGATAAGAGATAACGCTAACTTGATAATATTATTCAAACAAGATGAAACCAATTTGAAACATTGTTATCAAGATCATGTAAGTCCAGATGTTACTTTCGAGGAATTTAAAAATATATGTCAAATGTGTTGGTCTGACAATTTCAATTTTGTTACTATAGACAAAGAATGTGAAATAAAAAATGGAAGATTTAGAAAAGGTTTTGACAAATTTGTTGTTGTATAAATATGTCTGCATTAGTCAATATATCTCAGTCAATGACAAGCTCCCTACAGGTATAAAGCATATGCTGTTCAGCTTTAACGGGTTAAGAACGGCTAATAAACGGGTCTTGAACGGTATAAAAACGGCTTAGAACGGTATCTGAACGGTATTTAACGGCTTTTGAACCGTTTATACTCCACCTAAGGGTAGTTTATATAGGTGCTGTATATAAATATACATTTGTTTTTTTACTGTATAATTATTGAAATTCAAAATGAAGAGAACCATAGTAAAAACAGAAAATGTTACTAAGGATATAATTAACAGCAGCAAAGCCATAAGGAAAAAATATAAAAAGCTTAAAATGGCAGAATCAATGGCAGAAGATGAGCTAAATAAAACATTTAAACCCATTATAGAACCTCTTAATAAAATTATTAATAGTAAGACAAATATTATTAAAACAGAAGAAGCAATTTCTAATAGTAAAAATGACAATATTCCTGGAGCTGTATACGATGAAATAATACCGTCTATAGACATACCCGCTGCACAAGATATATTTGATACGCCAAAAGGAAGACATGAAGCAAAACAAAGAGCAAAAAATCTTGGTCCATTCGCTGAAAGATATGTGTTAATGCATCTGGAAAAAGAAAAGGAAAAAGACCTGGATAAAGTTTATGGTATACGTTCCGATGGTCAACGTTGGCTGCTTGGTGACTCTAATATAAGTATTGCAGAAGATAAAATACACATTAATGACAAAACATATAATGGAACTCCTGGTTTATTTGAATTACTTTTTTTAAAGAATCCCGACAAAGAGATATACAATTCCGAGGATTTAAAAGTGTATAAGAAACTTCTACTTTTAACAAATGCATATAAACAGGGCTATGAAGCTTCTAGGCAAACTAATTCAAATAGAGGTCAGAAATATAGGACAATAATACAGCCATTGTTGCAACAAGATAAAAAAGGTTCAGGAATGAACATACACACACCTCGATTTGAATATTGGGATGATCCAAATGAGCTTGTTGATAGGCTACGTTTAATAATAGCGTCACAAGCAGCTGGGAACAACAGCCACAATAATGAGGTACTTTCACTCATTGAAGAATTGAAAGAAGCTTCTATTATAGAATAAAAGAGTTTGATGCACTGTAAATAATACATTACTATCATGAACATCGACAAGTTTGGACGTTCGTCCCTGTATACGCAGAAAAGACACGGATTTCAAGACTATGACATAGAAATTTCAGATCATGTTTTTAATTTAAAGAAGCGTAGAGTTGTTAATATAATTGATCCTGTTGAAGCTCAAGATGCATCAAATAAAAAATATGTGGATGCAAAATACAATTTACTAAAAAATTCAGTTAAAAAAGAAAATGAGTTGGAAGAAGCAAAGCATCTTAAGGTAGAAAATATACAGGAAGTTGTGAATGAAATTTTAAGCAATGAAAAAGCTAAACTAACTAATATAATATTGGATTATATATATGGAAACCCATCTACTGAAACTTCAATTGCAGTCAGACCGGAGAGTATCAAGGACCCACTGACCTGTGAGACTTTCAATAATATAATCAAAGAATGGAGAAAATGAAACATAAAGATATTTTAGTGAATGAACTTCATAAACCTGCTCGTGTCCATTACAAGAGGAGGAAGCTAGTGATGAAAGGAATTGACGACACTTGGCAAATTGATCTTGTAGAAATGCAGAAGTTTTCAACTTTGAACAAAGGTTTTAATTATATTTTAACCATTATTTGCATATTTTCTAAATTTGCATGGGCAGTTCCTGTGAAGAAAAAGACTGCGGAGAACGTGACTGCGGCATTGGAGAGTGTTCTTAAACAGGGACGAGTACCTAGAAATTGTCATAGTGATGAGGGAAAAGAATTTTATAATTCCAAATTTGCAGCTCTAATGAAAAAATATAACATAAATCACTACAGTACATTTAGTTCCATGAAAGCTTTCATTTGTGAGCGCTTTAATAGAACTTTAAAGAATATGATGTGGAAGGAATTTAGTAGACAGGGTTCTTATAAATGGCTTGATTTACTGCCTAAATTGATATATAAATACAACCATACTGTTCATAGCACTATTGGATTAAAACCATCTGAAGTTACAAAGAAAAATGAACAATATTTACTATCCAATGTATACAAATTAAATGTTAAATCTAATAAACCAGCAAAATTTAAGATTGGAGAGAGAGTTAGAATTTCCAAGCAGAAGGGTGTATTTACTAAAGGTTACAATCAGTCCTGGTCTAATGAAATTTTTAAGATTATTAAAGTTCAAAATACTATACCACCAACATATCTGCTAGAAGACTATCTTGGTCATCCTATACTAGGAGGTTTTTATGAAGAAGAACTTCAGAAAACTAAAGTTGAGGAAATATATTTGGTAGAAAAAATTCTTAAAAGATCTGGTGATAAGTTGTTTGTTAAATATATTGGTTTTGACAACAGTCATAATTCTTGGATTAACAAAAATGATTTATATAAGTAATGTAATATATAATTATATGTGTTTATTTTCTTATATTGTTAAATCAAAATTATAAACTGTATCTTAATTAAAAATGAATAAATATTAATTGAAAAATAATATAAGATACCTCCTTTCATTTCTTAATTTACAATGACCTGCCTATATAATAAATACAATATACATTTTTATGAAATAAAATCAGGAATACAATTAAATTCATATTTGATGAATTTTAAATATTTATTGAAATAAACAGTGCATCTTACAAAAAAGTTACGATATGTACAAATAAGCATACAACATATATTACGTATATAAAAATATACAAAAAAAATGTCAACAAATATCAATAATTTTATACAATATTAAATACTCAAATTTTTACAACATGGTTATCATTATATTATATATTTACAATACATAATTATATAAAAATATATGTCAACATACATAATACCATCCAAATACTAGTAATTATAATACAAAAAATAAGTAAATTATATACTATAACAAATCAGATGATTACAAATCCATTTCATCAATTTCATCATCATTTTCAACTTTGTAATGACCATAAGGCAATGTATTGACACCATCTGCTAATATAACTCGTTTGTCGTCAAATGGTGACAGTGCTTTCTTTGTGCTCTCAAGAGTGAAAACATCATGTTTGAATGAGCGCATATGTCTGAATTGAAGGCTAGTTTCTGTCTGAGTTTGTAGACATGTGAGATAATCATCAAAACTGAGTTTATTTTTGACAGCATATGATGATACACCCTTCAATTTTTTAACTTCAATATCGTCATATTTCAATGCATACATTTTTGAACGCAAACCAACAAACTCTGATATTGGAACTGAATTTGTTTCATCCTTAAACTTTCCTAATACTTTTTTATTTGAGTCAGAGTAGCAAATATGCTCTGTAGGATATCCTGAAGTGTCAAAATGTTCAAGAAGCTTTGTCTTGAGATCTTCATAGAAGTCATTGCATTGAATTAAAACGATGTAGGAGTCAGTGTCCATGTAACAGATTGAAATACGATCTCCGTATATTGGTTTCATTACTGAGTAATGAAATTCATACATTAACAGTTTAGATATGTCCAAGATAGCCTGTCCTACATATATTGGCTTGTTAAAGTATATTTCTTCTTTTGCGAGATGGACTGCCACGACATTCTCTGAAAATATGGTCCTATCTTTGAAGTTTGGCTTGTTTATTAAAGATTTTAGCTTGTCCTCTGATACTACGAGCTTCATATTCAAGCGATTTCTTACTTGTTCCATAGTCTTACCGTATACTGAATTGTTCATGAGCTTGAAGAAATCTTTTTCGAAGTCATTCATTGCTGCTTTACGTAAATCAGTATTCAGCTGAATGTATGGAGCAAGCCAGCGAGACTGTTTGAATTTGAGAGCACGATTTATTTTTTGTATTTTAAGACCATATTTCAGAGCTTGTTTGAGGGATCTATAATGAACTACATAGTTCTTTTTGTGTGTTAATGTAGTCATTAATTTTGTGTATTTAGAACCTGGTGGACGTTCAGCTCTAGGTAAAAATGGCATGTCTGAATGCTCATCATGCAAGTATTGTGGATAAATAACATCTACATCAAAGATATAGCCATATTGACCGTCATCATCCAGGTCCTCAATGGGCTCAATCTCAATAAGCTCTTTTACCCAATCAAATTTACCAACTGGCAGAGGCTGACTCATGGCCCAGCCGTACAAGTTGTTGGCATCATAGTAAATCAAGGAGGTTGTAGGTTGACTAGGATCATAGTCATCAACCAGTAATGGGTTGTTTGCCTTGGCATGTCGTTTAACACATTGTGTCAAGCCACCACGTATTCCACTTTCAATCATAAGGAGCATTTCGTAGTCTGTCAACAGCTCCAACTCTATCTTTGTATACTTCAAAGCTGCATCCCAGGATAAGCCAGGTGCAGTAAAATAGTAGCAAGGATCAAGTTGGTAATGTTTCAAGCAAACATCTCTGAAATTTTCGAAAACATCAGCAAGTAAAAGGACGTCTACTTTTAAGTAAGTGTCGCTATACTCTCCTAATGTTTTCATGCTAAATGACTCCCATACATTTTTAGCATGGTCATAATCAGCATCACTGATATGTGACTCTGTGAGTAGACTATAGAAATCCTCCTTCGATGGTAGTGTGTTTTCATTTAATTTTTGTAATGAATCGGTGTAGTCATAAGGATATACACCCTTACGAAGTACCAAATCTAACAACGCTTGTGGGAAGTGTTTGGCTGACTCAATGAATTTATCTCGAGGTAAGATAGCTGCCAATTTTGCAAGGCCGCTTGGCAAGAAGCGGTAAGAATCAAGGAATCTGCACGTTATGTTGCCAATTTTCTTTGAGAATGTAATGTACTTCTCCTCCGTATTTGGTATGACATCTACATCACCTTCAACGGCATTTAAGACTTTTACAATAAAATGGGAGTCGTACATGCTAAGATTATGAAAGAATATAGGCAAGATGTGTGGTTTCCTTGTGTTAAGATTACATGACTGATGGGCAGCCCCACGGAAATCGCCAGTCAAATGATCATGGTCCCTCACTTTGATATCTGTTGTTGTGAAAGCCTTTTTGCACAAATAGCAAGTAGTTGCATGATCATAATCATCCTGCTGATTTTTTGTGAGCTTGTTCATCGGATCATATTTTTTATATATGTCACGAACTTTGAAAGCAAGGTCTTGGATGTACTTCATAAAGTGAAGTGCAACATCCTCATCTGTCTCTTCCTTCTTTCTGTATATGAAAGGCTCAGATGGTAGTTGATAATTCTCTTCAGCATTAAGCAAACAAGATTTTACATACACACCATAGCTGAGAGGATCATGAGACTGGATTTTTGTAGATGAGGATATATTAGGGTTGTTGTGAACAGTAGAAACCTTCTTTAATATACTTTCAAAGTCAGCATATACGCTAACTGGCAGTCTAATACCCCGATCATAATGTTTATATTTTATAATCATCTCTGTATCAGTTGGCATTTTGACTCTGGCTACTTTATGCTGAGTGCATAGTAATTTATGCTCTGCTAAGCGTTTTTCACCATTTCTTGAAAAGCATATGAGACATCTTTTACATATAAATTTTTTATGTTCACTTTTACTTATTTGTGAGCCAACTAATTTTTCAAAGTCACTGATGTAGCAATAATGAGTCTTTCCTTCATCATTTCTCAGAAACAATAAATCCCTGTGATCGTCCAACTGCTTATCAACTACTTTAATTGGATAAATCGTTTTCTTTTCATCAAGGCCAAACACATTAATACTTATATTATTTACTCTTTCAAAGATTTTAATATCACGCAATTTCATAGGAAAACTTATGCAGCTGAAATCATAAGGATCATCTATTCCAACGTACGCAGAAGGTCGAGACTCCTGTGATGCAAGTTTCTTGGCTAAGATAGCATATCGGAAACACTCGTCATCATCATTTTGTATGTTTATTACAGCATGACGATGAGCAATTTCTTCTGGCAATGGAATGAAACTGAATCCTTTCAGAGGAGTGTATTTGTTTACACGCAGTTCCAGTCCATTTACGGTATGGACAGTCCAGCCACTTCCTTTGCCAGCAAACTCAGACATTTCGTTTCTCAATTTATCAAATGTCCGTGCTAGATACTCTGCTACATCAGTTTCCTCAAATATTGGCAAATTCTTTGTTTTAAAATTTTTCACTTGTAACTCCCCCAGTACATTTGTGTGTGTGCACTCAAAATGCACGTTTACTTTTATTGATACGTTATTTTCAACTTCTTTTTCAATGAGTTGAAGTATCAGTGCTTTTTTAGCTTCCAGGTATTTGATGGGGTCATTTACATCAGATTTATTATCAATGTGGTATGTATGGAGACGGTTTTTGAATGCCGTTTCCAGTAAAATTACATCATAATTTTGTAACACATCATCATTGATATAATTATCAGATCTGTGAGTAATTGAGCCAGCAGATGTGGAAGCTACAGCATTTTGTATAGCATTTTGAGTGACTTGACGGGGGAGTTTTGCTTTGCCACAGGTTTTCATATGTCTTTTCAACACATCTGATCTTGAGTAAATTTTATTACATTTAAAACAAGGAAATGTTTTGTCTATGTTTGACATTTCATCTTCCCTGTTATCACTTATATGATCAGATGGGTTGAAATCAGATGTCTCATTTGTTTTCATCCTTTTTGCGATATTTACAACATTGTCATTATTTACAGGCTCCGTATTCTGTTTATTTTTACAAGTGTTTCTCAAATGTCTACTCAAGTTTGACTTATGGCTAAAGTATGTTGAGCAATCTGGACATTTGAGTGAACTAATATTGTGAACCATCAGTTCATGTAATTTTAATGTTTGTATGTCGGTACACTTGTGTGTACACTTGCTACACGCTAATTTATCATTTACTTTACTGAGAGACATGATGTATTTGCTTTTATTAACAAATTTTTAAAAATATCGGAAAGTAGATTCCGATATATCAAGGTATCGATATTTCAACATATCGATATACCGGGATGTAAATATATCTAGATATCAATATAGCGGGATATCGATAAATCGGGATTTTGAAATATCGGGTATCCCGATTAATTGAAGTGGTCGATATTAGGTATTTATCAGAGTATTGGTATTCCAATAATTTTAAATTTACATTTACATAATATGAATATATCGTTAATAATTAAATAAAAATATGGTGAAATATAATTTTACATATTATACATCAGAACTTTATATGTACCTCTTTTGATTGTTGTGTTCTTCTATGTTGGTTGGATTGAAGAGTTGTGGACCGTACATGTGATGAAGTGATGATGGTTCGAAGAGTGTGTAAATATAGCCTGTAAAGATATAAGAAAGAAAATATTAATATATGGGTAGTATATAAAGATCAGCACACCTACTTATATATTAGTAAGTATACTTAAGCAAGCATGCTTTCTTGTTAAATGTTAATATTTTGTTACTTTTTTATATCATAGGATTGATATTTTTGTAGCAGATTATAATCATAAATGTTTGCATACTTTAACAATATATTATATAATTTTTTTTAACTTCCACTATATTTAATTATTATAGAATATGAGCAGAGTAATTTTAATTTTTACCTTGTACACGTACCTTTTCGTGTGATGGTCAATATAGTATTGCTTGAAGAGTTGTGATCCATGCAGTTTTTTCGTTTAAGCGATGATGTGTTGTATTAAGGCCGTATAAAATATGTATCCTGAAAAGACATATACATTTTAATATAACAGGTCATATAGAAATTCAACACATGTAAATATTAATTATTATGCTTAATATTACTGTTGATTCACTATAAGGTTATGCTCTTAAAATGAGAGAAAAGCTCTTCAGTAATGACATAAAGAAAAATGTATCACAATTTAGATGTTAGAATGAATTACAAAATAAATTAATAATAATTTGATGGCAAAATTTTAACCAAATACATATAAATCTTACCTTTCTTTATAGTGTAATGCATTGTGGCGGTGTGGCTGCGTGTGTATATGTTCTAGATCGAACGTAATCTGTAACAATGCATATGATATGTAAATAAACATATTATAATTTATAAAACAAGCACATATAAAGTTAATAATAAAAATATTTTTCATATTAAGTTTTATAAAGCATTGATGTTTTAATACATTTAATATCAATCTAATAGTTATATAATAAAATAATATGATATAATCATAGTAAGATCGCTACAAGAATTTGTAAACAGTATGTTTAAGGGTTTGAAAATTTCAAATACTTTCAAGAATTTACAAAGTAAATTATAGTGACATTTTTTTTTTCATAATAAATTTCATATTCGGATTAAAACATAATAATACCCCTGTCATGCACCTTGAATATATTTAACCATCGCATCATTAACATAATATACGACACTCACATAAAACAATATCTTACCTTTGTTTTTATAGTGTAATGCGATAGTATAATACATATTTTTCTTACCAGTATTCAACAATGCAGAGAGAGAGACGCACTTTCTGATGTTTCACGATCACAATCACAAAGAGAAATGACTGAAATTAGTATTATTTACACTAAAAATGTAATCCACATTTCCTTGACACGAACACAATCTATATAAATGCAATGTACGCATTATTACAGTCAACAACTGGCTGCGAAGATAAAATTGTCAAGTCAGCTTTTCATATACTCACTTATATTCGCAGGCTTATATCTTCGCCAGAGAAATGTGATCGTTGCATAACACTGTAGCACGTACAAAAATGCACCGTGCACAATTCTTGCGCTTCGTTGTTACCGGGCGGAAGTGAGTCCAAACTCCAATTACAACTTGTAACACCTTCAATGCTAGCTTATGTTGGCCTTAAATTGCATAGTCAGCATAACAATTAATAAATTAATTGATTTCCGATGCTTATTGAATTACAAATCATAAAATAATTGATGCTATTAACACCGGTCAAGCGGTCTTTCGACCGTCTCCAATTGCATTAATTGTTTGGTCACGTGATCGATTAGCCATATGATATGAGCATTTGATTGGCTATTGAATAAACCAATTATGTCACGTGACCATAAAGCGGTTGATGATTGGTCCCCTCATTAACGATCAAAATATTAATAGGCTATTAAATGAGGCTATTAAGTCACGTGACCAATAATCGATCGTTAAACGGTTCCCCTCCCCTCCAATTATTATTCTTAATAGGCTATAGGTACCCCTACCCCTACCCTTCCCCTATCGGTCACGTGACCTATTAATTAATAGCCCTAAAGCTATTAACTAATAGCCTGTGACGTCACTGATCCGCCGATCCGCAGTTCCAGGACCGGTACACCCCCTCTACTCCCGTATACTTAACATGGGAAAAGTAGTTAAGTTTGATAATTCAACAGACTAAAATGAATCGAAATCGCCACTTTTTTATTGAACTCTGAGGTAGGGTATATTGTTCTTATCATATACACGCACTTTCAGAATGATTGAATTTATAATTCAATACAAAAGTTGAATCGGTGTTCGCTGCTAGTATGGCATGTGGTTGCCACTTCAAAAATTCATAACTAATTTTTAAAAAAACGTAGACACTTTTTGGACGTGTGACGGTTCAAATTAAGTTGAATTTGAATAACGAGAAAAAATATGTATTATCTCTCCTAATTTTTGAACTTGAACTATCCCCATATACTTAAAATGGAAAAAGTAGTTAAGTTTGATAATTCAACAGAAATCAATGAATCAAGATTGCCACTTTTTTATTAAACTCTGGGGTAGGGTATATTGTTTTTATCATGTACACGAACTTTCAGAATGATTGAATTCCTAATTCATTACAAAAGTCGAATCGGTGTTAATTGTTAGTGGAGCATGTTTTTGCCACTTCAAAAATTCATAACTAATTTTTAAAAAATCGATGACAGTTTTTAAAAGTGTTTTCTCATAGAAAACAGTTCAAATTAAGTTGAATTTGAATAACGAAAAGAAATAAGTATTAACTCTCCTTATTTTTGAATTTGAACTATCCCCCTATTTAGTTAACATCTGAAAAGTAGTTAAGTTTGATAATTCACCAGAATTCAACGAATCGAGATCGCCACTTTTTGATTAATTTCTGAGGTAGGGTGTATTGTTCCTATTATGTATACGCACTTTCAGAATGATTGAATTCCTAATTCAATACAAAAGTTGAATTGGTGTTCGTTGCTAGTATGGCATGTGTTTGCCAATTCAAAAATTCATAACTAATTTTTAAAAAATCGTTGACACTTTTTGATCGTGTTTTCTCATAGAGGATGGTTCAAATTAAGTTGAATTTGAATAACGAGAAAAAATAAGTATTATCTCTGATTATTTTTGAATTTGAACTATCCCCCGAATACATAACATGGGAAAAGTAGTTAAGTTTGATAATTCAACACAATGAAATGAATCGAAATCGCCACTTTTTTATTGAACTCTGAGGTAGGGTATATTGCTCTTGTCTTGTACACGCACTTTCAGAATGATTGAATTCCTAATTCAATACAAATGTTGAATCGGTGTTCGTTGTTAGTATGGCTTGTTTTTGCCACTTCAGAAATTCATAAATAATTTTTAAAAAATCGTTGACACTTTTTGAAGGTGTTTTGTCATAGAAGATGGTTCAAATTAAGTTGAATTTGAATATCGAGAAAAAATATATATTATCTCTCCTTATTTTTGAATTTGAACTATCCCCCGTATACTTAACATGGGAAAAGTAGTTAAGTTTGATAATTCAACAGACTAAAATGAATCGAAATCGCCACTTTTTTATTGAACTCTGAGGTAGGGTATATTGTTCTTATCATATACACGCACTTTCAGAATGATTGAATTTATAATTCAATACAAAAGTTGAATCGGTGTTCGCTGCTAGTATGGCATGTGGTTGCCACTTCAAAAATTCATAACTAATTTTTAAAAAAACGTAGACACTTTTTGGACGTGTGACGGTTCAAATTAAGTTGAATTTGAATAACGAGAAAAAATATGTATTATCTCTCCTAATTTTTGAACTTGAACTATCCCCATATACTTAAAATGGAAAAAGTAGTTAAGTTTGATAATTCAACAGAATTCAATGAATCGAGATTGCCACTTTTTTATTAAACTCTGAGGTAGGGTATATTGTTTTTATCATGTACACGAACTTTCAGAATGATTGAATTCCTAATTCATTACAAAAGTCGAATCGGTGTTAATTGTTAGTGGAGCATGTTTTTGCCACTTCAAAAATTCATAACTAATTTTTAAAAAATCGATGACAGTTTTTAAACGTGTTTTCTCATAGAAAACAGTTCAAATTAAGTTGAATTTGAATAACGAAAAAAAATAAGTATTAACTCTCCTTATTTTTGAATTTGAACTATCCCCCTATTTAGTTAACATCTGAAAAGTAGTTAAGTTTGATAATTCACCAGAATTCAACGAATCGAGATCGCCACTTTTTGATTAATTTCTGAGGTAGGGTGTATTGTTCCTATTATGTATACGCACTTTCAGAATGATTGAATTCCTAATTCAATACAAAAGTTGAATTGGTGTTCGTTGCTAGTATGGCATGTGTTTGCCAATTCAAAAATTCATAACTAATTTTTAAAAAATCGTTGACACTTTTTGATCGTGTTTTCTCATAGAGGACGGTTCAAATTAAGTTGAATTTGAATAACGAGAAAAAATAAGTATTATATCTGATTATTTTTGAAATTGAACTATCCCCCGAGTACATAACATGGGAAAAGTAGTTAAGTTTGATAATTCAACACAATGAAATGAATCGAAATCGCCACTTTTTTATTGAACTCTGAGTTAGGGTATATTGTTCTCATCATGTACACGCACTTTCAGAATGATTGAATTCCTAATTCAATACAAAAGTTGAATCGGTGTTCGCTGCTAGTATGGCATGTGGTTGCCAATTCAAAAATTCATAACTAATTTTTAAAAAATCGTTGACACTTTTTGAACGTGTGACGGTTCAAATTAAGTTGAATTTGAATAACGAGAAAAAATATGAATTATCTCTCCTAATATTTGAACTTGAACTATCCCTCATATACTTAACATGGGGAAAAATAGTTATGTTTGATAATTCACGAGAATTCAATGAATCGAGATCGCCACTTTTTTATTAAACTCTGAGGTAGGGTATATTGTTCTTATCTTGTACACGCACTTTCAGAATGATTAAATTCTAAATTCAATACAAAAGTTGAATCGGTGTTCGTTGCTAGTATGGCATGTGTTTGCCAATTCAAAAATTCATAAATAATTTTTAAAAAATCGTTGACACTTTTTGAAGGTGTTTTCTCATAGAGGACGGTTCAAATTAAGTTGAATTTGAATAACGAGAAAAAATATGAATTATCTCTCCTAATATTTGAACTTGAACTATCCCTCATATACTTAACATGGGGAAAAATAGTTATGTTTGATAATTCACGAGAATTCAATGAATCGAGATCGCCACTTTTTTATTAAACTCTGAGGTAGGGTATATTGTTCTTATCTTGTACACGCACTTTCAGAATGATTAAATTCTAAATTCAATACAAAAGTTGAATCGGTGTTCGTTGCTAGTATGGCATGTGTTTGCCAATTCAAAAATTCATAAATAATTTTTAAAAAATCGTTGACACTTTTTGAAGGTGTTTTGTCATAGAGGACGGTTCAAATTAAGTTGAATTTGAATATCGAGAAAAAATATTTATTATCTCTTGATATTTTTGAATTTGAACTATCCCCCATATACTTAACATGGGAAAAGTAGTTAAGTTTGATAATTCAACACAATGAAATGAATCGAAATCGCCACCTTTTTATTGAACTCTGAGTTAGGGTATATTGTTCTCATCATGTAAACGCACTTTCAGAATGATTGAATTCCTAATTCAATACAAAAGTTGAATCGGTGTTCGTTGCTAGTATGGCATGTGTTTGCCAATTCAAAAATTCATAACTAATTTTTAAAAAATCGTTGACACTTTTTGAACGTGTTTTCTCATAGAGGACGGTTCAAATTAAGTTGAATTTGAATAACGAGAAAAAATAATTGTTATCTCTCTTTATTTTTGAATTTGAACTATCCCCCGAATACATGGGAAAAGTAGTTAAGTTTGATAATTCAATAGAATGAAATGAATCGAAATCGCCACTTTTTTTTTGAACTCTGAAGTAAGGTATATTGTTCTCATCATGTACACGCACTTTCAGAATGATTGAATTCCTAATTCAATACAAAAGTTGAATCGGTGTTCGCTGCTAGTATGGCATGTGGTTGCCACTTCAAAAATATCATAACTAATTTTAAAAAAACCGTAGACACTTTTTGAACGTGTGACGGTTCAAATTAAGTTGAATTTGAATAACGAGAAAAAATATGAATTATCTCTCCTAATTTTTGAACTTGAACTATCCCCCATATACTTAACATGGGTAAAATAGTTATGTTTGATAATTCACCAGAATTTAATGAATCGAGATCGCCACTTGGTTATTGAACTCTTAGGAAGGGTATATTGTTCTTATCATGTACACGCACTTTCAGAATGATTGAATTTCAAATTCAATACAAATGTTGAATCGGTGTTCGTTGTTAGTGGGGCATGTTTTTGCCACTTCAGAAATTCATAAATAATTTTTAAAAAATCGTTGACACTTTTTGAAGGTGTTTTGTCATAGAGGACGGTTCAAATTAAGTTGAATTTGAATATCGAGAAAAAATATGTATTATCTCTCCATATTTTTGAATTTGAACTATCCCCCATATACATGGGAAAAGTAGTTAAATTTGATAATTCAACAGAATGAAATGAATCGAAATCGCCACCTTTTTATTGAACTCTGAGTTAGGGTATATTGTTATCATCTTGTACACGCACTTTCAGAATGATTGAATTCCTAATTCAATACAAAAGTTGAATCGGTGTTCGTTGTTAGTGGGGCTTGTTTTTGCCACTTCAGAAATTCATAAATAATTTTTAAAAAATCGTTGACACTTTTTGAAGGTGTTTTGTCATAGAGGACGGTTCAAATTAAGTTGAATTTGAATATCGAGAAAAAATATGTATTATCTCTCCAAATTTTTGAATTTGAACTATCCCCCATATACATGGGAAAAGTAGTTAAGTTTGATAATTCAACAGAATGAAATGAATCGAAATCGCCACCTTTTTATGTAACTCTGAGTTAGGGTATATTGTTCTCATCATGTACACGCACTTTCAGAATGATTGAATTCCAAATTCAATACAAATGTTGAATCGGTGTTCGTTGTTAGTGGGGCATGTTTTTGCCACTTCAAAAATTCATAACTAATTTTTAAAAAATCGATGACACTTTTTAAACGTGTTTTCTCATAGAAAACAGATCAAATTAAGTTGAATTTGAATAACGAAAAAAAAAAGTATTATTTCTCCTTATTTTTGAATTTGAACTATCCCCCTATTTAGTTAACATCTGAAAAGTAGTAAGTTTGATAATTCACCAGAATTCAACGAATCGAGATCGCCACTTTTTGATTAAACTTTGAGGTAGGGTGTATTGTTCCTATTATGTATACGCACTTTCAGAATGATTGAATTCCTAATTCAATACAAAAGTTGACTCTGTGTTCGCTGCTAATGGGGCATGTGTTTGCCACTTCAAAAATTAATAACTAATTTTTAAAAAATCGTTGACACTTTTTGAACGTGTGACGGTTCAAATTAATTTGAATTTGAATAACGAGAAAAAATATGAATTATCTCTCCTAATTTTTGAACTTGAACTATCCCCCATATACTTAACATGGGTAAAATAGTTATGTTTGATAATTCACCAGAATTCAATGAATCGAGATCGCCACTTTGTTATTGAACTCTTAGGTAGGGTATATTGTTCTTATCATGTACACGCACTTTCAGAATGATTGAATTTCAAATTCAATACAAATGTTGAATCGGTGTTCGTTGTTAGTGGGGCATGTTTTTGCCACTTCAGAAATTCATAACTAATTTTTAAAAAATCGTTGACACTTTTTGAAGGTGTTTTGTCATAGAAGATGGTTCAAATTAAGTTGAATTTGAATATCGAGAAAAAATATATATTATCTCTCCTTATTTATGAATTTGAACTATCCCCCGTATACTTAACATGGGAAAAGTAGTTAAGTTTGATAATTCAACAGACTAAAATGAATCGAAATCGCCACTTTTTTATTGAACTCTGAGGTAGGGTATATTGTTCTTATCATATACACGCACTTTCAGAATGATTGAATTTATAATTCAATACAAAAGTTGAATCGGTGTTCGCTGCTAGTATGGCATGTGGTTGCCACTTCAAAAATTCATAACTAATTTTTAAAAAAACGTAGACACTTTTTGGACGTGTGACGGTTCAAATTAAGTTGAATTTGAATAACGAGAAAAAATATGTATTATCTCTCCTAATTTTTGAACTTGAACTATCCCCATATACTTAAAATGGAAAAAGTAGTTAAGTTTGATAATTCAACAGAATTCAATGAATCAAGATTGCCACTTTTTTATTAAACTCTGGGGTAGGGTATATTGTTTTTATCATGTACACGAACTTTCAGAATGATTGAATTCCTAATTCATTACAAAAGTCGAATCGGTGTTAATTGTTAGTGGAGCATGTTTTTGCCACTTCAAAAATTCATAACTAATTTTTAAAAAATCGATGACAGTTTTTAAAAGTGTTTTCTCATAGAAAACAGTTCAAATTAAGTTGAATTTGAATAACGAAAAGAAATAAGTATTAACTCTCCTTATTTTTGAATTTGAACTATCCCCCTATTTAGTTAACATCTGAAAAGTAGTTAAGTTTGATAATTCACCAGAATTCAACGAATCGAGATCGCCACTTTTTGATTAATTTCTGAGGTAGGGTGTATTGTTCCTATTATGTATACGCACTTTCAGAATGATTGAATTCCTAATTCAATACAAAAGTTGAATTGGTGTTCGTTGCTAGTATGGCATGTGTTTGCCAATTCAAAAATTCATAACTAATTTTTAAAAAATCGTTGACACTTTTTGATCGTGTTTTCTCATAGAGGATGGTTCAAATTAAGTTGAATTTGAATAACGAGAAAAAATAAGTATTATCTCTGATTATTTTTGAATTTGAACTATCCCCCGAATACATAACATGGGAAAAGTAGTTAAGTTTGATAATTTAACACAATGAAATGAATCGAAATCGCCACTTTTTTATTGAACTCTGAGGTAGGGTATATTGCTCTTGTCTTGTACACGCACTTTCAGAATGATTGAATTCCTAATTCAATACAAATGTTGAATCGGTGTTCGTTGTTAGTATGGCTTGTTTTTGCCACTTCAGAAATTCATAAATAATTTTTAAAAAATCGTTGACACTTTTTGAAGGTGTTTTGTCATAGAGGACGGTTCAAATTAAGTTGAATTTGAATATCGAGAAAAAATATGTATTATCTCTCCATATTTTTGAATTTGAACTATCCCCCATATACATGGGAAAAGTAGTTAAGTTTGATAATTCAACAGAATGAAATGAATCGAAATCGCCACCTTTTTATTGAACTCTGAGTTAGGGTATATTGTTCTCATCATGTACACGCACTTTCAGAATGATTGAATTCCTAATTCAATACAAAAGTTGAATCGGTGTTCGCTGCTAGTATGGCATGTGGTTGCCACTTCAAAAATTCATAACTAATTTTTAAAAAACTGTAGACACTTTTTGAACGTGTGACGGTTCAAATTAATTTGAATTTGAATAACGAGAAAAAATATGAATTATCTCTCCTAATTTTTGAATTGAACTCTCCCCCATATACTTAACATGGGTAAAATAGTTATGTTTGATAATTCACCAGAATTCAATGAATCGAGATCGCCACTTTGTTATTGAACTCTTAGGTAGGGTATATTGTTTTTATCATGTACACGCACTTTCAGAATGATTGAATTTCAAATTCAATACAAATGTTGAATCGGTGTTCGTTGTTAGTGGGGCATGTTTTTGCCACTTCAGAAATTCATAACTAATTTTTAAAAAATCGTTGACACTTTTTGAAGGTGTTTTGTCATAGAAGATGGTTCAAATTAAGTTGAATTTGAATATCGAGAAAAAATATATATTATCTCTCCTTATATTTCAATTTGAACTATCCCCCATATACTTAACATGGGAAAAGTAGTTAAGTTTGAAAATTCAACAGAATGAAATGAATCGAAATCGCCACTTTTTTATTGAACTCTGAGGTAGGGTATATTTTTCTTATCATATACAAGCACTTTCAGAATGATTGAATTCCTAATTCAATACAAAAGTTGAATCGGTGTTCGCTGCTAGTATGGCATGTGGTTGCCACTTCAAAAATTCATAACTAATTTTTAAAAAACCGTAGAAACTTTTTGAACGTGTGACGGTTCAAATTAAGTTGACTTTGAATAACGAGAAAAAATATGTATTATCTCTCCTAATTTTTGAACTTGAACTATCCCCATATACTTAAAATGGAAAAAGTAGTTAAGTTTGATAATTCAACAGAATTCAATGAATCGAGATTGCCACTTTTTTATTAAACTCTGAGGTAGGGTATATTGTTTTTATCATGTACACGAACTTTCAGAATGATTGAATTCCTAATTCATTACAAAAGTCGAATCGGTGTTAATTGTTAGTGGAGCATGTTTTTGCCACTTCAAAAATTCATAACTAATTTTTAAAAAATCGATGACAGTTTTTAAACGTGTTTTCTCATAGAAAACAGTTCAAATTAAGTTGAATTTGAATAACGAAAAAAAATAAGTATTAACTCTCCTTATTTTTGAATTTGAACTATCCCCCTATTTAGTTAACATCTGAAAAGTAGTTAAGTTTGATAATTCACCAGAATTCAACGAATCGAGATCGCCACTTTTTGATTAATTTCTGAGGTAGGGTGTATTGTTCCTATTATGTATACGCACTTTCAGAATGATTGAATTCCTAATTCAATACAAAAGTTGAATTGGTGTTCGTTGCTAGTATGGCATGTGTTTGCCAATTCAAAAATTCATAACTAATTTTTAAAAAATCGTTGACACTTTTTGATCGTGTTTTCTCATAGAGGACGGTTCAAATTAAGTTGAATTTGAATAACGAGAAAAAATAAGTATTATATCTGATTATTTTTGAAATTGAACTATCCCCCGAGTACATAACATGGGAAAAGTAGTTAAGTTTGATAATTCAACACAATGAAATGAATCGAAATCGCCACTTTTTTATTGAACTCTGAGTTAGGGTATATTGTTCTCATCATGTACACGCACTTTCAGAATGATTGAATTCCTAATTCAATACAAAAGTTGAATCGGTGTTCGCTGCTAGTATGGCATGTGGTTGCCACTTCAAAAATTCATAACTAATTTTTAAAAAACTGTAGACACTTTTTGAACGTGTGACGGTTCAAATTAAGTTGAATTTGAATAACGAGAAAAAATATGAATTATCTCTCCTAATATTTGAACTTGAACTATCCCTCATATACTTAACATGGGGAAAAATAGTAATGTTTGATAATTCACGAGAATTCAATGAATCGAGATCGCCACTTTTTTATTAAACTCTGAGGTAGGGTATATTGTTCTTATCTTGTACACGCACTTTCAGAATGATTAAATTCTAAATTCAATACAAAAGTTGAATCGGTGTTCGTTGCTAGTATGGCATGTGTTTGCCAATTCAAAAATTCATAAATAATTTTTAAAAAATCGTTGACACTTTTTGAAGGTGTTTTGTCATAGAGGACGGTTCAAATTAAGTTGAATTTGAATATCGAGAAAAAATATTTATTATCTCTTGATATTTTTGAATTTGAACTATCCCCCATATACTTAACATGGGAAAATTAGTTAAGTTTGATAATTCAACACAATGAAATGAATCGAAATCGCCACCTTTTTATTGAACTCTGAGTTAGGGTATATTGTTCTCATCATGTAAACGCACTTTCAGAATGATTGAATTCCTAATTCAATACAAAAGTTGAATCGGTGTTCGTTGCTAGTATGGCATGTGTTTGCCAATTCAAAAATTCATAACTAATTTTTAAAAAATCGTTGACACTTTTTGAACGTGTTTTCTCATAGAGGACGGTTCAAATTAAGTTGAATTTGAATAACGAGAAAAAATAATTGTTATCTCTCCTTATTTTTGAATTTGAACTATCCCCCGAATACATGGGAAAAGTAGTTAAGTTTGATAATTCAATAGAATGAAATGAATCGAAATCGCCACTTTTTTTTTGAACTCTGAAGTAAGGTATATTGTTCTCATCATGTACACGCACTTTCAGAATGATTGAATTCCTAATTCAATACAAAAGTTGAATCGGTGTTCGCTGCTAGTATGGCAAGTGGTTGCCACTTCAAAAATTCATAACTAATTTTAAAAAAACCGTAGACACTTTTTGAACGTGTGACGGTTCAAATTAAGTTGAATTTGAATAACGAGAAAAAATATGAATTATCTCTCCTAATTTTTGAACTTGAACTATCCCCCATATACTTAACATGGGTAAAATAGTTATGTTTGATAATTCACCAGAATTTAATGAATCGAGATCGCCACTTGGTTATTGAACTCTTAGGAAGGGTATATTGTTCTTATCATGTACACGCACTTTCAGAATGATTGAATTTCAAATTCAATACAAATGTTGAATCGGTGTTCGTTGTTAGTGGGGCATGTTTTTGCCACTTCAGAAATTCATAAATAATTTTTAAAAAATCGTTGACACTTTTTGAAGGTGTTTTGTCATAGAGGACGGTTCAAATTAAGTTGAATTTGAATATCGAGAAAAAATATGTATTATCTCTCCATATTTTTGAATTTGAACTATCCCCCATATACATGGGAAAAGTAGTTAAGTTTGATAATTCAACAGAATGAAATGAATCGAAATCGCCACCTTTTTATGTAACTCTGAGTTAGGGTATATTGTTCTCATCATGTACACGCACTTTCAGAATGATTGAATTCCTAATTCAAAACAAAAGTTGAATCGGTGTTCGCTGCTAGTATGGCATGCGGTTGCCACTTCAAAAATTCATAACTAATTTTTAAAAAACTGTAGACACTTTTTGAACGTGTGACGGTTCAAATTAAGTTGAATTTGAATAACGAGAAAAAATATGAATTATCTCTCCTAATTTTTGAACTTGAACTATCCCCCATATACTTAACAAGAGGAAAAATAGTTATGTTTGATAATTCACGAGAATTCAATGAATCGAGATCGCCACTTTTTTATTAAACTCTGAGGTAGGGTATATTGTTCTTATCTTGTACACGCACTTTCAGAATGATTGAATTCCAAATTCAATACAAATGTTGAATCGGTGTTCGTTGTTAGTGGGGCATGTTTTTGGCACTTCAGAAATTCATAAATAATTTTTAAAAAATCGTTGACACTTTTTGAAGGTGTTTTGTCATAGAGGACGGTTCAAATTAAGTTGAATTTGAATATCGAGAAAAAATATTTATTATCTCTTGATATTTTTGAATTTGAACTATCCCCCATATACTTAACATGGGAAAAGTAGTTAAGTTTGATAATTCAACAGAATGAAATGAATCGAAATCGCCACCTTTTTATTGAACTCTGAGTTAGGGTATATTGTTCTCATCATGTAAACGCACTTTCAGAATGATTGAATTCCTAATTCAATACAAATGTTGAATCGGTGTTCGTTGCTAGTATGGCATGTGTTTGCCAATTCAAAAATTCATAACTAATTTTTAAAAAATCGTTGACACTTTTTGAACGTGTTTTCTCATAGAGGACGGTTCAAATTAAGTTGAATTTGAATAACGAGAAAAAATAATTGTTATCTCTCCTTATTTTTGAATTTGAACTATCCCCCGAATACATAACATAGGAAAAGTAGTTAAGTTTGATAATTCAACAGAATGAAATGAATCGAAATCGCCACTTTTTTTTTGAACTCTGAAGTAGGGTATATTGTTCTCATCATGTACACGCACTTTCAGAATGATTGAATTCCTAATTCAATGCAAAAGTTGAATCGGTGTTCGCTGCTAGTATGGCATGTGGTTGCCACTTCAAAAATTCATAACTAATTTTTAAAAAACCGTAGACACTTTTTGAACGTGTGACGGTTCAAATTAATTTGAATTTGAATAACGAGAAAAAATATGAATTATCTCTCCTAATTTTTGAACTTGAACTATCCCCCATATACTTAACATGGGTAAAATAGTTATGTTTGATAATTCACCAGAATTCAATGAATCGAGATCGCCACTTTGTTATTGAACTCTTAGGAAGGGTATATTGTTCTTATCATGTACACGCACTTTCAGAATGATTGAATTTCAAATTCAATACAAATGTTGAATCGGTGTTCGTTGATAGGGGGTCATGTTTTTGCCACTTCAGAAATTCATAAATAATTTTTAAAAAATCGTTGACACTTTTTGAAGGTGTTTTGTCATAGAGGACGGTTCAAATTAAGTTGAATTTGAATATCGAGAAAAAATATATATTATCTCTCCATATTTTTGAATTTAAACTATCGCCCATTTACATGGGAAAAGTAGTTAAGTTTGATAATTCAACAGAATGAAATGAATCGAAATCGCCACCTTTTTATTGATATCTGAGTTAGGGTATATTGTTCTCATCATGTACACGCACTTTCAGAATGATTGAATTCCTAACTCAATACAAAAGTTGAATCGGTTTTCGCTGCTAGTATGGCATGTGGTTGCCACTTCAAAAATTCATAACTAATTTTTAAAAAACTGTAGACACTTTTTGAACGTGTGACGGTTCAAATTAAGTTGAATTTGAATAACGAGAAAAAATATGAATTATCTCTCCTAATTTTTGAACTTGAACTATCCCCCATATACTTAACATGAGGAAAAATAGTTATGTTTGATAATTCACGAGAATTCAATGAATCGAGATCGCCACTTTTTTATTAAACTCTGCGGTAGGGTATATTGTTCTTATCTTGTACACGCACTTTCAGAATGATTGAATTCCAAATTCAATACAAATGTTGAATCGGTGTTCGTTGTTAGTGGGGCATGTTTTTGGCACTTCAGAAATTCATAAATAATTTTTAAAAAAACGTTGACACTTTTTGAAGGTGTTTTGTCATAGAAGATGGTTCAAATTAAGTTGAATTTGAATATCGAGAAAAAATATATATTATCTCTCCTTATATTTCAATTTGAACTATCCCCCGTATACTTAACATGGGAAAAGTAGTTAAGTTTGATAATTCAACAGAATGAAATGAATCGAAATCGCCACTTTTTTATTGAACTCTGAGGTAGGGTATATTGTTCTTATCATATACAAGCACTTTCAGAATGATTGAATTCCTAATTCAATACAAAAGTTGAATCGGTGTTCGCTGCTAGTATGGCATGTGGTTGCCACTTCAAAAATTCATAACTAATTTTTAAAAAACCGTAGACACTTTTTGAACGTGTGACGGTTCAAATTAAGTTGACTTTGAATAACGAGAAAAAATATGTATTATCTCTCCTAATTTTTGAACTTGAACTATCCCCATATACTTAAAATGGAAAAAGTAGTTAAGTTTGATAATTCAACAGAATTCAATGAATCGAGATTGCCACTTTTTTATTAAACTCTGAGGTAGGGTATATTGTTTTTATCATGTACACGAACTTTCAGAATGATTGAATTCCTAATTCATTACAAAAGTCGAATCGGTGTTAATTGTTAGTGGAGCATGTTTTTGCCACTTCAAAAATTCATAACTAATTTTTAAAAAATCGATGACAGTTTTTAAACGTGTTTTCTCATAGAAAACAGTTCAAATTAAGTTGAATTTGAATAACGAAAAAAAATAAGTATTAACTCTCCTTATTTTTGAATTTGAACTATCCCCCTATTTAGTTAACATCTGAAAAGTAGTTAAGTTTGATAATTCACCAGAATTCAACGAATCGAGATCGCCACTTTTTGATTAATTTCTGAGGTAGGGTGTATTGTTCCTATTATGTATACGCACTTTCAGAATGATTGAATTCCTAATTCAATACAAAAGTTGAATTGGTGTTCGTTGCTAGTATGGCATGTGTTTGCCAATTCAAAAATTCATAACTAATTTTTAAAAAATCGCTGACACTTTTTGATCGTGTTTTCTCATAGAGGACGGTTCAAATTAAGTTGAATTTGAATAACGAGAAAAAATAAGTATTATATCTGATTATTTTTGAAATTGAACTATCCCCCGAGTACATAACATGGGAAAAGTAGTTAAGTTTGATAATTCAACACAATGAAATGAATCGAAATCGCCACTTTTTTATTGAACTCTGAGTTAGGGTATATTGTTCTCATCATGTAAACGCACTTTCAGAATGATTGAATTCCTAATTCAATACAAAAGTTGAATCGGTGTTCGTTGCTAGTATGGCATGTGTTTGCCAATTCAAAAATTCATAACTAATTTTTAAAAAATCGTTGACACTTTTTGAACGTGTTTTCTCATAGAGGACGGTTCAAATTAAGTTGAATTTGAATAACGAGAAAAAATAATTGTTATCTCTCCTTATTTTTGAATTTGAACTATCCCCCGAATACATGGGAAAAGTAGTTAAGTTTGATAATTCAATAGAATGAAATGAATCGAAATCGCCACTTTTTTTTTGAACTCTGAAGTAAGGTATATTGTTCTCATCATGTACACGCACTTTCAGAATGATTGAATTCCTAATTCAATACAAAAGTTGAATCGGTGTTCGCTGCTAGTATGGCATGTGGTTGCCACTTCAAAAATTCATAACTAATTTTAAAAAAACCGTAGACACTTTTTGAACGTGTGACGGTTCAAATTAAGTTGAATTTGAATAACGAGAAAAAATATGAATTATCTCTCCTAATTTTTAAACTTGAACTATCCCCCATATACTTAACATGGGTAAAATAGTTATGTTTGATAATTCACCAGAATTTAATGAATCGAGATCGCCACTTGGTTATTGAACTCTTAGGAAGGGTATATTGTTCTTATCATGTACACGCACTTTCAGAATGATTGAATTTCAAATTCAATACAAATGTTGAATCGGTGTTCGTTGTTAGTGGGGCATGTTTTTGCCACTTCAGAAATTCATAAATAATTTTTAAAAAATCGTTGACACTTTTTGAAGGTGTTTTGTCATAGAGGACGGTTCAAATTAAGTTGAATTTGAATATCGAGAAAAAATATGTATTATCTCTCCATATTTTTGAATTTGAACTATCCCCCATATACATGGGAAAAGTAGTTAAGTTTGATAATTCAACAGAATGAAATGAATCGAAATCGCCACCTTTTTATTGAACTCTGAGTTAGGGTATATTGTTCTCATCATGTACACGCACTTTCAGAATGATTGAATTCCTAATTCAATACAAAAGTTGAATCGGTGTTCGCTGCTAGTATGGCATGCGGTTGCCACTTCAAAAATTCATAACTAATTTTTAAAAAACTGTAGACACTTTTTGAACGTGTGACGGTTCAAATTAAGTTGAATTTGAATAACGAGAAAAAATATGAATTATCTCTCCTAATTTTTGAACTTGAACTATCCCCCATATACTTAACATGAGGAAAAATAGTTATGTTTGATAATTCACGAGAATTCAATGAATCGAGATCGCCACTTTTTTATTAAACTCTGAGGTAGGGTATATTGTTCTTATCTTGTACACGCACTTTCAGAATGATTGAATTCCAAATTCAATACAAATGTTGAATCGGTGTTCGTTGTTAGTGGGGCATGTTTTTGGCACTTCAGAAATTCATAAATAATTTTTAAAAAATCGTTGACACTTTTTGAAGGTGTTTTGTCATAGAGGACGGTTCAAATTAAGTTGAATTTGAATATCGAGAAAAAATATTTATTATCTCTTGATATTTTTGAATTTGAACTATCCCCCATATACTTAACATGGGAAAAGTAGTTAAGTTTGATAATTCAACAGAATGAAATGAATCGAAATCGCCACCTTTTTATTGAACTCTGAGTTAGGGTATATTGTTCTCATCATGTAAACGCACTTTCAGAATGATTGAATTCCTAATTCAATACAAAAGTTGAATCGGTGTTCGTTGCTAGTATGGCATGTGTTTGCCAATTCAAAAATTCATAACTAATTTTTAAAAAATCGTTGACACTTTTTGAACGTGTTTTCTCATAGAGGACGGTTCAAATTAAGTTGAATTTGAATAACGAGAAAAAATAATTGTTATCTCTCCTTATTTTTGAATTTGAACTATCCCCCGAATACATAACATAGGAAAAGTAGTTAAGTTTGATAATTCAACAGAATGAAATGAATCGAAATCGCCACTTTTTTTTTGAACTCTGAAGTAGGGTATATTGTTCTCATCATGTACACGCACTTTCAGAATGATTGAATTCCTAATTCAATGCAAAAGTTGAATCGGTGTTCGCTGCTAGTATGGCATGTGGTTGCCACTTCAAAAATTCATAACTAATTTTTAAAAAACCGTAGACACTTTTTGAACGTGTGACGGTTCAAATTAATTTGAATTTGAATAACGAGAAAAAATATGAATTATCTCTCCTAATTTTTGAACTTGAACTATCCCCCATATACTTAACATGGGTAAAATAGTTATGTTTGATAATTCACCAGAATTCAATGAATCGAGATCGCCACTTTGTTATTGAACTCTTAGGAAGGGTATATTGTTCTTATCATGTACACGCACTTTCAGAATGATTGAATTTCAAATTCAATACAAATGTTGAATCGGTGTTCGTTGTTAATGGGGCATGTTTTTGCCACTTCAGAAATTCATAAATAATTTTTAAAAAATCGTTGACACTTTTTGAAGGTGTTTTGTCATAGAGGACGGTTCAAATTAAGTTGAATTTGAATATCGAGAAAAAATATATATTATCTCTCCATATTTTTGAATTTGAACTATCCCCCATATACATGGGAAAAGTAGTTAAGTTTGATAATTCAACAGAATGAAATGAATCGAAATCGCCACCTTTTTATTGAACTCTGAGTTAGGGTATATTGTTCTCATCATGTACACGCACTTTCAGAATGATTGAATTCCTAACTCAATACAAAAGTTGAATCGGTGTTCGCTGCTAGTATGGCATGTGGTTGCCACTTCAAAAATTCATAACTAATTTTTAAAAAACTGTAGACACTTTTTGAACGTGTGACGGTTCAAATTAAGTTGAATTTGAATAACGAGAAAAAATATGAATTATCTCTCCTAATTTTTGAACTTGAACTATCCCCCATATACTTAACATGAGGAAAAATAGTTATGTTTGATAATTCACGAGAATTCAATGAATCGAGATCGCCACTTTTTTATTAAACTCTGAGGTAGGGTATATTGTTCTTATCTTGTACACGCACTTTCAGAATGATTGAATTCCAAATTCAATACAAATGTTGAATCGGTGTTCGTTGTTAGTGGGGCATGTTTTTGGCACTTCAGAAATTCATAAATAATTTTTAAAAAATCGTTGACACTTTTTGAAGGTGTTTTGTCATAGAGGACGGTTCAAATTAAGTTGAATTTGAATTTCGAGAAAAAATATTTATTATCTCTCCATATTTTTGAATTTGAACTATCCCCCATATACTTAACATGGGAAAAGTAGTTAAGTTTGATAATTCAACAGAATGAAATGAATCGAAATCGCCACCTTTTTATTGAACTCTGAGTTAGGGTATATTGTTCTCATCATGTACACGCACTTTCAGAATGATTGAATTCCTAATTCAATACAAAAGTTGAATCGGTGTTCGTTGCTAGTATGGCATGTGTTTGCCAATTCAAAAATTCATAACTAATTTTTATAAAATCGTTGACACTTTTTGAACGTGTTTTCTCATAGAGGACGGTTCAAATTAAGTTGAATTTGAATAACGAGAAAAAATAATTGTTATCTCTCCTTATTTTTGAATTTGAACTATCCTCCGAATACATAACATAGGAAAAGAGGTTAAGTTTGATAATTCAATAGAATGAAATGAATCGAAATCGCCACTTTTTTTTTGAACTCTGAAGTAAGGTATATTGTTTTCATCATGTACACGCACTTTCAGAATGATTGAATTCCTAATTCAATACAAAAGTTGAATCGGTGTTCGCTGCTAGTATGGCATGTGGTTGCCACTTCAAAAATTCATAACTAATTTTTAAAAAACCGTAGACACTTTTTGAACGTGTGACGGTTCAAATTAATTTGAATTTGAATAACGAGAAAAAATATGAATTATCTCTCCTAATTTTTGAACTTGAACTATCCCCCATATACTTAACATGGGTAAAATAGTTATGTTTGATAATTCACCAGAATTTAATGAATCGAGATCGCCACTTGGTTATTGAACTCTTAGGAAGGGTATATTGTTCTTATCATGTACACGCACTTTCAGAATGATTGAATTTCAAATTCAATACAAATGTTGAATCGGTGTTCGTTGTTAGTGGGGCATGTTTTTGCCACTTCAGAAATTCATAAATAATTTTTAAAAAATCGTTGACACTTTTTGAAGGTGTTTTGTCATAGAGGACGGTTCAAATTAAGTTGAATTTGAATATCGAGAAAAAATATGTATTATCTCTCCATATTTTTGAATTTAAACTATCCCCCATATACATGGGAAAAGTAGTTAAGTTTGATAATTCAACAAAATGAAATGAATCGAAATCGCCACCTTTTTATTGAACTCTGAGTTAGGGTATATTGTTCTCATCATGTACACGCACTTTCAGAATGATTGAATTCCTAATTCAATACAAAAGTTGAATCGGTGTTCGCTGCTAGTATGGCATGTGGTTGCCACTTCAAAAATTCATAACTAATTTTTAAAAAACCGTAGACACTTTTTGAACGTGTGATTGTTCAAATTAATTTGAATTTGAATAACGAGAAAAAATATGAATTATCTCTCCTAATTTTTGAACTTGAACTATCCCCCATATACTTAACATGGGTAAAATAGTTATGTTTGATAATTCACCAGAATTCAATGAATCGAGATCGCCACTTTGTTATTGAACTCTTAGGTAGGGTATATTGTTCTTATCATGTACACGCACTTTCAGAATGATTGAATTTCAAATTCAATACAAATGTTGGATCGGTGTTCGTTGTTGGTGGGGCATGTTTTTGCCACTTCAGAAATTCATAACTAATTTTTAAAAATCGTTCACACTTTTTGAAGGTGTTTTGTCATAGAAGATGGTTCAAATTAAGTTGAATTTGAATATCGAGAAAAAAGGAACTGTCTGCTGCCACTTCGGTCGTGGTAGCATTAAAGATACTTCGGTTTATTTTCATTGGCTAACAAACGATGACGTCATAAACCGAAGTGGCTGCATTAAAGATACGTCGGTTGATTTTTCGAAGTGTAACATATGATTCATGACGTCACTAATGTAACAAAAAAATATAAATGAACCCGCGAGATTGTTAAAAATCGTACTTGGCGTGTTGTACGCTTTTATAAAAGATTAGTAATATTAAAAAATTGCATAAGCATAATAGTAGCAGGTATATGGTCCCTGTGTCTGTTGGTGAGAGTATTTATAATATAATATATGATGTATTATTATTATGTATATAGACAATTAATGCTGCAGGGCGCAGGGCCCGGCACTTACAATATTAATTATTATAATATGTTATTTAAAAAATACGTAATAAAATTATAATAAAATATAGCTAGAAAAAAAATGTACACATGCAAAATTAATAAATTTCAAATAACTTTAATAATTAATTAAGTGGTACAAAATTTACATAATTTTAGAAACATAATTAAATTATATTATATATATATGAGTTATTGCACTTTTATAAGAGTTATAAATTAAGTTAATTGTAGCACAATCGTTGCTAATATTTTTCTTTGGTAGAATATAAATAAATAAAATGTTTATAATAAACAATTGTTTCCTCAAAATATAATTCGCGGTTAGCGCGAATGACACCACGCGGATGGAGGTGAAATTTTCTTGCAAAGAAAAATTGTATGCAAAATTGTATCGTGTAATCTACCGGCTTTAAATTAAAATGATTAAAAAATTGTATACGCGCGCGCGATGTGCACCAAATTTCTACTCAGAGGTTAATTGGCCTTAATGGGTGCATGAACTGCATGAACACTTGCCCCAGCTAGCATGGACTTATATTTGTATATTCAATTTTGACTATAATATATAATATATGCTACATTATTATATTATAGTGCCCATGAAAGGTCCGAGATAATAAAACAATAAATTCTTAATCTGTTAGGTGTTAATTCAAAAATCAGACTACCGCGATTACTTAATTTTTCATATTTTTATTATTAGCACACATATATTAAATAAAATTTACACTGAATCATTATGTATAAGGCAAAGTTCTTGATGATTCCGAAACAGGGGCGTATTATATCTTTAAATTATGGGCCCAGGGGTAAACTTTCAGAGTGGGCCCCCTTGGCGGTGTGGCCGCAGCGTTTAAGGGTAAGGTAGGGTAAGGATCAGCTGACCCAATGCTAAAAAAAAAATACCACACATGAAAATTATGAAAAAAATTAAAATGTTCTCCTCTACATCCCCTATCAGTGGCTAAAATATCAGGTATGCAAATTCGATCGAGCTATAATTTTTTAGTTATGAATTTTTAAAGTTGACTACTTTAACATGGAAAACTCAAACTTCCATAATAAATTAGTCAATTTTAAAAATTCATAACTCAAAAACTAGCTCGCATTTGTATACCTGATATTTTAGCCACTGATAGGGGATGTTATAGAGGAGAACAATTTATTTATTTTTTTCATAATTTTCATGTGTGGGATTTTTTTTTAGCATTGGGTACCTTATAATTTATATACCCTTAAAGGGTGAAGGCAGAAACCTTGCCGATGGTGTGATTTTTTTATTTATTTTTTATTCGTCGTCTTTTTTACTTAATGACAATATTTAGCAATAAAAGTAAAATCAACAACCGTCCTTTTTCCAAAAAAAAAAAAAAAAAAAAAAAATAATAATTGTCATTTTTAAAAAAATATATTTTTTTGTGCTGCATGGAACCGAATATCTAAAAAAAAAAAAATCCATTTACAGAGGTTCTCCAGAAAATTCAAAGTCCGACAACAGGCTCTGACAGAATGAATCGTTTTATACGTTTTACAATGTATTTGGGGTTTAACTTGACTTAAACCACTCGATTTACTCAAAGAATTTTCGTATATTTGTGTTACGAAATATATTAATATATAGCAGTATTAGCAGTCATATCCCCTGACATGAGCTTTAATCAAAGAACATCTAAAATAATTTTATTACGAAACCAATTTCCAGCAAGAAAATTAAAAAAAAATATTTAATGTTAAATCCCATATAAGATTATTTATTTCTTGAGCAGGAAACTGGTTTCGTAATAAAAATATTTCAGATGTATTTTTTTTTTTTTTTTTTCAAGGATACACTCCTAAGAGCTTACAGCTCGCGGCGGGGAAATGGGTATAGGGATAAGGTAGGGAACGGATGATGGCCACGGCCTGTTACGCGTTCCAGCATTCGCTGAGGTGAGACTGAGGGAACCGTGGAAAACCTTAGTCAGGACAGACACCTCTACTTTTTCTCAATGGATCAAAGTGATGTCCAAAGCCTGGGGAACCAGAGCACATTAAGTTCGGGCCATGTATTATATAGAACGTTGTAGAGCTATATTTTTTTTCGTACCATCAAAAATCCATAAACTTTCTGTATGACGGATTGTAACAAAATAAATCTCTGTAATTTTACTTAACTATATAAAGTGTAGAAAAATAAAATGAAGCAAGATGCAAATGGGGCAAATAAGTTACACCTAGTTCATGCAGCAATTAAATCTACGGAAAAATTGTTCATTTTTTTAATTAATCAATTTTTAAATAATCGAGATCGAGATGCTGTTGAAACTATTATAAATATATAATAGCTGCTGCTATGGTCCCTCTTTTCCCTGTTTGGCCAGTCTACTGTTTAACTATGCTACCCAGGGCCTACCCTCCTCGGTCCCCTAGCTTCTGCATTCTGCAAATATACTTTAGTTACGTTGTTACTTGCTCCTTTAGTTCTGTATTATATATATCCCTTAATTATATCAATTTTTTACGATCGGGTTGATTTGCTTGCTACTTGATTTCTAAAAGATCTGATACGAAAAAAAAAAGAAAAAAAAAACGTTACAACGTTCTAATTTTGAAACTTATAAAATCAAAAAATATAATCTAATTTTTAATTTTAATTAATTTTAAATACTCAAGGAAATTAAGACATCATTGCAATAGCAGTCTTTATGCGCCTGCATGTGTGCTATGCCAAGGGGCTTCGTTCGGCCTTACTGTTGTGGTTATACGCCCCTTTTGCAAATTGGCCACCTCGGTAAGCCCTTGGGTCCGGGGCAGTGCCCTCTCTGCCATCCTGGTAGTTACGCCTCTGATCCATAAATTACGCACACGGAAAAAGAGATAGACGGTCTCCAAGCTGAAAGAGTTGCCTATCTTACAGGCGCATAGTAAGAAGAACTCCAATTTTGACTCCGATCCTAGCTTATTTATTATATTTATTATAATATATTTATACAGTCTTTGCATTGCTTGTAGGGAGGGGGGGGGGAAACGATATACCAAGATTCAAGAATTATTTTGCGAGTCATGTTTATAATCAGAATGAATGAATGATCGACAAAAATTAAGATATTTATTTTGTCCCGGGCCCATGCAGTTAGTTTGAGGATAGGCATCAGTATATTTTATATAGCATGCAAAACATGACTTTACGGCGTACGTATAAGGTAGAGATAACGCCAGTCAGCTGTTCGACGTAGGTTCCTTTGATTAACAGGTAAACCTTAGCAAATTTACATAAATTCTGCAATTTTTTTTGAGAGACATATATTAGTGCCTGAAAGCCATAGAAAAAGTTTCAAAACAATTTAACGAGCCAATTTTTTTAATTAATTTTTTAATTTGTCTCTCCATGGGAAAGTCCTGTCCTATATGCTGTAAATTAAAAAAATAAATAATTTAAAAAAATCAGCTCGTTAAATTGTCTTGAAATTTTTTCTATGGCTTTTGGGCACTAATATCTGCCTCTCAAGAAAATTTCAGAATTTTTGTGAATTTGCTAAGGTTTACATGTTAATCAAAGGGACCTACGTTGAACAGCTGACCAGCGTTATTTCTACCTTAACTATATAACTTTTATGTTTAATGGCAAAATAGACTCACTTAATCGACTCAATAAAAAAAATAACGAAAATATTAACAATCTTAATTTGTTATATATTATAATTCTGTTTTGAATAGTACATGCTATGGCATTATGAATGAACAAAAAGTGCTTAAAATATTTTATATAAAACTTTTATACAATTTGCTATTATACAGTTTGTACTTTGGGCATAGTAAAATGGCTATTTATTAGACATAATTCTGCTCCTTTTTTAATCACGTTGGAGTCAATCGGCTTTCGCTTTCTTAGGGGGCTTGGCCGTCATTGCTCATTTATATCAAGAGGCAGGAATAAGTCAATTTTTTAGAAATTAAAATATTTCCTCCAAGTCATTCTTAGGCCTTCCTGAAAACACTTGATTTGTTAGGCAAAATCTAAGGGGGTGCATGGGTGTCACAGCTGCTCATGCTAAATAGGCCGACCCGGCAAGCTATATATCATAATTCTTTTTTATATAAATTATTTAGTGAACACAAAGATAGTTTACAGAATAGTTCCTTTTTTATTTTCTAAAAAATTAACTTATTATTTCTGCCTCTTGATATAAATGAGCAATGACGGCCAAGCCCCCTAAGAAATAAGCGAAAGCCGATTGACTCCAACGTGATTAAAAAAGGAGCAGAATTGTGTCTAATAAATAGCCATTTTTCTATGCCCAAAGTACAAACTGTATAATAGCAAATTGTATAAAAGTTTTACATAAAATATTTTAAGCACTTTTTGTTCATTCATGCCATAGCATGTACTAATCAAAAAAGAATTATAATATATATAACAAATTAAGACTGTTGTTTTCGTTAATTTTTTATTGAGATTAAGCGAGTCTATTTTGCCATTAAACATAAAAGTTATATATACTTAATACGTACGCCATAAAGTCATGTTTTGCATGCTATATAAAATATAAAATATTATACTGATGCCTATCCTCAAACTAACTGCATGGGCCCGGGACAAAATAAATATCTTAATTTTTGTCAATCATTCATTCATTCTGATTATAAACATGCCATGACTCGCAAAATAATTCTTGAATCTTGGTATATCGTTTCCCCCCCCCCCTCCCTACAAGCAATGCAAAGACTGTATAAATATATTATAATAAATATAATAAATAAGCTAGGATCGGAGTCAAAATTGGAGTTCTTACTATGCGCCTGTAAGATAGGCAACTCTTTCAGCTTGGAGACCGTCTATCTCTTTTTCCGTGTGCGTAATTTATGGATCAGAGGCGTAACTACCAGGATGGCAGAGAGGGCACTGCCCCGGACCCAAGGGCTTACCGAGGTGGCCAATTTGCAAAAGGGGCGTATAACCACAACAGTAAGGCCGAACGAAGCCCCTTGGCATAGCACACATGCAGGCGCATAAAGACTGCTATTGCAATGATGTCTTAATTTCCTTGAGTAATTAAAATTAAATCATATTTTTTGTTTTTTTATAAGTTTCAAAATTAAGCTGGGACGGCTGGGACCATAGAACGTTGTATCGTTTTTTTTTTTCTTTCGTATCATTTCTTTTAGAAATCACGTAGCAAATCAACCCGATCGTAAAAAAATTAATATAATTATGGGACATAATACAGAACTAAAGGAGCAGGTAACAACATAACTATAGTATATTATATTTGCATAGAAGCTAGGGGACCGAGGAGTGTAGCATAGTTAAACAGTAGACTGGCCAAACAGGGAAAAGAGGGACCATAGCAGCAGCTATTATATATTTATAATAGTTTCATGCAACAGCATCTCGATCTCATTATTTAAAAATTGATTAATTAAAAAAATGAACAATTTTTCCGTAGATTTAATTGCTGAACGGTGTAACTTTTATTTGCCCCATTTGCATTTTGCTTGATTTTATTTTTCTACTTTTTAAATTATACAGAGATTTGTGTACAGTCCGTCATACAGAAAGTTTGTGGATTTTTGATCGTACGAAAAAAATATAGCTCTACAACGTTTTATATACATAGCCCGAACTTAATGTAACCAAAAAAACATCTGAAATATTTTTATTACGAAACCAGTTTCCTGATGCTCAAGAAATAAATAATCTTATATGGGATTTAACATTAAACATATATTTTTAATTTTCTTGCTGGAAATTGGTTTCGTAATAAAATTATTTTAGACGTTTTTTGGTTAAAGCTCATGACAGGGAATATGCCATGACTGCTATATATAAATATATTTCGTAACACAAATCTACGAATTTTTTTTGAGTAAATCGAGTGGTTTTGTTAAGTCAATTAACTTAAACCCCAAATACATTGTAAAACGTATAAAACGATTCATTCTGTCAGAGCCTGTTGTCGGACTTTGAATTTTTTCTGGAGAACCTCTGTAAATGGATTTTTTTTTTTTTTTTTTTTTTTTTTAGATATTCGGTTCCATGCAGCACAAAAAAATATGTTTTTTATGACAATTAAAAAAAAATGGAAAAAGGATGGTTGTTTATTTTACTTTTGCTGCTAATTATTGTCGTTAAGTAAAAAAGAAGTTGAATAAATAAAAAAAAAAAAAATCGCGCCTCCGGCAAGGTTTCTGCCTCCACCCTTTAAACGGAACGCTGCGGCCACCGCCAAGGGGGTCCAATCTGAAAGTTTACCCCCAGGCCCATAATATAAAGTTCGCCCCTTTTATGGAATCATCAAGAACTTTGCCCTATACACGTAGTACCTATTTAATGATTCAGTGTAAATTTTATTTTAATACGTGCTAATAATAAAAATATGGCAAATTAAGTAATCAGTAATTCTGATTTTGGAATTAACACCTAAAGGGGCATTCACAAAGCCCTAAGGCCACATTTAGGGCTCAATAATTTAAAGCCCGATTTTAGGCATGCTTTTTAGACCCAAAATTTCTGGTCTTAAATTATCGAGCCCTAAATGTGGCCTTAAGGCTTTGTGAATGCCCCTTCTAATGTTTTAAGAATTAAGGCCAATTAATAACCCCTACGTAAGTAGAAATTTGGTGCACATCGAATACAATTTTTGAATCACTTTAATTTAACATAGAAATCCGCGCGGTGTCATTGGTCATTGAAATAATATAATAAGCTGGCCGAAGCTGGTGCTAACCGCGGTTTATATTTTTAGGAAACAATTGTTTATTATAAACATTTTATTTATTTATTTTTTTATATTCTACTAAAGAAAAATATTAGCAACGATTTTGCTATAACTTATAACTCTTATAAAAGTGTTATAACTCATCATAATATATATAATATAATTTAATTATATTTCTAAAATTATGTAAATTTTGTACCACCTAATTATTAAAGTTATTTGAAATTTATTAATTTTGCATGTGTACATTTTTTTTCTAGCTATATTTTATTATAATTTTATTACGTATTTTTTAAATAACATATTATAATAATTAATATTGTAAGTGCCGGGCCCTGCGCCCTGCAGCATTAATTGTTTATATACATAATAATAATACATCATATATTATATTATAAATACTCTCACCAACAGACACAGGGACCATATACCTGCTACTATTATGCTTATGCAATTTTTTAATATTACTAATCTTTTATAAAAGCGTACAACACGCCAAGTACGATTTTTAACAGTCTCGCGGGTTCATTTATATTTTTTTGTTACATTAGTGACGTCATGAATCATATGTTACACTTCGAAAAATCAACCGACGTATCTTTAATGCAGCCACTTCGGTTTATGACGTCATCGTTTGTTAGCCAATGAAAATAAACCGAAGTATCTTTAATGCTACCACGACCGAAGTGGCAGCAGACAGTTCCGAGAAAAAATATATATTATCTCTCCTTATTTTTGAATTTGAACTATCTCCCGTATACTTAACATGGGAAAAGTAGTTAAGTTTGATAATTCAACAGAATGAAATGAATCGAAATCGCCACTTTTTTATTGAACTCTGAGGTAGGGTATATTGTTCTTATCATATACACGCACTTTCAGAATGATTGAATTCCTAATTCAATACAAAAGTGGAATCGGTGTTCGCTGCTAGTATGGCATGTGGTTGCCACTTCAAAAATTCATAACTAATTTTTAAAAACCGTAGACACTTTTTGAACCTGTGACGGTTCAAATTAAGTTGAATTTGAATAACGAGAAAAAATATGTATTATCTCTCCTAATTTTTGAACTTGATCTATCCCCATATACTTAAAATGGAAAAAGTAGTTAAGTTTGATAATTCAACAGAATTCAATGAATCGAGATTGCCACTTTTTTATTAAACTCTGAGGTAGGGTATATTGTTTTTATCATGTACACGAACTTTCAGAATGATTGAATTCCTAATTCATTACAAAAGTCGAATCGGTGTTAATTGTTAGTGGAGCATGTTTTTGCCACTTCAAAAATTCACAACTAATTTTTAAAAAATCGATGACAGTTTTTAAACGTGTTTTCTCATAGAAAACAGTTCAAATTAAGTTGAATTTGAATAACGAAAAAAAATAAGTGTTAACTCTCCTTATTTTTGAATTTGAACTATCCCCCTATTTAGTTAACATCTGAAAAGTAGTTAAGTTTGATAATTCACCAGAATTCAACGAATCGAGATCGCCACTTTTTGATTAATTTCTGAGGTTGGGTGTATTGTTCCTATTATGTATACGCACTTTCAGAATGATTGAATTCCTAATTCAATACAAAAGTTGACTCTGTGTTCGCTGCTAATGGGGCATGTGTTTGCCACTTCAAAAATTCATAACTAATTTTTAAAAAATCGTTGACACTTTTTGAACGTGTGATGGTTCAAATTAATTTGAATTTGAATAACGAGAAAAAATATGAATTATCTCTCCTAATTTTTGAACTTGAACTATCCCCCATATACTTAACATGGGTAAAATAGTTATGTTTGATTATTCACCAGAATTCAATGAATCGAGATCGCCACTTTGTTATTGAACTCTTAGGTAGGGTGTATTGTTTTTATCATGTACACGCACTTTCAGAATGATTGAATTTCAAATTCAATACAAATGTTGAATCGGTGTTCGTTGTTAGTGGGGCATGTTTTTGCCACTTCAGAAATTCATAACTAATTTTTAAAAAATCGTTGACACTTTTTGAAGGTGTTTTGTCATAGAAGATGGTTCAAATTAAGTTGAATTTGAATATCGAGAAAAAATATATATTATCTCTCCTTATATTTGAATTTGAACTATCCCCCGTATACTTAACATGGGAAAAGTAGTTAAGTTTGATAATTCTACAGAATGAAATGAATCGAAATCGCCACTTTATTATTGAACTCTGAGGTAGGGTATATTGTTCTTATCATATACAAGCACTTTCAGAATGATTGAATTCCTAATTCAATACAAAAGTTGAATCGGTGTTCGCTGCTAGTATGGCATGTGGTTGCCACTTCAAAAATTCATAACTAATTTTTAAAAAACCGTAGACACTTTTTGAACGTGTGACGGTTCAAATTAAGTTGAATTTGAATAACGAGAAAAAATATGTATTATCTCTCCTAATTTTTGAACTTGAACTATCCCCATATACTTAAAATGGAAAAAGTAGTTAAGTTTGATAATTCAACAGAATTCAATGAATCGAGATTGCCACTTTTTTAATAAACTCTGAGGTAGGGTATATTGTTTTTATCATGTACACGAACTTTCAGAATGATTGAATTCCTAATTCAATACAAATGTTGAATCGGTGTTCGTTGTTAGTGTGGCTTGTTTTTGCCACTTCAGAAATTCATAAATAATTTTTAAAAAATTGTTGACACTTTTTGAAGGTGTTTTGTCATAGAGGACGGTTCAAATTAAGTTGAATTTGAATATCGAGAAAAAATATGTATTATCTCTCCATATTTTTGAATTTGAACTATCCCCCATATACATGGGAAAAGTAGTTAAGTTTGATAATTCAACAGAATGAAATGAATCGAAATCACCACCTTTTTATTGAACTCTGAGTTAGGGTATATTGTTCTCATCATGTACACGCACTTTCAGAATGATTGAATTCCTAATTCAATACAAAAGTTGAATCGGTGTTCGCTGCTAGTATGGCATGTGGTTGCCACTTCAAAAATTCATAACTAATTTTTAAAAAACTGTAGACACTTTTTGAACGTGTGACGGTTCAAATTAAGTTGAATTTGAATAACGAGAAAAAATAAGAATTATCTCTCCTAATTTTTGAACTTGAACTATCCCCCATATACATAACATGGGGAAAAATAGTTATGTTTGATAATTCACCAGAATTCAATGAATCGAGATCGCCACTTTTTTATTAAACTCTGAGGTAGGGTATATTGTTCTTATCTTGTACACGCACTTTCAGAATGATTGAATTCCAAATTCAATACAAATGTTGAATCGGTGTTCGTTGTTAGTGGGGCATGTTTTTGGCACTTCGGAAATTCATAAATAATTTTTAAAAAATCGTTGACACTTTTTGAAGGTATTTTGTCATAGAGGACGGTTCAAATAAAGTTGAATTTGAATATCGAGAAAAAACATTTATTATCTCTCCATATTTTTGAATTTGAACTATCCCCCATATACTTAACATGGGAAAAGTAGTTAAGTTTGATAATTCACAAAAATGCAACGAATCAAGATCGCCTTTTTTTGATTAAACTCTGAGGTAGGGTATTTTGTTTTTATCATGTACACGAACTTTCAGAATGATTGAATTCCTAATTCATTACAGAAGTCGATTTGGTGTTAGTTGTTAGTGGGGCATGTTTTTGCCACTTCAAAAATTCATAACTAATTTTTAAAAAATCGATGACACTTTTTAAACGTGTTTTCTCATAGAAAACAGATCAAATTAAGTTGAATTTGAATAACGAAAAAAAAAAAGTATTATCTCTCCTTATTTTTGAATTTGAAATATCCTCCTATTTAGTTAACATCTGAAAATTAGTAAGTTTGATAATTCACCAGAATTCAACGAATCGAGATCGCCACTTTTTGATTAAACTTTGAGGTAGGGTGTATTGTTCCTATTATGTATACGCACTTTCAGAATGATTGAATTCCTAATTCAATACAAAAGTTGACTCTGTGTTCGCTGCTAATGGGGCATGTGTTTGCCACTTCAAAAATTCATAACTTATTTTTAAAAAATCGTTGACACTTTTTGAACGTGTGACGGTTCAAATTAATTTGAATTTGAATAACGAGAAAAAATATGAATTATCTCTCCTAATTTTTGAACTTGAACTATCCCCCATATACTTAACATGGGTAAAATAGTTATGTTTGATTATTCACCAGAATTCAATGAATCGAGATCGCCACTTTTTGATTAAACTTTGAGGTAGGGTGTATTGTTCCTATTATGTATACGCACTTTCAGAATGATTGAATTCCTAATTCAATACAAAAGTTGACTCTGTGTTCGCTGCTAATGGGGCATGTGTTTGCCACTTCAAAAATTCATAACTAATTTTTAAAAAATCGTTGACACTTTTTGAACGTGTGACGGTTCAAATTAATTTGAATTTGAATAACGAGAAAAAATATGAATTATCTCTCCTAATTTTTGAACTTGAACTATCCCCCATATACTTAACATGGGTAAAATAGTTATGTTTGATTATTCACCAGAATTCAATGAATCGAGATCGCCACTTTGTTATTGAACTCTTAGGAAGGGTATATTGTTTTTATCATGTACACGCACTTTCAGAATGATTGAATTTCAAATTCAATACAAAAGTTGACTCTGTGTTCGCTGCTAATGGGGCATGTGTTTGCCACTTCAAAAATTCATAACTAATTTTTAAAAAATCGTTGACACTTTTTGAACGTGTGATGGTTCAAATTAATTTGAATTTGAATAACGAGAAAAAATATGAATTATCTCTCCTAATTTTTGAACTTGAACTATCCCCCATATACTTAACATGGGTAAAATAGTTATGTTTGATTATTCACCAGAATTCAATGAATCGAGATCGCCACTTTGTTATTGAACTCTTAGGTAGGGTGTATTGTTTTTATCATGTACACGCACTTTCAGAATGATTGAATTTCAAATTCAATACAAATGTTGAATCGGTGTTCGTTGTTAGTGGGGCATGTTTTTGCCACTTCAGAAATTCATAACTAATTTTTAAAAAATCGTTGACACTTTTTGAAGGTGTTTTGTCATAGAAGATGGTTCAAATTAAGTTGAATTTGAATATCGAGAAAAAATATATATTATCTCTCCTTATATTTGAATTTGAACTATCCCCCGTATACTTAACATGGGAAAAGTAGTTAAGTTTGATAATTCTACAGAATGAAATGAATCGAAATCGCCACTTTTTTATTGAACTCTGAGGTAGGGTATATTGTTCTTATCATATACAAGCACTTTCAGAATGATTGAATTCCTAATTCAATACAAAAGTTGAATCGGTGTTCGCTGCTAGTATGGCATGTGGTTGCCACTTCAAAAATTCATAACTAATTTTTAAAAAACCGTAGACACTTTTTGAACGTGTGACGGTTCAAATTAAGTTGAATTTGAATAACGAGAAAAAATATGTATTATCTCTCCTAATTTTTGAACTTGAACTATCCCCATATACTTAAAATGGAAAAAGTAGTTAAGTTTGATAATTCAACAGAATTCAATGAATCGAGATTGCCACTTTTTTAATAAACTCTGAGGTAGGGTATATTGTTTTTATCATGTACACGAACTTTCAGAATGATTGAATTCCTAATTCAATACAAATGTTGAATCGGTGTTCGTTGTTAGTATGGCTTGTTTTTGCCACTTCAGAAATTCATAAATAATTTTTAAAAAATTGTTGACACTTTTTGAAGGTGTTTTGTCATAGAGGACGGTTCAAATTAAGTTGAATTTGAATATCGAGAAAAAATATGTATTATCTCTCCATATTTTTGAATTTGAACTATCCCCCATATACATGGGAAAAGTAGTTAAGTTTGATAATTCAACAGAATGAAATGAATCGAAATCACCACCTTTTTATTGAACTCTGAGTTAGGGTATATTGTTCTCATCATGTACACGCACTTTCAGAATGATTGAATTCCTAATTCAATACAAAAGTTGAATCGGTGTTCGCTGCTAGTATGGCATGTGGTTGCCACTTCAAAAATTCATAACTAATTTTTAAAAAACTGTAGACACTTTTTGAACGTGTGACGGTTCAAATTAAGTTGAATTTGAATAACGAGAAAAAATAAGAATTATCTCTCCTAATTTTTGAACTTGAACTATCCCCCATATACTTAACATGGGGAAAAATAGTTATGTTTGATAATTCACCAGAATTCAATGAATCGAGATCGCCACTTTTTTATTAAACTCTGAGGTAGGGTATATTGTTCTTATCTTGTACACGCACTTTCAGAATGATTGAATTCCAAATTCAATACAAATGTTGAATCGGTGTTCGTTGTTAGTGGGGCATGTTTTTGGCACTTCAGAAATTCATAAATAATTTTTAAAAAATCGTTCACACTTTTTGAAGGTATTTTGTCATAGAGGACGGTTCAAATAAAGTTGAATTTGAATATCGAGAAAAAACATTTATTATCTCTCCATATTTTTGAATTTGAACTATCCCCCATATACTTAACATGGGAAAAGTAGTTAAGTTTGATAATTCACAAAAATGCAACGAATCAAGATCGCCTTTTTTTGATTAAACTCTGAGGTAGGGTATTTTGTTTTTATCATGTACACGAACTTTCAGAATGATTGAATTCCTAATTCATTACAGAAGTCGATTTGGTGTTAGTTGTTAGTGGGGCATGAGTAGTGATAATGATAAGTTAGCAAAATCTCCCTCAAGAAGGGGGAATGTAAACAATGAAAATATTCTAAGTCCATGTAAACAAATGAAAATTTTCTAAGTCCACAGCCAGCTCGTACGACTCCAGGGATTTAGTATATATAATATATATATATATATAATGTATAATTACAATATAAAATTTGGAAATCTTTTATTTTTTAGGGACAATTAAAATATGATTTTTTAAAGAAAATTTGCTGGCTCGTACGACTCCAGGGATTTTGTTTGAATATTATATATATAGTATAATTATACTATAAAATTGAGAAATCTTAATTTTTAACGGGGCAATTGAATTAAATTTTTTTATAAAAGAAAGTTTGCCAGCTCGTACGACTCCAGTGAGTCGGACATATAATGTATGTAGTTGTTATGGCTGGATGTGCCGCCTTGATATGTGATGAAGGTATAATGAAAGAAGTATGTGTAGAATAGTTCTGAGAATCTTGTGCGCGCTTTATGAGAACAAGAGCCTCGCCCCTGTTTATGTCTGGAGCTACCGCGCTTTGATTAGAAGCCGGTGTGCGTGTGGTCGGGTAGCAGAGGATTAGAATATTAGAAGTTAGATAGGGGAAGTGTTTCTTGCACATCTTGAAAAGGGGAAGGGTATAAATTGGCACTGCTGGGGAGGTGCTACCGCTACACTGCAGTCAGTCTTGGTGACCACCACTTCAGCTTCACACTAGTTAACATGGAACCTTATTTAGAGAGGTTTAAAACTGTCAGAGAAATGTTAGACATGGGTGATTTTTTACAATTACATCCTGCTCGTCAAATACGTGGTGTTAAAAGACGTATATTAGAACTTTGTGAAAGTGTTCATGAACAAGAAAATTTAAATGAATATCTACCACGAATTGATAATCTTATTGACTTTGCTCAAAATGCAAATGGGAATGCTGAGAAAGAATATGTAAGACAATGTAAGTAAAATGTTAAAATATTCTTTGTTGCTATGTTGAAATACCTTAACTTTTATAAAATGTATGCAGTAAAAATATATTCATGCTCAGATGATAAAATGTGTTTTTAAGACAATACTTTTTTATTTTTTGCTTTACTGCATGACAAAAAAACATTTTAGTTGGGAATCTTTTTTTTATAAACTTTGAACATTATGTTTTTATTTTTTTCTTCTCGAGACTCAAGTGCGCGAAAGAGCGTTGCGCATCTATGAGTGCTAGCGATGGGTTGGTGGGAGGGAGGGGGGGGGGGGGGGGGGAAGGCTGCAGTATTGCCTCCTAAACGTCGACAGATTATTTATATTATTATTTGCTCACTTTTAACTAGCGTCTAGCAGACAATCGGGGAAGGGGGGGGCGGGGCTTGGCTTGCAAAATAAAAACTGTTGTAGTAGGAATTAATTTTCTAAACTTTAACGAAATGATTTAATTTTTTTATTTTCGAGACTGTAGTATATAAAAAAGCGTTGCACATCTATGAGCGTTAGTGTGTAAAGTAAAAAACAAAACATCCTGCTTATAAAAAAATTGTCTCATTATAATATTTTATGGTTGAAAATAAAATTTAAATTTAGTATACATAATTAAGTTCAAAGTTAACTTCACAATGTGTTTGACAGTAAAATATTTTTAATTTTTAGACATTAATATATATGTATTTTATTTTTTTGCTTTGCTGTATAACTATTAGATGTACAAAACCTAGACGCTTTTTATTAAAATACAGTAAAAAGGATTTAGTAGGTTTTTTATGCTGCTAAACTTGATATTTTTAATGTTTTTATTTTTTATTCTCGGCGTAAATATAATTAATGCAGTAAAAAACACACTTCACGTTGTTTTTGTGCGCCGAAGATGCATTTATGCTGCCTACGTTTGCGCAGCCTTGTTGGTGCTGGTGGGTGGAATACATAGTATAGGCTGCCAGCAAGGAAGAGTAGGAGGAGGGGGGGGATTAAGGGGAGGGGGGGGGGTGGTATGAGAGGGAGAGTTAAATGCTAGAACGTTTATATAGTAAAAAAATCGTGTGTTTTTTGTATGAAGAAATATATTTACTTTACAGAAGAGTGTTAAATACGATATAATTTTTTATTTCATCGTGTGTTCTTTTGCGAGGATAATTTTTTATGAAGAAATATATTTATGCTACAAATGGAGTTTTAATATATCGTGTGTTATTTTGCGAAAACAATTTTTTATATATGTTTTGCTGCCATTTGGCATTGGTGACTTTATTGTATGGTTGTAAATTACCATTACCTACCGCGCAAGCGATGCGCAGTGGTATAGTATAATGAAAAGTGTTAAATACAATAAAATAATTTATTTTATCGTGTGTTATTTTTTGACAAAAAATGTTTTTCGTTTGTAGAAATATATTTATGCTACACAATGGAGTTTAAAACATTATAATGTTATATTATATCGTGTGTTATTTCTCGAAAACAATTTTTATATTCATATGTTGCTTCCACTTTCCACTGGTGACTTTAATGCGTGGTTGATAATTACCATTGTAAGACGCGCAAGCGACAAGCGACGCGCGGTCTCACCATAGAGGATGCTGACTATAGTGTAAAGTGCATGCGCGTACTTATGTAGTGGGTGGGCGTGGTATATATTTTGCTGCTGCCCTGCAGAGCAGAATCAGGGATGTATTACAAAATATTGAGTGCATTTTAATATTGATTTTTACATTTTATTTTTTGCAAAATAGCTTTAAAATATAATGTATAAAATTCATTGTTGGTACAAGGAAAAAAATAATATTTTTTTACTTTTTTAATAAAGTAGAATGCACTATTATAAAAGGGGAAGGTAAACCACGGAGCACTATTATAATGAATAGATTCGTGTGCTATTGTATGAAGAAATATATTTATGATACAATCTAGTGTTTACATGGTATAATATTTTTTTTAATGTATCGTGTGTTATTATACAAACAAATATTTTTTAACTACATATACAATATGTATGCATATATGATGCTGCTGCTAGGAGTAGTGTTTACAACGATTCGAACGGTACACGCTGATGTCAACAGTTGGAAAGGCGGAGTTGCTAACATTGTGAATGCGTGCCATGCGGATTGTGTTTACATTAAAACAAAACGCTGTCGTGTAAAAATTGTGGCTTTCTACAATATTTTTCAATTACGAAATAATTTTTGAAATAAAATGTATACAATATGGCATCAATTCAAAATATATTTTGTTATAATAAGACAATGGCGAAAGTGAAAAAACTTAGTTTTTGTTTTTTATTTTTATTTAATTATTGGAATACAGAAAATCCATTTTGTTTGTATGCATACAAAATTTACGTATTATAATATTTTTATTGTTGAGTTATAATATTTAACTTTGCTGCGCGGATCAAACTATTATGTGTATATACAATTTGATCATGCTAAATTTCTATTGCATTTTATATTAGTAATATTTTTCATTTTTTATTGTTTAGATGTTTTTCCTGTAGCAGCGACCAATAACATTAGTGGATATGTTGTACCAGAAAAGAGAGGTAAAACATTTATTTTAGCTTGTAAAAAATATATTTATCTTGAATATTATTTTCAGCTCGAATTGAAACTTCACAGCCTAGTACATCTGACACTCAACATGACATTACAAGTGCCTCATCGAGTGGTACACATGATGACACATACTCACCTCCAAAAAAAAGACTAGGTAAAATTAAAATAATGTAAAAATTTAACAATAGTATTTACACAGTATATTTTATTTAGGGCGTCCTCCAAAACCCAAAGCACCTCCAAAGCCCAAACCACCTCCAAAACCTAAAGCAATAAAAGCTATTAGAGGAAAAAAGAATAATACTGCTACAACAGCAGAGGCCTCAACAGCAGATGCAAGTACCTCACAATACATTCCACCACCGACCTCATCAAATAGTGTAGCAGGTAAATATGACTACATTATTATTTGAAAGTTAAAATAAAATGAGCAATTTTAATATAATTTTATAATTATTATTTTAGGTTCAGTGCCTCAGTATGCAAGTACCTCACAATACATTCCACCACCGACCTCATCAAATGGTGTAGCAGGTAAATATGACTACATTATTTGAAAGTTAAAATAAAATGAGCAATTTTAATATAATTTTATAATTATTATTTTAGGTTCCGTGCCTCAGTATGCAAGTACCTCACAATACATTCCACCACCGACCTCATCAAATGGTGTAGCAGGTAAATATGACTACATTATTTGAAAGTTAAAATAAAATGAGCAATTTTAATATAATTTTATAATTATTATTTCAGGTTCAGTGCCTCAATATGCAAGTACCTCACAATACATTCCACCACCGACTTCATCAAATGGTGTAGCAGGTAAATATGACTATATTATTTGAAAGTTAAAATAAAATGAGCAATTTTAATATAATTTTATAATTATTATTTCAGGTTCAGCGCCTCAATATGCAAGTACCTCACAATACATTCCACCACCGACCTCATCAAATGGTGTAGCAGGTAAATATGAGTACATTATTATTTGAAAGTTAAAATAAAATGAGCAATTTTAATATAATTTTATAATTATTATTTCAGGTTCAGTGCCTCAGTTTAGCATCACATTTGATCCTTCTGTAATGCTACCATCTCAATACTTTCCACCCATTGTCAATGCTGGCCAACCTACTGCTGCAATAGGTAAATATCGTTTCATTTTTTATTTTTAATGCACTTTGAAGCAAAAAATGTATTTTTTTAATTTTGTTTTTGTTTATTTACAGATGTATTAACTCGTCATAAAATAACTACAGGAAGCATGTACAAATTGGTACCTCAAACTTTAGGAGCACTTCCAAAAAATCCTCCTCCTATTAAAATAAATAAAAAAGCTTTGGAATCTGAAAATACATCTGTCCCAAATGAAGCTGCAATTTCTAATCGTACTGTAGATATTGTTAAGCGAATTACAGGAGTGCAACAATATCAGCTCCAACCAGTCATTGCTGAAAATTCTAATGCTGTAATACATCAGCAACCTATTTTTTCTGCTACACCCCAAACTGAACATCCAAATACCCCTCCCCCTCCTCCTTTTTCTAACACTGACAATGTTAACACTATTGTGGAGGGTAATATGCAAGCTTCTAATTCTACAGTTGTGCAAGAAAATAATGAGGTTGTACCTGAACAATCAGGGAATAGTGTACGTGATGATATTGCTGCCAACACGGCTCAATTAAAAGTTAAACGTAAACATAAAAACCGTCATCTTCAAAATGATGTAGAGACAGAAAGAGCTGTCAGTTCCATTACTATTCAAACTGATAGTAAGAAAGATAAATCTGAAAAAGTAAAAAAATTGTCACTTAAAAAGCAAAGTAAAGCTGTAAACCAAGATGAAAGTAATCATCAATCAACTAAAGAGAGAGTGTTTCATGAGTATGAGGAGAAGCAAAAACAAAAAAAAACTAGATGGAATCCAAGCATGCCCATTTCACCAGAGGTTTTGCAGTATACTCCTACCCCACTGCATATTTTGAAGCAGCAAAAGAATAATAATCATCGTGACTCCTCTCGTTCCCGTTCGCGCAGTCCTCATAATAACACACGCAATATTTCTACACCTTCTCCTATAACTACTCCTGAGAAAATGCCTAATACTCCTGGTAAATTAATACCTGACCTGACTAAAACATGTTCCTCTTCTCATGCAAATCAGCAAAACAAATCAATGCCACGTTTACATTCTCTTTCACCAAGTCCCCCTCCTCCTACACCTTCACCTCCTGCTACACTCCCACCTCCTCCTCTTCCTTCTCTTCCTCCTGCTTTTCCTCCTAAAAACACAGTTGAGAATCTTGACGAAAGTTCCTCGTCCTCTGACAGCTCTAGCAGCTCAAGCACATCTTCTTCTTCTGATGTAGAAGAAAATGAAGAAGTGAGTACAAAAAGTACCACATAAAAACAATAATATATTTTTATATGTGTTTTAACTTAAACACTTTTTTAAATTCTCAGTTGAATTGATATAAAATTAATGTAAAAATGAAAAACAATTATATGTTTAAGATATTTAAAACTTAGCAAATAACATAAATATTAACATATAATCGTTTTTTATTTCAGAATCAGCCAATGAACTTACAGGAGGGGAGAGGAGGTTCACAGGTTCAGAAGTCCTTCACAATACAAGGTAGAAGGAAGAATTATGTAAAAAAATTTAATGTTCATGCAATGGAATATGTTTTAAAATTACATAAACCATCTGCAAATGAAAATGTTTATACACATTACCAAAAAGTTATTGAAGACTTAGTTAAGTTGTTTAAACAAAACACGTCTCCATGCAATAAGATAGGAGTTGTTATTAAAAATAGTATAAAGGATCTACTGACACCAATTGGCTTGTCCTATCGAGATGTCTCGCAGCTTAGTGCCGACACATTATGGGGTCTCATCTATAGAGTTTCACAGTCAAACACAGAGTTTTTCTTAGAGGGTGAAATCTCTGCCCATGTAAATGTTATAGATTTAAACTTTGGAAAAGGATATGACAGAAATCGTATATATGGTAGTGTGAATGAATATATAAAAAAAAACAGAGGCGTTATACCAATTATTGCAGAAGGTACAAAATGTCTTGCACATGCTGTTATAGTAGGCTTGGAACTAATAAACAAAACACCAAATGTTAAAGATATACAAAAAGATACAAATAGAATGGAAGAGAAAGTAGAGGAATTACTTGACTTAGCTGGTATAAATTTAGAACATGGTGGAAGTATTGTTGAGCTTAATATAATTCAAGATATTTTGCCTTCTCATATTCAACTTGTTGTTTTTGATGATATTCAGACAAGACACATATTTTTTAAGCGTAAAATGGATGGTGTAACCTCTCATATATTTTTATTTTTACATGACCACCATTATTCTACCATTTCTAGTATTTGCAATTTTTTTCTATGCTCTTATTACTGTAAAGAGTGCTTCAGTGCCTATGAAAGCAAAGTTACACACAGGTGTAAGACAAAATGTAGAAAATGTTTTAAATTTCCTATATGTGTACCTGAAAAAAATGTAAATATTCAATGTGTTGACTGTGGTGGAGATTTCAAATCTCAAACTTGTTATGACAATCATTTGTCTAATATGTTAACCAAAATAAAAAGTGTATGCAATTATTATAAATGCTGTACACTCTGTAAAAAAACATATACGCTCTATGCTGGGCGAAAGCATGCTCACACTTGTAGTGAAACTTACTGTAGTAACTGTAGGACACATGTTCCTGAAGGTAGACATCATAGATGCTATATAAAGAAGGACACAAAAAAACAACCACCTTCTGAAGAAAATGTAATGTTAGTGTACTGGGATGCGGAGACAACTCAGGACACTCGAGTGTCCGAAAATGAAAATGATGGATTTTATCATGAATGTAATTTAATTATAGCTCACACACAATGTTCAGTATGTAAAAATAATGACACAGATGTACCATGTACAAGATGTGGAGGAGATGAAGGAAATAGAGTTCAAGTTTTTCAGTTTGACCCTGTAGCTGCATTTTTAAATTTTCTTTGCTTGCCAAGAAAAATATTTAGAAAAATAATTTTACTTTGCCACAATTTTCAGGGTTTTGATTCCTATTTACTTATACGACATTTCTTAACAGTCATGAATGTAACACCTAAAGTTCTGCTTAGAGGGGCAAAAGTCATTTCTTTAGAATATAAAAAACTAAAATTTATAGACAGTTTAAACTTCTTACCATTGAGACTCTCTCTATTGCCAAAAACGCTAGGCCTTGATGAGGATTTAAGCAAAGGTCGGTTCCCTTTTTTGTTTAACAGTTTTGAAAATAGAAATTACGTTGGCATTATGCCTGAAGCCAAATATTATGATCCTGATCAGTTATCTGTAGATGAGAGAGAAAAATTTTATAATTGGTACAATAAGAAAGTAAATGAAAATTATATATTTGACATGCAAAAAGAAATTTTACATTATTGTAATTTGGACGTAGAAATATTAAGAAAAGCAATGAACAGGTTTAGAGACATCATAATTAAAGTTGGAAATGTAGACCCTGTAACTGAATGTTTAACTTTGCCACACTGCGCTAGTCTCATTTTTAGGCGTAATCATTTAGAAGAAAATATGTTAGCTGTCTTACCTGTTAGAGGTTATAGAATGTATGATACTCAGTCTAAAATAGCAATAAAATGGCTCTTGTCACTCGAAAAAACTCGAAACATAAAAATTCAACATGCCGCAAATGCTGGAGAGTACAGGACAGCAAGAGGAGGATTCTTGGTGGATGGTTACTCAAATATTAATGGAACAGAAACAGTTTATGAACTAAATGGCTGTTTTTATCACTTTTGTGAGTGTCAGGGTGAATTAAACCAGTCTGTTAAATACGCTAATGATCCTCACAGTAACTTGGCAATGAGACGAAGCAACACAGAACGTAAAATAGCAGCATTAAAAAACCTGGGGTATAAAGTTGAAGTTATGAAAGAATGTGATTTTATGAGACAGTTGAAAGCAAATCCAACACTTAAAAATTACTTAGATGGGCACCCATTGGTATGCGAGACACCTTTGGTACCAAGGGATGCAATGATGGGAGGAAGGTGTGAAAATTTTGCTATCTATGATGAAATTACCGTTGGAGAAAATGATGAACTTAACTTTCATGATTTTATTTCCTTATACCCTGCAATTTTAAAGTATTTTTCAATGCCAATTCATCACCCTATCATTCATCTTGGTCCAAATTTTCCAGACTTACAGTTAATAGAAGGATTAATTAAGTGTGTTATTTTGCCACCACGATCTCTCTTCTTGCCACTTCTTCCTTTGAAATTAAATGACAAACTGGTTTTTGTTTTATGCAGAACTTGTGGTGAAAACTTGACTCAGGGAGAATGTGTTCACGAAAATGAAATGGACCGTGTCTTATCTGGTACATGGGTCATAGAGGAAATAAGAAAAGCTCTTTCCTTGGGGTACAAAATAACAAAAATTATTGAAGTATGGGAATACCAGGTTTCAAAATATGATAAAGCAACAGGTACTGAAGGTGTGTTTAACTCATATGTAAATGTATTTTTAAAAATTAAACAACAAGCTAGTGGATGGCCTGAGTGGGCAAATGATGAAGCAAGCAAAGATAAATATATTCAAAATTACTTTGAAGCTGAAGGAATTATGTTGTGTCGTGATGAAATTGAAGTTAACCCTGGCCTAAGAGCCATTGCAAAGTTATTGTTAAATGCACTGTATGGGCGATTTGCAATGAACTTAGAACGCAGCCAAACAAAAATAATTAAAGATTCAAAGGACTTTTATGATTTACTAACGGATCCTAATATAATTGTCCACACTGTTCATTGTATAAATCAAGAATATGTACTAGTTAATTATGAAACTCCTCTTGAATTAATTCCTCAAAATAATACTGTTAACGTTGTTGTTGCTTGCTTTGTTACTGCTGGAGCTCGCCTCCGCCTTTATGAGCAAATGGAAATGTTACAAAAAAGGCTAAAATATGTAGATACGGATTCTACGCTAAGCAGATACAATCCAGGGGACAAAAGAATACCAACAGGAAATAACTTAGGAGATATGAGTTCAGAACTAGAAGAGGGATGTATTATTTCTCATTTTGTGTCTGGTGGAGCAAAACATTACAGTTATAAAGTAATAGATGCAAAAGGTAACAATGTTAAAACTGTAATGAAATGCAGAGGAATATCTCAAAACTTTTCTAATAAGGAAATAGTTAATTTTGATAAATTAAAGAGCATGGTTCTTGAAGGAGCACCATCTGAGGTTGTATCAATTCCTAGAAAAATTTTAAAAAATAAAGATTTTAATCTTGTGACCAAACCCATGACTAAAGTCTACAGAACAGTAAATTCAAAAAGATGGGTAAAGCCAGACAGCTTTATAACATTTCCATATGGCTACAAATCTGACTAAATATATGTATTTTTTATATACCAGATTTTGTTTACTTTGCATGCCTTTTAATATATTTTGTTTGTACTAAGTTTTATGAATTTGCATGTCTTTTATGATAATAAAAATTATTAAAAATAAAATTCAATCTTCTATATATTATTTTTTCATTATTATTATTTCTAAGGAGTTAAATATTATAACATATAACACACATCATTATTTTTTACTAGTTTTTATTTTTAAGAATGATACATATATTATGATAAAATAATGAAAAAACATGTTTTATGCTACACTACTATTTTATTATAAAGTAAAAACTAATACAATAAATGTGTTTCAATTTAAAAATTAAATGTTAATGTTTAAAGCTAGTATGATTCTCTATTATATTGGTAAAAAATACAGTATATATGTTTAATACATTTAAACTATTCAATTACAAAGTTAAAAACAATACAGACTACACGGTGATTAAATGTACTGAAAATGAAATGATTATTATAAAGTTAAAAATACAGTTAATGTTTTATATATCTAAACTATTCTATTAAAAAGTTTATATGATGATTAATTATAAAGAAATTAAAAGGATTAATGCTACTATGCTTATCTATTACAAAGTTAAAAATATAATCATGAACAAAATGACTACTTTTTACTACTTTTTACTACTAATTTGATTATCATATGATGAACATTGAAAAAAATTAACCATACTATACATAATAATTTTCAATTACATATCAGATTTCTTTCTGAGACACATGGTTAGCAAATTATCAGCTGAGAGGTTAATCATTTCATACAAACAACGTAAAACATCCAGTCCATTAACAGAAGGGTACACAAACTTAGTAAGATCAAGTTGGTTGAGAATTTTTTTGAAATCTTCACTATGATTTACTTTCATCAAGCTGGATTCATGGTCTTTAATAATCTCTTTAACCATTTTGCTGTACAAATCTTTAATCTCATCACACCAGGTTTGCTGTTGATTTGTTAAATAAGTAATGAGAGGAAACAATTTAACAAAGTTAAACCAAGTTTTCTCGACAATCCAAATTGAGACGACATTGTCAGATGCCTCAAAGCCAGATGTTGTAGGTTGGAAGTCAGCTCTCTCGATAACCAACATCTTGTTGGAGTAGGTTGTATCGAAGCGAACCCGCAGCCCCGTTGTTAATGTCATAAATCTTTCTATGTAGTTTGCTGAGTTTGCTGAGGTCTTGTAAAAGAAGCTAGAGATGGCTGGCTCACAATCCACAAGTTGCTTGAACTCTGCAGAAGTAAATCTAATTTTGTAGGAAGTGCCTGGCTTTGATAACCAAACATTTGGTGAAACGTCCTCTGCAACTTGGATTCCACAAGACACAGTTTTGCAGTGTGAAGGAGTCAAGCCGTAAGTTACGTCGAGCAGCTTTGAAGCCATTGTGATGATGTGTGTCTCTTTACAGGTAAGTTTAAAATGAAGAAAATATTATACATGATTTCCTTTATATAGTGAAAAACTACCACTTAGCGCATGCGCACTTTGCTCGACATATTAAGTCTTCGTTTTTTGCATTTTTATGTCCCTTAACAACATCAAAAAATAATCGAAATCCAAGGATTGCATATGCATCATTTGAATAAACATCATTACAATGAAAGTTATGAATAAAATTATTTAAACTAATATAATGTGCTTTTGCACTTACAAATAATATACAATAGTGTCCACATACAGATGAAGTTAAACTTTGCAATATTTTAGTATTATTTACACAATTATCACTGTTTCTTTTAATAAATTGTTCATGACTTTTTACAATTGAAGGTAGCCCATATGAATCAAAATATTCAGCGTTACCAAAATTATCAAAGTAAATTGCCACCCAGTGAGCACCTGGCATATCTTGTTTGTCTGTGTTCACAATGTATGCACTATTTTTCCTTGCCTTCTTTGGCAACGTATCAGCTGCATAAACACCTTTGAATATTTTTTTTGTGCAGGGGTCTCTTTGAAGCACACGACTTATATCCAAGTTCGTTAATGGAGCATAATGTATGCTCTCCATTTAGAAATCAACTGTCACTTTTCGGTCTTTGCATATCTCCACCAGGTTCTGGAACTCACCGTAAACTACACAAGTCAAAGTGTCTGTTAAACTTTTGTCAAACCGTATTTCCAGCTCAATCACACTATTCTTTCGTAAGTTCCACATGTGAAGGTTTGAAGACAAATCTGGAGACAAGTCAAAAGTATGTATCACATACCCTCCAGCTCCATACTCATCCCTATTTATATGGTAACCATCGTCACTGAAATTAATTCTGGTTCCTTGAAATGTGTGGAAATATGAAAGAATGTAGTCAGGAGCTGCAGGTTCAAATGTCATTTCAAGTGGTCTAGTAGTGACTGGTACTCCATCTCGAGTAAGTGAGACATAATTCATATTATAATGTTGGAAGTCAAATGGGTTCAATGTATAATCTCCATTTACAGCTTTGTTCTTGGTGAGTCCAAAAAACACTCTTACAGGAGTCGGGCCAGTGAATAACTTTTCTCCAAAGTTATGACCACCAGGTGGGATTGTGAATGACTTCATTTCTACACGACTAATAGGGTACTTTGCACTGGTTGTTGCCAGCACCTTACTGTGTGCCACTAGAATTGATGGAGATATTCTCACTCGTCGCACAAGTAACGTTGCTTTTGCAATTTTGATTGTATACTTTGCATCACCAGAATCCATAAGACAAAATGCAGGCTTAGATCTGGTGAAAAGAATGTCTATTGGGACACCATTTATAATAAATGTACTTTGTCCAAATATGTCTACTTTAATTTGACCGAGGAGAGGCACAAGCTTACTGCCTTTGATATGTGCCCTTCGTTGTGCAAGTCCCACATTTGCGTCTAAGTCATTCATTTTTCCAGCTGTGTCTTTATAATATAAAGCCATGGTTTGATGACTTTCCTTTGCTGTAACATTATAATTAAATAATGTTTCAAAGTACGCTCTGTATGGGTACAACTGTGATGGTGGTGACAACATTTTGTTGTTCATTGAAACACTTACTTCTGAAAAAAGTGAATGAAGAAAATTGTTCACAGGACCAACTTTGTTAACATCAGCTACAATGTCTTCTCCTTTATCAGTTTTTATGCTAACCAAGAGTTTTAAATATGTATGTGAAGGGTCTAAGTAATCATCAGCACTAATAGGAATAGAAAACTCAAGAGGAGCTTCGTTGTCAATTGAAGCATTTGGTTTAATGTACAATACTTCTGAATTTTCAATGCTAATTTGTGTGGGTGGCAGAGCAAATAGGTCTAGTTCACTCTTGGTACATTCAGGAGAGTTATTATGAATGAAAGCCATTGAATCTGTTAGCCAAAAATGTCAGAAAATGTTTGTGTATTCTTTCTTTTAGCTTTTTTCACGCACTTCTTTTTCTTGGGTTTCAGACGTTTCACTTGTTTTTTTACTTTTTTTGTTGCTTTTTTTTTCTTCGAGGTAGCAGAGGTCTTTCGTTTCTTAGTTACAGTTGCAGACTGATTATTTTTTGAATTCTTACGCTTATATACTCTTCCCGAACCACTCATTTTCTGAACAGCTCTCTCAGTTAAGTTATGACCCATGTTTCTTACTCTATTCTGGAGGCTTTCTTTAATAGGCACTAGTTTTATTGTGTCAGAAAGTACACCAACACCTCCTGAGAGTGCTTCGTCCTTAATTGCTGACAAGCCACTCTTAAGAAGTGGCAATACTGAGCGAAGCATTTTACCAAAAAAATTTCCAATGCCTCTTCCTGTTTGTTCACGAAAATATGCATTTCCAACTCCTGATTGAGCTTGTTTCAAGTAATATGTTGTATATGAATTCATATTTATGAGGAGCAGCGACGAAAGTGTAGTAGCACAGAGCAGGTTCCACTTATGAATGGTAAAAGTTCTTCATTTCTGTCTTTTATATCAATGGAAATTTCATCAATTTCCTTCAGTGCTATTGGTGCATATTGAGGGACTTTATAAAAGATACAACCACTGCCACCATGAACATATGAATTAATATCTATAGTAATACATTTCAAAATTTTGCTTACTCTGTCACCAAAAAGTTGTGGTTTTACTATGCTGCAATACAAGTAAGCTTGCGATGGAATACCCACATTAAAATCTGGTGAATGGGGTGCTTGAATGTACTGTCCTCTGAAGTCAGTTGCATTAGGAAATCCTAACTGCATAGCCAAAGTCCTTGTGAGTCTAAGTCTCACATCATCCACAATATCTGAGGTACATAAAACTCTATTTTTATCAAGTTTAAATGTGTATTCATAATCCAAATCTTCTTGAATTTTTTGTAATATGTTTTCAACATTAAGTGTGTAAGTATCTTGAATAATACATCTTTTTCTTGTCATGCCACCATGCTTGGTCCACGCTCTGCTGTTTTGACCGTAAAAATTACATAAAGTCATTGGAAAATGTATTTCATGAACAGCAACTTCCCATGCTTCATGAAGAACAATTCTCTTTTGCAGCTTATTGGTAAAGCAGGATGTGGTGTTTTTTGGATGTAATGTAGCTGAGGAGTCGCTTAATAATGTAATATAAAATTCGTCCTCCATTTTTTATTTTTTAATATTGCTGGCACTGATCCAACTGTTGAACTTCTCGGGGTAACCAATCCAACTGACAAACAGCTCCTTTCTGTCACCTTTTCCTCTGGTTTTAATGATTTTATCAATTTTATGAAACTCAGGTAAGCCAACCTTTTGAAGTTCACATTCATAAAATCGACCAGCTATTTTTTCACCTTGTAAGTCACAAAGTTCATACATTATAGGTCTCCTCTGCAGTACATTATTAATAACAAATATTTCTTTTGAATAGTTATTTTCATAACCTTTACTAAATGCTTTTTTTGTTTTACTTATCCTAACATTGTCACCAACTTGCAGCTTTGGTTTTGTTCCATCTATTGGAAGTTGATGTTGATATAATTTTTTCCAGACAGATAAAAAGTTGTGTTCATTCACACTGACTGGTGTTGTGCCAATGCTACTATGATCAGTGGCGTTATATCCTTTTATAATGTCTTGAAGTACATCAACATACCTATGACTGTTGCTATGTGTAAAATATCTCCACAGCTTTGTTTTTAATGTGCGTATAAACCTCTCAGCCACGCAAGCCTTGATGTCTGCATTTTCAGTACTATACATACCAATGTCACTATTTTTTAAAAATGTTTTCAAAATTTTGTTTTTAAATTCAAGTCCTTTATCAACACAAATTTTCAATGGCTTGCGTGCTACTTTATTTATAATATCTTCTAGTGCACTTTTAACTGTTTCAGCAGACTTATTTTTTAACACACGCACCATTGCAAACTTACTTAAGACATCAATGGCTATAAGTATATAGCAAGCACCATCATTTTCCTGCTTAAACTTCTGCATGTCAGCTAAATCCACATGCCAAACGTCGTCAATATTAGTAACAAAAACAATGTCTCGTTTAAATTTTTTTCTTGCAGGTGCATGGAGAGTGTACGCTTCCTGACCACTTAAAAAATCTTTAATTTTTTTGTCTGAAATGCTCTTAGGCACATGCTTCCGAAGTGTACTGTAGCTACTATATCCAGCAGGATGTTTTGTATCAAAATATATCTTTGAAAGTAATTTGCTCATAGTTTAAATTTTGTCCAAGTACTTGCATAGGGTGAATAATGTATTTTTCTACGTTTTGCAACTGTAGGAACTACAGGAGTCCTTGATGTTGATGGCTGAGGAGTCACAGGAGCACTGTTTACAGCAGTCAAGTAAGAATCCTGTATATTTTTTCCCAAAAATTGTCGTGGCACATTGGAGTCAATAACAGCCTTAGTAAACTCCTGCCAACCTGCTGGGTTAGCATTGCCCCTGGACTTGACAGCGTTACATATAAGATCAACTATATTTGAATTTTTAATGTCTTTGCCATTAACATTAATTTCTCCCGTTTCATTCCAGGATACAAAAGGCCCAGCCATTAATATATTTAATAGCTCTATTCCTTTGTCTTTCATAGTTTTTGGTAACGCTTTTTTAAGTAAATGTATTACTTGAGCATCTTTTGTTGGAAGTAAAGTTTTATTTTCAATAAGGGCTTCTTCAACTGGATCTGCATCTGGTTGTGGTTTTTTATTTATAAGTGGTATTTCAATAGCTTTTTCTTTTTCTTTCACAAAATGTAAATATTTATGTAAAGTTTGAGAGTACATTTTCCATTTTAACTCGTCAGAACAATTTGTGTTATATAGTATACTGTGCATTTCTTTATCCATCCCAGAAAGCTGTTTTGTGTCAAGTCTTGAAAAAATTTCAGGTGGAACGAGGATCATTTTTGTAGCTTCTTCCATGTTGATTTAAATAATTTTAGACAGTAATGCACCCAGAACTGGTAGAAGAAGTGGTATTAAAAAATTTCCACCCTTTTGTAATAATTTTCTTTTTGCTTTCCAGTCGCCTGTTTTTTTCACAATGCTTCTTAAATATGTCTTATGCTTGGAGTATTTTTTCTTCTGTTTCTCGTCCAATATTATATTACCTTGTAAAATATTAAGCACACATTCACATAAGGTACAAACTAAATGTTTATCAGCATGCTTTAAAAGAGCATTTCTTAGTTCAGGTTTAGCATTTAACACAATTTTCAATATTGCTACTTGCTGCTCTGTCAGTTGCTCCTCCATTTGTGGTTAAATTTACATCTATTTTTTCTTCTTTTTATTAGCTTGAGGTACATACACAATTGGGTAGCCTGGATCTTCCTCCCCTAAAATGTTTGTACGCACACGACAATGGTCAGGTGTTGACTGTTTCAAGTCAACAAGCAAATAACCATGAGCTCGTGTTGTAGAATCTTTATATGCCTCTTGTATGAACTTTGGTCCTGATGGAAAAATCTGACGTGCCAAGTGTGAAATTTGTGTGTAGTCCCTTGGATTTTTAAATAAAACAAGATAATGTGTATTTAAACTTATATCTCGAGCTCCTTTAGATTGATGAAATATATTTTGTGTGATGTAAATAACTGAAGTGTTGGTATGATGTGAACCTTTTGTAAATAAGTCAACAATAGAAGCACCACTTTCTCGCATCAAGTCATCAATCACAATGAGTCTAGGTAAACTATTATCCTCCCTTACAATATCATCAAGACCTTCTTGAAATTTTATTATACCATCCAATGATGGTATTTCTGGATGCCAACCAGAATAGCACCAAAGTATATTTTCAAACTTTGTGTCACATCCTTTTAATCCATTAATTATAAATTGCTGAACAAAATAACTTTTTCCTGAAGATGTTGGACCAGCCACACATGATGTGAAAGGATGTTTCAACCTCAAGTCCATTTCTTATACTGACTATTTTCTTATGTTGCTACTTTTTTTATATCTTTATATATAAAAATCAGGGATGCTATACTATATAAATAACAAGATTTATTTTATGTTTTGGTTTGGTTTTTATTCACTTTATTGTTTACATCTCATTTTTTTATTTTTCAACTAAATATTATTTTTATACTTTGCATGCAAAAAACATCTATGTTAATTTAATAACACTATCTAAGCAACTACACATTACGACTATTGTCGTAAAAGCATCTAACAATCAAACAGGGCCCGGCGCAGCCTTGTTGGTGACCCATCATTTTCAATGGGCTCATTTACACCTCGGCCTTGCACCAAAAGGTTGAGGTAGTGCTCAGTTGTAAGATTCAGCACTTGCAGAAGGCCCTTCAGCTCAACCCATGTCATGGCTGATATGTAGATCCTCTCAGCCACAGTGTCACCAATGTACTGACGAATCAGTGCCCAGCGACTCATTTTGTCCTTCTGGAAGTAGCAGTAGGCAGCTCCATTGCAGATTTCAATTTCCTCATCAGCGTCCTCCTCGTCCTCAGTGAATTCTATGGCCTCAATCTCGCACTTGTAGATCAGCCCACGGCTGATGGCAGGAATTCCGCTCTTGAGAAATTTTATGGCAGGTAGGCGAATCTCATTGGTTCCCTGCTGAATAACAATTATGACTCTGTCATTCACGCTCAGGTTGGCATCATTCAGCAGACACACACGGATTGACATGTCAAGTCCAATGTGGTAGTCAGCACTCAGTAAAATTTCCTCAACTGCAAGCTTGCGACGTTTCTCCATGAACTCTGCTTCCATGTGGTAGTCATCAATGTAAAATGCTTTTTCACCATTCATTCGCTGCTCCACTTCCATGGCCTCACAAATACATGAATCGCCCGTGGGTTTGATGAGCAGCCTCTTCCTCGGAACCTTTGGAGTATGAACTTTTCCAAGGTCTTGCATCTGCTTTTTGAATCGCTTAGCGGGAGTTGTGAGTGGTTTATCATCAGCATCGTCTTCTTCTTCCTCCACTTCTTCTTCCCCACCACTCTCAAAGTCAGTCACTTCACCTTCTTCATCCTCATTCTCAGACTTTTCTTTAACAGAAGTGAAACTGGTCATGGTTCCAGAGTTGGTGTCAAAAGTAGGAGCTTCCTGGGTGTCAGAGCTGACGGGAGTGTCAGCTGGAGCTTGAGGTGAAACTGCTTTCACAGGAGACTCTGGACACTCTTGAGCTAGCGTAATGGTTTTGAAGTTAATGATGATGCCAGACTTGATCTTAGAACTGATGGTACTCGTAGGTGGTGTATTTGGAATAATTTCCACAAGAGAATCTGCAGACTTTGAAGTAGGCGTGATGGATCTCGTCGGGGCTTCGGCCTCGGCTTCCTCTGTGTCTTTGAAGATATCAGGACTAACAGACTGAGATGACGGCTCCATTTTCACTAGTGTACTTGGTTGATGTATCAGAGCGTATGATAAAATTTAATACAGTTCACTCGTTTATATAGTCTCCAAAACGTTGACACATGCGCAGTAATGTGGTAATAAAAAATGTGATTCACAATTAAAATACTGCAAAGAAAGCAGTAGCTACAGTGATAAATATAGACGTTCTCATACGACGCACATGGAATAATATATTCGCGGATTTTTTCACCGCATACCTCTTTCTATCATTTTCATCATATATGAAGGCAGCACATCCAGTCATAAAAAGTATAATTTCATTATATTTATTAAGAAAAAATTATTTAAATAATAAAAATCTTTTTTATGATAAAAATATAAAAAATTACTAAGTCCAGAAAGTAAAAAGTTAACATTGTCATTTCTAATTATCTTACATATATTATATTACATATCCGACTCAGTGGAGTCGTACAAGGTAGCAAAACTTTCTTTTAAATTAATTTATATATATAAATATATATAAACAAAAATCCCTGGAGTCGTACGAGCTGGCAAATTTTCTTTTAAAAAAAAATCATAATTTAATTGTCCCGTAAAAATTAAAAGATTTCTTAATTTTATATTAAATTTATATTTTTTTTATATATAATATATATATTATACTAAATCCCTGGAGTCGTACGAGCTGGCTGTGGACTTAGAAAATTTTCATTTGTTTACATGGACTTAGAATATTTTCATTGTTTACATTCCCCCTTCTTGAGGGAGATTTTGCTAACTTATCATTATCACTACTGGCATGTTTTTGCCACTTCAAAAATTCATAACTAATTTTTAAAAAATCGATGACACTTTTTAAACGTGTTTTCTCATAGAAAACAGATCAAATTAAGTTGAATTTGAATAACGAAAAAAAAAAGTATTATCTCTCCTTATTTTTGAATTTGAAATATCCTCCTATTTGGTTAACATCTGAAAATTAGTAAGTTTGATAATTCACCAGAATTCAACGAATCGAGATCGCCACTTTTTGATTAAACTTTGAGGTAGGGTGTATTGTTCCTATTATGTATACGCACTTTCAGAATGATTGAATTCCTAATTCAATACAAAAGTTGACTCTGCGTTCGCTGCTAATGGGGCATGTGTTTGCCACTTCAAAAATTCATAACTAATTTTTAAAAAATCGTTGACACTTTTTGAACGTGTGACGGTTCAAATTAATTTGAATTTGAATAACGAGAAAAAATATGAATTATCTCTCCTAATTTTTGAACTTGAACTATCCCCCATATACTTAACATGGGTAAAATAGTTATGTTTGATTATTCACCAGAATTCAATGAATCGAGATCGCCACTTTGTTATTGAACTCTTAGGTAGGGTATATTGTTTTTATCATGTACACGCACTTTCAGAATGATTGAATTTCAAATTCAATACAAATGTTGAATCGGTGTTCGTTGTTAGTGGGGCATGTTTTTGCCACTTCAGAAATTCATAACTAATTTTTAAAAAATTGTTGACACTTTTTGAAGGTGTTTTGTCATAGAAGATGGTTCAAATTAAGTTGAATTTGAATATCGAGAAAAAATATATATTATCTCTCCTTATATTTGAATTTGAACTATCCCCCGTATACTTAACATGGGAAAAGTAGTTAAGTTTGATAATTCAACAGAATGAAATGAATCGAAATCGCCACTTTTTTATTGAACTCTGGGGTAGGGTATATTGTTCTTATCATATACAAGCACTTTCAGAATGATTGAATTCCTAATTCAATACAAAAGTTGAATCGGTGTTCGCTGCTAGTATGGCATGTGGTTGCCACTTCAAAAATTCATAACTAATTTTTAAAAAACCGTAGACACTTTTTGAACGTGTGACGGTTCAAATTAAGTTGAATTTGAATAACGAGAAAAAATATGTATTATCTCTCCTAATTTTTGAACTTGAACTATCCCCATATACTTAAAATGGAAAAAGTAGTTAAGTTTGATAATTCAACAGAATTCAATGAATCGAGATTGCCACTTTTTTAATAAACTCTGAGGTAGGGTATATTGTTTTTATCATGTACACGAACTTTCAGAATGATTGAATTCCTAATTCAATACAAATGTTGAATCGGTGTTCGTTGTTAGTATGGCTTGTTTTTGCCACTTCAGAAATTCATAAATAATTTTTAAAAAATCGGTGACACTTTTTGAAGGTGTTTTGTCATAGAGGACGGTTCAAATTAAGTTGAATTTGAATATCGAGAAAAAATATGTATTATCTCTCCATATTTTTGAATTTGAACTATCCCCCATATACATGGGAAAAGTAGTTAAGTTTGATAATTCAACAGAATGAAATGAATCGAAATCGCCACCTTTTTATTGAACTTTGAGTTAGGGTATATTGTTCTCATCATGTACACGCACTTTCAGAATGATTGAATTCCTAATTCAATACAAAAGTTTAATCGGTGTTCGCTGCTAGTATGGCTTGTAGTTGCCACTTCAAAAATTCATAACTAATTTTTAAAAAACTGTAGACACTTTTTGAACGTGTGACGGTTCAAATTAAGTTGAATTTGAATAACGAGAAAAAATATGAATTATCTCTCCTAATTTTTGAACTTGAACTATCCCCCATATACTTAACATGGGGAAAAATAGTTATGTTTGATAATTCACCAGAATTCAATGAATCGAGATCGCCACTTTTTTATTAAACTCTGAGGTAGGGTATATTGTTCTTATCTTGTACACGCACTTTCAGAATGATTGAATTCCAAATTCAATACAAATGTTGAATCGGTGTTCGTTGTTAGTGGGGCATGTTTTTGGCACTTCAGAAATTCATAAATAATTTTTAAAAAATCGTTGACACTTTTTGAAGGTATTTTGTCATAGAGGACGGTTCAAATTAAGTTGGATTTGAATATCGAGAAAAAATATTTATTATCTCTCCATATTTTTGAATTTCAACTATCCCCCATATACTTAACATGGGAAAAGTAGTTAAGTTTGATAATTCACAAAAATGCAACGAATCAAGATCGCCTTTTTTTGATTAAACTCTGAGGTAGGGTATTTTGTTTTTATCATGTACACGAACTTTCAGAATGATTGAATTCCTAATTCATTACAGAAGTCGATTCGGTGTTAGTTGTTAGTGGGGCATGTTTTTGCCACTTCAAAAATTCATAACTAATTTTTAAAAAATCGATGACACTTTTTAAACGTGTTTTCTCATAGAAAACAGATCAAATTAAGTTGAATTTGAATAACGAAAAAAAAAAGTATTATCTCTCCTTATTTTTGAATTTGAACTATCCCCCTATTTAGTTAACATCTGAAAATTAGTAAGTTTGATAATTCACCAGAATTCAACGAATCGAGATCGCCACTTTTTGATTAAACTTTGAGGTAGGGTGTATTGTTCCTATTATGTATACGCACTTTCAGAATGATTGAATTCCTAATTCAATACAAAAGTTGACTCTGTGTTCGCTGCTAATGGGGCATGTGTTTGCCACTTCAAAAATTCATAACTAATTTTTAAAAAATCGTTGACACTTTTTGAACGTGTGACGGTTCAAATTAATTTGAATTTGAATAACAAGAAAAAATATGAATTATCTCTCCTAATTTTTGAACTTGAACTATCCCCCATATACTTAACATGGGTAAAATAGTTATGTTTGATTATTCACCAGAATTCAATGAATCGAGATCGCCACTTTGTTATTGAACTCTTAGGTAGGGTATATTGTTTTTATCATGTACACGCACTTTCAGAATGATTGAATTTCAAATTCAATACAAATGTTGAATCGGTGTTCGTTGTTAGTGGGGCATGTTTTTGTTAATTCAGAAATTCATAACTAATTTTTAAAAAATCGTTGACACTTTTTGAAGGTGTTTTGTCATAGAAGATGGTTCAAATTAAGTTGAATTTGAATATCGAGAAAAAATTTATATTATCTCTCCTTATATTTGAATTTGAACTATCCCTCGTATACTTAACATGGGAAAAGTAGTTAAGTTTGATAATTCAACAGAATGAAATGAATCGAAATCGCCACCTTTTTATTGAACTCTGAGTTAGGGTATATTGTTCTCATCATGTACACGCACTTTCAAAATGATTGATTTCCTAATTCAATATAAAAGTTGAATCGGTGTTCGCTGCTAGTATGGCATGTGGTTGCCACTTCAAAAATTCATAACTAATTTTTAAAAAACCGTAGACACTTTTTGAATGTGTGACGGTTCAAATTAAGTTGAATTTGAATAACGAGAAAAAATATGTATTATCTCTCCTAATTTTTGAACTTGAACTATCCCCATATACTCAAAATGGAAAAAGTAGTTAAGTTTGATAATTCAACAGAATTCAATGAATCGAGATTGCCACTTTTTTAATAAACTCTGAGGTAGGGTATATTGTTTTTATCATGTACACGAACTTTCAGAATGATTGAATTCCTAATTCAATACAAATGTTGAATCGGTGTTCGTTGTTAGTATGGCTTGTTTTTGCCACTTCAGAAATTCATAAATAATTTTTAAAAAATCGTTGACACTTTTTGAAGGTGTTTTGTCATAGAGGACGGTTCAAATTAAGTTGAATTTGAATATTGAGAAAAAATATGTATTATCTCTCCATATTTTTGAATTTGAACTATCCCCCATATACATGGGAAAAGTAGTTAAGTTTGATAATTCAACAGAATGAAATGAATCGAAATCGCCACCTTTTTATTGAACTCTGAGTTAGGGTATATTGTTCTCATCATGTACACGCACTTTCAGAATGATTGAATTCCTAATTCAATACAAAAGTTGAATCGGTGTTCGCTGCTAGTATGGCATGTGGTTGCCACTTCAAAAATTCATAACTAATTTTTAAAAAACCGTAGACACTTTTTGAACGTGTGATAGTTCAAATTAATTTGAATTTGAATACCGAGAAAAAATATGAATTATCTCTCCTAATTTTTGAACTTGAACTATCCCCCATATACTTAACATGGGTAAAATAGTTATGTTTGATAATTCACCAGAATTCAATGAATCGAGATCGCCACTTTGTTATTGAACTCTTAGGTAGGGTATATTGTTCTTATCATGTACACGCACTTTCAGAATGATTGAATTTCAAATTCAATACAAATGTTGAATCGGTGTTCGATGTTAGTGGGGCATGTTTTTGCCACTTCAGAAATTCATAAATAATTTTTAAAAAATCGTTTACACTTTTTGAAGGTGTTTTGTCATAGAAGACGGTTCAAATTAAGTTGAATTTGAATAACGAGAAAAAATATGTATTATCTCTCCATATTTTTGAATTTGAACTATCCCCCATATACATGGGAAAAGTAGTTAAGTTTGATAATTCAATAGAATGAAATGAATCGAAATCGCCACCTTTTTATTGAACTCTGAGTTAGGGTATATTGTTCTCATCATGTACACGCACTTTCAGAATGATTGAATTCCTAATTCAATACAAAAGTTGAATCGGTGTTCGCTGCTAGTATGGCATGTGGTTGCCACTTCAAAAATTTATAACTAATTTTTAAAAAACTGTAGACACTTTTTGAAAGTGTGACGGTTCAAATTAAGTTGAATTTGAATAACGAGAAAAAATATGAATTATCTCTCCTAATTTTTGAACTTGAACTATCCCCCATATACTTAACATGGGGAAAAATAGTTATGTTTGATAATTCACCAGAATTCAATGAATCGAGATCGCCACTTTTTTATTAAACTCTGAGGTAGGGTATATTGTTCTTATCTTGTACACGCACTTTCAGAATGATTAAATTCCAAATTCAATACAAATGTTGAATCGGTGTTCGTTGTTAGTGGGGCATGTTTTTGACACTTCAGAAATTCATAAATAATTTTTAAAAAATCGTTGACACTTTTTGAAGGTATTTTGTCATAGAGGACGGTTCAAATTAAGTTGAATTTGAATATCGAGAAAAAATATTTATTATCTCTCAATATTTTTGAATTTGAACTATCCCCCATATACTTAACATGGGAAAAGTAGTTAAGTTTGATAATTCAACAGAATGAAATGAATCGAAGTCGCCACCTTTTTATTGAACTCTGAGTTAGGGTATATTGTTCTCATCATGTACACGCACTTTCAGAATGATTGAATTCCTAATTCAATACAAAAGTTGAATCGGTGTTCGTTGCTAGTATGGCATGTGTTTGCCAATTCAAAAATTCATAACTAATTTTTAAAAAATCGTTGACACTTTTTGAACGTGTTTTCTCACAGAGGACGGTTCAAATTAAGTTGAATTTGAATAACGAGAAAAAATAATTGTTTTCTCTCCTTATTTTTGAATTTGAACTATCCCCCGAATACATAACATCGGAAAAGTAGTTAAGTTTGATAATTCAATAGAATGAAATGAATCGAAATCGCCACTTTTTTTTTGAACTCTGAGGTAGGATATATTGTTCTCATCATGTACACGCACTTTCAGAATGATTGAATTCCTAATTCAATACAAAAGTTGAATCGGTGTTCGCTGCTAGTATGGCATGTGGTTGCCACTTCAAAAATTCATAACTAATTTTTAAAAAACCGTAGACACTTTTTGAACGTGTGACGGTTCAAATTAATTTGAATTTGAATAACGAGAAAAAATATGAATTATCTCTCCTAATTTTTGAACTTGAACTATCCCCCATATACTTAACATGGGTAAAATAGTTATGTTTGATAATTCACCAGAATTCAATGAATCGAGATCGCCACTTTGTTATTGAACTCTTAGGTAGGGTATATTGATCTTATCATGTACACGCACTTTCAGAATGATTGAATTTCAAATTCAATACAAATGTTGAATCGGTGCTCGATGTTAGTGGGGCATGTTTTTGCCACTTCAGAAATTCATAAATAATTTTTAAAAAATCGTTTACACTTTTTGAAGGTGTTTTGTCATAGAAGACGGTTCAAATTAAGTTGAATTTGAATATCGAGAAAAAATAAGTATTATCTCTCCATATTTTGGAATTTGAACTATCCCCCTATTTAGTTAAAATCTGAAAAGTAGTAAGTTTGATAATTCACCAGAATTCAACGAATCGAGATCGCCACTTTTTGATTAATTTTTGAGGTAGGGTGTATTGATCCTATTATGTATACGCACTTTCAGAATGATTGAATTCCTAATGCAATACAAAAGTTGACTCTGTGTTCGCTGCTAATGGGGCATGTGTTTGCCACTTCAAAAATTCATAACTAATTTTTAAAAAATCGTTGACACTTTTTGAACGTGTTTTCTCATAGAGGACGGTTAAAATTAATTTGAATTTGAATAACGAGAAAAAATAAGTATTATCTCTCCTTATTTTTGAATTTGAACTATCCCCCGTATACTTAACATGGGAAAAGTAGTTAAGTTTGATAATTCAACAGAATGAAATGAATCGAAATCGCCACTTTTTTATTGAACTCTGAGGTAGGGTATATTGTTCTCATCATGTAAACGCACTTTCAGAATGATTGAATTCCTAATTCAATAGAAAAGTTGAATCGGTGTTCGCTGCTAGTGTGGCATGTGGTTGCCACTTCAAAAATTCATAACTAATTTTTAAAAAACCGTAGACACTTTTTGAACGTGTGACGGTTCAAATTAAGTTGAGTTTGAATAACGAGAAAAAATATGTTTATCTCTCCTAATTTTTGAACTTGAACTATCCCCCATATACTTAACGTGGAAAAAGTAGTTAAGTTTGATAATTCACCAGAACTCAACGAATCAGGATCGCCACTTTTTGATTGAACTCTGAGGTAGGGTATATTGTTTTAATCATGAACCCTCACTTTCAGAATTATTGAATTCCTAACTCAATACAAAAATTGAATCGGTGTTCGTTGTTAGTGGGGCATGTTTTTGCCAATTCAGAAATTCATAATTAATTTTTAAAAAATCGTTGACACTTTTTGAACGTGTTTTCTCATAGAGGATGGTTCAAATTAAGTTGAATTTGAATATCGAGAAAAAATTTGTATTATCTCTCCATATTTTTGAATTTGAACTATCCCCCATATACATGGGAAAAGTAGTTAAGTTTGATAATTCACCAGAATTCAACGAATCAAGATCGCCACTTTTTGATTTAACTCTGAGGTAGGGTATATTGTTTTTATCATGTACACGAACTTTCAGATTGATTGAATTCCTAATTCATTACAAAAGTTTAATCGGTGTTAATTGTTAGTGGGGCATGTTTTTGCCACTTCAAAAATTCATAACTAATTTTTAAAAAATCGTTGACATTTTTTAAACGTGTTTTCTCATAGAAGACAGTTCAAATTAAGTTGAATTTGAATAACGAGAAAAAATAAGTATTATCTCTCCTTATTTTTGAATTTGAACTCTCCCCATATATAGTTAACATCTGAAAAGTAGTTAAGTTTGATTATTCACCAGAATTCAACTAATCGAGATCGCCACTTTTTTATTAAAATCGGTGTTCGCTGCTAGTATGGCATGTGGTTGCCACTTCAAAAATTCATAACTAATTTTTAAAAAACCGTAGACACTTTTTGAACGTGTGACGGTTCAAATGAAGTTGAATTTGAATAACGAGAAAAAATATGAATTATTTCTCCTAATTTTTGAACTTGAACTATCCCCCATATACTTAACGTGGGAAAAGTAGTTAAGTTTGATAATTCACCAGAACTCAACGAATCAGTATCGCCACTTTTTGATTGAAATCTGAGGTAGGGTATATTGTTTTAATCATGAACCCGCACTTTCAGAATTATTGAATTCCTAACTCAATACAAAAATTGGATCGGTGTTCGTTGTTAGTGGGGCATGTTTTTGCAACTTCAGAAATTCATAACTAATTTTTAAAAAACCGTTGACACTTTTTGAACGTGTTTTCTCATAGAAGTCGGTTCAAATTAAGTTGAATTTGAATAACGAGAAAAAAAATGTAATATCTCTCCATATTTTTGAATTTGAACTATCCCCCATATACTTAAAATGGAAAAAGTAGTTAAGTTTGATAATTCAACAGAATTCAATGAATCGATATTGCCACTTTTTGATTAAACTCTGAGGTAGGGTGTATTGTTCCTATTATGTATACGCACTTTCAGAATGATTGAATTCCTAATTCAATACATTAGTTGACTCTGTGTTCGTTGCAAATGGGGCATGTGTTTGCCACTTCAAAAATTAATAACTAATTTTTAAAAAAACGTTGACACTTTTTGAACGTGTTTTCTCATAGAGGACGGTTCAAATTAAGTTGAATTTGAAAAACGAGAAAAAATAATTATTATCTCTCCTTATTTTTGAATTTGAACTATCCCCCGTATACATAACATGGGAAAAGTAGTTAAGTTTGATAATTCACCAGAACTCAACGAATCAGGATCGCCACTTTTTGATTGAACTCTGAGGTAGGGTATATTGTTTTAATCATGAACCCTCACTTTCAGAATTATTGAATTCCTAACTCAATACAAAAATTGAATCGGTGTTCGTTGTTAGTGGGGCATGTTTTTGCCAATTCAGAAATTCATAATTAATTTTTAAAAAATCGTTGACACTTTTTGAACGTGTTTTCTCATAGAGGATGGTTCAAATTAAGTTGAATTTGAATATCGAGAAAAAATTTGTATTATCTCTCCATATTTTTGAATTTGAACTATCCCCCATATACATGGGAAAAGTAGTTAAGTTTGATAATTCACCAGAATTCAACGAATCAAGATCGCCACTTTTTGATTTAACTCTGAGGTAGGGTATATTGTTTTTATCATGTACACGAACTTTCAGATTGATTGAATTCCTAATTCATTACAAAAGTTTAATCGGTGTTAATTGTTAGTGGGGCATGTTTTTGCCACTTCAAAAATTCATAACTAATTTTTAAAAAATCGTTGACATTTTTTAAACGTGTTTTCTCATAGAAGACAGTTCAAATTAAGTTGAATTTGAATAACGAGAAAAAATAAGTATTATCTCTCCTTATTTTTGAATTTGAACTATCCCCATATATAGTTAACATCTGAAAAGTAGTTAAGTTTGATTATTCACCAGAATTCAACTAATCGAGATCGCCACTTTTTTATTAAAATCGGTGTTCGCTGCTAGTATGGCATGTGGTTGCCACTTCAAAAATTCATAACTAATTTTTAAAAAACCGTAGACACTTTTTGAACGTGTGACGGTTCAAATGAAGTTGAATTTGAATAACGAGAAAAAATATGAATTATTTCTCCTAATTTTTGAACTTGAACTATCCCCCATATACTTAACGTGGGAAAAGTAGTTAAGTTTGATAATTCACCAGAACTCAACGAATCAGTATCGCCACTTTTTGATTGAAATCTGAGGTAGGGTATATTGTTTTAATCATGAACCCGCACTTTCAGAATTATTGAATTCCTAACTCAATACAAAAATTGCATCGGTGTTCGTTGTTAGTGGGGCATGTTTTTGCCACTTCAGAAATTCATAACTAATTTTTAAAAAACCGTTGACACTTTTTGAACGTGTTTTCTCATAGAAGTCGGTTCAAATTAAGTTGAATTTGAATAACGAGAAAAAATATGTATTATCTCTCCATATTTTTGAATTTGAACTATCCCCCATATACTTAAAATGGAAAAAGTAGTTAAGTTTGATAATTCAACAGAATTCAATGAATCGATATTGCCACTTTTTGATTAAACTCTGAGGTAGGGTGTATTGTTCCTATTATGTATACGCACTTTCAGAATGATTGAATTCCTAATTCAATACATTAGTTGACTCTGTGTTCGTTGCAAATGGGGCATGTGTTTGCCACTTCAAAAATTAATAACTAATTTTTAAAAAAACGTTGACACTTTTTGAACGTGTTTTCTCATAGAGGACGGTTCAAATTAAGTTGAATTTGAAAAACGAGAAAAAATAATTATTATCTCTCCTTATTTTTGAATTTGAACTATCCCCCGTATACATAACATGGGAAAAGTAGTTAAGTTTGATAATTCAACAGAATGAAATGAAACGAAATCGCCACTTTTTTATTGAACTCTGAGGTAGGGTATATTGTTCTCATCATGTACACGTACTTTCAGAATGATTGAATTCCTAATTCAACACAAAAGTCGAATCGGTGTTAATTAGTAGTGGGGCATGTTTTTGCCACTTCAAAAAATCATAACTAATTTTTAAAAAATCGTTGACATTTTTTAAACGTGTTTTCTAATAGAAGACAGTCCAAATTAAGTTGAATTTGAATAACGAGAAAAAATAAGTATTATCTCTCCTTATTTTTGAATTTGAACTATCCCCATGTATAGTTATCATCTGAAAAGTAGTTAAGTTTGATAATTCACCAGAATTCAGCTAATCGAGATCGCCACTTTTTGATTAAATTCTGAGCTAGGGTGTATTGTTCCTATTATGTACACGCACTTTCAAAATGATTGAATTCCTAATTCAATACAAAAGTTGAATCGGTGTTCGCTGCTAGTATGGCATGTGGTTGCCACTTCAAAAATTCATAACTAATTTTTAAAAAACAATTGACACTTTTTGAACGTGTTTTCTCATAGAGGAAGGTTCAAATTAAGTTGATTTGTAATAACGAGAAAAAATATATATAATATCTCCATATTTTTGAATTTGAACTATCCCCCATATACTTAAATTGGAAAAAGTAGTTAAGTTTGATAATTCAACAGAATTCAATGAATTGAGATCGCCACTTTTTTATTAAACTCTGAGGTAGAGTATATTGTTCTTATCATGTACACGCACTTTCAGAATGATTGAATTCCTAATTCAATACAAATGTTGAATCGGTGTTCGTTGTTAGTGGGGCTTGTTTATGCCACTTCAGAAATTCATAAATAATTTTTAAAAAATCGTTGACACTTTTTGAAGGTGTTTTGTCATAGAGGACGGTTCAAATTAAGTTGAATTTGAATATCGAGAAAAAATATGTATTATCTCTCCATATTTTTGAATTTGAACTATCCCCCATATACTTAACATGGGAAAAGTAGTTAAGTTTGATAATTCAACAGAATGAAATGAATCGAAATCGCCACTTTCTTATTGAACTCTGAGTTAGGGTATATTGTTCTAATCATGTACACGCACTTTCAGAATGATTGAATTCCTAATTCAATACAAAAGTTGAATCGGTGTTCGCTGCTAGTATGGCATGTGGTTGCCACTTCAAAAATTCATAACTAATTTTTAAAAAACCGTAGACACTTTTTGAACGTGTGACGGTTCAAATTAATTTGAATTTGAATAACGAGAAAAAATATGAATTATCTCTCCTAATTTTTGAACTTGAACTATCCCCCATATACTTAACATGGGTAAAATAGTTATGTTTGATAATTCACCAGAATTCAATGAATCGAGATCGCCACTTTGTTATTGAACTCTTAGGTAGGGTATATTGATCTTATCATGTACACGCACTTTCAGAATGATTGAATTTCAAATTCAATACAAATGTTGAATCGGTGCTCGATGTTAGTGGGGCATGTTTTTGCCACTTCAGAAATTCATAAATAATTTTTAAAAAATCGTTTACACTTTTTGAAGGTGTTTTGTCATAGAAGACGGTTCAAATTAAGTTGAATTTGAATATCGAGAAAAAATAAGTATTATCTCTCCATATTTTGGAATTTGAACTATCCCCCTATTTAGTTAAAATCTGAAAAGTAGTAAGTTTGATAATTCACCAGAATTCAACGAATCGAGATCGCCACTTTTTGATTAATTTTTGAGGTAGGGTGTATTGATCCTATTATGTATACGCACTTTCAGAATGATTGAATTCCTAATGCAATACAAAAGTTGACTCTGTGTTCGCTGCTAATGGGGCATGTGTTTGCCACTTCAAAAATTCATAACTAATTTTTAAAAAATCGTTGACACTTTTTGAACGTGTTTTCTCATAGAGGACGGTTAAAATTAATTTGAATTTGAATAACGAGAAAAAATAAGTATTATCTCTCCTTATTTTTGAATTTGAACTATCCCCCGTATACTTAACATGGGAAAAGTAGTTAAGTTTGATAATTCAACAGAATGAAATGAATCGAAATCGCCACTTTTTTATTGAACTCTGAGGTAGGGTATATTGTTCTCATCATGTAAACGCACTTTCAGAATGATTGAATTCCTAATTCAATACAAAAGTTGAATCGGTGTTCGCTGCTAGTGTGGCATGTGGTTGCCACTTCAAAAATTCATAACTAATTTTTAAAAAACCGTAGACACTTTTTGAACGTGTGACGGTTCAAATTAAGTTGAGTTTGAATAACGAGAAAAAATATGTTTATCTCTCCTAATTTTTGAACTTGAACTATCCCCCATATACTTAACGTGGAAAAAGTAGTTAAGTTTGATAATTCACCAGAACTCAACGAATCAGGATCGCCACTTTTTGATTGAACTCTGAGGTAGGGTATATTGTTTTAATCATGAACCCTCACTTTCAGAATTATTGAATTCCTAACTCAATACAAAAATTGAATCGGTGTTCGTTGTTAGTGGGGCATGTTTTTGCCAATTCAGAAATTCATAATTAATTTTTAAAAAATCGTTGACACTTTTTGAACGTGTTTTCTCATAGAGGATGGTTCAAATTAAGTTGAATTTGAATATCGAGAAAAAATTTGTATTATCTCTCCATATTTTTGAATTTGAACTATCCCCCATATACATGGGAAAAGTAGTTAAGTTTGATAATTCACCAGAATTCAACGAATCAAGATCGCCACTTTTTGATTTAACTCTGAGGTAGGGTATATTGTTTTTATCATGTACACGAACTTTCAGATTGATTGAATTCCTAATTCATTACAAAAGTTTAATCGGTGTTAATTGTTAGTGGGGCATGTTTTTGCCACTTCAAAAATTCATAACTAATTTTTAAAAAATCGTTGACATTTTTTAAACGTGTTTTCTCATAGAAGACAGTTCAAATTAAGTTGAATTTGAATAACGAGAAAAAATAAGTATTATCTCTCCTTATTTTTGAATTTGAACTCTCCCCATATATAGTTAACATCTGAAAAGTAGTTAAGTTTGATTATTCACCAGAATTCAACTAATCGAGATCGCCACTTTTTTATTAAAATCGGTGTTCGCTGCTAGTATGGCATGTGGTTGCCACTTCAAAAATTCATAACTAATTTTTAAAAAACCGTAGACACTTTTTGAACGTGTGACGGTTCAAATGAAGTTGAATTTGAATAACGAGAAAAAATATGAATTATTTCTCCTAATTTTTGAACTTGAACTATCCCCCATATACTTAACGTGGGAAAAGTAGTTAAGTTTGATAATTCACCAGAACTCAACGAATCAGTATCGCCACTTTTTGATTGAAATCTGAGGTAGGGTATATTGTTTTAATCATGAACCCGCACTTTCAGAATTATTGAATTCCTAACTCAATACAAAAATTGGATCGGTGTTCGTTGTTAGTGGGGCATGTTTTTGCAACTTCAGAAATTCATAACTAATTTTTAAAAAACCGTTGACACTTTTTGAACGTGTTTTCTCATAGAAGTCGGTTCAAATTAAGTTGAATTTGAATAACGAGAAAAAAAATGTAATATCTCTCCATATTTTTGAATTTGAACTATCCCCCATATACTTAAAATGGAAAAAGTAGTTAAGTTTGATAATTCAACAGAATTCAATGAATCGATATTGCCACTTTTTGATTAAACTCTGAGGTAGGGTGTATTGTTCCTATTATGTATACGCACTTTCAGAATGATTGAATTCCTAATTCAATACATTAGTTGACTCTGTGTTCGTTGCAAATGGGGCATGTGTTTGCCACTTCAAAAATTAATAACTAATTTTTAAAAAAACGTTGACACTTTTTGAACGTGTTTTCTCATAGAGGACGGTTCAAATTAAGTTGAATTTGAAAAACGAGAAAAAATAATTATTATCTCTCCTTATTTTTGAATTTGAACTATCCCCCGTATACATAACATGGGAAAAGTAGTTAAGTTTGATAATTCACCAGAACTCAACGAATCAGGATCGCCACTTTTTGATTGAACTCTGAGGTAGGGTATATTGTTTTAATCATGAACCCTCACTTTCAGAATTATTGAATTCCTAACTCAATACAAAAATTGAATCGGTGTTCGTTGTTAGTGGGGCATGTTTTTGCCAATTCAGAAATTCATAATTAATTTTTAAAAAATCGTTGACACTTTTTGAACGTGTTTTCTCATAGAGGATGGTTCAAATTAAGTTGAATTTGAATATCGAGAAAAAATTTGTATTATCTCTCCATATTTTTGAATTTGAACTATCCCCCATATACATGGGAAAAGTAGTTAAGTTTGATAATTCACCAGAATTCAACGAATCAAGATCGCCACTTTTTGATTTAACTCTGAGGTAGGGTATATTGTTTTTATCATGTACACGAACTTTCAGATTGATTGAATTCCTAATTCATTACAAAAGTTTAATCGGTGTTAATTGTTAGTGGGGCATGTTTTTGCCACTTCAAAAATTCATAACTAATTTTTAAAAAATCGTTGACATTTTTTAAACGTGTTTTCTCATAGAAGACAGTTCAAATTAAGTTGAATTTGAATAACGAGAAAAAATAAGTATTATCTCTCCTTATTTTTGAATTTGAACTATCCCCATATATAGTTAACATCTGAAAAGTAGTTAAGTTTGATTATTCACCAGAATTCAACTAATCGAGATCGCCACTTTTTTATTAAAATCGGTGTTCGCTGCTAGTATGGCATGTGGTTGCCACTTCAAAAATTCATAACTAATTTTTAAAAAACCGTAGACACTTTTTGAACGTGTGACGGTTCAAATGAAGTTGAATTTGAATAACGAGAAAAAATATGAATTATTTCTCCTAATTTTTGAACTTGAACTATCCCCCATATACTTAACGTGGGAAAAGTAGTTAAGTTTGATAATTCACCAGAACTCAACGAATCAGTATCGCCACTTTTTGATTGAAATCTGAGGTAGGGTATATTGTTTTAATCATGAACCCGCACTTTCAGAATTATTGAATTCCTAACTCAATACAAAAATTGCATCGGTGTTCGTTGTTAGTGGGGCATGTTTTTGCCACTTCAGAAATTCATAACTAATTTTTAAAAAACCGTTGACACTTTTTGAACGTGTTTTCTCATAGAAGTCGGTTCAAATTAAGTTGAATTTGAATAACGAGAAAAAATATGTATTATCTCTCCATATTTTTGAATTTGAACTATCCCCCATATACTTAAAATGGAAAAAGTAGTTAAGTTTGATAATTCAACAGAATTCAATGAATCGATATTGCCACTTTTTGATTAAACTCTGAGGTAGGGTGTATTGTTCCTATTATGTATACGCACTTTCAGAATGATTGAATTCCTAATTCAATACATTAGTTGACTCTGTGTTCGTTGCAAATGGGGCATGTGTTTGCCACTTCAAAAATTAATAACTAATTTTTAAAAAAACGTTGACACTTTTTGAACGTGTTTTCTCATAGAGGACGGTTCAAATTAAGTTGAATTTGAAAAACGAGAAAAAATAATTATTATCTCTCCTTATTTTTGAATTTGAACTATCCCCCGTATACATAACATGGGAAAAGTAGTTAAGTTTGATAATTCAACAGAATGAAATGAAACGAAATCGCCACTTTTTTATTGAACTCTGAGGTAGGGTATATTGTTCTCATCATGTACACGTACTTTCAGAATGATTGAATTCCTAATTCAACACAAAAGTCGAATCGGTGTTAATTAGTAGTGGGGCATGTTTTTGCCACTTCAAAAAATCATAACTAATTTTTAAAAAATCGTTGACATTTTTTAAACGTGTTTTCTAATAGAAGACAGTCCAAATTAAGTTGAATTTGAATAACGAGAAAAAATAAGTATTATCTCTCCTTATTTTTGAATTTGAACTATCCCCATGTATAGTTATCATCTGAAAAGTAGTTAAGTTTGATAATTCACCAGAATTCAGCTAATCGAGATCGCCACTTTTTGATTAAATTCTGAGCTAGGGTGTATTGTTCCTATTATGTACACGCACTTTCAAAATGATTGAATTCCTAATTCAATACAAAAGTTGAATCGGTGTTCGCTGCTAGTATGGCATGTGGTTGCCACTTCAAAAATTCATAACTAATTTTTAAAAAACAATTGACACTTTTTGAACGTGTTTTCTCATAGAGGAAGGTTCAAATTAAGTTGATTTGTAATAACGAGAAAAAATATATATAATATCTCCATATTTTTGAATTTGAACTATCCCCCATATACTTAAATTGGAAAAAGTAGTTAAGTTTGATAATTCAACAGAATTCAATGAATTGAGATCGCCACTTTTTTATTAAACTCTGAGGTAGAGTATATTGTTCTTATCATGTACACGCACTTTCAGAATGATTGAATTCCTAATTCAATACAAATGTTGAATCGGTGTTCGTTGTTAGTGGGGCTTGTTTATGCCACTTCAGAAATTCATAAATAATTTTAAAAAAATCGTTGACACTTTTTGAAGGTGTTTTGTCATAGAGGACGGTTCAAATTAAGTTGAATTTGAATATCGAGAAAAAATATGTATTATCTCTCCATATTTTTGAATTTGAACTATCCCCCATATACTTAACATGGGAAAAGTAGTTAAGTTTGATAATTCAACAGAATGAAATGAATCGAAATCGCCACTTTCTTATTGAACTCTGAGTTAGGGTATATTGTTCTAATCATGTACACGCACTTTCAGAATGATTGAATTCCTAATTCAATACAAAAGTTGAATCGGTGTTCGCTGCTAGTATGGCACGTGGTTGCCACTTCAAAAATTCATAACTAATTTTTAAAAAACTGTAGACACTTTTTGAACGTGTGACGGTTCAAATTAAGTTGAATTTGAATAACGAGAAAAAATATGAATTATCTCTCCTAATTTTTGAACTTGAACTATCCCCCATATACTTAACATGGGTAAAATAGTTATGTTTGATAATTCACCAGAATTCAATGAATCGAGATCGCCACTATTTTATTAAACTCTGAGGTAGGGTATATTGTTCTTATCTTGTACACGCACTTTCAGAATGATTGAATTCCTAATTCAATACAAATGTTGAATCGGTGTTCGTTGTTAGTGGGGCATATTTTTGCCACTTCAAAAATTCATAAATAATTTTTAAAAAATCTTTGACACTTTTTGAAGGTATTTTGTCATAGAGGACGGTTCAAATTAAGTTGAATTTGAATATCGAGAAATAATATGTAATATCTCTCCATATTTTTGAATTTGAACTATCCCCCGTATACATGACATGGGAAAAGTAGTTAAGTTTGATAATTCAACAGAATGAAATGAATCGAAATCGCCACTTTTTTATTGAACTCTGAGGTAGGGTATATTGTTCTCATCATGTACACGCACTTTCAGAATGATTGAATTCCTAATTCAATACAAAAGTTGAATCGGTGTTCGCTGCTAGTATGGCATGTGGTTGCCACTTCAAAAATTCATAACTAATATTTAAAAAACCGTAGACACTTTTTGAACGTGTGACGGTTCAAATTAAGTTGAATTTGAATTACGAGAAAAAATATGTATTATCTCTCCTAATTTTTGAACTTGAACTATCCCCCATATACTTAAAATGGAAAAAGTAGTTAAGTTTGATCATTCAACAGAATGAAATGAATCGAAATCGCCACTTTTTTATTGAACTCTGAGGTAGGGTATATTGTTCTCATCATGTACACGCACTTTCAGAATGATTGAATTTCAAATTCAATACAAATGTTGAATCGGTGTTCGTTGTTAGTGGGGCATGTTTTTGCCATTTCAGAAATTCATAACTAATATTTAAAAAATCGTTGACACTTTTTGAAGGTGTTTTGTCATAGAGGATGGTTCAAATTAAGTTGAATTTGAATATCGAGAAAAAATATGTATTATCTCTCCTAATTTTTGAACTTGAACTATCCCCCATATACTTAAAGTGGGAAAAGTAGCTAAGTTTGATAATTCACCAGAACTCAATGAATCAAGATCACCACTTTTTGATTAAAGTCTGAGGTAGGGTATATTGTTTTTATCGTGTACACGCACTTTCAGAATGATTGAATTCCTAACTCAATACAAAAATTGAATCGGTGTTAATTATTAGTGGGGCATGTTTTTGCCACTTCAAAAATTCATAACTAATATTTAAAAAATCGTTGACACTTTTTGAAGGTGTTTTGTCATAGAGGATGGTTCAAATTAAGTTGAATTTGAATATCGAGAAAAAATATGTATTAAATCTCCTTATGTTTGAATTTGAACTATCCCCCGTATACTAATCATGGGAAAAGTAGTTAAGTTTGATAATTCAACAGAATGAAATGAATCGAAATCGCCACTTTTTTATTGAACTCTGAGGTAGGGTATATTGTTCTCATCATATACACGCACTTTCAGAATGATTGAATTCCTAATTCATTACAAAAGTCGAATCGGTGTTAATTGTTAGTGGGGCATGTTTTTGCCACTTCAAAAATTCATAACTAATTTTTAAAAAATCGATGACAGTTTTTAAACGTGTTTTCTCATTGAGGACGGTTCAAATTAAGTTTAATTTGAATAACGAGAAAAAATAAGTATTATCTCTCCTTATTTTTGAATTTGAACTATCCCCCTATTTAGTTAACATCTGAAAATTAGTTAAGTTTGATAATTCACCAGAATTCAACGAATCGAGATCGCCACTTTTTGATTAAACTCTGAGGTAGGGTGTATTGTTCCTATTATGTATACGCACTTTCAGAATGATTAAATTCCTAATTCAATACAAAAGTTGACTCTGTGTTCGCTGCTAATGGGGCATGTGTTTGCCATTTCAAAAATTCATAACTAATTTTTAAAAAATCGTTGACACTTTTTGAACGTGTTTTCTCATTGAGGACGGTTCAAATTAAGTTTAATTTGAATAACGAGAAAAAATAAGTATTATCTCTCATAATTTTTGAACTTGAACTATCCCCCATATACTTAAAATGGAAAAAGTAGTTAAGTTTGATAATTCAACAGAATTCAATGAATCGAGATTGCCACTTTTTTTTTATTAAACTCTGAGGTAGGGTTTATAGTTTTTATCATGTACACGAACTTTCAGAATGATTGAATTCCTAATTCATTACAAAAGTCGAATCGGTGTTAATTGTTAGTGGGGCATGTTTTTGCCACTTCAAAAATTCATAACTAATTTTTAAAAAATCGATTACACTTTTTATACGTGTTTTCTCATAGAAAACAGTTCAAATTAAGTTGAATTTGAATAACGAAATAAATAAGTATTATCTCTCCTTATTTTTGAATTTGAACTATCCCCCTATTTAGTTAACATCTGAAAAGTAGTTAAGTTTGATAATTCACCAGAATTCAACGAATCGAGATTGCCACTTTTTGATTAAACTCTGAGGTAGGGTGTATTGTTCCTATTATGTATACGCACTTTCAGAATGATTGAATTCCTAATTCAATACAAAAGTTGACTCTGTGTTCGCTGCTAATGGGGCATGTGTTTTTGTCATTTCAAAAATTCATAACTAATTTTTAAAAAATCGTTGACACTTTTTGAACGTGTTTTCTCATAGAGGACGGTTTAAATTAAGTTGAATTTGAATAACGAGAAAAAATATGTATTATCTCTCCTTATTTTTGAATTTGAACTATCCCCCGTATACATAACATGGGAAAAGTAGTTAAGTTTGATAATTCAACAGATTAAAATGAATCGAAATCGCCACTTTTTGATTAAATTCTGAGGTAGGGTATATTGTTCTCATCATGTACACGCACTTTCAAAATGATTGAATTCCTAATTCAATACAAAAGTTGAATCGGTGTTCGCTGCTAGTATGGCATGTGGTTGCCACTTCAAAATCTCAAAACTAATTTTTAAAAAACTGTAGACACTTTTTGAACGTGTGACGGGTCAAATTAAGTTGAATTTGAATAACGAGAAAAAATATGAATTATCTCTCCTAATTTTTGAACTTGAACTATCCCCCATATACTTAACATGGGTAAAATAGTTATGTTTGATAATTCACCAGAATTCAATGAATCGAGATCGCCACTTTGTTATTGAACTCTTAGGTAGGGTCTATTGTTCTAATCATGCACACGCACTTTCAGAATGATTAAATTCCAATTTCAATACAAAAGTTGAATTGGTGTTCGCTGCTAGTATGGCATGTGGTTGCCACTTCAAAAATTCATAACTAAAATTAAAAAAACCGTAGACACTTTTTGAACGTGTGAAGGTTCAAATTAAGTTGAATTTGAATAACGAGAAAAAATATGTATTATCTCTCCTAATTTTTGAATTTGAACTATCCCCATATATAGTTAACATCTGAAAAGTAGTTAAGTTTGATAATTCACCAGAATTCAACTAATCGAGATCGCCACTTTTTGATTAAATTCTGAGGTAGGGTATATTGTTCTCATCATGTACACGCACTTTCAAAATGATTGAATTCTTAATTCAATACAAAAGTTGAATCGGTGTTCACTGCTAGTATGGCATGTGGTTGCCACTTCAAAAATTCATTACTAATTTTTAAAAAACTGTAAACACTTTTAGAACGTGTGACGGTTCAAATTAAGTTGAATTTGAATAACGACAAAAAATATGTATTATCTCTCCTAATTTTTGAACTTGAACTATCCCCCATATACTTAACTTGGAAAAAGTAGTTAAGTTTGATAATTCACCAGAACTCAACGAATCAGGATCGCCACTTTTTGATTGAACTCTGAGGTAGGGTATATTGTTTTAATCATGAAACCGCACTTTCAGAATGATTGAATTCCTAACTCAATACAAAAATTGAATCGGTGTTCGTTGTTAGTGCGGCATGTTTTTGTAAGACTCTTTTCTTACGTATTTAATTAATTTATTTGTTCCTAAAGGTGGAGGAAAATTCTTAACTGAGACTCGTAAATACTGCTAATACTTAGAGTTTATTGTCTATTTACTACAGGTGTATGCGGCGGCCTGCGTGGCCACCGCGCAAGACGCTCACGCGCCCGCGGCTAGCACCCGAGGGATCAAGTAACGTCATCCGGTTCTCTCGCCTTATGCACAAAGTGCTGACATGTGGTTCTCATGCCGTGTACAATACGGATCATGGAAATTATCAACCTGCACGTACTATCTGCTGGGAAGGGAACCTTACAGGCCCCCCCCCTAAACTTCGTCACTCCTGGGACGACACAAGTTGAATATTTATTGAAGCAGATAGTTTGAATGGGGTGCATTTAAATTAAACAAACAATTCATTGATGACTAAACAAAATTTAAATATTATTATGAAATTATTACTTGATCATTCAAGGCATATTTAAAAAAATCCCAATACAATATAAAAATTATTTCTTCGTTGCGTGTTGCGATGACGGTGTTCTTGGTCTCTTGATCCGACATCTCCTGAAACATGAACAAAAAGGCGGTATCTTGGCTTGACCCAATAAAAAACAAAAATTACTGTATTTTACTTTTTGTGTGGCGATATAAAATATATGATATAATGATGTAATAAAACATGAGCAAAATGCTTGTAGGTTATTTTTTAGGGCTGCTAATTTTAACCGGTTGATTAACCGTGCGGTTAAAACATCACGGTTAAAAGCTTTCTTACAAAATTTTTACTCGAGATTACGGTTAATTTAACCGAAATTCAAGTTAAACCGTACGTTGAACGTCGGTTAATTTGAATTACGGCCGGCTACCAATATTGACCGAACAATTTTTCGTCTCGGTTAAGCCTCCCCCGGTTAACCGCTATCCTACAAAGTTGGAACTTGCGTTTACGATTAACCGATAACCGAAAATCCTTTAACCGATATCCGAATTGCACTTCTTCTTGACTGCGGTTAATTCTTAACCGGGTTAATTTGTGGTTTCATTTTAACCGCTTCACTGCAAGTTTGCATTTTAACCGATTTAGTTATATTTTTCCATTTCAATTCTCAATTAAATTTTAACCGTTTTAAACCGAGGTACACTATTTTAATCGTATTTAAACTTTGACCGTTTTAAACCGTTGTTAAACTTTGATCGTCTCAACCGAAGTTACAAATTAACCATTAAAATGGTAAAAGTGTTAGTATTAACTTTTAAATGGGTACATTTTAATTGTGATTTTGAATTGAAAAATTTAACCACAATGTGAGTCGGTTAAAATGAAAACTCGCACTGAAGCGGTTAAAATAAATTAAAAAGTACATTACACTTTCGATATTTTTAATTTGCTTAAGTAGTTTTAACCCTCGCGTGGTGAAGCTAAAAAAATTCGTGGAACGATGATACAGACACACATAAGAGACTGTTTTTACTAGCTTATAACTTAACAATGCAAAATAAAATAGACGTAAAATTTGCACGGTTTTGTAGAAAATTTATTTAGTTAATACATCGCAGCTTGAGTAATTCTCAAAATGAAATCAAGTAATTACTATAATATTTATTTAATATGTCCATTTCCCCATAAACATTACATTGATTATATCCCGGGTACCAGGTATAGTTCTGCCACGCGCCAGTCTATAGCCTGCGGCGTAGTTATGAGGGTGGTAGCTGCACAAAAAAAAAGGTCCCCCTCGTGTGTGGAGTTGCATTCCTTAGGTTTATTACTTTACTTCATGCAAGTTTCTCAAGAATATTTGGGAAAAGACTCAAGCACAGGATAAAAATACTATCAATACGATATACATACGATATAAACGTATGCTCTTCTTTTTTTGAATATGATTTTTTAGTTAAAATAACACATAATTAAATTCAATAATCATATTCAATATTTTGAGTTTTGTTTTTTCAATTTGCTGAGCTCATTATTATAATGTATATGTACACCAGCACCTACCCATTCGGCTTCCTGCCTTGGTAGGACTGTATATATTATTTTTAACAATAAAATATTTAAAAAAAAATTCATAATAAGAATATTATGCTGATTATGTTAAAATGTAATAAATATAAATAGTGTCTTTTTAATTTATAAAATAATTACATTTTGTTGTCTAATTTCGTTCTATTGTGAAGCGTAGATTGATTAACTATAATATTTTGTTGACTGTCTACAATTAGACATATATATAAAAATATTATTAATAATAATACTAAAATACAGTAATATAATAATTGATAATTATAAAGCATTCTATATCATCATGGGCAATTCAAGTCATCATAATTTATGGAAAATTATTCATGACATGTTTCATTGAATATTTGGATTGAGCACCAAGAGTCAGTATAATCTATATTTATATAGATAATCTATAGAAAATACAACCCTGAATCAATTTTTTTCCTATCCATCATGCGTGCAAATTATTTGCATGACTATATCACTACGTACACATGACGTTGTTTAATACGTATTCGTTGACGACGGATAATGTTATTCTTATGGGGCGTCGACGGCGTCGTCAACGAATACGTAGTAAACACCGTCATGTGAACGTAGTGTATGTTACAAATTACAAGAGTTGTACTCTTGTACATTTGGAGCTTTTACATTATGACACCTTCAAAATCTGAAAAACGCTGTGACGTTACAGTCATGCAAATATTTACCACGTAAGCCACATAGCAAAATACGACAATGCATGAGGGTGACGTCACAGCACATGTCCCATTGATTTTGAAAGAGATACAGGGTTACAAAAACTCACCAAATAGAAAAATTATCATACTGGAGCTAGATATACTTTATTCAAACGGGAAATAAAGGAAAACAACTAATAGGTATGTTCGCATATAATTAACAATTATTTATGATAATATATAGATTATTTGATGTATAGGGACACATCAAATAATCGCGCGCGATTATCATTAATAATTGTTATTTACGAACAGACCTAATGCCTGTATGGTAATCCATTATTCATAATAACATCTAGACTTTTTATAAAATAAATATTCAGAATAGAGATGGTTCACAGATGTGTTATAAAATTATAGAGCATTGAAAAAACACGTTATTAAACTTTTGATATAATTTATTTATGATAATACTACGGTGTTAATAAATAAAAAACCTTATACATGAAAGTCGATCGATAAATATTAGTAAAATATATGAATGATCAATAAAGGTTATTATCTTGTGTTAGGGGTTATGTATTTTACCCTTTACTGAAATTTGCATATATTCACGTTCTATTGCATTACTTTGTAAAAGAAAATTCAATCATAAATTTATTATTAAGTCTCAGGAAACAAAAATACAAACACACACTGTATTAAAGAAATAAGATCAGAGCATTCTCTAAATAATTATTATAATGCTCAGCACAGTTGTTTCTTCGTAATAAAACTTTATAAAATTAATTAATACATTATAATAATATTTTTACTATAACTTTTCTCTGCCAAGACCATAATTATAATATGGTCCTTTTTCGCTTCCAAAAAGGAGCTCTAACTTTTGCATGATATACCATGTTTTACGTATATGTAATTATAAAAAAAATATGATGAAATGATAAGAATGTTGAAGCTGCTAGATCCTCGCAGAGAAACGTCATGATGAGAGAAAAAAATGTTATTATAAAATGCATTAATGTTATTAGGTTTATAAGTTTTAATACAAAAAAAAATGTGCTGACCTTCATAATAATTTTTTTCAGAATACTTATTTTATTACAGCTTTTTTTGCACATTTTTCTGTATTGACTTAGCAAAAAAAATTATAATTGAATTTTCTATTATAAAGAAATGCAATAGAATTTGAATTAATGCAAACTTCAGTAACGATGAAATACACACCCCAAAATAGAAGATTTTAACCTTATTGATTATCTACATATTTTAATAAAATCGACTTTCAGGTAATAAGGTTTTTATATATTAATTATTAACAACGCGTAGAGCATTTTCAATCCTATAATATACATATCAAACATGGCATGAACTTTAACATATTATTTTTTTGGCTAATTACTGATAGTATAATAAAATGTGTGCTATAATAATTACTTGAAATTATGTAATTTTAATGTAAATATATCAAAACGTAGTCTCTCCTCAAAGTTCATTGCAAATTAAAAAACTAAGAACTTCAATAAAATGCTCCTTACATAAAATCATACAAATTTGCCAAATAATATATTAATAGTAATAAAATAAAAATGACTGCATTTCTTTTCCTTTTTTTTTTGTGATGTATAAAAAAAATGTTGTTGTAGAAATGAAGAGGGTGAGTAAGTGAGCTCATAAAACCCACCCCCCACTGGTGGGTGGCGACCCAACATCATCCCCGCTTTCCCTTCACTTACGGCGGTCGACCTTTTTCCCTTTGTATTTGCCGGTGGACATATGTGTCCGCAATCGCCACAGACGTATATTCTCACCATTAATTACTTATAATAATTATGTAAATTAACGTATTATTCTGTATTTTTGTTACAAGCTTTGTTTAACAGTATCAAACAAAGTCATGAAATCTTAAAGCCATCTGACTGTAATTCTTTAAGATATTGGTGAAGAAACATGCGATAGGACACATGTGTCCCTGTATCATCGCGCGAGGGTTAATACGGCGGTTTCATTACTACATTACATTTATAATTAAGTAAATAAAAGGCTCTTAAGAAAAAATCTGCGTAATATAAATAGAACAATTTTAATGATTTATAAAAAGTATAAAATGAGCCCGCGTGTAACTCTGCATGTAATAATACAGTATATAAATATTAATATGGAAAAAATATTTATTATTATATGAAATTATATACATGATTATGTAAATAATGTTCTAAAAAATCGTCTACCACTCAGTATACGGCTTTGTTAATCATCATGCCTTGTGTTTTTCTCATGTGGGGTGCGGTGATTTAGAAGACGGCGAAGGGAAATTTTTCGAGGCGACGAGTGTTCAATTTTTTATATAATTTCTGTATCGAAGTAGTGTAGAAAAATAAAATATTTGCCAGCAGTGCAATTTATATATTATATTTTAAAAAATGAAAAATAAACTTTAGTAAAATTTATTATAAATTGTTATCAGTTGAATTTGCTCAGAGTATTGATGGATGAATTTTAATACTTATTATATTGTTACAATGATATTATATAATATAATAAATATATCACTTTTACTTTAAACTTAATCGATTTTTAAATTTTTTTAATATCCCACATGGTTCATATGCCAAAAAATCAATTTATTTTATTTATTTTCAGTTACAGGAACTAAATTTTTTACACTAAATATCTTTAATATAATATATGTGTCAGTCTTGAAGCCAATTCGTGTCGGAATGTGAATTTTTTTTATCCCAACGCGTTGACTTGAAATTTCTGAAAGCTCCAATACGTTAGGATAAACATATATATTATATATATTATAAATTTTTTAATCAAACCCTATTAGGTACTTCTACTTGCTAATTACATACTACTTTGAAACCCCGAAACTTCCGAAACCCTAACTTAGCGTTTTAATTGCGGGCTCATCGAGAACGGGGGCGGAAACGGCCTTGCAATCCATCCCGGCATTTGCCTGCGACTGAGGGAAACGTGGAAACCTCAGCCAGGATGGACGCTACAGCTTTTGACAATGAACCGTTGCAATTGTCCAAAGTCAGGGGAGCCACATATAGTGGAAAAGCGCAACAATTAACCCCTGGGTGGGAAACGTGTTTTTTGTTGAAAAGAGTCACCCATCCAATTACTTACTACGCTCGTCTCCCCATCTCGACACATTAGACATACAGGGAGGTACAAAGAGCCAGACACCGCACGCGGCGACACACAGGTGGCTGCATACCACCCTCACCCTAACTTTACTGGGAGGCATTAAACTCTCTGACCGCCACAAACCCTTTTCATTGTTGTGTTTTATTTGCAAGTTTAACAATTTTGAAGTCACAGGAAATAGAAAGAATTTTCTTTATATTTTATCCTAAATAAAATATTAATATTATTTCTCACAGTACTTTGTAGCAGTACGTGACTATTCAAAACTTGTTTAAAAACACAACAGTGAAAAGGGTTTGTGGGACCACAGCCGACTGGGACTCTAGTCCAGTGAGACGCGGTCAGAGAGTTTATTGCCCCCCAGTACAGTTAGGATGAGGGTGCTGGTATTCAGCCAGAAACAAAAACACTATGTCACAGCCAAGTAACTAATCCGTCAATACATTGTTTTTCAGACTTTCATAGTGCAACGATTCACAATATTTATTTCATGTGTTCCCCAATATCACCTTTACTTATAAGTAGTAGTATTTTATAACAAATTGATTAAATAATTTTTAAATTAAAAAATAATATTTATTTAAAGTATTTAAAAAAAATGAAAGTATAATATTTTGAAGCACCTCGCACATCATTACAGTGTTTTGGTGATCCGGGCAAGAGCTTCAGTTTCCTGGAGTGTGGTATGGTTCTCCGGGATTCAGGTTGCTAATAGAGACTGGGAGGTAAGAAGAAGGGTCGCGTCATAAGGGGTTTTACAAGGACTTAAATTTGCAGCTTATACTGGTGCATACTTTCAATATTTTCATTATTCAAAATTTTTAATTGTTCATCCCTTCACGATATGTACACATACCCTTGATACCCTGGTTCCCACTGAAACTTCAATATTTTTTCTAAATTGATATGGTAAATTTTTAAGCACTTTATCTTTCAAAAAATAATTTTCACAGCATAATCGATTTGAATGTACTATCAGCAAATCTATCAGTTTTATATAATTATTATTATAGTTATATTATCCAATTGTAAATAAATGGTAATAAAATAATTATATTACATTTTACGATATATATTAATAACATTATTATATCAATATTTTGAATTAACATTGTTTATTATAGTATAATATTGTTATTCAGATATTTTTCATACATTATAAGAATCCGAGAACATTAATGTTACAAACATTAAACAAACTACAAACTTTACACACTTTTTTCGTTTTATTGTGATGCCATAAAAATTTTATTTAATTAAAAAAATAAATTAATTTTGACTTAAAAACTATTATATAGCAAAGCGTATAGAGGTTTATAGTTTATAGAGGTTAATCAGCTGGTGGTTAAAGAGCATTTTACCTGCGCCGGTTGCATCGGCAAAGAAAGGGAGGGAGGGGCCGTGTGACGTTAGCGCGAGACCTGCAGCTAGCAGGTAAACCATTCTCCCCAGCAGTTTGCTGTGTTGTTGCAATGCTGTTTTCTTATAAAATTGCAACAATTAATATTTTGATGCAAATGTTTTTATTTCACTATCTAACTAATTAGTCTCTATAATTTCTCTGTATCGTTTATGTTATGCAGTTATTAAAACGCTAGACTGCTTGAGACAGCTTGTGACAGAATACATGGAGTATAGCTATAACATGCATGATTTAATGGCTTAATTTCAACGAATAAATGAATTTAAAATCATTGCTAAAATAAATAATTGATTTTAAAAAAATACGTATTTTTGTAAAAATTCTTCAGTTTGGAGATAAACTGTAGGTTCATTAATGCATTGCATGATTCACAATAAATTCCTATATAGTAGCAAGTTGGTAAATAAACGTAAATCAACGTAAGGCGTAATGATCAGACATATACTTAGTAAATTTATATTATTTTACCTTTGGTGTCCTGGTGCTCAATGTTGCCTTGTAAAATATTCTATCATTTTTCCTGTAATTAATTAATTAATTAATTACTGGATTACTGCAATAACTTATTAAATTTAAATGTATATTAAGAAATGTATGTTGATGACAAAAAATATGCAAAAACAGCATTAAGGGCATTGGGTGTAGCACCGGTAGTTGGCAGCACTGACGTATCTTCACCATGTTAATTTTTGATCATTGCTCCTCGGTGTAATTTTTATGCTAGAGCTAAGCTGATTGCTGTAGTATCAAGATAATTAGTAGCCCAAGTGCACAATTTGGCTAAATAAAGCCTGATTTAAAGAAAAGTAATTTTTATTAATTTTTTAAATTTACATGCACTTTTCTAAAATATAAAAAAAATACTTTTCTTTAAATCAGGCTTTATTTAGCCAAATTGTGCACTTGGGCTACTAATTATCTTGATACTACAGCAATCAGCTTAGCTCTAGCATAAAAATTACTCCGAGGAGCAATGATCAAAAATTAACATGGTGAAGATACGTCAGTGTTGCCAACTACCGGTGCTACACCCAATGCCCTTAAAAAGGAAAAAGTCCATAGAGGTACAAGTATATACAGTATAAAGCCGAACAAGATACAAATTAAAAAATAATAATGGTAATTGGTGTGGCGCAGAGCGCTTGACCGGATCTCGTCAGATCACCGAAGTCAATCAACGCCGAGCGTTGTTAATAGTAGTTGGATGTGTGACTATTTTCAACAGAAACAATGTTTCCCACCCAGGGCTAAATCATAGCGCTTTTCTACCATGTGGTTACTCTGGTCTTGGATCATTTCACTTCCGGTTCATTGACAAAAACTGTAGCGTCTATTCTGGCTGAGGTTTCCACGTTTCCCTCAGTCGCAGCCATCACAGACAAATGCCGGAATGGATTGCATGCAAGGTCGTGGCCGCTCTCGATCCGATGGGCCTGCGAAATCCTCAAGTTAGGGTTTCGGAAGGTTTAAAAATTTAAATTGTAAGATATTATTTAAACTAAAATGATAAATTTTATGCAATTAATTGGAATTTAGTTTATAATACAAAGCAAATATTTTAAAACAGAGAACTCATTTCGTGAAACGGACATCCACTGCAATTTATATATATTTTTTACGTTATACATATAGTTGTTGTGGAATATGTTTAACTATTTATAATTTAGAGATATTAATATATAAAATATAAAGTGTTCTGTGAGTTTTACTTCCAGTAAAATAATAATATAATAATGTACAAAAAATGCGCATTTTTTTTAATTTTATTGTATTTTTAGGAACAAATATTTTAAAGTTAGCTTTTTAATTTTATTACACTATTTTTTCTTTCATATATTTTCTTTTTCTTTTATCCATTTTTTTTTTGTAGGGTACTTAAATAGGTCGCAAGTGAAATTTTTCCTGGCTCTTCATGGACCCGACCTAGCCTATTGCTCAGGGTTTTGTGGATCCCTTCCCCCTTCAAAATCAGACCTGCTTCTATAGCAATCCATCCCAACATTCGGCAGGCTGAAACTGAGGAAACCATGGAAACTTCAGTCAGGATGGTTGACAATTGATGGAGGTTGTTGACATCAGTGTTGATATCAATATAATTTTTTATACCTTCATACATTTACTTTATTTTATATTTCATGAATAAAAAATCAAGCCTTGGGTATACTGTATTGCATGGACTCAATACACACAATAAATAAAATAGGTGAGTAAAAATAGTTCAGAAAATATTCCTCCTCTTATAAAATTTGTCGCTATGGTTCAATAACGGATTAGTTAAAAAAAAACTCTATTATTATACAAACCCTCAAATATATATTATATATATATATTAAATACATATAATATAGTACTTATATTTTATATTTGTACATCAGGTATCAGGTAGAATGGCATTGATCAGTCGCCTCTCCCAGGGACAGAATGACGGTCCATTCACTAAAACTACTTTTCATTCTGACTTCCTGATCACAATCTTTGTATTTTATGTTAACAAAGGGAAGTAACATTTATGTACTTGCAAACACGTGACGGCAGGTAACGTTCCCATCAGTATAGCCCCTGTGTCAAGTGATGTGGTGACGTACTGTACGTGGAAACAAAGCTGCAACTATTTCCCATTCTTGCCTTGACGACGGTAGGTCATTAGTGATGGTGCGTCCGTTTCCGGCTCAAAATCACTCATAGATATTCAGTATTCAATAGATATGACAAATAAAGCCAAGTATAATATATATTTTTATTAAAAATGCCTATTGACAAAAATTTTCGAAGTCTTTATCCAAAGTATAAAGAATTTTTTTCATTAATTAGATCTCGGAGTCTTTGGTCGTTTATTATTATTTTTTCTTGCGTGGTATATACAGTATAACAATATATTATAAATTATAAGTTAATGGTCAATGAAGTTAATGAACATGGTTTTAAGTACTCAGCTCAAAGATTTTATAATAATTTACCTGAGGATACTAAAGTGAAGAAAACATTTGTATTTATAAGAAGAAAGTTAAGTGTTAATTATTTTTAAAGAATGTGTACAAAATTGACGATTTTTTTGAGAAAGACTTAATATTTAACAAACTTTAAGTGCAATGTAATTACTATGTATTGTTGACTTGTCTTTTAGAAAGATTAAAATTTTTTTAATTGAATTGAAGTACTAAAATATTGTGTTTTTATCTTTCTGTATGCATTTTCTGTACCATTCATGTTAATAAAATGTCAATAATTCTGAGAATTTACAAGACTACAAAATAATAACTGTCCAAATTTAAGGGAACTAATTTTAGCATTGTGCCATTGTGAATTTACTTCAATATGTTTAATGCGCAGCTCCTTATAAAAATCTGAGCAGTTTGCTACTTCAAAATATATATTATAAATATAATATATGAATATATAATATACCATTAAATTAAAATTTTATGTGCCTTATACTTCATATGAGGAAATAAAATAATAAAATATCATGCCTTCAAATGTAAAAAACAGACAAAAACATAAAGTAAAAGAATAACGAGGTATTACGCGCTTTACCGACTGCATGTGCTACAGTTGCTACACGCAGTCTTATGACTTATGAGAATGTTGTGCGCTATAGTAAAAATCATATAAGAGAATCATTTTTTCACCCCTCTCCCAACGCTACAGGATAGAAATATGAACCTTGTGGACGATTTTCGTAGCTGACGCGTGGTATATCCCTATATCCCACGGTCTAATTAAAATTCAAATATTTTTTTCATCAATTTCCAAGCATACAAACACAAACATTATAAAATGTAGCACTTTGAATGAAGGGTTAGACTCGTCGAAAACAAAACATATATATATTTAAAAATATATTACTAATAAATAACATATTATACACTAGAATTTAAATTGCAAATAAGCCTTCACACTATAAAAACAACAATCACTTAGAAGCGTTCTCACTGATTTTTTAAAATCTTTGTAATTTGACAATTTCCTTATACAAAGAGGTAGCTTATTATACCTCCTATTAGTCTTGCTCCTGAACGTTAGGCAACCCGCACGCGCTAAAATCTCGCAATTCAAATTGTCCATTGCCAATATTTTCCTAAGAAACATTATCATAAAAACGTGCATATAAGTATATAAGCCCCGGTGAGGGTCGCAACGGTGAGCGCTGAAGGGTCTGGGCGTGAGTCTGCCTGGAGCCACTGTCGGTGCAGATCTTGGTGGTAGTAGCAAAATCAGTAGCCCCTAGTCTAGTTTTTGCTGCAAGCTATGGCAAAGTACACTACAATTTAATTTGCTTTAACCATAAAACGTACAAAATTTTTGGCATAAAAATATCGACTTGTTACAGCAATGAGCTTTTAATATAATCATTATTTATAATTAAAGTCTTTTTAAGTGATAAAAATTGTGGAGTGTGTTTAAGAACAACAGGTTTAACAATATAACAATCGAATTTTTGTTTAAGATCGTACAGATTTTTAATAATTATTTTAAATTTGTTACGTTGGCCACAATCCCACAATCATTTAATTGGCGCATAGAAAATGCTTTCAAAAAATATTTTAAAACATTTTTTTATATTTTCTTTATTAATTTAATTTAGGGTTTATACTGTTTTTATGTCTGATAATTTTTTGTCATTATAATAATAATAATTGTTTATTGGGTTAAAAATACATAATCTAGAGGGAAAAATAGTAATAAATAAATACCTATAACTTAATTGGTGAATGTAAAAGACGAAAGTCCATACACAAAATGCGTACATTCACCTACTGAAAATATATAAAGAAAATAAAAAAATAAAAAAAAATCGTCTTCACTTCTTTCCGAAACAAAGCCTGTGCTTTCTGTTTTCCTCATGGTCCCAACGCATTGGAAGCAAATTTTTTTGGTCTGAACGCGTTGTGAATTTGTTGATTTGAGATGCTGCAAATGCGAATTTCACGACTTGGAATTTCTGCATGGTTCCAAGGCAATGGGGCCAAAAATTTCTAAATATTATACAAAATTAAACAATTTACTGCAATAATCATGCGATTAAAGCATTAAAGTGAAAACTAATTAGTCTAAGTGTATATGATAACATATTCATTCAAATTTTCAATTCGATCTAAGGCTGTACAGTGTACAGCATGAATGACCTCAATTGTTACGTAAAATAGAAAAATACATGTGTCACAGGCGCGGATCCAGGGGGTGGGCTGAGAGGGCTGTAGCCCCCCCCCCCCCGAAATTTTTGATTTATCATGGGCAATATAGGTATTTCCCCCACTCCAATTTTTTTTTTAACATTGGCTTATGGACGCAACCCCTCCCGAAATTTTTTTCTGGATCCACGCCTGATGTGTCATATTTAATTCTAAATATTGTTATTATCATAAGATGTTCTAAAATTACTTTATTTTAAACAGAAATACCCAAACAGTATTTCAAACCATATTGTACGATCATTACACACTAATTTGTTTCACTAAAATCGCAGGATTATTGCAATAAATTGGTTCATTTTGTATACTTATATTTATTTTTATGTATGCTAATTTATCATATATTTAGTGTCGCATCCACAATGTGTATAATTATTAAATTTGTATTAGAGATGGTATAATATCTAGGTTTAACTGCAGCTTTAAATTTCCAATAGTGAACACCAGCCGCGTGTTGTAATGTTATTTTAGCGAGTAAAAAATTCTGCTTTTAAATTAACTCGCCAAAAAAAAGAGTGGGGCAGATTCTAGAAAAGGGTTGCTTTGGTTGGTCTACAAAAGAATTACTGACCAACCACAACACACCCCCACCTTGAACTACGAGGTGATTTAAAAGAGTGAGGTAGTCACCTCTTGTCATTGACGATTTTGACGGACACGCAGTAAGATGTCCAGCAAACCCAGTGATGTATGGTCACATACTACAAAAAACTCAAAAACAAATCGCGTCAAGTGTAATTATTGTGATAGAGATTATGCTTATTCGGGTGGATCAACATCAACAATATGGTACCATCTCAGAAAACATCACAAAGAACTCTTGGACCCACAACCATCGACATCCACAGCAGGGTATGCAGGAGTCGCGAAGCAGCCGTTGACGCAACCAACGATGAAGGACTTCGCATCCTCAACGGAAAAAAGGTAATTAACGTCTATATAAGATGTTTATTGAAATCAAATTCTTTTCTTTAAGAAAAAATTTAATGCAAAAAATCACATCATAGTTTCAATAATTTGCTACTTTAATTTTGTTAACTTAATATAATATATATTTAAAAATCCCAAGACTTGAAATTCACATTTTAAATGGAGCATCATTTTTTTTTATTACAACGCATTGGCACTTAAATTAAATCCCCAGATCGTTCTGATTAAAATATATTTCTCTCATCATGTTCAGAACAAAACGCAGATGAAATATAAATTACGAACTTTCAATTTAAAACGAATTGATTAGCAAAAAAAAAAAAAAATAAAAATAAAAAAGATTTCATATTTAATTAAATAAAGAATTTAATGTACTTTACAAGTTTGTAAGTTGATATGAAATATGTTTAAATAAAATTGTGATAGCATAATAATAATTAAAACAGTACAAACAGTTTCCGATTGTAAATTCATTTTTTTTTTTTATTTTTTACTCTTAATAATTTTTTATAGCTATTTAGGAAAAGGTAACACGTCCAAGATTTAAAAAATTCACGTAAAAATTGTAAGAAAATTTAAAATATTTTTCCATACATCCTCTATATATCAGTAGCGAAAATATCATATTTAATATTTAAATTCAAGTAGTTTTTGAATTATGAATTATTTGACTAATTTAACATGGAAGTTCCATTTCTTTATATTTAAATCAGTCAACTTTAAAAATTCACAACAAAAACTAGCTTGAATTTGTATACCTGATGTTTTAGCTACAGATAGGGGATGTAGAGGAGAACATAATAATTGCTAATTGTTTTCATGATTTTCGAGTGATAGATTTTCTTATAACGTTAGGCTTGTTATCTGCCCCTTCATGCATTGTTGATCATTTTTAACTTGGATATTATTAAATAATTATATTAAAAATGTGAAACAAGTTTTAAAAATTGCAGTTCACGCGCTGTTTAAAGTATAAATAATATTTGCGTCAGGATTTAGTAATTTAATGTAACGCTGTAAACTATTTCCATACATCTTTCGGTATTTGTACAGTTTTGACAACAAATATACATAATTTCAGTGATCAAACGGATTTTCAAACGATTGCAAATAGAGGCATTTTAGCTTCTTATCTGGTTTCCTTGATAACAATCTTTAGTGACAAAGCATGCAGTTTGTTCGCCGGACCCTTGTATTTATGGCAGAAATATTTCTATTGAAGAACATTAAAATATTTGTAAATTTTACAATAAAATAATTGTATTTAATCATAAGGAGTTTGTTCAGCGCTATTTCACCATCCTATTATTGCAATGAATGTATTTAAGTATCAAGATTTGGCAGGAAAGATAAGTCCCTACTGGGCATTGCACCCAGGGACGGGGGTTGATTATCGGTCCAGGTGCTCTACCAGATGTTGTTACTTGTATACATGCATTGCAATAATTGGATGGCGAAATAGTACTCAACAAAATCCTTAATATAATTTAAATCATGCTTTCCAGTTAGAAGTAGAACTACAAAAAAAATGTTGTTTTAACATAATATATATATATATATTTGTTTTAAGTCGTGATAATTAACATTAACTTTACTGATGCTGTTTATTATAGAATAATTATATTATTTGACAAAATTTATTAAGACGGGTTTCATCATTAAACATTTTGATTAAATTTATTTACCTATTTCTTGATATGTTTGATGTTGTACTTATTCTGAAAAAAATAAATACATAAAGAAATAAAATAGTGGTAAAACTCCAAATGATATAATATGAATGATTGTTAGTTTTACGGAGTACTTTGATACGTGGTGTGTTTATTTAAAAATACATTAAAATTGGTCAAGCTGCAGTGCTTGAAATATATATATTTTTTATTACAATTATTTATTTATATTCATTGTAGTAAATTCTATGATAAATAATAATGGTGGAAATAGTGGTTAATTATTAAAGTGTTAAATTATATTATTATAAATATACATTTTTAATTTTTATGTTATTATTAAAAAACTAGTTTTCACAACAATGCAGTATTTTTTAAATGGATTTAATTATAAGAGATTTCGTGTTTCACCTGCAATGCACGAACAGGTCCATCTGTTTATGAATAAGAATGCATTGAATATGCATTTACGAACAGACTTATCTTTACATATTATATGCTCCTGCGCTGTGATGCATGTACGCAGCATATGGCTCTCGGTATATTTATGGAAGTTGTAACAGTTAAAACTTTATTTGTCATGTGAAAGAAATGAAAGAATCCTTCTAATCAAGATGTTTTATTTATTTAAAATGCAAGAATACTACTGTACTACAGCATTATATGATAATTAAGGCACAACTGTTTACAATGAAGGATGATCTCAATAATTGTTGCTTCATAAAAAGTCAAAAGTTTGAAATATAACATATATTATACACAAAATTCAACTCTTCATGTGTGTTCCTGACATTTTATTCATCGTGGAATAATAATTTATCATTATTATTTACTTAGACTTGCGTAAAACATTTTACAATACACACTATCGTTACTAAGCTGTATGCTTTGAAATTAATACATTCATTTTATATTGAAAATTTGTGTTTATTACTCATTAAGCATTTTCATATATTCTGGAGAAAAAAACAAGACTCCTAATTAAAAAAAAGCAAAAACAGTAAATAAATTAAGTGTGTTATTTGGATCCAGATCTTAATATTGCAAACTCATTCAGTGCGCTTAATTGTGCGGGTCTAGACTTGCATAGGTCGCTCCATTACGTCATCGGCTAGGGCGAAGTTAGTCCGCGTGGCTAACAGTGACGTTTATTACTTTTGAAAACAATCAAAATGTGTACGAATAAAAATTACCTAATTAATGCACTAATTTGTTTTTCGCTTTATTTAATTTAACGGTAATAAATAAACATATATCTTTGTTATGCCATGAATTAACATAGTATAATTGTATTCGAATCAAATTTTTTTTCATCTATACACATAATACATAATAAACTATAACATTTTTACTCGATATCGTATTAAAATATTATAGTATACAAACGACGTGTTTGCAACATAATCGCTACAACTCTTGTTATATATTTTTCTTGTTATATGTATTACAACACTGTTAAAATGTTTATCTTTGTTTCATCCACGCATTTTTGGCGGAACGCTCAGTACCATCTCATATTCAGGGGATTTCTAATACTTTAAATAAAAAATTAATTTAATTATAAGTTGCATAATAGTTTCAGAATTTTCAGTAGTCAGTATATACTGTTTGGAAGATAGCATTTAATTGAATTAATGTTTATGAAATTTTATAATAAATAATTATGTGTACATCTCGAACCAGCAACTGATGGCCGGGACCACGCAGGTGTCATATCTTTACGTGAACTGAAGGTATAATAAAACAAAATTATTTAAATTTATAAAACCATGCTTTTAGGATTAGTGAACTTGGTGCATTCAAGAAAAATATACTAGTAATTTTTTTAAAATTTGAGAATTGAATTATAAATTATTATTCTTAATTATATTGATAGTGCATGAATCATCGTAATGCTTGCTTATGCATTATCGAGATATTTTTATTAATTTTTGGTTTAAAAAAAATAAATATATATTATATATATATATATTTTTTTAGATTTTTAATATTCAAATAATTGTTATATTTTTATTATCCATTAGTAGGTGTTATAATTTAAAAATATTGTCAGAATATTTGCTTAAATGCAATCTATAATCACTATAATCATACTTCACTAATCCTTAATGCATGGTTTTATAAATTAAAATAAAATCATATTTTTATTATCCCCTCAGTTCACATAAAAGATATGACACCTGCGTGGTCCCATCAGTTGCTGGTTCTAGATGTACACATAATTATCTATTATAAAATTTCATAAACATTATTTCAATTAGATGCTATCTTCCAAACAGTATAATATATACTGACTACTGAAAATTCTGAAACAATTATGCAAACTAATAACAGTAATAACTAAATTAATTTATGATTTAATGTTTGAAATCCCCTGAGTATGAGATGAGATCTCCTGAGCGATTCGCTATGCATAAATGCAATGATCGATAAACATTTTTACAGTAATGTAATGTCATGTTATATTATGAGACAATTAACGAGAGATGTAGTGATGTAGTGTTTGTAGAATTTATTATTTTTTGACATGATATCGAGTGACAATATTATAATTAATCATGTTTTATGGTAGAAAAAATATTTGCTTTGAATACAAATAAAATATGTTAATTCATTGCTTAAAGATAATTATGTCTATTAATAATTGCCAGTTATTTAAATAAAGCAAAAAGGAAAAACCATATGCCGATATTTATTTTTTCTCTCTATTTATAATTCAAGTGAAGAAATAAAAAAATAATTTCGTGAACTGTGTAAAATACTTTTTTTATATTTTGAAGGATAAAATTGTAACAAATTAGTGCATTGGGTTTATTTTCAAAAATTTATTCTAACCAGCACTATATGAGACCTCAAAAATTTCGAATATGATTTCGTATCGTATGACTTCGTATGATAAAAATTTAGAACCGGTTCTAAATGAGAAACTTACGATGTCATACCATACGATAATATGCGAAGCTGTGTGCGCGCGCATACCTGATCGCATAGTTTCTTAATTTTTTTATCATACGCTGCAAAATCATGCGATGCTGTCTGCGAATAGCCTAATCCGTCGTCCGACCGTAACGCTATTTAACGCATGGTGCAGATCCAGCTCGCGGCTCTTGGGAGGGAGTTGGGTCGTGGCGGTGCCGTTCCCGCAAAGTGTAAATTTAGAGTGGGAGGGAGTGACGGGTGGGAGGTGCTAACACCTTCAATGTATTTTGGACCTTTTGTTTTTTTGGGGGGGGGAGGAGGGACAATTGCTCTAATCGCTTCCCCTTTGACTCGCGCCTCTATAACCCAATGTAATTAACTATCACTGCTAGCTGCGTGGCCTTACTTAAATTCGCCCTAACACAAGAAACAGATGATACAACAAAGCGACCTATGGAAGTCTAGATCCCCCTCCTCCGCAAATTAAAGCACCCTGAATGCGTTTGTAATAACAAGATCTAGACCATTTTGTAAAGTATATTGCATTGTACTATAAGCTGCATTAGTCTTGTAATAATAATAATTAAAAAAACAAAGTTAATCAGTATGTAATAAAAATGTATTTGTAAGTGCTTAATTGGCAGCATACTTGAGCGCAGCGCCCATGCGCAGCATTGACGGGCAGGCAGGTGAAATGTTTTTTTCACAACGATCAGAAATGAACTTATTAAATTTAAAGATTTTATTTTTAAGGTCTGTCGCTATGCAGCCGGCCACCAGAGGCGCGACGTATGCCTTTTAAAAAATAATTATTGGATGAATTTTGTTCGGCTTCTTCTGCAGAACGATAAATTATATTCCATTTTTGATGATATAATGTTATTCATACATATAATCTTTAGGAAACCTGTTAATATAAATTCGTATCGGTAAGATTTTGATGACTTTATTAGTACGAAAAAATACATATAATATTTCCCTACTTCCTCACAAGCCATTTTGCTGATTTATTTTCGCTGCAGATGTACCGTACTGTACTGTACATTGTTCCATTGTTGGGGACGAGCGGCCGGCCTGCACCTTGCTCGCTAGCGGTCAGGCAGGCGAGGCGGGCCACTTGGCCTGCAGACTTTCACAAGGGTTGGCGCCTTGCGGCTCGCGCGACGCAGATATAATATAATCGCGGGTCGTGCTTTTACCTTATCTATGGCCAGGAAAAATGAATACATAAAAATATTGCACCATCAATCAAAATGCAATGAATGCAGCATTTATTAATGTGATATAAATATTATAAATATAACATACATTTAATATAAATTTATAAAAAAGTATATAAAAATATAAATATAAATTATACAAAATATAAAATAATATTAAAATATTAATATAATATAATATTTAATATAATATTAAATTTTTTTTATAAAAATTGAAACATTTTACTACAACATTATATATACATATTATATATATATATATATATTTAAAATGTATATATGATGTTGCAATATTTATGCATTTATTATGCATAATTTACTGCATTTTGATTGGTGCAATTTTTTCATTTTCTCCTATGAAATATAAAGTGGTGTTCCCAAAAATATTTATACATTGCATTGAAGTCTGTTTGTAACTAGGTTTCTGTCTAAAACATATACTACATTCTTTTCTTCACCTTTCTCAAAGAAAAGAAAGGTTTATGAATGAGGATAGCAAGGGTTGGGGGAGTAAAATACAAGTTATTTTCTTGAGTTCGTTTACCCTTCTGACCTGCGCGTGACAGTGAAAATTGTTGTATTTATATAACAATGAAAACTTATAAAAAATTAATCTATATTTTATTAGGAAAATTATGAATCATAATAAAGTATATTGATTTCACTTTTTCATTATTATTCAATAAATTTAATTTCAGTCTCTCCAAGTATAGATGATCGTCATGAAACACTTGAAAAGTATTGCTTGAGAGGATACAAAAAAAAAAGGAAGGATTATTATAATAAACAGATTCAGATTTCAAATTCATCGTTATATAATACAGGTCGAGAATATTTTAATTATTTTTTAAAATATTAAGTTTGGAGGGAGTTTTATCATTAAAACCACACAAAAAAATTGTATATATAATATATAAATATTTGAAAAATATATATCATAATAATTTTGATAAAAAAAAAATGTGCCTTGAAAATTAACTTTTATTAAAAAAAAATTTGATCATTTTACGCGTACAGCAACGCATTCAGCACGTAACGCCTGCTCTTTTTTTCTCTTCTCCCCATCCTCCCCCGTCCTCTCCGGACCCAGGAAGGAAGTGAAGAAAAAAAAAACTGCAGCTCGCGAATGCAAGCAGTAGCAGCGCGGGGCAATTGCATATTCTACCTCATGATAGCAGCATTCTCACTCATGATGTGGTCCACGGACAGGAGCAAAATACATTGAATTTCAATGTGAAAAAGTTACTATAACAATAAAAAATAGTTTCTTTTTTCTAAACGTCACATTTTTAATTTAATTTATAATTTGACATAATTAAAAATACATCTAAAAAATTAATCCACAGTTCTTTATTAGTTTGAGCATACATTAGCATTTTATTCATATTCCATAAATTTAATTTTTTTACTCCTTCCAGTAGATAATTGACATGATAAAACTGAAAAAGTATAGCTTGAAAGGATATAAAAAATATAAGATTTTATATGTCCGATTGGTGATTATAGTATTCAGATTTATCCTATATAAAGCCGATAATGTATTTTTTTTAAATTAATTAGGTTAGTTTCTTTATCTATATATTATACAAAAAAGCAACAAAACATTTTTTGATACCTATTAATTACTACAAAAATTAAATTTATTTAAAAAAAATAATTCATAATAATAACAGAGAATGCTGTATACAAAACACTCTGTTACCATATTTCTATTTTCTATTCAATTTACAGTACAATACTTTGGAGTCGACCTCACAATGCACTCGTCACGGCACGCATGGCACGTAAAGGACGCACTCGCAACGGCACGCCTGCCCTCCTTGTTTCTTTCCTTGCCTTTAGCTTTTGCTCTCCAGTAAAATGTTGCATACTTTTAATTGCTATAACTCCATATATAATGAATATTTTAAATAATGAATCGGTAGAAGGCATAGGCAAACAACACGTTTAAGCCCTTAGTTCAACAAAAACGCTTAATTTTCTTTATTTTCATTGCTAATGCCGAATAAAAATCACCGAATCCCGTATCTTTTTTACTATAGGCAGGTAGCGACATCTCATTTAATTTCAGTTGCATTTTTTCATAGCGACAGACCTTAATATATATGCATACTTAATTATATACACATATTTCGTTTATTTATTTATTTATTTATTTATTTTATTTGTCTATTTAACACAATGCTCGTTTTGTTTCAGAACCATCCAGAATACAACACAGCAAGCTGTCTCGGCAGAAGATGAACCTGAAGTAGAAGTCGTCACACCCGACCGTTCATTCGTATCAAACGCCCGTCCAGATTCCCCATTAACCTCTCCCGTGACTTCTCGCGCTGCACCTGAGACACCTGAGACCCCAACAACAAAAACAAAGCAAAGCAGAATATTATTAACCTCCCCTAGGCTGACTGACCGTTTTATGGCTAGGGTGGTTATGGCAATTGCAATTTTTATTGCAGTTGACATGGTACCCATAGCAATTGTCCAAGGTGCAGGTTTTGTAGCAATGCTTAAGTTCATGTTAGGTGATAAATTCAATGTCCCTTCTCGGTATACAATAATGAACCATTTAAAGCAACTTGAGAGACAAGGAAAAGATTTTGTTAAAAATACTTTAAGTGTAATTGAATTTCTCAACATTACGACTGATGGATGGACGTCACGTGCTTTGCATGCTTACTTAACAGCTACTTGCCATGGAATAAACGATTCATGGGAGCTAATAGCATTTACATTATTTACATGTGAGTTTCCTGATCGTCATACTGCTGTAAATATATCCGACAAAATAATAAAAAAACTCGAGGAATTTAACATTCAAGATAAAATTCTTAGTACTACACATGATAATGCAGCTAACATAACTTTAGCTGTCACAAGTTCAGAACAGTTAGGAGAGAGTAACCCATGCTTTGCTCACACTGAAAATTTGTGTATACAAAAAGTTCTTAAATATGAGCCAGTGAAAATTTTGTTAAAAAAATGCAGAAAGTTAGTTGGTTTTTTTAAACATTCGACTCGAGCAAACGAAGGTCTTAAAAATGAACAAGTCAAGCAAGGTATTAAAAAAGGTGCATTAGTGCAGTTTTGTGTTACTCGCTGGAATTCATATTATGATATGCTAAAGCGCTTGGTTGAGCAAAGAAATGTAATTAGTGCCGTTCTTAACGATAAAACTTACGTTAAAAGAAAAAAGGGAAAAGCACTTCGTCTTAGCGACATAGATTGGGATATGGTTGAATCATTAATCGAGATAATGGCCCCATTTGCAGAAACCTTAGAAACATTATGTGCAGATCAAGTAGTTACAATATCCATGGTTAGACCCACTGCATATTACCTTCTTGACCATGTTAGACCGAATGCAGAGGATAGTGTTTTTATTAAAAAAACGAAAGAAACTCTTGCAGAAGAAATAAATACTCGCTTTAAAATTACTGTTCCTTGGTTCACCGCGTTAAAAGAACAGCAACAACAAAACAAGGAAAATGACTCATTAGAAACCGACGTTGAACAACCAGCATCTAGTAATAATAAAGACAAGGTGGTCCATCCAAATGAGGTTCTTAGCATGTTAGATGACCCCTTGGACGCAAGTGACGTAGATAGTGTAATAAGCGAAGAAGATAGTGATACTGAAACAACTGATCCTCAGCCACCAGGCGAGGAGGCCCTACCACCAGCAACCGGACCATCCGTTGCTCAAAAAGCTTCTTTTTTAGACCCACGATTCAAAAATCTGCTTTTTGAAACAGTTGATGACCAAGTTAAAATTGAGCAGCATGTTAAGTCATTATATGAGAAAATCGAGCAGGATACAGACATGAACGAGAGTGTCGAGCAACTTGCAAAGCAACAAAAAACTGTTGCCATATTGAATAGAATAGCGAGATCAGTGGGATTTTATCGCTCATCAAAATCAGAGTTTGAAAAGTATCTTGATGAAGAACCATGCAATGCAACTGATGATCCGTTATTATGGTGGAAGGGAAATGAAGCACGTTTTCCTAAAATAGCTAAGTTAGCCAAACGATATTTATCAATTCCAGCCTCCTCTGCTTCATCGGAACGTGTATTTTCCACTGCTGGTAATATCGTTTCTGTAAAAAGAACGTGCTTATTACCAGAAAATGTGGATATGCTCGTATTTTTAAACAAAAATCCCTGTACCATACAACACATGTACGAATTAGCTCCCAAAAAATCGTAAATCAATGCATATATGCATGTACTTTTTTGTTTATGCTGTACAAAAGTTTGAATTTGTTGTTCCATTTTAGTTTTCTTTAAATTTATTTCATGATAATTTTCTGCTCTTACCGCAATAAATTATAAGAATACTAATAAAATAAGATATTAATAAATAATAATAATTTGAATTTGATTTAATATTGAAAAGTGTATAGTATATATTATATTTTGTAATATATATATAATAAACTGGATTTAATTAATTATAAAATTGTAATTATAAGGGGCATTCACGAAGTCTTAAGGCCACATTTAAGGCTCGACAATTTAAAGCTTGATTGTAGACGTGTTTTTTAGACCCAAAATTTCTGGTCTTAAATTTTTGAGCCTTAATTGTGGCCTTAAAACTTTGTGAAGGCCACTTATTATATGTTTAATTTGTAGTTGAATGTAGTTTCTGACATCTGGTATCAAAAAACTTGCCTACTTTTACAATAAAATTGAAATGTGAATGAACAGCATTATGTAGAAAATACATAAATTTGATCATTTTAGGGTAATATTTTTTATTTCATTTTGTGCAACTTCTCATGTACTTTTTTTTATAATTTCTTAAATACTACTAATTTATATATATGCTAAATATTTAATGGAAATTTTTTCCTTTTCTTTTTTATTTCAAAAATGTTATAATAATCACTGTAGTGCTAATACTTTGTAAGTTTTTTTATATTTATATTAAATTAGGAGGGGATAGTAAATAAATGCTTGACGTTTAAACCTTTAAATGTGTAAAACATGACATGAAATGTAAATATTGGTGTAGATAAATGCAAGTTGGAATGTTTTTTAATTAAAATGAACTATAATTAATTATAATTTCTCTATTTTTTTTAAATCTGAACCTTTCTTTACCCGAATAAAAAGTGCACATGACAAAAATTGTTGTGTACTTTTTATTCTGGTCACTCTTTAACATTTTTTATCTATATATAGTTTCAGTTGAGTAGGGGAATTTATAGCTCTAAATTATATCATAATATAAATAATAATATGCCTCCTCCGCAATAATGAGCTGTTAGCTGTTTAGCGCAATTATGAACTGTAAATTTTAATTATTATTATAACGCTCATATTTGTGCTTACCTGAAACAGCAGATAACTCATTATTGCAATGAGATCGTGGGAGGCAGATAACTCATTATTGTAGAAAGGGTCGATATATGTATGTATATGTAGTGATACAACTGATACAAGCTATAATTTTTGTTTTTACAGAAAGTAATACTTAATTGTTATTATCACATGGTAACCTAATACATTATATCTCCTCTCAATTTTATAGTTATATATAATAAAAAGAGAAAGTAATTTCATTTTAAAAACGTTTCATTATTCGTGATTAAATCCATATAAATTTTCTTAAAAATGTAGATTCTAACATCCTGATTTTTTTGAAAAAATAATTTAATTAATTAATGTATTATTTGTTTATTTGTGATTATACATCATAATAAATTATTAAGTACACCTTAATACCATTTTTTCATCAACAAGAGAGAAAGAGGGGGAGGGATAGACTTTTAAGTTAAATTAAATAGCCCCTAAGCAATCTTAATAAAAAGATTACACGGATCAGCTGATTGACGTAGTCTTATTTTATTACCATGTAAAAAATTTCTGAATTTCTGAGACAAAGTCCTATATATATATATATATATATATATATATATATATATATATATATATATATATATATATATATATATATATATATATATATATATATATATATATATATTATTATATATATATATAAACTTATGGATGCTAATAGAAGTTTTTACCTATTCTATTAACACGTAATCCTTAGCAAACTGACAAATATGCATCATGACAATTCTTTGAGAGATCAGGGATCAGAGACTATACATTGTCCCTGATCCCTGATATCTCAATGAATTAATTGTCATGATGTTTGATGTATATTATGTCAGTTTGCTAAGGATTATGTGTTAATAGAATAGGAAAAAACGTCTATTAGCATCCATAATTTAAAGATTGATTGGCTGATATTTTGAGGCAATTGACACATTTTAGAAGATCCATAATTTAATTTATACAGATCTATAATACATATCATGGTTATTATAGTTAAGGTTAAAGTAACACGAAACAGCTGATTTTGTAGTTCCATTTGATTAACATATAAACCTTAGCGACCTCATATTAATTCAGTTTTTTTTAATTTATTTTTTAGAGACAGTCCTTACTAAAATGTTGCAGAAAAAATTTCCCATTGAAACGAGCTTCTTTTTTACCCCAGAAAACATCTTTCAATTCTTTAAATAAGTGTTAGTTAAGGATTTAATTTTTAGGGGTTGGTATTTTTACCCCTTAATGTTGAAATTCTTGAATGTCTCCGATTTAAAAAATTCAAAGATGTTCTTCGGAGTAAAAAAATAAGTTAGTTCCAATGGGAAATTCAAAATTAGGATAAAATTATTTTTTTTACGTAGTAAGGGTCAATATCTCGTTATGGGTTGTTTTCATCACATTTTGAATTACATCATTAGATCCAGATTTAGATCACCTCCTACAAATAAAATTGATTGCTGATTGGACAAAATATTTCTATCAACTTAATTTAACATGGGAATCCCATTTTAGGAAGTAATGCAAAACATGAATCCACCCCTAAAAAGGCGTGTAAAGCCGGTATTACACGATACAATTTTTCTGAATATTGCAAACAATTTTTCCTTACAAGAAAAATTCATCTCCATACAAACAAATGGAGTTCAAGTTTTCTTGTAAGGAAAAATTGTATTCAATAGTTAGAAAAATTTTATCGTGTAATACTGGCTTAAAAGTGATTTTAAAAAAATTCTAACACATATAATATATAATTTATGTCAAAAAAATTTAAAATCCTTCGCTTAATTATGTATGCCAAATTTCAACTTTCTAGCTGCAAGTCCTCCCGCCGAAAATTAAGCGTATGATCGGAACACCATATCTGACCTTGTCTGTAAATATATATACAATATTATATACAGTATATATATATATATATACATATATATATACATATATATATACACATATATATTAATATTATTTATTAGAATTTCTTTATAAAAAATTTTATTTTATTTATAAAAATGACTAAAATCTATTTTTTTTATAGTATTAAATTATTATATAGCTATAGTGGTAACAGCCTACTGAATAACAACTAAATTTTAAATAAGAGTAAATGAATAAGGAGATATTATAACCTCTTGATGAATGTTAAACGATTAATTATATCACCCTTTTCAGGAAAATAATCGTTTAATCGTATGTTAACCGTTCGAGTAAATTAATCGCTTGATTAATTAAACCGTGTGAGTAAATTAATCGTATAATAACCAATTGATGAAATTAACCGTATGAGTAAATTAATCGTATAATAACCGTTTGAGTAAATTGACTGATTGAAATATTTTAACCGATTTAGTATTGCATTTCATTAGTTAAAAGTAGCCGCAAAATTAGCAACGTTAGCGAATTGCAAATAAATAACCGATGCGGGAAGTTAACTATCTCGGTTAATTTAATCGATGGTTTAAATTAACCGACTCATTAAAATTTAACCGATTACAATTAGACGGTTTTCTTTAACTGATCAAACATTTTCAGATTAATGGGCGGTTATAAACCGAACATCGGTTTGATTAAAACCGGTTAGAAAATTGACGGTCACCGGTTAAACAATTTTGTCGGTTATTTACAGCCCTATTATTTTTCTTTTCTTTTTCTTTTTTTTTTATATTTTTTTTTGTATATGAGAATACAATATTTTGGCCATTAATTTGATTTTAAACCAACTGAATATTTTTATGTATTATAATATTAGAACTGTTATTATTTCAAAACAATTTGCTTTTCATAAAATTTATCGATACATTAATTATTATGGTGTATAAAATTATGCTATAATATATATATTGACTTTAACTTTACCAAAACAGTTCTGACTTTATCAATTTGTTAATTTAGTATTTTGCACTGGCCGTTGATATTACTCATTGCACAAATATTAAAAAATGAATAATATTGATTTAAAAAATTTTATTGACATCATCATATATTAGTTTTTTCCAGTGTTTCCTGTTGAAGGGCTTACTGTTTCTGTCTAAAGCTTGTTCCTTTGACCTTATCATATTACTTACAAACTTGTCATGATATACATTATATAAAATTGCGTGTTATGCAATATGAACATACTGATGATTCCAGTTTCCGTCTGGATTTTGGCTTAAAAATATAAGAACTCTAGCATTTTAATTACAGTATGTTGAACATTATTAATTTGGGTATATCATTTTATGTGGGTAATACATGGCATGGCAAACTGAATATTGTTGCAAAAATTCGCACCTAAAATTTTTACTTAAAAACTGTTGCAGACTTACTGTTGCTTGTATAGGGGAATTAAATAACAGATTTATTATTGTTTTATCTGCTTGCATTATAGATTATATGATCCTTTATTTTACATTTTCAATAACTGTGATCTTAAAAAAAAATACTTATAATATTTATGACATATTTTGCATATTAAGTATTGATTTTTTTTTTTGTAGTAAATTAAAATTTAAATTAATGCACATAAATTTAATTGACTCGATTTTACATTATTATGCAACATGATAGTAGATTGTATGTATAAAATTGTTTTGTAAAATACTTCCAATGTTATTTTTTTTTTTTAATTCCTTTTTTTAATTTTTAAATGGTTCAATGACTATCTTATGATAATATTGATTTTTAATTTTACAATGCCTTAAAAAATTTATATGGCCATTGAAATTTTAGTATTTTGCATAAAATTATTTTTTATCGTTATGTATTTGAATCAGACAAAAAATTTTCAAATTACTTAATTTCTTTTGGTTATTTACAAATAAGATATGATTTTGTTGCAAAAATATTGAAACCATTTAATTTTTTACTATTTTTTTCCTCAGAAACATGATTTTGTAGCTTTATTTTATTTCATTGTGTTTCTTTACCACTGAAAATAGTATAATTTATTGATATTAAACTTACATGTCATGAAATTACTTGTTTATTTTAAATAATACATATGCATTTTCACAGTGTTTTTAAATTGCAGCAAACTCAATGTTTTACCATTTGTAAAATTTAATAATTGATTGATAATATTTATATTGTGCAGCATTGGTCGATATTTTGACGTAGACTATTCCACATTTAATTTGCTATTAGCTTAAGAAGAAGAAGAAGATCATTTCAGTTATAGTATTTGACTTGATATTATTGTTAATTTATTTTTATTTATACATTTTTAGGCACATGAAGATAAGTACTTTGAAAGTTTCTATTTTTTAATTTAATATTTTCCCACAAACACTTGATTTGAACCGAAAGACAATCAATTGATTTGAAAATTGCTTATGTTTTTATAAATATTTGAACCTGTAATGGCTTAAAAATTGGATACACAGCTGAATTTTTATTCACTGTTAGTGATTTGATGCTATTTTTTTTTTTTTTTTTATGAAAATGAATGCAGTAAGCATTTAATAATTTTTTAATTTATATGAATGTAACTGTACACTTTTTCATAATATTCTATGATTAAATACCATATTTTGCGAATTTTACCTTTGCGATTAAATGTAATTTAATTGATTATGTATTAATTATTTTATGTTGAAATTAGTTTTTAGTAAAAGTACAATGCTGTTAAAAAAAAGCTGAAAAATAGTGTTATTTATTTTATGTTATGCATCTAGCATTATTGTACTGCTTATACATGTTGAATGCTTGGCTTACTGAATGGCAAGTTACTCTTTTTTATCTATAGTATGTTGTAAGCTGATCTACGCTCGCTGCTTGCAGACAGTGAGTTAATGTTACACACACTTTCCCAAGTTCATTTACACTCTGCAACTTTTTTGTAGGTACAAATTATATGTAATATTTCTTTTCAATTCAGTTTGTATTTTATAATTACCCCATATCATCTTGAATTGTGATTGATTTTTTTAATATGATTTGATAATAATTGATATATGCAGTAAGACTTTTATTGGCTGAATTGATTGATTGTAAATTTAATTTTGAACTGACTGATCGTTTACATGAATTGCTCTGAGTTTTGTTTAACAGATCTTTTTATTGTTGTGACATTATTTTTTTATAGCTAGACATTTTCTTTATTTATTTCATTCATTTTATAAACAGACTGCAAGATGAAACTTATAAATTTATAATTGATCAAGTTTGATGCGTTTTTGTGACTTTTCTTCTGCTTAAATAAGTCTATTATTCACTCTTGAGTAGCTTATTATATAGCTTGTGATTAGCTTACTTGTATTTATTTACTATTCATTACAGTCACTTTACTGAAAATTAGTGCACATAGAGGGAGTGAGGATTGGCTTTTACTTAAGGACTCAGGTATCTCACGAATTACAGCATCGCTCGTTGTACTATAAGAGCGACGGGCGTCCCCTTGTATAGCTGTGACTGCGACGTACTCATTATTGCATTTTTATTATTAGTAATATATTTTATTTATTATTGCCTATCAACCTGCAACATAGACTCTGGCTAGTGCAGTGCGATACATCTTATAGGCTTGGAAGTACAGTCGCTATATACTACAAACAGATATACATGCGTGAATATGACACTGGCTGCCCCTTAGAACATTCAATTTTAGGGTTGCTTCAGACGTAAGGTAGATTATGCAATTCTAGCAGCATCAGATGGGTTGGCCTTCCCACAATAAATGCGTTTACATGTTTCTGTACCTCGTGCTAACAAAGGCTGAGTACGGTTTTGATGCCATACTCAATACAATGCGCCACGACTATATAGCCCTAATTTTTACCAATAAATTATTTCATAGCATACCGTCATGTAGTTTGTGGATTCCATTTCCACAAGGTGAGATTCAACATTAACTAGTTGTATTTTATATTCAATATGTATTTGATATACTTGTAAACTGAGTAGCCATTATTTATTATTTTCATTTGATTACCACCTCTGCTTTTTCACCAGCATGTTATTTAACGCTTGATCACTTGATGTTAGATATTACTTTCTTTTTTACTGCAGTTTAAAGCATTTTGTGATTTTATTATAGTTTTGATGATATTTGATTACTGTTACGGCTTTCTATGTAAACCAATAAGTTTTAAAATAATTCTTATTATTTTTTTTTTTTTTACTGTGCAATTGATTATCTTTAAATTCATACAGTGTAAAGTTCTGGAATTTGTGAAAATTATGAAAATTAAATGAAATCCGACAAAGTTCCTTCGGTAGAATTGGAAATACTTATATATCATGTTGCAATACATTGGTATTTTATTGCAATTATTTATTGCTTTTCCAAAATGTATTTTCTCAAGTAACTTATGCAATTATTTTATCAAGAAATATTGACAGTATAGCGATATATGCACTTCATTCTTAATCATTTCATTTTAAATCAAGCATTATTTATGATGATATATATTATGTGTCAAATTTCATTTTTTTTCTTTTTTTTTTTTTACAATATAGAACAGTACATTTTACATCAGAAATTACAATTTACAATTTTTGAATTGATTGAGTTCGACTGACAAGAGATGTATTTTCATTTACTGTACTTTTTTTTTTTTTACAGTGTAATTTATTTTCACACGACTTTTAATTAACTTATGTAAAAAGAATAATTTGGATTGCACATTGATTGATTTTTTTTTTTACAGAATAAAATGAATTTACTATTAAATTGTTAATTTTTAAAATTCCGAGGAAATATTGGCAATGCTGACATAATTTTTAAAAAAACGTTATGCAAGATATATTTATTTTTTAATTTATGAAACTGAAACAGTACTACGTTATATAGCAATTAATTTTTCTCAACTCTCGTATTCATTTTTATGTTAGATTCATTGTATGATTTGAAATCTTATTAAAATTGTTTATTGTTTACTTTTACTTTATTTCGATCTATTGTTGCGTGCGTATTTGTGCTTAATTCAATGTCTGTCGAAGATTTATATACCAAATTTTACTTGAACTGTTCACAAGGAATGTGCTTTTCTATAGTATAGCCGTTTATATCGATAATAAAATCACTTGCTTATATAAAATATTTACATACGATCGTCATTCAATATCTTACATCAGCCATTATCATAATAATGAAATACTTATAAATCTAAATAACAGGGAAACTTCTTTTTTACAATTATAATATGTTCGTTCAACTCGTTTATTGTCATTATATAGTTTTTTTTTTTTTTAGTTTGCACATAAATATGTATTGCAATCTTATCACTTTTTTTTTTTTTTTTTAGTTGTTTATTGTGTTCTCCCATTTTTGTTGGGAGAGAAAAAAAAATTAAGTATATTTTATTACTCAAAAGAAAAATGTAAAATTCTAGCTGAAAAAATATAAAAAATCTTGTTAACTTTATATTTGCGAAATTTATTATTGATTTAAAACACTCATTGAAGGAACATATTTGCCACATGCAATTACAAATTGACTTCAGTTAAACTTTGGGTCATAGCCTACCTCTTTTGCTTTCATCCGACGTGGATCAACATGGCGTTTAGCTGCTACGGCTGTCGCGCGATCTCTGCAAGGCTTTCTGCACGGCTCCTCTCAGCTGCAGACATCCTAAGGTTACTCATCCGGGGGTCGAACATCCTTGGCTCGAAGACTCAGCAAGCCCTCTCGATGTGGGTTGTCTTCTGCGCAGGCTAATTTTGACTCTCGAAATGATGAGCGTTGATGCAGCTTCTTGATTTCTTGACCGTCGAATCTTTTTCTTTTATGTAACACGTCGTATTTTGTTCTAACACGCAGCAAATTATTACCTCTTAGTTAATAATAAAAAAAACTTCACTTTTACTCACGTGAAATTTATAAAACAGTTATTTAATTTTATCCTCTTTTTTAGGAACAGACTTGAGTTCGTTTCTGATTAATAGAAAATCAGTATCCCACTTCTGACACCACTTGTAAGACTCTTTTCTTACGTATTTAATTAATTTATCTGTTCCTAAAGGTGGAGGAAAATTCTTAACTGAGACTCGTAAATACTGCTAATACTTAGAGTTTATTGTCTATTTACTACAGGTGTATGCGGCGGCCTGCGTGGCCACCGCGCAAGACGCTCACGCGCCCGCGGCTAGCACCCGAGTGATCAAGTAACGTCATCCGGTTCTCTCGCCTTATGCACAAAGTGCTGACATGTGGTTCTCATGCCGTGTACAATACGGATCATGGAAATTATCAACCTGCACGTACTATCTGCTGGGAAGGGAACCTTACATTTTTGCCAATCCAGAAATTCATAATTAATTTTTAAAAATCGTTGACACTTTTTGAACGTGTTTTCTCATAGAGGATGGTTCAAATTAAGTTGAATTTGAATATCGAGAAAAAATATGTATTTTCTCTCCAAATTTTTGAATTTGAACTATCCCCCATATACATGGGAAAAGTAGTTAAGTTTGATATTTCACTAGAATTCAACGAATCAAGATCGCCACTTTTTGATTTAACTCTGAGGTAGGGTATATTGTTTTTATCATGTACACGCACTTTCAGAATGATTGAATTTCAAACTCAATACAAAATTCGAATCGTTGTTCATTGTTAGTGGGGCATGTTTTTGCCACTTCAGAAATTCATAATTAATTTTTAAAAAATCGTTGACACTTTTTGAACGTGTTTTCTCATAGAAGATGGTTAAAATTAAGTTGAATTTGAATATCGAGAAAAAAAATGTATAATCTCTCCTTATTTTTGAATTTAAACTATCCCCCGTATACTTACATGGGAAAAGTAGTTAAGTTTGATAATTAGACTGAATGAAATGAATCGAAATCGCCACTTTTTCATTGAACTCTGAGGTAGGGTATATTGTTCTCATCATGTACACGCACTTTCAAAATGATTGAATTCCTAATTCAATACAAAATTTGAATCGGTGTTCACTGCTAGTATGGCATGTGGTTGCCACTTCAAAAATTCATAACTAATTTTTAAAAAACTGTAGACACTTTTAGAACGTGTGACGGTTCAAATTAAGTTGAATTTGAATAACGAGAAAAAATATGAATTATCTCTCCTAATTTTTGAACTTGAACTATCCCCCATATACTTAACGTGGGAAAAGTAGTTAAGTTTGATAATTCACCAGAACTCAACGAATCAGTATCGCCACTTTTTGATTGAACTCTGAGGTAGGGTATATTGTTTTAATCATGAACCCGCGATTTCAGAATGATTGAATTCCTAACTCAATACAAAAATTGTATCGGTGTTCGTTGTTAGTGGGGCATGTTTTTGCCACTTCAGAAATTCATAACTAATTTTTAAAAAACCGTTGACACTTTTTGAACGTGTTTTCTCATAGAAGTCGGTTCAAATTAAGTTGAATTTGAATAACGAGAAAAAATATGTATTATCTCTCTATATTTTTGAATTTGAACTATCCCCCATATACTTAAAATGGAAAAAGTAGTTAAGTTTGATAATTCAACAGAATTCAATGAATCGAGATTGCCACTTTTTTATAAAACTCTGAGGTAAGGAATATTGTTCTTATCATGTACACGCACTTTCAGAATGATTGAAGTTCAAATTCAATTCAAATGTTGAATCGGTGTTCGTTGTTAGTGGGGCATGTTTTTGCCACTTCAGAAATTCATAACTAATTTTTAAAAAATCGTTGACACTTTTTGAAGGTGTTTTGTCATAGTGGATGGTTTAAATTAAGTTGAATTTGAATATCGAGAAAAAATATGTATTAAATCTCCTTATTTTTGAATTTGACCTATTCCCCGTATACTTAACATGGGAAAAGTAGTTAAGTTTGATAATTCAACAGAATGAAATGAATCGAAATCGCCACTTTTTTATTGAACTCTGAGGTAGGGTATATTGTTCTCATCATGTACACGCACTTTCAGAATGATTGAATTCCTAATTCAATACAAAAGTTGAATCGGTGTTCGCTGCTAGTATGGCATGTGGTTGCCACTTCAAAAATTCATAACTAATTTTTAAAAAACTGTAGACACTTTTTGAACGTGTGACGGTTCAAATTAAGTTGAATTTGAATAACGAGAAAAAATATGAATTATCTCTCCTAATTTTTGAACTTGAACTATCCCCATATACTTAACATGGGTAAAATAGTTATGTTTGATAATTCACCAGAATTCAATGAATCGAGATCGCCACATTGTTATTGAACTCTTAGGTAGGGTATATTGTTCTAATCATGCACACGCACTTTCAGAATGATTAAATTCCAATTTCAATACAAAAGTTGAATTGGTGTTCGCTGCTAGTATGGCATGTGGTTGCCACTTCAAAAATTTATAACTAATATTTAAAAAAACCGTAGACACTTTTTGAACGTTTGACGGTTCAAATTAAGTTGAATTTGAATAACGAGAAAAAATATGTATTATCTCTCCTAATTTTTGAATTTGAACTATCCCCATCTATAGTTAACATCTGAAAAGTAGTTTAGTTTGATAATTCACCAGAACTCAACGAATCAGGATCGCCATTTTTTGATTGAACTCTGAGGTAGGGTATATTGTTTTAATCATGAACCCGCACTTTCAGAATGATTGAATTCCTAACTCAATACAAAATTTGAATCGGTGTTCACTGCTAGTATGGCATGTGGTTGCCACTTCAAAAATTCATAACTAATTTTTAAAAAACTGTAAACACTTTTAGAACGTGTGACGGTTCAAATTATGTTGAATTTGAATAACGAGAAAAAATATGAATTATCTCTCCTAATTTTGGAACTTGAACTATCCCCCATATACTTAACGTGGGAAAAGTAGTTAAGTTTGATAATTCACCAGATTTCAACGAATCAGTATCGCCACTTTTTGATTGAACTCTGAGGTAGGGTATATTGTTTTAATCATGAACCCGCACTTTCAGAATGATTGAATTCCTAACTCAATACAAAAATTGAATCGGTGTTCGTTGTTAGTGGGGCATGTTTTTGCCACTTCAGAAATTCATAACTAATTTTTAAAAAACCGTTGACACTTTTTGAACGTGTTTTCTCATAGAAGTCGGTTCAAATTAAGTTGATTTTGAATAACGAGAAAAAATATGTATTATCTCTCCATATTTTTGAATTTGAACTATCCCCCATATACTTAAAATGGAAAAAGTAGTTAAGTTTGATAATTCAACAGAATTCAATGAATCGAGATTGCCACTTTTTTATAAAACTCTGAGGTAAGGTGTATTGTTCTTATCATGTACACGCACTTTCAGAATGATTGAATTTCAAATTCAATTCAAATGTTGAATCGGTGTTCGTTGTTAGTGGGGCATGTTTTTGCCACTTCAGAAATTCATAACTAATTTTTAAAAAATCGTTGACATTTTTTGAAGGTGTTTTGTCATAGTGGATGGTTTAAATTAAGTTGTATTTGAATATCGAGAAAAAATATGTATTTAATCTCCTTATTTTTGAATTTGAACTATTCCCCGTATACTTAACATGGGAAAAGTAGTTAAGTTTGATAATTCACCAGAACTCAACGAATCAGTATCGCCACTTTTTGATTGAACTCTGAGGTAGGGTATATTGTTTTAATCATGAACCCGCAGTTTCAGAATGATTGAATTCCTAACTCAATACAAAAATTGAATCGGTGTTCGTTGTTAGTGGGGCATGTTTTTGCCAATTCAGAAATTCACAACTAATTTTTAAAAAACCGTAGACACTTTTTGAACGTGTGACGGTTCAAATTAAGTTGAATTTGAATAACGAGAAAAAATATGTATAATCTCTCCTAATTTTTGAACTTGAACTATCCCCCATATACTTAACGTGGAAAAAGTAGTTAAGTTTGATAATTCACCAGAACTCAACGAATCAGGATCGCCACTTTTTGATTGAACTCTGAGGTAGGGTATATTGTTTTAATCATGAACCCGCACTTCCAGAATGATTGAATTCCTAACTCAATACAAAAATTGAATCGGTGTTCGTTGTTAGTGGGGCATGATTTTGCCAATTCAGAAATTCATAATTAATTTTTAAAAAATCGTAGACACTTTTTGAACGTGTTTTCTCATAGAAGATGGTTCAAATTAAGTTGAATTTGAATATCGAGAAAAAATATGTATAATCTCTCCATATTTTTGAATTTAAACTATCCCCCATATACATGGGAAAAGTAGTTAAGTTTGTTAATTCACCAGAATTCAACGAATCAAGATCGCCACTTTTTGATTTAACTCTGAGGTAGGGCATATTTTTTTTATCATGTACACGAACTTTCAGAATGATTGAATTCCTAATTCAATACAAAAGTCGAATCGGTGTTAATTGTTAGTGGGGCATGTTTTTGCTACTTCAAAAATTCATAACTAACATTTAAAAAATCGTTGACACTTTTTGAAGGTGTTTTGTCATAGAGAACGGTTCAAACTAAGTTCAATTTGAATATCGAGAAAAAATATGTATTATCTCTCCATATTTTTGAATTTGAACTATCCCCCTATACTTAACATGGGAAAAGTAGTTAAGTTTGATAATTCACCAGGATTCAACGAATCAAGATCATCACTATTTGATTAAAGTCTGAGGTAGGGTATATTGTTTTTATCATGTACACGCACTTTCAGAATGATTGATATCCTAATTCAATACAAAATTCGAATGGATGTTCATTGTTAGTGGGGCATGTTTTTGCCACTTCAGAAATTCATAGTTAATTTTTAAAAAATCGTTGACACTTTTTGAACGTGTTTTCTCATAGAAGATGGTTCAAATTAAGTTGAATTTGAATATCGAGAAAAATATGTATAATCTCTCCTTATTTTTGAATTTAAACTATCCCCCGTATACTTAACATGGGAAAAGTAGTTAAGTTTGATAATTCAACTGAATGAAATGAATCGAAATCGCCACTTTTTTATTGAACTCTGAGGTAGGGTATATTGTTCTCATAATGTACACGCACTTTCAAAATGATTAAATTCCTAATTCAATACAAAATTTGAATCGGTGTTCACTGCTAGTATGGCATGTGGTTGCCACTTCAAAAATTCATAACTAATTTTTAAAAAACTGTAGACACTTTTAGAACGTGTGACGGTTCAAATTAAGTTGAATTTGAATAACGAGAAAAAATGTGAATTATCTCTCCTAATTTTTGAACTTGAACTATCTTCCATATACTTAACGTGGGAAAAGTAGTTAAGTTTGATAATTCACCAGAACTGAACGAATCAGTATCGCCACTTTTTGATTGAACTCTGAGGTAGGGTATTTTGTTTTAATCATGAACCCGCACTTTCAGAATGATTGAATTCCTAACTCAATACAAAAATTGAATTGGTGTTCGTTGTTAGTGGGGCATGTTTTTGCCACTTCAGAAATTCATAACTAATTTTTAAAAAACCGTTGACACTTTTTGAACGTGTTTTCTCATAGAAGTCGGTTCAAATTAAGTTGAATTTGAATAACGAGAAAAAATATTTATTATCTCTCCATATTTTTGAATTTGAACTATCCCCCATATACTTAAAATGGAAAAAGTAGTTAAGTTTGATAATTCAACAGAATTCAATGAATCGAGATTGCCACTTTTTTATAAAACTCTGAGGTAGGGTATATTGTTTTAATCATGAACCCGCACTTTCAGAATGATTGAATTCCTAACTCAATACAAAAATTGAATCGGTGTTCGTTGTAAGTGGGGCATGTTTTTGCCAATTCAGAAATTCATAATTAATTTTTAAAAATCGTTGACACTTTTTGAACGTGTTTTCTCATAGAGGATGGTTCAAATTAAGTTGAATTTGAATATCGAGAAAAAATATGTATTATCTCTCCATATTTTTGAATTTGAACTATCCCCCATATACATGGGAAAAGTAGTTAAGTTTGATAATTCACCAGAATTCAACGAATCAAGATCGCCACTTTTTGATATAACTCTGAGGTAGGGTATATTGTTTTTATCATGTACACGCACTTTCAGAATGATTGAATTTCAAATTCAATACAAAATTCGAATCGGTGTTCATTGTTAGTGGGGCATGTTTTTGCCACTTCAGAAATTCATAATTAATTTTTAAAAAATCGTTGACACTTTTTGAACGTGTTTTCTCATAGAAAATGGTTCAAATTAAGTTGAATTTGAATATCGAGAAAAAATATGTATAATCTCTTCTTTTTTTGAATTTAAACTATCCCCCTTATACTTAACATGGGAAAAGTAGTTAAGTTTGATAATTCAACTGAATGAAATGAATCGAAATCGCCACTTTTTGATTTAACTCTGAGGTAGGGTATATTGTTTTTATCATGTACACGCACTTTCAGAATGATTGAATTTCAAATTCAATACAAAATTCGAATCGGTGTTCATTGTTAGTGGGGCATGTTTTTGCCACTTCAGAAATTCATAATTAATTTTTAAAAAATCGTTGACACTTTTTGAACGTGTTTTCTCATAGAAAATGGTTCAAATTAAGTTGAATTTGAATATCGAATAAAAATATGTATAATCTCTTCTTTTTTTTGAATTTAAACTATCTCCCGTATACTTAACATGGGAAAAGTAGTTAAGTTTGATAATTCAACTGAATGAAATGAATCGAAATCGCCACTTTTTCATTGAACTCTGAGGTAGGGTATATTGTTCTCATCATGTACACGCACTTTCAAAATGATTAAATTCCTAATTCAATACAAAATTTGAATCGGTGTTCACTGCTAGTATGGCATGTGGTTGCCACTTCAAAAATTCATAACTAATTTTTAAAAAACTATAGACACTTTTAGAACGTGTGACGGTTCAAATTAAGTTGAATTTGAATAACGAGAAAAAATATAAATTATCTCTCCTAATTTTTGAACTTGAACTATCCCCCATATACTTAACGTGGGAATAGTAGTTAAGTTTGATAATTCACCAGAACTCAACGAATCAGTATCGCCACTTTTTGATTGAACTCTGAGGTAGGGTATATTGTTTTAATCATGAACCCGCACTTTCAGAATGATTGAATTCCTAACTCAATACAAAAATTGAATCGGTGTTCGTTGTTAGTGAGGCATGTTTTTGCCACTTCAGAAATTCATAACTAATTTTTAAAAAACCGTTGACACTTTTTGAACGTGTTTTCTCATGGAAGTCGGTTCAAATTAAGTTGAATTTGAATAACGAGAAAAAATATGTATTATCTCTCCATATTTTTGAATTTGAACTATCCCCCATATACTTAAAATGGAAAAAGTAGTTAAGTTTGATAATTCAACAGAATTCAATGAATCGAGATTGCCACTTTTTTATAAAAATCTGAGGTAAGGTATATTGTTCTTATCATGTACACGCACTTTCAGAATGATTGAATTTCAAATTCAATTCAAATGTTGAATCGGTGTTCGTTGTTAGTGGGGCATGTTTTTGCCACTTCAGAGATTCATAACTAATTTTTAAAAAATCGTTGACACTTTTTGAAGGTGTTTTGTAATAGTGGATGGTTTAAATTAAGTTGAATTTGAATATCGAGAAAAAATATGTATTAAATCTCCTTATTTTTGAATTTGAACTATTCCCCGTATACTTAACATGGGAAAAGTAGTTAAGTTTGATAATTCACCAGAACTCAACGAATCAGGATCGCCACTTTTTGATTGAACTCTGAGGTAGGGTATATTGTTTTGATCATGAACCCGCACTTCCAGAATGATTGAATTCCTAACTCAATACAAAAATTGAATCGGTGTTCGTTGTTAGTGGGGCATGATTTTGCCAATTCAGAAATTCATAATTAATTTTTAAAAAATCGTTGACACTTTTTGAACGTGTTTTCTCATAGAAGATGGTTCAAATTAAGTTGAATTTGAATATCGAGAAAAAATATGTATTATCTCTCCATATTTTTGAATTTGAACTATCCCCCATATACATGTGAAAAGTAGTTAAGTTTGTTAATTCACCATAATTCAACGAATCAAGATCGCCACTTTTTGATTTAACTCTGAGGTAGGGTATATTTTTTTTATCATGTACACGAACTTTCAGAATGATTGAATTCCTAATTCAATACAAAAGTCGAATCGGTGTTAATTGTTAGTGGGGCATGTTTTTGCTACTTCAAAAATTCTTAACTAATTTTTAAAAAATCGTTGACACTTTTTGAAGGTGTTTTGTCATAGAGAACGGTTCAAACTAATTGTAAGTTTAATTTGAATATCGAGAAAAAATATGTATTATCTCTCCATATTTTTGAATTTGAACTATCCCCCATATACTTAACATGGGAAAAGTAGTTAAGTTTGATAATTCACCAGGATTCAACGAATCAAGATCATCACTATTTGATTAAAGTCTGAGGTAGGGTATATTGTTTTTATCATGTACACGCACTTTCAGAATGATTGATATCCTAATTCAATACAAAATTCGAATGGATGTTCATTGTTAGTGGGGCATGTTTTTGCCACTTCAGAAATTCATAGTTAATTTTTAAAAAATCGTTGACACTTTTTGAACGTGTTTTCTCATAGAAGATGGTTCAAATTAAGTTGAATTTGAATATCGAGAAAAATATGTATAATCTCTCCTTATTTTTGAATTTAAACTATCCCCCGTATACTTAACATGGGAAAAGTAGTTAAGTTTGATAATTCAACTGAATGAAATGAATCGAAATCGCCACTTTTTTATTGAACTCTGAGGTAGGGTATATTGTTCTCATCATGTACACGCACTTTCAAAATGATTGAATTCCTAATTCAATACAAAATTTGAATCGGTGTTCACTGCTAGTATGGCATGTGGTTGCCACTTCAAAAATTCATAACTAATTTTTAAAAAACTGTAGACACTTTTAGAACGTGTGACGGTTCAAATTAAGTTGAATTTGAATAACGAGAAAAAATATGAATTATCTCTCCTAATTTTTGAACTTGAACTATCCCCCATATACTTAACGTGGGAAAAGTAGTTAAGTTTGATAATTCACCAGAACTGAATGAATCAGTATCGCCACTTTTTGATTGAACTCTGAGGTAGGGTATATTGTTTTAATCATGAACCCGCACTTTCAGAATGATTGAATTCCTAACTCAATACAAAAATTGAATTGGTGTTCGTTGTTAGTGGGGCATGTTTTTGCCACTTCAGAAATTCATAACTAATTTTTAAAAAACCGTTGACACTTTTTGAACGTGTTTTCTCATAGAAGTCGGTTCAAATTAAGTTGAATTTGAATAACGAGAAAAAATATGTATTATCTCTCCATATTTTTGAATTTGAACTATCCCCCATATACTTAAAATGGAAAAAGTAGTTAAGTTTGATAATTCAACAGAATTCAATGAATCGAGATTGCCACTTTTTTATAAAACTCTGAGGTAGGGTATATTGTTTTAATCATGAACCCGCACTTTCAGAATGATTGAATTCCTAACTCAATACAAAAATTGAATCGGTGTTCGTTGTTAGTGGGGCATGTTTTTGCCAATTCAGAAATTCATAACTAATTTTTAAAAAACCGTAGACACTTTTTGAACGTGTGACGGTTCAAATTAAGTTGAATTTGAATAACGAGAAAAAATATGTATTATCTCTCCTAATTTTTTAACTTGAACTATCCCCCATATACTTAACGTAGAAAAAGTAGTTAAGTTTGATAATTCACCAGAACTCAACGAATCAGGATCGGCACTTTTTGATTGAACTCTGAGGTAGGGTATATTGTTTTAATCATGAACCCGCAGTTTCAGAATGATTGAATTCCTAACTCAATACAAAAATTGAATCGGTGTTCGTTGTTAGTGGGGCATGATTTTGCCAATTCAGAAATTCATAATTAATTTTTAAAAAATCGTTGACACTTTTTGAACGTGTTTTCTCATAGAGGATGGTTCAAATTAAGTTGAATTTGAATATCGAGAAAAAATATGTATTATCTCTCCATATTTTTGAATTTGAACTATTCCCCATATACATGGGAAAAGTAGTTAAGTTTGATAATTCACCAGAATTCAACGAATCAAGATCGCCACTTTTTGATTTAACTCTGAGGTAGGGTATATTTTTTTTATCATGTACACGAACTTTCAGAATGATTGAATTCCTAATTCAATACAAAAGTCGAATCGGTGTTAATTGTTAGTGGGGCATGTTTTTGCCACTTCAAAAATTCATAACTAATTTTTAAAAAATCGTTGACACTTTTTGAAGGTGTTTTGTCATAGAGAACGGTTCAAACTAAGTTGAATTTGAATATCGAGAAAAAATATGTATTATCTCTCCATATTTTTTAATTTGAACTATCCCCCATATACTTAACATGGGAAAAGTAGTTAAGTTTGATAATTCACCAGAATTCAATGAATCGAGATTGCCACTTTTTTAAAAAACTCTGAGGTAGGGTATTATGTTTTAATCATGAACCCGCACTTTCAGAATGATTGAATTCCTAACTCAATACAAAAATTGAATCGGTGTTCGTTGTTAGTGGGGCATGTTTTTGCCAATTCAGAAATTCATAACTAATTTTTAAAAAACCGTTGACACTTTTTGAACGTGTTTTCTCATAGAGGATGGTAAAATTAAGTTGAATTTGAATATCGAGAAAAAATATGTATTATCTCTCCATATTTTTGAATTTGAACTATTCCCCATATACATGGGAAAAGTAGTTAAGTTTGATAATTCACCAGAATTCAACGAATCAAGATCGCCACTTTTTGATTTAACTCTGAGGTAGGGTATATTTTTTTTATCATGTACACGAACTTTCAGAATGATTGAATTCCTAATTCAATACAAAAGTCGAATCGGTGTTAATTGTTAGTGGGGCATGTTTTTGCCACTTCAAAAATTCATAACTAATTTTTAAAAAATCGTTGACACTTTTTGAAGGTGTTTTGTCATAGAGAACGGTTCAAACTAAGTTGAATTTGAATATCGAGAAAAAATATGTATTATCTCTCCATATTTTTTAATTTGAACTATCCCCCATATACTTAACATGGGAAAAGTAGTTAAGTTTGATAATTCACCAGAATTCAATGAATCGAGATTGCCACTTTTTTAAAAAACTCTGAGGTAGGGTATTATGTTTTAATCATGAACCCGCACTTTCAGAATGATTGAATTCCTAACTCAATACAAAAATTGAATCGGTGTTCGTTGTTAGTGGGGCATGTTTTTGCCAATTCAGAAATTCATAACTAATTTTTAAAAAACCGTAGACACTTTTTGAACGTGTGACGGTTCAAATTAAGTTGAATTTGAATAACGAGAAAATATATGTATTATCTCTCCTAATTTTTTAACTTGAACTATCCCCCACATACTTAACATGGGAAAAGTAGTTAAGTTTGATAATTCACCAGAATTCAACTAATCGAGATCGCAACTTTTTGATTAAATTCTGAGCTAGGGTGTATTGTTCCTATTATGTACACGCACTTTCAGAATGATTGAATTCATAATTCAATACAAAAGTCGAATCGGTGTTAATTGTTAGTGGGGCATGTTTTTGCCACTTCAAAAATTCATAACTAATTTTTAAAATCTCGTTGACACTTTTTGAAGGTGTTTTGTCATAGAGAACGGTTCAAACTAAGTTGAATTTGAATATCGAGAAAAAAAATGTATTATCTCTTCATATTTTTTAATTTGAACTATCCCCCATATACTTAACATGGGAAAAGTAGTTAAGTTTGATAATTCACCAGGATTCAACGAATCAAGATCATCACTATTTGATTAAAGTCTGAGGTAGGGTATATTGTTTTTATCATGTACACGCACTTTCAGAATGATTGATATCCTAATTCAATACAAAATTCGAATGGATGTTCATTGTTAGTGGGGCATGTTTTTGCCACTTCAGAAATTCATAGTTAATTTTTAAAAAATCGTTGACACTTTTTGAACGTGTTTTCTCATAGAAGATGGTTCAAATTAAGTTGAATTTGAATATCGAGAAAAATATGTATAATCTCTCCTTATTTTTGAATTTAAACTATCCCCCGTATACTTAACATGGGAAAAGTAGTTAAGTTTGATAATTCAACTGAATGAAGTGAATCGAAATCGCCACTTTTTTATTGAACTCTGAGGTAGGGTATATTGTTCTCATCATGTACACGCACTTTCAAAATGATTGAATTCCTAATTAAATACAAAATTTGAATCGGTGTTCACTGCTAGTATGGCATGTGGTTGCCACTTCAAAAATTCATAACTAATTTTTTAAAAAACTGTAGACACTTTTAGAACGTGTGACGGTTCAAATTAAGTTGAATTTGAATAACGAGAAAAAATATGAATTATCTCTCCTAATTTTTGAACTTGAACTATCCCCCATATACTTAACGTGGGAAAAGTAGTTAAGTTTGATAATTCACCAGAACTGAATGAATCAGTATCGCCACTTTTTGATTGAACTCTGAGGTAGGGTATATTGTTTTAATCATGAACCCGCACTTTCAGAATGATTGAATTTCTAACTCAATACAAAAATTGATTTGGTGTTCGTTGTTAGTGGGGCATGTTTTTGCCACTTCAGAAATTCATAACTAATTTTTAAAAAACCGTTGACACTTTTTGAACGTGTTTTCTCATAGAATTCGGTTCAAATTAAGTTGAATTTGAATAACGAGAAAAATTATGTATAATCTCTCCATATTTTTGAATTTGAACTATCCCTCATATACTTAAAATGGAAAAAGTAGTTAAGTTTGATAATTCAACAGAATTCAATGAATCGAGATTGCCACTTTTTTATAAAACTCTGAGGTAGGGTATATTGTTTTAATCATGAACCCGCACTTTCAGAATGATTGAATTCCTAACTCAATACAAAAATTGAATCGGTGTTCGTTGTTAGTGGGGCATGTTTTTGCCAATTCAGAAATTCATAACTAAATTTTAAAAAACCGTAGACACTTTTTGAACGTGTGGCGGTTCAAATTAAGTTGAATTTGAATAACGAGAAAAAATATGTATTATCTCTCCTAATTTTTTAACTTGAACTATACCCCATATACTTAACGTAGAAAAAGTAGTTAAGTTTGATAATTCACCAGAACTCAACGAATCAGGATCGGCACTTTTTGATTGAACTCTGAGGTAGGGTATATTGTTTTAATCATGAACCCGCACTTTCAGAATGATTGAATTCCTAACTCAATACAAAAATTGAATCGGTGTTCGTTGTTAGTGGGGCATGATTTTGCCAATTCAGAAATTCATAATTAATTTTTAAAAAATCGTTGACACTTTTTGAACGTGTTTTCTCATAGAGGATGGTTCAAATTAAGTTGAATTTGAATATCGAGAAAAAATATGTATTATCTCTCCATATTTTTGAATTTGAACTATTCCCCATATACATGGGAAAAGTAGTTAAGTTTGATAATTCACCAGAATTCAACGAATCAAGATCGCCACTTTTTGATTTAACTCTAAGGTAGGGTATATTTTTTTTATCATGTACACGAACTTTCAGAATGATTGAATTCCTAATTCAATACAAAAGTCGAATCGGTGTTAATTGTTAGTGGGGCATGTTTTTGCCACTTCAAAAATTCATAACTAATTTTTAAAAAATCATTGACACTTTTTGAAGGTGTTTTGTCATAGAAAACGGTTCAAACTAAGTTGAATTTGAATATCGAGAAAAAATATGTATTATCTCTCCATATTTTTTAATTTGAACTATCCCCCATATACTTAACATGGGAAAAGTAGTTAAGTTTGATAATTCACCAGAATTCAATGAATCGAGATTGCCACTTTTTTAAAAAACTCTGAGGTAGGGTATTATGATTTAATCATGAACCCGCACTTTCAGAATGATTGAATTCCTAACTCAATTCAAAAATTGAATCGGTGTTCGTTGTTAGTGGGGCATGTTTTTGCCAATTCAGAAATTCATAACTAATTTTTAAAAAACCGTAGACACTTTTTGAACGTGTGACGGTTCAAATTAAGTTGAATTTGAATAACGAGAAAAAATATGTATTATCTCTCCTAATTTTTTAACTTGAACTATCCCCCATATACTTAACGTAGAAAAAGTAGTTAAGTTTGATAATTCACCAGAACTCAACGAATCAGGATCGGCACTTTTTGATTGAACTCTGAGGTAGGGTATATTGTTTTAATCATGAACCCGCACTTTCAGAATGATTGAATTCCTAACTCAATACAAATTTGAATCGGTGTTCGTTGTTAGTGGGGCATGATTTTGCCAATTCAGAAATTCATAATTAATTTTTAAAAAATCGTTGACACTTTTTGAACGTGTTTTCTCATAGAGGATGGTTCAAATTAAGTTGAATTTGAATATCGAGAAAAAATATGTATTATCTCTCCATATTTTTGAATTTGAACTATTCCCCATATACATGGGAAAAGTAGTTAAGTTTGATAATTCACCAGAATTCAACGAATCAAGATCGCCACTTTTTGATTTAACTCTGAGGTAGGGTATATTTTTTTTATCATGTACACGAACTTTCAGAATGATTGAATTCCTAATTCAATACAAAAGTCGAATCGGTGTTAATTGTTAGTGGGGCATGTTTTTGCCACTTCAAAAATTCATAACTAATTTTTAAAAAATCATTGACACTTTTTGAAGGTGTTTTGTCATAGAAAACGGTTCAAACTAAGTTGAATTTGAATATCGAGAAAAAATATGTATTATCTCTCCATATTTTTTAATTTGAACTATCCCCCATATACTTAACATGGGAAAAGTGGTTAAGTTTGATAATTCACCAGAATTCAATGAATCGAGATTGCCAATTTTTTAAAAAAATTTGAGGTAGGGTATTATGTTTTAATCATGAACCCGCACTTTCAGAATGATTGAATTCCTAACTCAATACAAAAATTGAATCGGTGTTCGTTGTTAGTGGGGCATGTTTTTGCCAATTCAGAAATTCATAACTAATTTTTAAAAAACCGTAGACACTTTTTGAACGTGTGAAGGTTCAAATTAAGTTGAATTTGAATAACGAGAAAAAATATGTATTATCTCTCCTAATTTTTTAACTTGAACTATCCCCCATATACTTAACGTAGAAAAAGTAGTTAAGTTTGATAATTCACCAGAACTCAACGAATCAGGATCGGCACTTTTTGATTGAACTCTGAGGTAGGGTATATTGTTTTAATCATGAACCCGCACTTTCAGAATGATTGAATTCCTAACTCAATACAAATTTGAATCGGTGTTCGTTGTTAGTGGGGCATGATTTTGCCAATTCAGAAATTCATAATTAATTTTTAAAAAATCGTTGACACTTTTTGAACGTGTTTTCTCATAGAGGATGGTTCAAATTAAGTTGAATTTGAATATCGAGAAAAAATATGTATTATTTCTCCATATTTTTGAATTTGAACTATTCCCCATATACATGGGAAAAGTAGTTAAGTTTGATAATTCACCAGAATTCAACGAATCAAGATCGCCACTTTTTGATTTAACTCTGAGGTAGGGTATATTTTTTTTATCATGTACACGAACTTTCAGAATGATTGAATTCCTAATTCAATACAAAAGTCGAATCGGTGTTAATTGTTAGTGGGGCATGTTTTTGCCACTTCAAAAATTCATAACTAATTTTTAAAATCTCGTTGACACTTTTTGAAGGTGTTTTGTCATAGAGAACGGTTCAAACTAAGTTGAATTTGAATATCGAGAAAAAAAATGTATTATCTCTTCATATTTTTTAATTTGAACTATCCCCCATATACTTAACATGGGAAAAGTAGTTAAGTTTGATAATTCACCAGGATTCAACGAATCAAGATCATCACTATTTGATTAAAGTCTGAGGTAGGGTATATTGTTTTTATCATGTACACGCACTTTCAGAATGATTGATATCCTAATTCAATACAAAATTCGAATCGATGCTATTAATGTTTCAATTAAATCCATTCAATCATGTTTTGAATTTTGTATTGCAAAAATTAAAATTGGCAAAACACAAAATTTATACATAACATCACTGTACAAACCTCCTGAAAATTCAAATAATGTTATAACCTTAAAAATTGCTGGAAAAAACATAAATTTTGATTCAAATACTAAACCATTTCTTATAAAATTAGAACATTTGTGTAAAACGCTATTAAACTTGTGTAATAAAAACGATTCTTTTATAATAACAGGGGATATTAATATAAATGTGTTAAAAAAAAGTCGATCATTGAACTCATATATTGATTTGTTATATTCTTTTAATTTAAGTGTTGTTAATAAAGTTCCTACAAGAGAAACTATTATTAAAGTTGGAACTAGAGAAACCATTAACACTAGCACTCTTATTGATCATGTTATTACAAATAAGGATTTTTTTAAAACAATTTGTACTTTAACTTTTGACACAGAACTCTCTGACCATAAATACACTGTGACAGATATATGTTATGAAAGTTTTGAATTAAAACCTAAAATATTGAATAAGGATTATATGGCTAGAGAGTTCAATTCTGAAAATATGGAGTATTTATTGAAATTGCTTATAAAAGAAATTTGGTGTCTTTTACTGCAGGAACAGGACAATGTTAATTCTGAGGAGAGGTGGGAAAATTTTTTTGAATTATTTTTATCTCTCTTCAATGAAGCTTGTCCTCAGAGACTTAAAAATAAAAACAAAATGAGCGTTCCATCATGGATAAAAAAAAATCCTCATCTTGTAACAGAAAGTCAAAATTTGAGATTATTGTGTAAGGAAGTAAAAAAAAGTCCAACACTTGATAATTATTATAAGGAGAAGGTAAAAAGTCATAGATTGAACATCATAAAGGCTAGAATAACTGATAATGATGACTATATTAAAATGTCAACTAATAAAATTAAAGCTGTATGGGAAATAATTAGGCGTGATTGCAATTTAAAAGCTCCTAAGAATTTAATTACCAAGGAACTTTTTATTGATGGTGTGAATGTTACTGATCCCTTTGAGATAAGTAACGAATTTAATAATTATTTTATTAATACAGTCGAGAATATGATAATAAAAAAGTTCCCGCAGCCAAGTCATGAATTTATAATACCTATTAATAGTAACACAAATATTCTAAATAGAAGTCATTTTAGCTTTCAGCAAGTCAATTCTGAATACATTCTTAAAATAATTAAATCACTACCTAATAAAAAAGCAGCGGGACCTGACGAAGTACCTTACACGGTATTAAAATAATGTGCTGAAGTTTTATGTGTACCTCTTACATCATTAATAAATCATTCTATTAATGATGCTTTATTTCCCTTGATATTAAAAGAATCTGTAGTTTATCCGCTAATGAAAGATAAGAAATGTGAATTTAATTTATTAAACAATCATAGAGCTATTTCATCGTCATCTGTGTTTGGTAAAGTTTTTGAAAAAGTTTTAGACGATCAAATAATGGATTATAGAATTGAAAATAAATTAATTTCAAATTGTGAACATGGATTCTTAAAAAATAAATCTACTACAACTGCGACTTACGCACTATTGAATCCAATATATAAAAATTTGGATTCAAAAAAATTGAGTATAGCTATATTTTTTGATCTATCAAAGGCTTTCGATAGCGTTGATAAAAATATTTTACTTACTAAATTATTGACTCTCGGTTGTGACACAAATAGCTTAACTCTTTTGCAGTCATATCTTTCTGACCGAACTCAATACGTTAAACTTGACTGCAAATCCACGACCCAACATATTTCGTTAGGGGTGCCTCAGGGTGGAAAATTTTCTCCTACCCTATTTAGTGTTGGGACAAATGATCTGTCTGAAAAAGTAACTTTTGCTGACATTATAAAATTTGCAGATGATATAACTGCGATAGTATCAACTGATAATGAAAAAGAGTTGATTTATAAAGCTAATATAGTGGTGCGAGAAGTTGAATCCTGGTGTGAAAATAATAGGTTACTTTTGAATACAAACAAAACTTTTTTCATACAATTTCATTCACAAAGGAATGAACCAGATCGCAGTTATTATATTAAATCCGAAACAGGATTAATTAAAAGGGTACAAAATATTAAATTTCTTGGTATTAATATTCATGAATCATTAGATTGGAGTATTCATATTGATGAAGTTTGTAAAAAAATTAATCAAGCTAATTTTGCTCTTTATTTAATAAGAGATTATGTTTCTCAAGATACGTTACTTTCAATATATTATGCATATGTCTATTCTCACTTAGCATATGGCATAATTTTTTTGGGGTAGTTATCCAAACCATTTAAACAGGCTATTCGAATTACAGAAACGAGCTCTTAGAACTATTTTACGCTTTAAGAAGCATGATTCATGTGTTGGACATTTCAAAAAGCTTAAAATGTTAACATTGCCTAGTATGTATATTTTAAACTGTGCTATGTTTAAAAAGAAATATCCTGACCTGTATATACATAATAGTGAATTACATTCTTATAATACCAGAAATAAAAATAAAATTGTTTCTGAAGCTCACGCTTCAAGTTTATTAGAAAAAAGTTCTGCTTATCAGACAGCCAAAATCTATGACTTTTTACCATTAAGTTTGAGGGAAATTGATAGTGAAAAACTATTTAAAAACAATTTGAAAAACATTCTTATTCATAGTGAAATTTATTCTGTGAAGTTGTATTTTAGTAATAAGATGCCTGAAAATATTTTATCCAGTGTTATTTTGTAGATTTAATTTATTAGGAAGTGCTATTGTTGGTTATTTGTGTTTATGTATTATGTTGTAACTGTTTTTTTTTTGTTAAAATGACGTAACCCATGTTGTACTTGTATAACCAGTGGTTAAATAAAAGAATTGAATTGAATTGAATGTTCATTGTTAGTGGGGCATGTTTTTGCCACTTCAGAAATTCATAATTAATTTTTAAAAAATCGTTGACACTTTTTGAACGTGTTTTCTCATAGAAGATGGTTCAAATTAAGTTGAATTTGAATATCGAGAAAAAATATGTATAATCTCTCCTTATTTTTGAATTTAAACTATCCCCCGTATACTTAACATGGGAAAAGTAGTTAAGTTTGATAATTCAACTGAATGAAATGAATCGAAATCGCCACTTTTTCATTGAACTCTGAGGTAGGGTATATTGTTCTCATCATGTACACGCACTTTCAAAATGATTGAATTCCTAATTCAATACAAAAGTTGAATCGGTGTTCACTGCTAGTATGGCATGTGGTTGCCACTTCAAAAATTCATAACTAATTTTTAAAAAACTGTAGACACTTTTAGAACGTGTGACGGTTCAAATAAAGTTGAATTTGAATAACGAGAAAAAATATGAATTATCTCTCCTAATTTTTGAACTTTAACTATCCCCCATATACTTAACGTGGGAAAAGTAGTTAAGTTTGATAATTCACCAGAACTCAACGAATCAGTATCGCCACTTTTTGATTGAACTCTGAGGTAGGGTATATTGTTTTAATCATGAACCCGCACTTCCAGAATGATCGAATTCCTAACTCAATACAAAAGTCGAATCGGTGTTAATTGTTAGTGGGGCATGTTTTTGCCACTTCAAAAATTCATAACTAATTTTTAAAAAATCGTTGACACTTTTTGAAGGTGTTTTGTCATAGAGAACGGTTCAAACTAAGTTGAATTTGAATATCGAGAAAAAATATGTATTATCTCTCCATATTTTTGAATTTGAACTATCCCCCATATACTTTACATGGGCAAAGTAGTTAAGTTTGATAATTCACCAGAATTCAACGAATCAAGATTGCCACTTTTTGATTTAACTCTGAGGTAGGGTATATTTTTTTTATCATGTACACGAACTTTCAGAATGATTGAATTCCTAATTCAATACAAAAGTCGAATCGGTGTTAATTGTTAGTGGGGCATGTTTTTGCCACTTCAAAAATTCATAACTAATTTTTAAAAAATCGTTGACACTTTTTGAAGGTGTTTTGTCATAGAGAACGGTTCAAACTAATTTGAATTTGAATATCGAGAAAAAATATGTATTATCTCTCCATATTTTTGAATTTGAACTATCCCCCATATACTTAACATGGGAAAAGTAGTTAAGTTTGATAATTCACCAGGATTCAACGAATCAAGATCATCACTATTTGATTAAAGTCTGAGGTAGGGTATATTGTTTTTATCATGTACACGCACTTTCAGATGGATTGATATCCTAATTCAATACAAAATTCGAATCGATGTTCATTGTTAGTGGGGCATGTTTTTGCCACTTCAGAAATTCATAATTAATTTTTAAAATATCGTTGACACTTTTTGAACGTGTTTTCTCATAGAAGATGGTTCAAATTAAGTTGAATTTGAATATCGAGAAAAAATATGTATAATCTCTCCTTATTTTTGAATTTAAACTATCCCCCGTATACTTAACATGGGAAAAGTAGTTAAGTTTGATAATTCAACTGAATGAAATGAATCGAAATCGCCACTTTTTCATTGAACTCTGAGGTAGGGTATATTGTTCTCATCATGTACACGCACTTTCAAAATGATTGAATTCCTAATTCAATACAAAAGTTGAATCGGTGTTCACTGCTAGTATGGCATGTGGTTGCCACTTCAAAAATTCATAACTAATTTTTAAAAAACTGTAGACACTTTTAGAACGTGTGACGGTTCAAATAAAGTTGAATTTGAATAACGAGAAAAAATATGAATTATCTCTCCTAATTTTTGAACTTTAACTATCCCCCATATACTTAACGTGGGAAAAGTAGTTAAGTTTGATAATTCACCAGAACTCAACGAATCAGTATCGCCACTTTTTGATTGAACTCTGAGGTAGGGTATATTGTTTTAATCATGAACTCGCACTTTCAGAATGATTGAATTCCTAACTCAATACAAAAATTGAATCGGTGTTCGTTGTTAGTGGGGCATGTTTTTGCCACTTCAGAAATTCATAACTAATTTTTAAAAAACCGTTGACACTTTTTGAACGTGTTTTCTCATAGAAGTCGGTTCAAATTAAGTTGAATTTGAATAACGAGAAAAAATATGTATTATATCTCCATATTTTTGAATTTGAACTATCCCCCATATACTTAAAATGGAAAAAGTAGTTAAGTTTGATAATTCAACAGAATTCAATGAATCGAGATTGCCACTTTTTTATAAAACTCTGAGGTAGGGTATATTGTTTTAATCATGAACCCGCACTTTCAGAATGATTGAATTCCTAACTCAATACAAAAATTGAATCGGTGTTCGTTGTTAGTGGGGCATGTTTTTGCCAATTCAGAAATTCATAACTAATTTTTAAAAAACCGTAGACACTTTTTGAACGTGTGACGGTTCAAATTAAATTGAATTTGAATAACGAGAAAAAATATGTATTATATCTCCATATTTTTGAATTTGAACTATCCCCCATATACTTAAAATGGAAAAAGTAGTTAAGTTTGATAATTCAACAGAATTCAATGAATAGAGATTGCCACTTTTTTATAAAACTCTGAGGTAGGGTATATTGTTTTTATCATGTGGACGCACTTTCAGAATGATTGAATTTCAAATTCAATACAAAATTCGAATCGGTGTTCATTGTTAGTGGGGCATGTTTTTGCCACTTCAGAAATTCATAATTAATTTTTAAAAAATCGTTGACACTTTTTGAACGTGTTTTCTCATAGAAGATGGTTCAAATTAAGTTGAATTTGAATATCGAGAAAAAATATGTATAATCTCTCCTTATTTTTGAATTTAAACTATCCCCCGTATACTTAACTTGGGAAAAGTAGTTAAGTTTGATAATTCAACTGAATGAAATGAATCGAAATCGCCACATTTTCATTGAACTCTGAGGTAGGGTATATTGTTCTCATCATGTACACGCACTTTCAAAATGATTGAATTCCTAATTCAATACAAAATTTGAATCGGTTTTCACTGCTAGTATGGCATGTGGTTGCCACTTCAAAAATTCATAACTAATTTTTAAAAAACTGTAGACACTTTTAGAACGTGTGACGGTTCAAATTAAGTTGAATTTGAATAACGAGAAAAAATATGAATAATCTCTCCTAAATTTTGAACTTGAACTATCCCCCATATACTTAACGTGGGAAAAGTAGTTAAGTTTGATAATTCACCAGAACTCCACGAATCAGTATCGCCACTTTTTGATTGAACTCTGAGGTAGGGTATATTGTTTTAATCATGAACCCGCACTTTCAGAATGATTGAATTCCTAATTCAATACAAAAGTTGAATTGGTGTTCGTTGCTAGTATGGCATGTGTTTGCAAATTCAAAAAATCATAACTAATTTTTAAAAAACCATTGTCACTTTTTGAACGTGTTTTCTTATAGAGGACGGTTCAAATTAAGTTGAATTTGAATAACGAGAAAAAAAAAAGTATTATCTCTCCTTATTTTTGAATTTGAACTATCCCCCGTATACATAACATGGGAAAAGTAGTTAAGTTTGATAATTCAACAGAATTAAATGAATCGAAATCGCCACTTTTTTATTGAACTCTGTGGTAGGGTATATTGTTCTCATCATGTACACGCACTTTCAGAATGATTGAATTTCAAATTCAATACAAATGTTGAATCGGTGTTCGTTGTTAGTGGGGCATGTTTTTGCCACTTCAGAAATTCATAACTAATTTTTACAAAATCGTTGACACTTTTTGAAGGTGTTTTGTCATAGAGGATGGTTCAAATTATGTTGAATTTGAATATCGAGATAAAATATGTATTATCTCTCCATATTTTTAAATTTGATTTATCCCCCATATACTTAACATGGGAAAAGTAGTAAAGTTTGATAATTAAACAGAATTCAATGAATCAAGATCACCACATTTTGATTAAAGTCTGAGGTAGGGTGTATTGTTCCTATTATGTACACGCACTTTCAAAATGATTGAATTCCTAATTCAATACAAAAGTTGAATCAATGTTCGCTGCTAGTATGGCATGTGGTTGCCACTTCAAAAATTCATAACTAATATTTAAAAAACCGTAGACACTTTTTGAACGTGTGAGGGTTCAAATTAATTTGAATTTGAATATCGAGAAAAAATATGTATTATCTCTCCATATTTTTAAATTTGAACTATCCCCCATATACTTAACATGGGAAAAGTAGTTAAGTTTGATAATTCAACAGAATTCAATGAATCAAGATCACCACTTTTTGATTTAAGTCTGAGGTAGGGTATATTGTTTCTATCGTGTACACGCACTTTCAGAATGATTGAATTCCTAATTCAACACAAAAGTCGAATCGGTGTTAATTATTAGTGGGGCATGTTTTTGCAACTTCAAAAATTCATAAAAAATATTTAAAAAATCGTTGACACTTTTTGAAGGTGTTTTGTCATAGAGGATGGTTCAAATTAAGTTGAATTTGAATATCGAGAAAAAATATGTATTATCTCTCCATATTTTTAAATTTGAACTATCCCCAATATACTTAACATGGGAAAAGTAGTTAAGTTTGATAATTCAACAGAATTCAATGAATCAAGATCGCCACTTTTTGATTAAATTCTGAGGTAGGGTGTATTGTTCCTATTATGTACACGCACTTTCAAAATGATTGAATTCCTAATTCAATACAAAAGTTGAATCGGTGTTCGCTGCTAGTATGGCATGTGGTTGCCACTTCAAAAATTCATAACTAATTTTTAAAAAACTGTAGACACTTTTTGAACGTGTGATGGTTCAAATTAAGTTGAATTTGAATAACGAGAAAAAATATGAATTTTATCTCCTAATTTTTGAACTTAAACTATCCCCCATATACTTAACATGGGTAAAATTGTTATGTTTGATAATTCACCAGAATTCAATGAATCGAGATCGCCACTTTTTTATTAAACTCTGAGGTAGGGTATATTGTTCTTATCTTGTACACGCACTTTCAGAATGATTGAATTCCTAATTCAATACAAATGTTGAATCGATGTTCGTTGTTAGTGGGGCTTTTTTTTGCCACTTCAGAAATTCATAACTAATTTTTAAAAAATCGATGACACTTTTTAAACGTGTTTTCTCATAGAAAACAGTTCAAATTAAGTTGAATTTGAATAACGAAAAAAAATAAGTATTATCTCTCCTTATTTTTGAATTTGAACTATCCCCCTATTTAGTTAACATCTGAAAAGTAGTTAAGTTTGATAATATACCAGAATTCAACAAATCGAGATCGCCACTTTTTGATTAAACTCTGAGGTAGGGTGTATTGTTCCTATTATGTATACGCACTTTCAGAATGATTAAATTCGTAATTCAATACAAAATTTGACTCTGTGTTCACTGCTAATGGGGCATGTGTTTGCCACTTCAAAAATTCATAACTAATTTTTAAAAAATCGTTGACACTTTTTGAACGTGTTTTCTCATAGAAGATGGTTCAAATTAAGTTTAATTTGAATATTGAGAAAAAACATGTATAATCTCTCCTTATTTTTGAATTAGAACTATCCCCCGTATACTTAACATGGGAAAAGTAGTTAAGTTTGATAATTCAACTGAATGAAATGAATCGAAATCGCCACTTTTTTATTGAACTCTGAGGTAGGATATATTGTTCTCATCATGTACACGCACTTTCAAAATGATTGAATTCCTAATTCAATACAAAAGTTGAATCGGTGTTCACTGCTAGTATGGCATGTGGTTGCCACTTCAAAAATTCATAACTAATTTATAAAAAACTGTAGACACTTTTAGAACGTGTGACGGTTCAAATTAAGTTGAATTTGAATAACGAGAAAAAATATGAATTATCTCTCCTAATTTTTGAACTTGAACTATCCCCCATATACTTAACGTGGGAAAAGTAGTTAAGTTTGATAATTCACCAGAACTCAACGAATCAGTATCGCCACTTTTTGATTGAACTCTGAGGTAGGGTATATTGTTTTAATCATGAACCCGCACTTTCAGAATGATTGAATTCCTAACTCAATTCAAAAATTGAATCGGTGTTCGTTGTTAGTGGGGCATGTTTTTGCCAATTCAGAAATTCATAACTAATTTTTAAAAAACCGTTGACACTTTTTGAACGTGTTTTCTCATAGAAGTCGGTTCAAATTAAGTTGAATTTGAATAACGAGAAAAAATATGTATTATCTCTCCATATTTTTGAATTTGAACTATCCCCCATATACTTAAAATGGAAAAAGTAGTTAAGTTTGATAATTCAACAGAATACAATGAATCGAGATTGCCACTTTTTTATTAAACTCTGAGGTAGGGTATATTGTTCTTATCTTGTACACGCACTTTCAAAATGATTGAATTCCTAATTCAATACAAAAGTTGAATCGGTGTTCGCTGCTAGTATGGCATGTGGTTGCCACTTCAAAAATTCATAACTAATTTTTAAAAAACTGTAGACACTGTTTGAACGTGTGACGGTTCAAATTAAGTTGAATTTGAATAACGAGAAAAAATATGAATTATCTCTCCTAATTTTTGAAGTTGAACTATCCCCCATATACTTAACATGGGTAAAATAGTTATGTTTGATAATTCACAGAATTCAATGAATCGAGATCGCCACTTTTTTATTGAACTCTTCGGTAGGGTATATTGTTCTAATCATGTACACGCACATTCAGAATGATTGAATTCCTAATTCAATACAAAAGTTGAATCGGTGTTCGTTGTTAGTGGGGCATGTTTTTGCCACTTCAAAAATTCATAAAAAATATTTAAAAAATCGTTGACACTTTTTGAAGGTGTTTTGTCATAGAGGATGGTTCAAATTAAGTTGAATTTGAATATCGAGAAAAAATATGTATTATCTCTCCATATTTTTAAATTTGAACTATCCCCCATATACTTAACATGGGAAAAGTAGTTAAGTTTGATAATTCAACAGAATTCAATGAATCAAGATCGCCACTTTTTGATTAAATTCTGAGGTAGGGTGTATTGTTCCTATTATGTACACGCACTTTCAAAATGATTGAATTCCTAATTCAATACAAAAGTTGAATCGGTGTTCGCTGCTAGTATAGCATGTGGTTGCCACTTCAAAAATTCATAACTAATTTTTAAAAAACTGTAGACACTTTTTGAACGTGTGATGGTTCAAATTAAGTTGAATTTTAATAACGAGAAAAAATATGAATTTTCTCTCCTAATTTTTGAACTTAAACTATCCCCCATATACTTAACATGGGTAAAATTGTTATGTTTGATAATTCACCAGAATTCAATGAATCGAGATCGCCACTTTTTTATTAAACTCTGAGGTAGGGTATATTGTTCTTATCTTGTACACGCACTTTCAGAATGATTGAATTCCTAATTCAATACAAATGTTGAATCGATGTTCGTTGTTAGTGGGGCTTTTTTTTGCCACTTCAGAAATTCATAACTAATTTTTAAAAAATCGATGACACTTTTTAAACGTGTTTTCTCATAGAAAACAGTTCAAATTAAGTTGAATTTGAATAACGAAAAAAAATAAGTATTATCTCTCCTTATTTTTGAATTTGAACTATCCCCCTATTTAGTTAACATCTGAAAAGTAGTTAAGTTTGATAATATACCAGAATTCAACAAATCGAGATCGCCACTTTTTGATTAAACTCTGAGGTAATGTGTATTGTTCCTATTATGTATACGCACTTTCAGAATGATTAAATTCGTAATTCAATACAAAATTTGACTCTGTGTTCACTGCTAATGGGGCATGTGTTTGCCACTTCAAAAATTCATAACTAATTTTTAAAAAATCGTTGACACTTTTTGAACGTGTTTTCTCATAGAAGATGGTTCAAATTAAGTTTAATTTGAATATTGAGAAAAAACATGTATAATCTCTCCTTATTTTTGAATTAGAACTATCCCCCGTATACTTAACATGGGAAAAGTAGTTAAGTTTGATAATTCAACTGAATGAAATGAATCGAAATCGCCACTTTTTTATTGAACTCTGAGGTAGGATATATTGTTCTCATCATGTACACGCACTTTCAAAATGATTGAATTCCTAATTCAATACAAAAGTTGAATCGGTGTTCACTGCTAGTATGGCATGTGGTTGCCACTTCAAAAATTCATAACTAATTTATAAAAAACTGTAGACACTTTTAGAACGTGTGACGGTTCAAATTAAGTTGAATTTGAATAACGAGAAAAAATATGAATTATCTCTCCTAATTTTTGAACTTGAACTATCCCCCATATACTTAACGTGGGAAAAGTAGTTATGTTTGATAATTCACCAGAACTCAACGAATCAGTATCGCCACTTTTTGATTGAACTCTGAGGTAGGGTATATTGTTTTAATCATGTACACGCACATTCAGAATGATTGAATTCCTAATTCAATACAAAAGTTGAATCGGTGTTCGTTGTTAGTGGGGCATGTTTTTGCCACTTCAGAAATTCATAACTAATTTTTAAAAAATCGTTGACACTTTTTGAAGGTGTTTTGTCATAGAGGATGGTTCAAATTAAGTTGAATTTGTATATCGAGAAAAAATATGTATTATCTCTCCATATTTTTAAATTTGAACTATCCCCCATATACTCAACATGGGAATAGTAGTTAAGTTTGATAATTCAACAGAATTCAATGAATCAAGATCACCACATTTTGATTAAAGTCTGAGGTAGGGTGTATTGTTCCTATTATGTACACGCACTATCAAAATGATTGAATTCCTAATTCAATACAAAAGTTGAATCGGTGTTCGCTGCTAGTATGGCATGTGGTTGACACTTCAAAAATTCATAACTAATTTTTAAAAAACTGTAGACATATTTTGAACGTGTGACGGTTCAAATTAAGTGGAATTTGAATAACGAGAAAAAATATGAATTATCTCTCCTAATGTTTGAACTTGAACTATCCCCCATATACTTAACATGGGTAAAATAGTTATGTTTGATAATTCACCAGAATTCAATGAATCGAGATCGCCACTTTTTTATTAAACTCTTAGGTAGGGTATATTGTTCTAATCATGTACACGCACTTTCAGAATGATTGAATTCCTAATTCAATACAAATGTTGAATCGGTGTTCGTTGTTAGTGGAGCATGTTTTTGCCACTTCAGAAATTCATAACTAATTTTTAAAAAATCGTTGACACTTTTTGAACGTGTTTTCTCATAGAGGACGGTTCAAATTAAGTTGAATTTGAATATCGAGAAAAAATATGTATTATCTCTCCATATTTTTTAATTTGAACTATCCCCCATATACTTAACATGGGAAAAGTAGTTAAGTTTGATAATTCAAAAAAATTCAACGAATTAAGATCGCCACTTTTTGATTAAAATCTGAGGTAGGTTATATTGTTTTTATCATGTACACGAACTTTCAGAATGATTGAATTCCTAATTCATTACAAAAGTCGAATCGGTGTTAATTGTTAGTGGGGCATGTTTTTGCCACTTCAAAAATTCATAACTAATTTTTAAAAAATCGATGACACTTTTTAAACGTTTTTTCTCATAGAAAACAGTTCAAATTAAGTTGAATTTGAATAACGAAAAAAAATAAGTATTATCTCTCCTTATTTTTGAATTTGAACTATCCCCCTATTTAGCTAACATCTGAAAAGTAGTTAAGTTTGATAATTCACCAGAATTCAACTAATCGAGATCGCCACTTTTTGATTAAACTCTGAGGTAGGGTGTATTGTTCCTATTATGTACACGCACTTTCAAAATGATTGAATTCCTAATTCAATACAAAAGTTGAATCGGTGTTCGCTGCTAGTATGGCATGTGGTTGCCACTTCAAAAATTCATAACTAATATTTAAAAAACCCTAGACACTTTTTGAACGTGTGAGGGTTCAAATTAAGTTGAATTTGAATATCGAGAAAAAATATGTATTATCTCTCCATATTTTTAAATTTGAACTATCCCCCATATACTTAACATGGGAAAAGTAGTTAAGTTTGATAATTCAACAGAATTCAATGAATCAAGATCACCACTTTTTGATTTAAGTCTGAGGTAGGGTATATTGTTTTTATCGTGTACACGCACTTTCAGAATGATTGAATTCCTAATTCAACACAAAAGTCGAATCGGTGTTATTTATTAGTGGGGCATGTTTTTGCCACTTCAAAAATTCATAAAAAATATTTAAAAAATCGTTGACACTTTTTGAAGGTGTTTTGTCATAGAGGATGGTTCAAATTAAGTTGAATTTGAATATCGAGAAAAAATATGTATTATCTCTCCATATTTTTAAATTTGAACTATCCCCCATATACTTAACATGGGAAAAGTAGTTAAGTTTGATAATTCAACAGAATTCAATGAATCAAGATCGCCACTTTTTGATTAAATTCTGAGGTAGGGTGTATTGTTCCTATTATGTACACGCACTTTCAAAATGATTGAATTCCTAATTCAATACAAAAGTTGAATCGGTGTTCGCTGCTAGTATGGCATGTGGTTGCCACTTCAAAAATTCATAACTAATTTATAAAAAACTGTAGACTCTTTAGAACGTGTGACGGTTCAAATTAAGTTGAATTTGAATAACGAGAAAAAATATGAATTATCTCTCCTAATTTTTGAACTTGAACTATCCCCCATATACTTAACATGGGTAAAATAGTTATGTTTGATAATTCACCAGAATTCAATGAATCGAGATCGCCACTTTTTTATTAAACTCTGAGGTAGGGTATATTGTTCTTATCTTGTACACGCACTTTCAGAATGATTGAATTAATAATTCAATACAAATGTTGAATCGATGTTCGTTGTTTGTGGGGCTTTTTTTTGCCACTTCAGAAATTCATAACTAATTTTTAAAAAATCGATGACACTTTTTAAACGTGTTTTCTCATAGAAAACAGTTCAAATTAAGTTGAATTTGAATAACGAAAAAAAATAAGTATTATCTCTCCTTATTTTTGAATTTGAACTATCCCCCTATTTAGTTAACATCTGAAAAGTAGTTAAGTTTGATAATATACCAGAATTCAACAAATCGAGATCGCCACTTTTTGATTAAACTCTGAGGTAGGGTGTATTGTTCCTATTATGTATACGCACTTTCAGAATGATTAAATTCGTAATTCAATACAAAAGTTGACTCTGTGTTCACTGCTAATGGGGCATGTGTTTGCCACTTCAAAAATTAATAACTAATTTTTAAAAAATCGTTGACACTTTTTGAACGTGTTTTCTCATAGAAGATGGTTCAAATTAAGTTTAATTTGAATATTGAGAAAAAACATGTATAATCTCTCCTTATTTTTGAATTAGAACTATCCCCCGTATACTTAACATGGGAAAAGTAGTTAAGTTTGATAATTCAACTGAATGAAATGAATCGAAATCGCCACTTTTTTATTGAACTCTGAGGTAGGATATATTGTTCTCATCATGTACACGCACTTTCAAAATGATTGAATTCCTAATTCAATACAAAAGTTGAATCGGTGTTCACTGCTAGTATGGCATGTGGTTGCCACTTCAAAAATTCATAACTAATTTATAAAAAACTGTAGACACTTTTAGAACGTGTGACGGTTCAAATTAAGTTGAATTTGAATAACGAGAAAAAATATGAATTATCTCTCCTAATTTTTGAACTTGAACTATCCCCCATATACTTAGCGTGGGAAAAGTAGTTAAGTTTGATAATTCACCAGAACTCAAGGAATCAGTATCGCCACTTTTTGATTGAACTCTGAGGTAGGGTATATTGTTTTAATCATGAACCCGCACTTTCAGAATGATTGAATTCCTAACTCAATTCAAAAATTGAATCGGTGTTCGTTGTTAGTGGGGCATGTTTTTGCCAATTCAGAAATTCATAACTAATTTTTAAAAAACCGTTGATACTTTTTGAACGTGTTTTCTCATAGAAGTCGGTTCAAATTAAGTTGAATTTGAATATCGAGAAAAAATATGTATTATCTCTCCATATTTTTTAATTTGAACTATCCCCCATATACTTAACATGGGAAAAGTAGTTAAGTTTGATAATTCACAAAAATTCAACGAATTAAGATCGCCACTTTTTGATTAAAATCTGAGGTAGGTTATATTGTTTTTATCATGTACACGAACTTTCAGAATGATTGAATTCCTAATTCATTACAAAAGTCGAATCGGTGTTAATTGTTAGTGGGGCATGTTTTTGCCACTTCAAAAATTCATAACTAATTTTTAAAAAATCGATGACACTTTTTAAACGTGTTTTCTCATAGAAAACAGTTCAAATTAAGTTGAATTTGAATAACGAAAAAAAATAAGTATTATCTCTCCTTATTTTTGAATTTGAACTATCCCCCTATTTAGCTAACATCTGAAAAGTAGTTAAGTTTGATAATTCACCAGAATTCAACTAATCGAGATCGCCACTTTTTGATTAAACTCTGAGGTAGGGTGTATTGTTCCTATTATGTACACGCACTTTCAAAATGATTGAATTCCTAATTCAATACAAAAGTTGAATCGGTGTTCGCTGCTAGTATGGCATGTGGTTGCCACTTCAAAAATTCATAACTAATATTTAAAAAACCGTAGACACTTTTTGAACGTGTGAGGGTTCAAATTAAGTTGAATTTGAATATCGAGGCAAAATATGTATTATCTCTCCATATTTTTAAATTTGAACTATCCCCCATATACTTAACATGGGAAAAGTAGTTAAGTTTGATAATTCAACAGAATTCAATGAATCAAGATCACCACTTTTTGATTTAAGTCTGAGGTAGGGTATATTGTTTTTATCGTGTACACGCACTTTCAGAATGATTGAATTCCTAATTCAACACAAAAGTCGAATCGGTGTTATTTATTAGTGGGGCATGTTTTTGCCACTTCAAAAATTCATAAAAAATATTTAAAAAATCGTTGACACTTTTTGAAGGTGTTTTGTCATAGAGGATGGTTCAAATTGAGTTGAATTTGAATATCGAGAAAAAATATGTATTATCTCTCCATATTTTTAAATTTGAACTATCCCCCATATACTTAACATGGGAAAAGTAGTTAAGTTTGATAATTCAACAGAATTCAATGAATCAAGATCGCCACTTTTTGATTAAATTCTGAGGTAGGGTGTATTGTTCCTATTATGTACACGCACTTTCAAAATGATTGAATTCCTAATTCAATACAAAAGTTGAATCGGTGTTCGCTGCTAGTATGGCATGTGGTTGCCACTTCAAAAATTCATAACTAATTTTTAAAAAACTGTAGACACTTTTTGAACGTGTGATGGTTCAAATTAAGTTGAATTTGAATAACGAGAAAAAATATGAATTTTCTCTCCTAATTTTTGAACTTGAACTATCCCCCATATACTTAACATGGGTAAAATAGTTATGTTTGATAATTCACCAGAATTCAATGAATCGAGATCGCCACTTTTTTATTAAACTCTGAGGTAGGGTATATTGTTCTTATCTTGTACACGCACTTTCAGAATGATTGAATTCCTAATTCAATACAAATGTTGAATCGATGTTCGTTGTTTGTGGGGCTTTTTTTTGCCACTTCAGAAATTCATAAATAATTTTAAAAAAATCGTTGACACTTTTTGAAGTTGTTTTGTCATAGACGACGGTTCAAATTAAGATGAATTTGAATATTGAGAAAAAATATATATTATCTCTCCATATTTTTGAATTTGAACTATCCCCCATATACTTAACATGGGAAAAGTAGTTAAGTTTGATAATTCACAAAAATTCAACGAATCAAGATCGCCACTTTTTGATTACATTCTGATGTAGGGTATATTGTTTTTATCATGTACACGAACTTTCAGAATGATTGAATTCCTAATTCATTACAAAAGTCGAATCGGTGTTAATTGTTAGTGGAGCATGTTTTTGCCACTTCAAAAATTCATAACTAATTTTTAAAAAATCGATGACACTTTTTAAACGTGTTTTCTCATAGAAAACAGTTCAAATTAAGTTGAATTTGAATAACGAAAAAAAAAAAGTATTATCTCTCCTTATTTTTGAATTTGAACTATCCCCCTAATTAGTTAACATCTGAAAAGTAGTTAAGTTTGATAATATACCAGAATTCAACAAATCGAGATCGCCACTTTTTGATTAAACTCTGAGGTAGGGTGTATTGTTCCTATTATGTATACGCACTTTCAGAATGATTGAATTCGTAATTCAATACAAAAGTTGACTCTGTGTTCACTGCTAATGGGGCATGTGTTTGCCAATTCAAAAATTCATAACTAATTTTTAAAAAATCGTTGACACTTTTTGAACGTGTTTTCTCATAGAAGATGGTTCAAATTAAGTTGAATTTGAATTTTGAGAAAAAACATGTATAATCTCTCCTTATTTTTGAAATAGAACTATCCCCCGTATACTTAACATGGGAAAAGTAGTTAAGTTTGATAATTCAACTGAATGAAATGAATCGAAATCGCCACTTTTTTATTGAACTCTGAGGTAGGATATATTGTTCTCATCATGTACACGCACTTTCAAAATGATTGAATTCCTAATTCAATACAAAAGTTGAATCGGTGTTCACTGCTAGTATGGCATGTGGTTGCCACTTCAAAAATTCATAACTAATTTATAAAAAAACTGTAGACACTTTTAGAACGTGTGACGGTTCAAATTAAGTTGAATTTGAATAACGAGAAAAAATATGAATTATCTCTCCTAATTTTTGAACTTGAACTATCCCCCATATACTTAACGTGGGAAAAGTAGTTAAGTTTGATAATTCACCAGAACTCAACGAATCAGTATCGCCACTTTTTGATTGAACTCTGAGGTAGGGTATATTGTTTTAATCATAAACCCGCACTTTCAGAATGATTGAATTCCTAACTCAATTCAAAAATTGAATCGGTGTTCGTTGTTAGTGGGGCATGTTTTTGCACATTCAGAAATTCATAACTAATTTTTAAAAAACCGTTGACACTTTTTGAACGTGTTTTCTCATAGAAGTCGGTTCAAATTAAGTTGAATTTGAATAACGAGAAAAAATATGTATTATCTCTCCATATTTTTGAATTTGAACTATCCCCCATATACTTAAAATGGAAAAAGTAGTTAAGTTTGATAATTCAACAGAATACAATGAAACGAGATTGCCACTTTTTTATTAAACTCTGAGGTAGGGTATATTGTTCTAATCATGTACACGCACATTCAGAATGATTGAATTCCTAATTCAATACAAAAGTTGAATCGGTGTTCGCTGCTAGTATGGCATGTGGTTGCCACTTCAAAAATTCATAACTAATTTTTAAAAAACTGTAGACACTGTTTGAACGTGTGACGGTTCAAATTAAGTTGAATTTGAATAACGAGAAAAAATATGAATTATCTCTCCTAATTTTTGAAGTTGAACTATCCCCCATATACTTAACATGGGTAAAATAGTTATGTTTGATAATTCACCAGAATTCAATGAATCGAGATCGCCACTTTTTTATTGAACTCTTCGGTAGGGTATATTGTTCTAATCATGTACACGCACATTCAGAATGATTGAATTCCTAATTCAATACAAAAGTTGAATCGGTGTTCGTTGTTAGTGGGGCATGTTTTTGCCACTTCAGAAATTCATAACTAATTTTTAAAAAATCGTTGACACTTTTTGAAGGTGTTTTGTCATAGAGGATGGTTCAAATTAAGTTGAATTTGAATATCGAGAAAAAATATGTATTATCTCTCCTTATTTTTGAATTTGAACTATCCCCCGTATACTTAACATGGGAAAGGTAGTTAAGTTTGATAATTCAACAGAATGAAATGAATCGAAATCGCCACTTTTTTATTGAACTCTGATGTAGGGTATATTGTTCTCATCATATACACGCACTTTCAGAATGATTGAATTCCTAATTCAATACAAAAGTTGAATCGGTGTTCGCTGCTAGTATGGCATGTGGTTGCCACTTCAAAAATTCATAACTAATTTTTAAAAAACTGTAGACACTTTTTGAACGTGTGACGGTTCAAATTAAGTTGAATTTGAATAACGAGAAAAAATAAGAATTATCTCTCCTAATTTTTGAACTTGAACTATCCCCCATATACTTAACATGGGTAAAATAGTAAAGTTTGATAATTCACCAGAATTCAATGAATCGAGATCGCCACTTTGTTATTGAACTCTTAGGTAGGGTATATTGTTCTTATCATGTACACGTACTTTCAGAATGATTGAATTTCAAATTCAATACAAATGTTGAATCGGTGTTCGTTGTTAGTGGGGCATGTTTTTGCCACTTCAGAAATTCATAACTAATTTTTAAAAAATCGTTGACACTTTTTGAAGGTGTTTTATCATAGAGGATGGTTCAAATTAAGTTGAATATGAATATCGAGAAAAAAAATGTATTATCTCTCCTTATTTTTTAATTTGAACTATCCCCCGTATACTTAACATGGGGAAAGTAGTTAAGTTTGATAATTCAACAGAATGAAATGAATCGAAATCGCCACTTTTTTATTGAACTCTGAGGTAGGGTATATTGTTCTCATCATATACACGCACTTTCAGAATGATTGAATTCCTAATTCAATACAAAAGTTGAATCGGTGTTCGCTGCTAGTATGGCATGTGGTTGCCACTTCAAAAATTCATAACGAATTTTTAAAAAACCGTAGACACTTTTTGAACTTGTGACGGTTCAAATTAAGTTGAATTTGAATAACGAGAAAAAATATGTATTATCTCTCCTAATTTTTGAACTTGAACTATCCCCCATATACTTCAAATGGAAAAAGTAGTTAAGTTTGATAATTCAACAGAATTCAATGAATCGAGATTGCCACTTTTTTATTAAACTCTGAGGTAGGGTATATTGTTTTTATCATGTACACGAACTTTCAGAATGATTGAATTCCTAATTCATTACAAAAGTCGAATCGGTGTTAATTGTTAGTGGGGCATATTTTTGCCACTTCAAAAATTCACAACTAATTTTTAAAAAATCGATGACAGTTTTTAAACGTATTTTCTCATAGAAAACAGTTCAAATTAAGTTGAATTTGAATAACGATAAAAAAATAAGTATTATCTCTCCTTATTTTTGAATTTGAACTATCCCCCTATTTAGTTAACATCTGAAAAGTAGTTAAGTTTGATAATTCACCAGAATTCAACTAATCGAGATCGCCACTTTTTGATTAAACTCTGAGGTTGGGTGTATTGTTCCTATTATGTACACGCACTTTCAAAATGATTGAATTCCTAATTCAATACAAAAGTTGAATCGGTGTTCGCTGCTAGTATGGCATGTGGTTGCCACTTCAAAAATTCATAACTAATTTTTAAAAAACTGTAGACACTTTTTGAACGTGTGATGGTTCAAATTAAGTTGAATTTGAATAACGAGAAAAAATATGAATTTTCTCTCCTAATTTTTGAACTTGAACTATCCCCCATATACTTAACATGGGTAAAATAGTTATGTTTGATAATTCACCAGAATTCAATGAATCGAGATCGCCACTTTTTTATTAAACTCTGAGGTAGGGTATATTGTTCTTATCTTGTACACGCACTTTCAGAATGATTGAATTCCTAATTCAATACAAATGTTGAATCGATGTTCGTTGTTTGTGGGGCTTTTTTTTGCCACTTCAGAAATTCATAAATAATTTTAAAAAAATCGTTGACACTTTTTGAAGTTGTTTTGTCATAGAGGACGGTTCAAATTAAGATGAATTTGAATATTGAGAAAAAATATATATTATATTTCCATATTTTTGAATTTGAACTATCCCCCATATACTTAACATGGGAAAAGTAGTTAAGTTTGATAATTCACAAAAATTCAACGAATCAAGATCGCCACTTTTTGATTAAATTCTGATGTAGGGTATATTGTTTTTATCATGTACACGAACTTTCAGAATGATTGAATTCCTAATTCATTACAAAAGTCGAATCGGTGTTAATTGTTAGTGGAGCATGATTTTGCCACTTCAAAAATTCATAACTAATTTTTAAAAAATCGATGACACTTTTTAAACGTGTTTTCTCATAGAAAACAGTTCAAATTAAGTTGAATTTGAATAACGAAAAAAAAAAAGTATTATCTCTCCTTATTTTTGAATTTGAACTATCCCCCTAATTAGTTAACATCTGAAAAGTAGTTAAGTTTAATAATATACCAGAATTCAACAAATCGAGATCGCCACTTTTTGATTAAACTCTGAGGTAGGGTGTATTGTTCCTATTATGTATACGCACTTTCAGAATGATTGAATTCGTAATTCAATACAAAAGTTGACTCTGTGTTCACTGCTAATGGGGCATGTGTTTGCCAATTCAAAAATTCATAACTAATTTTTAAAAAATCGTTGACACTTTTTGAACGTGTTTTCTCATAGAAGATGGTTCAAATTAAGTTGAATTTGAATATTGAGAAAAAACATGTATAATCTCTCCTTATTTTTGAAATAGAACTATCCCCCGTATACTTAACATGGGAAAAGTAGTTAAGTTTGATAATTCAACTGAATGAAATGAATCGAAATCGCCACTTTTTTATTGAACTCTGAGGTAGGATATATTGTTCTCATCATGTACACGCACTTTCAAAATGATTGAATTCCTAATTCAATACAAAAGTTGAATCGGTGTTCACTGCTAGTATGGCATGTGGTTGCCACTTCAAAAATTCATAACTAATTTATAAAAAAACTGTAGACACTTTTAGAACGTGTGACGGTTCAAATTAAGTTGAATTTGAATAACGAGAAAAAATATGAATTATCTCTCCTAATTTTTGAACTTGAACTATCCCCCATATACTTAACGTGGGAAAAGTAGTTAAGTTTGATAATTCACCAGAACTCAACGAATCAGTATCGCCACTTTTTGATTGAACTCTGAGGTAGGGTATATTGTTTTAATCATAAACCCGCACTTTCAGAATGATTGAATTCCTAACTCAATTCAAAAATTGAATCGGTGTTCGTTGTTAGTGGGGCATGTTTTTGCAAATTCAGAAATTCATAACTAATTTTTAAAAAACCGTTGACACTTTTTGAACGTGTTTTCTCATAGAAGTCGGTTCAAATTAAGTTGAATTTGAATAACGAGAAAAAATATGTATTATCTCTCCATATTTTTGAATTTGAACTATCCATCATATACTTAAAATGGAAAAAGTAGTTAAGTTTGATAATTCAACAGAATACAATGAATCGAGATTGCCACTTTTTTATTAAACTCTGAGGTAGGGTATATTGTTCTAATCATGTACACGCACATTCAGAATGATTGAATTCCTAATTCAATACAAAAGTTGAATCGGTGTTCGCTGCTAGTATGGCATGTGGTTGCCACTTCAAAAATTCATAACTAATTTTTAAAAAACTGTAGACACTGTTTGAACGTGTGACGGTTCAAATTAAGTTGAATTTGAATAACGAGAAAAAATATGAATTATCTCTCCTAATTTTTGAAGTTGAACTATCCCCCATATACTTAACATGGGTAAAATAGTTATGTTTGATAATTCACCAGAATTCAATGAATCGAGATCGCCACTTTTTTATTGAACTCTTCGGTAGGGTATATTGTTCTAATCATGTACACGCACATTCAGAATGATTGAATTCCTAATTCAATACAAAAGTTGAATCGGTGTTCGTTGTTAGTGGGGCATGTTTTTGCCACTTCAGAAATTCATAACTAATTTTTAAAAAATCGTTGACACTTTTTGAAGGTGTTTTGTCATAGAGGATGGTTCAAATTAAGTTGAATTTGAATATCGAGAAAAAATATGTATTATCTCTCCTTATTTTTGAATTTGAACTATCCCCCGTATACTTAACATGGGAAAGGTAGTTAAGTTTGATAATTCAACAGAATGAAATGAATCGAAATCGCCACTTTTTTATTGAACTCTGATGTAGGGTATATTGTTCTCATCATATACACGCACTTTCAGAATGATTGAATTCCTAATTCAATACAAAAGTTGAATCGGTGTTCGCTGCTAGTATGGCATGTGGTTGCCACTTCAAAAATTCATAACTAATTTTTAAAAAACTGTAGACACTTTTTGAACGTGTGACGGTTCAAATTAAGTTGAATTTGAATAACGAGAAAAAATATGAATTATCTCTCCTAATTTTTGAACTTGAACTATCCCCCATATACTTAACATGGGTAAAATAGTAAAGTTTGATAATTCACCAGAATTCAATGAATCGAGATCGCCACTTTGTTATTGAACTCTTAGGTAGGGTATATTGTTCTTATCATGTACACGTACTTTCAGAATGATTGAATTTCAAATTCAATACAAATGTTGAATCGGTGTTCGTTGTTAGTGGGGCATGTTTTTGCCACTTCAGAAATTCATAACTAATTTTTAAAAAATCGTAGACACTTTTTGAACTTGTGACGGTTCAAATTAAGTTGAATTTGAATAACGAGAAAAAATATGTATTATCTCTCCTAATTTTTGAACTTGAACTATCCCCCATATACTTCAAATGGAAAAAGTAGTTAAGTTTGATAATTCAACAGAATTCAATGAATCGAGATTGCCACTTTTTTATTAAACTCTGAGGTAGGGTATATTGTTTTTATCATGTACACGAACTTTCAGAATGATTGAATTCCTAATTCATTACAAAAGTCGAATCGGTGTTAATTGTTAGTGGGGCATATTTTTGCCACTTCAAAAATTCACAACTAATTTTTAAAAAATCGATGACAGTTTTTAAACGTATTTTCTCATAGAAAACAGTTCAAATTAAGTTGAATTTGAATAACGATAAAAAAATAAGTATTATCTCTCCTTATTTTTGAATTTGAACTATCCCCCTATTTAGTTAACATCTGAAAAGTAGTTAAGTTTGATAATTCACCAGAATTCAACGAATCGAGATCGCCACTTTTTGATTAAACTCTGAGGTAGGGTGTATTGTTCCCATTATGTATACGCACTTTCAGAATGATTGAATTCCTAATTCAATACAAAAGTTGAATTGGTGTTCGTTGCTAGTATGGCATGTGTTTGCCAATTCAAACATTCATAACTAATTTTTAAAAAATCGTTGACACTTTTTGAACGTGTTTTCTCATATTGGACGGTTCAAATTAAGTTGAATTTGAATAAGGAGAAAAAATAAGTATTATCTCTCCTTATTTTTGAATTTGAACTATCCCACGAATACATAACATGGGAAAAGTAGTTAAGTTTGATAATTCAACAGAATGAAATGAATCGAAATCGCCACTTTTTTATTGAACTCTGAGGTAGGGTATATTGTTCTTATCATGTACACGCACTTTCAGAATGATTGAATTTCAAATTCAATACAAATGTTGAATCGGTGTTCGTTGTTAGTGGGGCATGTTTTTGCCCTTTCAGAAATTCATAACTAATTTTTAAAAAATCGTTGACACTTTTTGAAGGTGTTTTGTCATAGAGGATGGTTCAAATTAAGTTGAATTTGAATATCGAGAAAAAATATGTATTATCTCTCCATATTTTTAAAATTGAACTATCCCCCATATACTTAACATGGGAAAAGTAGTTAAGTTTGATAATTCAACAGAATTCAATGAATCAAGATCACCACTTTTTGATTAAAGTCTGAGGTAGGGTATATTGTTTTTATCGTGTACACGCACTTTCAGAATGATTGAATTCCTAATTCAACACAAAAGTCGAATCGGTGTTAATTATTAGTGGGGCATGTTTTTGCCAATTCAAAAATTTATAACTAATTTTTAAAAAATCGTTGACATTTTTTAAACGTGTTTTCTCATAGAAGACAGTTCAAATTAAGTAGAATTTGAATAACGAGAAAAAATAAGTATTATCTCTCCTTATTTTTGAATTTGAACTATCCCCCATATACTTAACATGGGAAAAGTAGTTAAGTTTGATAATTCAACAGATTTCAATGAATCAAGATCGCCACTTTTTGATTAAATTCTGAGGTAGGGTGTATTGTTCCTATTATGTACACGCACTTTCAAAATGATTGAATTCCTAATTCAATACAAAAGTTGAATCGGTGTTCGCTGCTAGTATGGCATGTGGTTGCCACTTCAAAAATTCATAACTAATTTTTAAAAAACTGTAGACACTTTTTGAACGTGTGATGGTTCAAATTAAGTTGAATTTGAATAACGAGAAAAAATATGAATTTTCTCTCCTAATTTTTGAACTTGAACTATCCCCCATATACTTAACATGGGTAAAATAGTTATGTTTGATAATTCACCAGAATTCAATGAATCGAGATCGCAACTTTTTTATTAAACTCTGAGGTAGGGTATATTGTTCTTATCTTGTACACGCACTTTCAGAATGATTGAATTCCTAATTCAATACAAATGTTGAATCGATGTTCGTTGTTTGTGGGGCTTTTTTTTGCCACTTCAGAAATTCATAAATAATTTTAAAAAAATCGTTGACACTTTTTGAAGTTGTTTTGTCATAGAGGACGGTTCAAATTAAGATGAATTTGAATATTGAGAAAAAATATGTATTATCTCTCCATATTTTTGAATTTGAACTATCCCCCATATACTTAACATGGGAAAAGTAGTTAAGTTTGATAATTCACAAAAATTCAACGAATCAAGATCGCCACTTTTTGATTAAATTCTGATGTAGGGTATATTGTTTTTATCATGTACACAAACTTTCAGAATGATTGAATTCCTCATTCATTACAAAAGTCGAATCGGTGTTAATTGTTAGTGGAGCATGTTTTTGCCACTTCAAAAATTCATAACTAATTTTTAAAAAATCGATGACACTTTTTAAACGTGTTTTCTCATAGAAAACAGTTCAAATTAAGTTGAATTTGAATAACGAAAAAAAAAAAGTATTATCTCTCCTTATTTTTGAATTTGAACTATCCCCCTATTTAGTTAACATCTGAAAAGTAGTTAAGTTTGATAATATACCAGAATTCAACAAATCGAGATCGCCACTTTTTGATTAAACTCTGAGGTAGGGTGTATTGTTCCTATTATGTATACGCACTTTCAGAATGATTGAATTCGTAATTCAATACAAAAGTTGACTCTGTGTTCACTGCTAATGGGGCATGTGTTTGCCACTTCAAAAATTCATAACTAATTTTTAAAAAATCGTTGACACTTTTTGAACGTGTTTTCTCATAGAAGATGGTTCAAATTAAGTTGAATTTGAATATTGAGAAAAAACATGTATAATCTCTCCTTATTTTTTAATTAGAACTATCCCCCGTATACTTAACATGGGAAAAGTAGTTAAGTTTGATAATTCAACTGAATGAAATGAATCGAAATCGCCACTTTTTTATTGAACTCTGAGGTAGGATATATTGTTCTCATCATGTACACGCACTTTCAAAATGATTGAATTCCTAATTCAATACAAAAGTTGAATCGGTGTTCACTGCTAGTATGGCATGTGGTTGCCACTTCAAAAATTCATAACTAATTTATAAAAAAACTGTAGACACTTTTAGAACGTGTGACGGTTCAAATTAAGTTGAATTTGAATAACGAGAAAAAATATGAATTATCTCTCCTAATTTTTGAACTTGAACTATCCCCCATATACTTAACGTGGGAAAAGTAGTTAAGTTTGATAATTCACCAGAACTCAACGAATCAGTATCGCCACTTTTTGATTGAACTCTGAGGTAGGGTATATTGTTTTAATCATAAACCCGCACTTTCAGAATGATTGAATTCCTAACTCAATTCAAAAATTGAATCGGTGTTCGTTGTTAGTGGGGCATGTTTTTGCAAATTCAGAAATTCATAACTAATTTTTAAAAAACCGTTGACACTTTTTGAACGTGTTTTCTCATAGAAGTCGGTTCAAATTAAGTTGAATTTGAATAACGAGAAAAAATATGTATTATCTCTCCATATTTTTGAATTTGAACTATCCCCCATATACTTAAAATGGAAAAAGTAGTTAAGTTTGATAATTCAACAGAATACAATGAATCGAGATTGCCACTTTTTTATTAAACTCTGAGGTAGGGTATATTGTTCTTATCATGTAAACGCACTTTCAAAATGATTGAATTCCTAATTCAATACAAAAGTTGAATCGGTGTTCGCTGCTAGTATGGCATGTGGTTGCCACTTCAAAAATTCATAACTAATTTTTAAAAAACTGTAGACACTGTTTGAACGTGTGACGGTTCAAATTAAGTTGAATTTGAATAACGAGAAAAAATATGAATTATCTCTCCTAATTTTTGAAGTTGAACTATCCCCCATATACTTAACATGGGTAAAATAGTTATGTTTGATAATTCACCAGAATTCAATGAATCGAGATCGCCACTATTTTATTGAACTCTTCGGTAGGGTATATTGTTCTAATCATGTACACGCACATTCAGAATGATTGAATTCCTAATTCAATACAAAAGTTGAATCGGTGTTCGTTGTTAGTGGGGCATGTTTTTGCCACTTCAGAAATTCATAACTAATTTTTAAAAAATCGTTGACACTTTTTGAAGGTGTTTTGTCATAGAGGATGGTTCAAATTAAGTTGAATTTGAATATCGAGAAAAAATATGTATTATCTCTCCTTATTTTTGAATTTGAACTATCCCCCGTATACTTAACATGGGAAAGGTAGTTAAGTTTGATAATTCAACAGAATGAAATGAATCGAAATCGCCACTTTCTTATTGAACTCTGAGGTAGGGTATATTGTTCTCATCATATACACGCACTTTCAGAATGATTGAATTCCTAATTCAATACAAAAGTTGAATCGGTGTTCGCTGCTAGTATGGCATGTGGTTGCCACTTCAAAAATTCATAACTAATTTTTAAAAAACTGTAGACACTTTTTGAACGTGTGACGGTTCAAATTAAGTTGAATTTGAATAACGAGAAAAAATATGTATTATCTCTCCTAATTTTTGAACTTGAACTATCCCCCATATACTTCAAATGGAAAAAGTAGTTAAGTTTGATAATTCAACAGAATTCAATGAATCGAGATTGCCACTTTTTTATTAAACTCTGAGGTAGGGTATATTGTTTTTATCATGTACACGAACTTTCAGAATGATTGAATTCCTAATTCATTACAAAAGTCGAATCGGTGTTAATTGTTAGTGGGGCATATTTTTGCCACTTCAAAAATTCACAACTAATTTTTAAAAAATCGATGACAGTTTTTAAACGTATTTTCTCATAGAAAACAGTTCAAATTAAGTTGAATTTGAATAACGATAAAAAAATAAGTATTATCTCTCCTTATTTTTGAATTTGAACTATCCCCCTATTTAGTTAACATCTGAAAAGTAGTTAAGTTTGATAATTCACCAGAATTCAACGAATCGAGATCGCCACTTTTTGATTAAACTCTGAGGTAGGGTGTATTGTTCTTATTATGTATACGCACTTTCAGAATGATTGAATTCCTAATTCAATACAAAAGTTGAATTGGTGTTCGTTGCTAGTATGGCATGTGTTTGCCAATTCAAACATTCATAACTAATTTTTAAAAAATCGTTGACACTTTTTGAACGTGTTTTCTCATATTGGACGGTTCAAATTAAGTTGAATTTGAATAAGGAGAAAAAATAAGTATTATCTCTCCTTATTTTTGAATTTGAACTATCCCACGAATACATAACATGGGAAAAGTAGTTAAGTTTGATAATTCAACAGAATGAAATGAATCGAAATCGGCACTTTTTTATTGAACTCTGAGGTAGGGTATATTGTTCTCATCATATACACGCACGTTCAGAATGATTGAATTCCTAATTCAATACAAAAGTTGAATCGGTGTTCGCTGCTAGTATGGCATGTGGTTGCCACTTCAAAAATTCATAACTAATTTTTAAAAAACCGTAGACACTTTTTGAACGTGTGACGGTTCAAATTAAGTTGAATTTGAATAACGAGAAAAAATATGTATTATCTCTCCTAATTTTTGAATTTGAACTATCCCCATATATAGATAACATCTGAAAAGTAGTTAAGTTTGATGATTCACCAGAATTCAACTAATCGAGATCGCCACTTTTTGATTAAATTCTGAGGTAGGGTGTATTGTTCCTATTATGTACACGCACTTTCAAAATGATTGAATTCCTAATTCAATACAAAAGTTGAATCGGTGTTCGCTGCTAGTATGGCATGTGGTTGCCACTTCAAAAATTCATAACTAATTTTTAAAAAACTGTAGACACTTTTTGAACATGTGACGGTTCAAATTAAGTTGAATTTGAATAACGAGAAAAAATAAGAATTATCTCTTCTAATTTTTGAACTTGAACTATCCCCCATATACTTAACATGGGTAAAATAGTAATGTTTGATAATTCACCAGAATTCAATGAATCGAGATCGCCACTTTGTTATTGAACTCTTAGGTAGGGTATATTGTTCTTATCATGTACACGTACTTTCAGAATGATTGAATTTCAAATTCAATACAAATGTTGAATCGGTGTTCGTTGTTAGTGGGGCATGTTTTTGCCACTTCAGAAATTCATAACTAATTTTTAAAAAATCGTTGACACTTTTTGAAGGTGTTTTGTCATAGAGGATGGTTCAAATTAAGTTGAATTTGAATATCGAGAAAAAATATGTATTATCTCTCCTTATTTTTGAATTTGAACTATCCCCCGTATACTTAACATGGGAAAGGTAGTTAAGTTTGATAATTCAACAGAATGAAATGAATCGAAATCGCCACTTTTTTATTGAACTCTGAGGTAGGGTATATTGTTCTCATCATATACACGCACGTTCAGAATGATTGAATTCCTAATTCAATACAAAAGTTGAATCGGTGTTCGCTGCTAGTATGGCATGTGGTTGCCACTTCAAAAATTCATAACTAATTTTTAAAAAACCGTAGACACTTTTTGAACGTGTGACGGTTCAAATTAAGTTGAATTTGAATAACGAGAAAAAATATGTATTATCTCTCCTAATTTAGGAACTTGAACTATCCCCCATATTCTTAAAAAGAAAAAGTAGTTAAGTTTGATAATTCAACAGAATTCAATAAAACGAGATCGCCACTTTTTTATTAAACTCTGAGGTAGGGTATATTGTTCTTATCATGTACACGCACTTTCAGAATGATTGAATTTCAAATTCAATACAAATGTTGAATCGGTGTTCGTTGTTAGTGGGGCATGTTTTTGCCATTTCAGAAATTCATAACTAATTTTTAAAAAATCGTTGACACTTTTTGAAGGTGTTTTGTCATAGAGGATGGTTCAAATTAAGTTGAATTTGAATATCGAGAAAAAATATGTATTATCTCTCCATATTTTTAAAATTGAACTATCCCCCATATACTTAACATGGGAAAAGTAGTTAAGTTTGATAATTCAACAGAATTCAATGAATCAAGATCACCACTTTTTGATTAAAGTCTGAGGTAGGGTATATTGTTTTTATCGTGTACACGCACTTTCAGAATGATTGAATTCCTAATTCAACACAAAAGTCGAATCGGTGTTAATTATTAGTGGGGCATGTTTTTGCCAATTCAAAAATTCATAACTAATTTTTAAAAAATCGTTGACACTTTTTGAACGTGTGACGGTTCAAATTAAGTTGAATTTGAATAACGAGAAAAAATATGTATTATCTCTCCTAATTTAGGAACTTGAACTATCCCCCATATTCTTAAAAAGAAAAAGTAGTTAAGTTTGATAATTCAACAGAATTCAATAAAACGAGATCGCCACTTTTTTATTAAACTCTGAGGTAGGGTATATTGTTCTTATCATGTACACGCACTTTCAGAATGATTGAATTCCTAACTCAATTCAAAAATTGAATCGGTGTTCGTTGTTAGTGGGGCATGTTTTTGCAAATTCAGAAATTCATAACTAATTTTTAAAAAACCGTTGACACTTTTTGAACGTGTTTTCTCATAGAAGTCGGTTCAAATTAAGTTGAATTTGAATAACGAGAAAAAATATGTATTATCTCTCCATATTTTTGAATTTGAACTATCCCCCATATACTTAAAATGGAAAAAGTAGTTAAGTTTGATAATTCAACAGAATACAATGAATCGAGATTGCCACTTTTTTATTAAACTCTGAGGTAGGGTATATTGTTCTTATCATGTAAACGCACTTTCAAAATGATTGAATTCCTAATTCAATACAAAAGTTGAATCGGTGTTCGCTGCTAGTATGGCATGTGGTTGCCACTTCAAAAATTCATAACTAATTTTTAAAAAACTGTAGACACTGTTTGAACGTGTGACGGTTCAAATTAAGTTGAATTTGAATAACGAGAAAAAATATGAATTATCTCTCCTAATTTTTGAAGTTGAACTATCCCCCATATACTTAACATGGGTAAAATAGTTATGTTTGATAATTCACCAGAATTCAATGAATCGAGATCGCCACTTTTTTATTGAACTCTTCGGTAGGGTATATTGTTCTAATCATGTACACGCACATTCAGAATGATTGAATTCCTAATTCAATACAAAAGTTGAATCGGTGTTCGTTGTTAGTGGGGCATGTTTTTGCCACTTCAGAAATTCATAACTAATTTTTAAAAAATCGTTGACACTTTTTGAAGGTGTTTTGTCATAGAGGATGGTTCAAATTAAGTTGAATTTGAATATCGAGAAAAAATATGTATTCCCTAGTAAAAATAAACCACCATATAAATAACATATTTCTGAAATGAAAAATGAAATATAATTGCAATATTTGTGTACTAAGAGTGTCGTTAATCTGTCGCTTTTAGGACATTTATAGTGGTAATGATATGGTAGAAATATACCAAGAGCTGTCATATATTTGCTATATTTCGGTATTCACTTCAATGTTTTTCTCATATTGCTTACATATTTTTACAGTACGGCATTCCATGTAATCTATTTTAGTTATATTTTTGCAATATAATTTAGTGAATGTAGTATGCATGCTCTAAAAGTGGTATATTATTGTACTATTATTGTAATAAAGTGAGATATAAATATAAGCAATGTAATATTTATGAACTATTTTTGTCCTTTCTATGCCATATTTATGTCATATATTTATTAGACGCATATAACAAGTATATGGTCCCTGGTACCTGGTCCAAGACAAAAAGTTTTTTTAGAGACGGTCAGCAGAAACGAGGAATCGAATGATGTCGTTACCTACCTACAGTTAAGCCTACCTGCCTCTCTTTACCGAATGTTTAGCCTACCTGCCTATCGAAATACTAGACGCCTATACGCACGTGAGAAAAAGGAGGAGCTAAAACCGTATATATGCTTCAGAATCCCGATACAAGCGCACCCGAGTTGCAAAAAGTTCAGATTTATATATATAATCAATTAATACACACTTGGATTAATTGTGCTCTTTTTATACACTGTCTCATTATTATACGTAAAACTGATACCATCAATATTTTGGGTTTGCGAAACTTGTATATTTCATTAATAAAGGGGGTATACTTGACCAAAACGTGTCAACTGCACCAAAATATCAATCAATCAATCAATCAATCAATCAATCAATCAATCAATCAATCAATCAATCAATCAATCAATATATCTATCTATCTATCAATCAATCAATCATTCATTCATTAATAAGTCTTCTAGTTATCATGGCATAAATTTTTAGCAATGTTATTTTGTATACCAATGTATTGAAGCAGTGCTTGAGTTTAAATTCAAATAGCTTGTTTCTGGAAAAAGAAAATGGCTATGAGGATCATGCATGTTAATTGAGAATCACTAACAAATCAGTATCACACTCGCATTACGTATTCGTTGTGCATAGCTCGCATGATTATTTGACTTTAATTTATGAAATAATTATGCAGGTATATAACACAACTAAAACTGCATTAATCTTGCAATTACAGCAGACGATAAACCTTAATAACATGTTCTATGCCACCTATATTTAAATGCAAATATGTTCATTATAACATTTATAACACTACAGTATATATAGTAAAAATGAGGTATTGGGACCATACAGAACACGTTTATATTTTACAATAGAATTTTAATAATTATATCCTAAATTCCACATGTATTTATGTTACATTTCAAATAGTGTTAGTTCACTAATATTTTAAACCACTAGAATATATAACAAAAATAGAGCATTTTTATTACACGGAGCGCCTTTCATTTTGCCACTAAATGTGCAATGAAATTGAAATTTACTATAACTTGGAATAGTGTGCGTTATATCACTTATATTACAAATTTATGTTTTAAATATGTGCACATTAACACCAATATTTTAATACCAGGATAGACGATTCGGCTCACGAATAACACAAAAATATAGCAAAACCATGAGATAACATTCAACTCCAGCACAATTAATGTTTTCCTCCTAAAACTGCAATATTGTAATTGCAAATTAATATGGCAAATATATTACAAAAATATGCTTATTTAGTTGCATCGTGAAATGAATATTTTTAATAAAGCTCCATCCAGTACCCAGTGCATTGCAATATTAGTGTAGTTATAGGTAAAATTTTGATGTTATATGACAACAATAGTGCACTTATATATTAAATATAAGACAAATATTTTTATTCGGGTTATGAATTATTTCATAAATATATATAGCATTTTCATTACACTCAGTGCGTATATTTTACGACTAAAGATATAATATATTTATAATAAAAATATACTGATGGAATATTTTAGTCTATTTATATTTTAGCCACCAATAACATTTTAAGTCAAAATAATTGCACTTTTAGTACATTGGGTGACTACATAATTTTAAACTAAAAGTACAATATTCGTAAATAGAACGCAACATTTACTTATGACACTAATATAGCCGATTCATTTATTGACTCTATGTCTAAAACACAAATATTTCTGCACTATAGTTAGGAGACTTGGCATATGGGATATATACGAAAATATGGCAAGAATAGGTGATAATATTCACCTCGTAGTGATATTATTTTAGCCTATAACTGCTATATTGTCATTGCTGATTTCTAAAGCAAATATATTGCAAGTTTATGTTGAATTTAGTAACAGATTGCAATGAGAAATTTGAAGCCAACTCAAGTTATGACAGTGCATTGCAATTTTATTATAGTTATAGGTGAAATTTCGGTGTTATTGCAACATAATTACACTTATATATCACTTATAGGGCAAATATTTGTACTCGGGTTATCTCTCCATATTTTTGAATTTGAACTATCCCCCGTATACTTAACATGGGAAAGGTAGTTAAGTTTGATAATTCAACAGAATGAAATGAATCGAAATCGCCACTTTCTTATTGAACTCTGAGGTAGGGTATATTGTTCTCATCATATACATGCACTTTCAGAATGATTGAATTCCTAATTCAATACAAAAGTTGAATCGGTGTTCGCTGCTAGTATGGCATGTGGTTGCCACTTCAAAAATTCATAACTAATTTTTAAAAAACTGTAGACACTTTTTGAACGTGTGACGGTTCAAATTAAGTTGAATTTGAATAACGAGAAAAAATAAGAATTATCTCTCCTAATTTTTGAACTTGAACTATCCCCCATATAATTAACATGGGTAAAATAGTAAAGTTTGATAATTCACCAGAATTCAATGAATCGAGATCGCCACTTTGTTATTGAACTCTTAGGTAGGGTATATTGTTCTTATCATGTACACGTACTTTCGGAATGATTGAATTTCAAATTCAATACAAATGTTGAATCGGTGTTCGTTGTTAGTGGGGCATGTTTTTGCCACTTCAGAAATTCATAACTAATTTTTAAAAAATCGTTGACACTTTTTGAAGGTGTTTTGTCATAGAGGATGGTTCAAATTAAGTTGAATTTGAATATCGAGAAAAAATATGTATTATCTCTCCTTATTTTTGAATTTGAACTATCCCCCGTATACTTAACATGGGAAAGGTAGTTAAGTTTGATAATTCAACAGAATGAAATGAATCGAAATCGCCACTTGTTTATTGAACTCTGAGGTAGGGTATATTGTTCTCATCATATACACGCACGTTCAGAATGATTGAATTCCTAATTCAATACAAAAGTTGAATCGGTGTTCGCTGCTAGTATGGCATGTGGTTGCCACTTCAAAAATTCATAACTAATTTTTAAAAAACCGTAGACACTTTTTGAACGTGTGACGGTTCAAATTAAGTTGAATTTGAATAACGAGAAAAAATATGTATTTTCTCTCCTAATTTAGGAACTTGAACTATCCCCCATATTCTTAAAAAGAAATAGTAGTTAAGTTTGATAATTCAACAGAATTCAATAAAACGAGATCGCCACTTTTTTATTAAACTCTGAGGTAGGGTATATTGTTCTTATCATGTACACGCACTTTCAGAATGATTGAATTTCAAATTCAATACAAATGTTGAATCGGTGTTCGTTGTTAGTGGGGCATGTTTTTGCCATTTCAGAAATTCATAACTAATTTTTAAAAAATCGTTGACACTTTTTGAAGGTGTTTTGTCATAGAGGATGGTTCAAATTAAGTTGAATTTGAATATCGAGAAAAAATATGTATTATCTCTCCATATTTTTAAAATTGAACTATCCCCCATATACTTAACATGGGAAAAGTAGTTAAGTTTGATAATTCAACAGAATTCAATGAATCAAGATCACCACTTTTTGATTAAAGTCTGAGGTAGGGTATATTGTTTTTATCGTGTACACGCACTTTCAGAATGATTGAATTCCTAATTCAACACAAAAGTCGAATCGGTGTTAATTATTAGTGGGGCATGTTTTTGCCAATTCAAAAATTCATAACTAATTTTTATAAAATCGTTGACACTTTTTGAACGTGTGACGGTTCAAATTAAGTTGAATTTGAATAACGAGAAAAAATATGTATTATCTCTCCTAATTTAGGAACTTGAACTATCCCCCATATTCTTAAAAAGAAAAAGTAGTTAAGTTTGATAATTCAACAGAATTCAATAAAACGAGATCGCCACTTTTTTATTAAACTCTGAGGTAGGGTATATTGTTCTTATCATGTAAACGCACTTTCAAAATGATTGAATTCCTAATTCAATACAAAAGTTGAATCGGTGTTCGCTGCTAGTATGGCATGTGGTTGCCACTTCAAAAATTCATAACTAATTTTTAAAAAACTGTAGACACTGTTTGAACGTGTGACGGTTCAAATTAAGTTGAATTTGAATATCGAGAAAAAATATGTATTATCTCTCCATATTTTTGAATTTGAACTATCCCCCGTATACTTAACATGGGAAAGGTAGTTAAGTTTGATAATTCAACAGAATGAAATGAATCGAAATCGCCACTTTCTTATTGAACTCTGAGGTAGGGTATATTGTTCTCATCATATACATGCACTTTCAGAATGATTGAATTCCTAATTCAATACAAAAGTTGAATCGGTGTTCGCTGCTAGTATGGCATGTGGTTGCCACTTCAAAAATTCATAACTAATTTTTAAAAAACTGTAGACACTTTTTGAACGTGTGACGGTTCAAATTAAGTTGAATTTGAATAACGAGAAAAAATAAGAATTATCTCTCCTAATTTTTGAACTTGAACTATCCCCCATATAATTAACATGGGTAAAATAGTAAAGTTTGATAATTCACCAGAATTCAATGAATCGAGATCGCCACTTTGTTATTGAACTCTTAGGTAGGGTATATTGTTCTTATCATGTACACGTACTTTCGGAATGATTGAATTTCAAATTCAATACAAATGTTGAATCGGTGTTCGTTGTTAGTGGGGCATGTTTTTGCCACTTCAGAAATTCATAACTAATTTTTAAAAAATCGTTGACACTTTTTGAAGGTGTTTTGTCATAGAGGATGGTTCAAATTAAGTTGAATTTGAATATCGAGAAAAAATATGTATTATCTCTCCTTATTTTTGAATTTGAACTATCCCCCGTATACTTAACATGGGAAAGGTAGTTAAGTTTGATAATTCAACAGAATGAAATGAATCGAAATCGCCACTTGTTTATTGAACTCTGAGGTAGGGTATATTGTTCTCATCATATACACGCACGTTCAGAATGATTGAATTCCTAATTCAATACAAAAGTTGAATCGGTGTTCGCTGCTAGTATGGCATGTGGTTGCCACTTCAAAAATTCATAACTAATTTTTAAAAAACCGTAGACACTTTTTGAACGTGTGACGGTTCAAATTAAGTTGAATTTGAATAACGAGAAAAAATATGTATTATCTCTCCTAATTTAGGAACTTGAACTATCCCCCATATTCTTAAAAAGAAATAGTAGTTAAGTTTGATAATTCAACAGAATTCAATAAAACGAGATCGCCACTTTTTTATTAAACTCTGAGGTAGGGTATATTGTTCTTATCATGTACACGCACTTTCAGAATGATTGAATTTCAAATTCAATACAAATGTTGAATCGGTGTTCGTTGTTAGTGGGGCATGTTTTTGCCATTTCAGAAATTCATAACTAATTTTTAAAAAATCGTTGACACTTTTTGAAGGTGTTTTGTCATAGAGGATGGTTCAAATTAAGTTGAATTTGAATATCGAGAAAAAATATGTATTATCTCTCCATATTTTTAAAATTGAACTATCCCCCATATACTTAACATGGGAAAAGTAGTTAAGTTTGATAATTCAACAGAATTCAATGAATCAAGATCACCACTTTTTGATTAAAGTCTGAGGTAGGGTATATTGTTTTTATCGTGTACACGCACTTTCAGAATGATTGAATTCCTAATTCAACACAAAAGTCGAATCGGTGTTAATTATTAGTGGGGCATGTTTTTGCCAATTCAAAAATTCATAACTAATTTTTAAAAAATCGTTGACACTTTTTGAACGTGTGACGGTTCAAATTAAGTTGAATTTGAATAACGAGAAAAAATATGTATTATCTCTCCTAATTTAGGAACTTGAACTATCCCCCATATTCTTAAAAAGAAAAAGTAGTTAAGTTTGATAATTCAACAGAATTCAATAAAACGAGATCGCCACTTTTTTATTAAACTCTGAGGTAGGGTATATTGTTCTTATCATGTAAACGCACTTTCAAAATGATTGAATTCCTAATTCAATACAAAAGTTGAATCGGTGTTCGCTGCTAGTATGGCATGTGGTTGCCACTTCAAAAATTCATAACTAATTTTTAAAAAACTGTAGACACTGTTTGAACGTGTGACGGTTCAAATTAAGTTGAATTTGAATAACGAGAAAAAATATGAATTATCTCTCCTAATTTTTGAAGTTGAACTATCCCCCATATACTTAACATGGGTAAAATAGTTATGTTTGATAATTCACCAGAATTCAATGAATCGAGATCGCCACTTTTTTATTGAACTCTTCGGTAGGGTATATTGTTCTAATCATGTACACGCACATTCAGAATGATTGAATTCCTAATTCAATACAAAAGTTGAATCGGTGTTCGTTGTTAGTGGGGCATGTTTTTGCCACTTCAGAAATTCATAACTAATTTTTAAAAAATCGTTGACACTTTTTGAAGGTGTTTTGTCATAGAGGATGGTTCAAATTAAGTTGAATTTGAATATCGAGAAAAAATATGTATTATCTCTCCATATTTTTGAATTTGAACTATCCCCCGTATACTTAACATGGGAAAGGTAGTTAAGTTTGATAATTCAACAGAATGAAATGAATCGAAATCGCCACTTTCTTATTGAACTCTGAGGTAGGGTATATTGTTCTCATCATATACACGCACTTTCAGAATGATTGAATTCCTAATTCAATACAAAAGTTGAATCGGTGTTCGCTGCTAGTATGGCATGTGGTTGCCACTTCAAAAATTCATAACTAATTTTTAAAAAACTGTAGACACTTTTTGAACGTGTGACGGTTCAAATTAAGTTGAATTTGAATAACGAGAAAAAATAAGAATTATCTCTCCTAATTTTTGAACTTGAACTATCCCCCATATAATTAACATGGGTAAAATAGTAAAGTTTGATAATTCACCAGAATTCAATGAATCGAGATCGCCACTTTGTTATTGAACTCTTAGGTAGGGTATATTGTTCTTATCATGTACACGTACTTTCAGAATGATTGAATTTCAAATTCAATACAAATGTTGAATCGGTGTTCGTTGTTAGTGGGGCATGTTTTTGCCACTTCAGAAATTCATAACTAATTTTTAAAAAATCGTTGACACTTTTTGAAGGTGTTTTGTCATAGAGGATGGTTCAAATTAAGTTGAATTTGAATATCGAGAAAAAATATGTATTATCTCTCCTTATTTTTGAATTTGAACTATCCCCCGTATACTTAACATGGGAAAGGTAGTTAAGTTTGATAATTCAACAGAATGAAATGAATCGAAATCGCCACTTTTTTATTGAACTCTGAGGTAGGGTATATTGTTCTCATCATATACACGCACGTTCAGAATGATTGAATTCCTAATTCAATACAAAAGTTGAATCGGTGTTCGCTGCTAGTATGGCATGTGGTTGCCACTTCAAAAATTCATAACTAATTTTTAAAAAACCGTAGACACTTTTTGAACGTGTGACGGTTCAAATTAAGTTGAATTTGAATAACGAGAAAAAATATGTATTATCTCTCCTAATTTAGGAACTTGAACTATCCCCCATATTCTTAAAAAGAAATAGTAGTTAAGTTTGATAATTCAACAGAATTCAATAAAACGAGATCGCCACTTTTTTATTAAACTCTGAGGTAGGGTATATTGTTCTTATCATGTACACGCACTTTCAGAATGATTGAATTTCAAATTCAATACAAATGTTGAATCGGTGTTCGTTGTTAGTGGGGCATGTTTTTGCCATTTCAGAAATTCATAACTAATTTTTAAAAAATCGTTGACACTTTTTGAAGGTGTTTTGTCATAGAGGATGGTTCAAATTAAGTTGAATTTGAATATCGAGAAAAAATATGTATTATCTCTCCATATTTTTAAAATTGAACTATCCCCCATATACTTAACATGGGAAAAGTAGTTAAGTTTGATAATTCAACAGAATTCAATGAATCAAGATCACCACTTTTTGATTAAAGTCTGAGGTAGGGTATATTGTTTTTATCGTGTACACGCACTTTCAGAATGATTGAATTCCTAATTCAACACAAAAGTCGAATCGGTGTTAATTATTAGTGGGGCATGTTTTTGCCAATTCAAAAATTCATAACTAATTTTTAAAAAATCGTTGACACTTTTTGAACGTGTGACGGTTCAAATTAAGTTGAATTTGAATAACGAGAAAAAATATGTATTATCTCTCCTAATTTAGGAACTTGAACTATCCCCCATATTCTTAAAAAGAAAAAGTAGTTAAGTTTGATAATTCAACAGAATTCAATAAAACGAGATCGCCACTTTTTTATTAAACTCTGAGGTAGGGTATATTGTTCTTTTCATGTACACGCACTTTCAGAATGATTGAATTCCTAACTCAATTCAAAAATTGAATCGGTGTTCGTTGTTAGTGGCGCATGTTTTTGCAAATTCAGAAATTCATAACTAATTTTTAAAAAACCGTTGACACTTTTTGAACGTGTTTTCTCATAGAAGTCGGTTCAAATTAAGTTGAATTTGAATAACGAGAAAAAATATGTATTATCTCTCCATATTTTTGAATTTGAACTATCCCCCATATACTTAAAATGGAAAAAGTAGTTAAGTTTGATAATTCAACAGAATACAATGAATCGAGATTGCCACTTTTTTATTAAACTCTGAGGTAGGGTATATTGTTCTTATCATGTAAACGCACTTTCAAAATGATTGAATTCCTAATTCAATACAAAAGTCGAATCGGTGTTCGCTGCTAGTATGGCATGTGGTTGCCACTTCAAAAATTCATAACTAATTTTTAAAAAACTGTAGACACTGTTTGAACGTGTGACGGTTCAAATTAAGTTGAATTTGAATAACGAGAAAAAATATGAATTATCTCTCCTAATTTTTGAAGTTGAACTATCCCCCATATACTTAACATGGGTAAAATAGTTATGTTTGATAATTCACCAGAATTCAATGAATCGAGATCGCCACTTTTTTATTGAACTCTTCGGTAGGGTATATTGTTCTAATCATGTACACGCACATTCAGAATGATTGAATTCCTAATTCAATACAAAAGTTGAATCGGTGTTCGTTGTTAGTGGGGCATGTTTTTGCCACTTCAGAAATTCATAACTAATTTTTAAAAAATCGTTGACACTTTTTGAAGGTGTTTTGTCATAGAGGATGGTTCAAATTAAGTTGAATTTGAATATCGAGAAAAAATATGTATTATCTCTCCATATTTTTGAATTTGAACTATCCCCCGTATACTTAACATGGGAAAGGTAGTTAAGTTTGATAATTCAACAGAATGAAATGAATCGAAATCGCCACTTTCTTATTGAACTCTGAGGTAGGGTATATTGTTCTCATCATATACACGCACTTTCAGAATGATTGAATTCCTAATTCAATACAAAAGTTGAATCGGTGTTCGCTGCTAGTATGGCATGTGGTTGCCACTTCAAAAATTCATAACTAATTTTTAAAAAACTGTAGACACTTTTTGAACGTGTGACGGTTCAAATTAAGTTGAATTTGAATAACGAGAAAAAATAAGAATTATCTCTCCTAATTTTTGAACTTGAACTATCCCCCATATACTTAACATGGGTAAAATAGTAAAGTTTGATAATTCACCAGAATTCAATGAATCGAGATCGCCACTTTGTTATTGAACTCTTAGGTAGGGTATATTGTTCTTATCATGTACACGTACTTTCAGAATGATTGAATTTCAAATTCAATACAAATGTTGAATCGGTGTTCGTTGTTAGTGGGGCATGTTTTTGCCACTTCAGAAATTCATAACTAATTTTTAAAAAATCGTTGACACTTTTTGAAGGTGTTTTGTCATAGAGGATGGTTCAAATTAAGTTGAATTTGAATATCGAGAAAAAAAATGTATTATCTCTCCTTATTTTTGAATTTGAACTATCCCCCGTATACTTAACATGGGGAAAGTAGTTAAGTTTGATAATTCAACAGAATGAAATGAATCGAAATCGCCACTTTTTTATTGAACTCTGAGGTAGCGTATATTGTTCTCATCATATACACGCACTTTCAGAATGATTGAATTCCTAATTCATTACAAAAGTTGAATCGGTGTTCGCTGCTAGTATAACATGTGGTTGCCACTTCAAAAATTCATAACGAATTTTTAAAAAACCGTAGACACTTTTTGAACTTGTGACGGTTCAAATTAAGTTGAATTTGAATAACGAGAAAAAATATGTATTATCTCTCCTAATTTTTGAACTTGAACTATCCCCCATATACTTCAAATGGAAAAAGTAGTTAAGTTTGATAATTCAACAGAATTCAATGAATCGAGATTGCCACTTTTTTATTAAACTCTGAGGTAGGGTATATTGTTTTTATCATGTACACGAACTTTCAGAATGATTGAATTCCTAATTCATTACAAAAGTCGAATCGGTGTTAATTCTTAGTGGGGCATATTTTTGCCACTTCAAAAAATTCACAACTAATTTTTAAAAAATCGATGACAGTTTTTAAACGTATTTTCTCATAGAAAACAGTTCAAATTAAGTTGAATTTGAATAACGATAAAAAAATAAGTATTATCTCTCCTTATTTTTGAATTTGAACTATCCCCCTATTTAGTTAACATCTGAAAAGTAGTTAAGTTTGATAATTCACCAGAATTCAACGAATCGAGATCGCCACTTTTTGATTAAACTCTGAGGTAGGGTGTATTGTTCTTATTATGTATACGCACTTTCAGAATGATTGAATTCCTAATTCAATACAAAAGTTGAATTGGTGTTCGTTGCTAGTATGGCATGTGTTTGCCAATTCAAACATTCATAACTAATTTTTAAAAAATCGTTGACACTTTTTGAACGTGTTTTCTCATATTGGACGGTTCAAATTAAGTTGAATTTGAATAAGGAGAAAAAATAAGTATTATCTCTCCTTATTTTTGAATTTGAACTATCCCACGAATACATAACATGGGAAAAGTAGTTAAGTTTGATAATTCAACAGAATGAAATGAATCGAAATCGCCACTTTTTTATTGAACTCTGAGGTAGGGTATATTGTTCTCATCATATACACGCACGTTCAGAATGATTGAATTCCTAATTCAATACAAAAGTTGAATCGGTGTTCGCTGCTAGTATGGCATGTGGTTGCCACTTCAAAAATTCATAACTAATTTTTAAAAAACCGTAGACACTTTTTGAACGTGTGACGGTTCAAATTAAGTTGAATTTGAATAACGAGAAAAAATATGTATTATCTCTCCTAATTTTTGAATTTGAACTATCCCCATATATAGATAACATCTGAAAAGTAGTTAAGTTTGATGATTCACCAGAATTCAACTAATCGAGATCGCCACTTTTTGATTAAATTCTGAGGTAGGGTGTATTGTTCCTATTATGTACACGCACTTTCAAAATGATTGAATTCCTAATTCAATACAAAAGTTGAATCGGTGTTCGCTGCTAGTATGGCATGTGGTTGCCACTTCAAAAATTCATAACTAATTTTTAAAAAACTGTAGACACTTTTTGAACATGTGACGGTTCAAATTAAGTTGAATTTGAATAACGAGAAAAAATAAGAATTATCTCTTCTAATTTTTGAACTTGAACTATCCCCCATATACTTAACATGGGTAAAATAGTAATGTTTGATAATTCACCAGAATTCAATGAATCGAGATCGCCACTTTGTTATTGAACTCTTAGGTAGGGTATATAGTTCTTATCATGTACACGTACTTTCAGAATGATTGAATTTCAAATTCAATACAAATGTTGAATCGATGTTCGTTGATAGTGGGGCATGTTTTTGCCACTTCAGAAATTCATAACTAATTTTTAAAAAATCGTTGACACTTTTTGAAGGTGTTTTGTCATAGAGGATGGTTCAAATTAAGTTGAATTTGAATATCGAGAAAAAATATGTATTATCTCTCCTTATTTTTGAATTTGAACTATCCCCTGTATACTTAACATGGGAAAGGTAGTTAAGTTTGATAATTCAACAGAATGAAATGAATCGAAATCGCCACTTTTTTATTGAACTCTGAGGTAGGGTATATTGTTCTCATCATATACACGCACGTTCAGAATGATTGAATTCCTAATTCAATACAAAAGTTGAATCGGTGTTCGCTGCTAGTATGGCATGTGGTTGCCACTTCAAAAATTCATAACTAATTTTTAAAAAACCGTAGACACTTTTTGAACGTGTGACGGTTCAAATTAAGTTGAATTTGAATAACGAGAAAAAATATGTATTATCTCTCCTAATTTAGGAACTTGAACTATCCCCCATATTCTTAAAAAGAAAAAGTAGTTAAGTTTGATAATTCAACAGAATTCAATAAAACGAGATCGCCACTTTTTTATTAAACTCTGAGGTAGGGTATATTGTTCTTATCATGTACACGCACTTTCAGAATGATTGAATTTCAAATTCAATACAAATGTTGAATCGGTGTTCGTTGTTAGTGGGGCATGTTTTTGCCATTTCAGAAATTCATAACTAATTTTTAAAAAATCGTTGACACTTTTTGAAGGTGTTTTGTCATAGAGGATGGTTCAAATTAAGTTGAATTTGAATATCGAGAAAAAATATGTATTATCTCTCCATATTTTTAAAATTGAACTATCCCCCATATACTTAACATGGGAAAAGTAGTTAAGTTTGATAATTCAACAGAATTCAATGAATCAAGATCACCACTTTTTGATTAAAGTCTGAGGTAGGGTATATTGTTTTTATCGTGTACACGCACTTTCAGAATGATTGAATTCCTAATTCAACACAAAAGTCGAATCGGTGTTAATTATTAGTGGGGCATGTTTTTGCCAATTCAAAAATTCATAACTAATTTTTAAAAAATCGTTGACATTTTTTAAACGTGTTTTCTCATAGAAGACAGTTCAAATTAAGTTGAATTTGAATAACGAGAAAAAATAAGTATTATCTCTCCTTATTTTTGAATTTGAACTATCCCCATATATAGATAACATCTGAAAAGTAGTTAAGTTTGATGATTCACCAGAATTCAACTAATCGAGATCGCCACTTTTTGATTAAATTCTGAGGTAGGGTGTATTGTTCCTATTATGTACACGCACTTTCAAAATGATTGAATTCCTAATTCAATACAAAAGTTGAATCGGTGTTCGCTGCTAGTATGGCATGTGGTTGCCACTTCAAAAATTCATAACTAATTTTTAAAAAACTGTAGACACTTTTTGAACATGTGACGGTTCAAATTAAGTTGAATTTGAATAACGAGAAAAAATAAGAATTATCTCTTCTAATTTTTGAACTTGAACTATCCCCCATATACTTAACATGGATAAAATAGTAATGTTTGATAATTCACCAGAATTCAATGAATCGAGATCGCCACTTTGTTATTGAACTCTTAGGTAGGGTATATTGTTCTTATCATGTACACGTACTTTCAGAATGATTGAATTTCAAATTCAATACAAATGTTGAATCGGTGTTCGTTGTTAGTGGGGCATGTTTTTGCCACTTCAGAAATTCATAACTAATTTTTAAAAAATCGTTGACACTTTTTGAAGGTGTTTTGTCATAGAGGATGGTTCAAATTAAGTTGAATTTGAATATCGAGAAAAAATATGTATTATCTCTCCTTATTTTTGAATTTGAACTATCCCCCGTATACTTAACATGGGAAAGGTAGTTAAGTTTGATAATTCAACAGAATGAAATGAATCGAAATCGCCACTTTTTTATTGAACTCTGAGGTAGGGTATATTGTTCTCATCATATACACGCACTTTCAGAATGATTGAATTCCTAATTCAATACAAAAGTTGAATCGGTGTTCGCTGCTAGTATGGCATGTGGTTGCCACTTCAAAAATTCATAACGAATTTTTAAAAAACCGTAGACACTTTTTGAACTTGTGACGGTTCAAATTAGGTTGAATTTTAATAACGAGAAAAAATATGTATTATCTCTCCTAATTTTTGAACTTGAACTATCCCCCATATACTTAACATGGGTAAAATAGTAATGTTTGATAATTCACCAGAATTCAATGAATCGAGATCGCCACTTTGTTATTGAACTCTTAGGTAGGGTATATTGTTCTTATCATGTACACGTACTTTCAGAATGATTGAATTTCAAATTCAATACAAATGTTGAATCGGTGTTCGTTGTTAGTGGGGCATGTTTTTGCCACTTCAGAAATTCATAACTAATTTTTAAAAAATCGTTGACACTTTTTGAAGGTGTTTTGTCATAGAGGATGGTTCAAATTATGTTGAATTTGAATATCGAGAAAAAATATGTATTATCTCTCCTTATTTTTGAATTTGAACTATCCCCCGTATACTTAACATGGGAAAAGTAGTTAAGTTTGATAATTCAACAGAATGAAATGAATCGAAATCGCCACTTTTTTATTGAACTCTGAGGTAGGGTATATTGTTCTCATCATATACACGCACTTTCAGAATGATTGAATTCCTAATTCAATACAAAAAATGAATCGGTGTTCGCTGCTAGTATGGCATGTGGTTGCCACTGTAAAAATTCATAACGAATTTTTAAAAAACCGTAGACACTTTTTGAACTTGTGACGGTTCAAATTAAGTTAAATTTGAATAACGAGAAAAAATATGTATTATCTCTCCTAATTTTTGAACTTGAACTATCCCCCATATACTTCAAATGGAAAAAGTAGTTAAGTTTGATAATTCAACAGAATTCAATGAATCGAGATTGCCACTTTTTTATTAAACTCTGAGGTAGGGTATATTGTTTTTATCATGTACACGAACTTTCAGAATGATTGAATTCCTAATTCATTACAAAAGTCGAATTGGTGTTAATTGTTAGTGGGGCATATTTTTGCCACTTCAAAAATTCACAACTAATTTTTAAAAAATCGATGACAGTTTTTAAACGTATTTTCTCATAGAAAACAGTTCAAATTAAGTTGAATTTGAATAACGATAAAAAAATAAGTATTATCTCTCCTTATTTTTGAATTTGAACTATCCCCCTATTTAGTTAACATCTGAAAAGTAGTTAAGTTTGATAATTCACCAGAATTCAACGAATCGAGATCGCCACTTTTTGATTAAACTCTGAGGTAGGGTGTATTGTTCCCATTATGTATACGCACTTTCAGAATGATTGAATTCCTAATTCAATACAAAAGTTGAATTGGTGTTCGTTGCTAGTATGGCATGTGTTTGCCAATTCAAACATTCATAACTAATTTTTAAAAAATCGTTGACACTTTTTGAACGTGTTTTCTCATATTGGACGGTTCAAATTAAGTTGAATTTGAATAAGGAGAAAAAATAAGTATTATCTCTCCTTATTTTTGAATTTGAACTATTCCACGAATACATAACATGGGAAAAGTAGTTAAGTTTGATAATTCAACAGAATGAAATGAATCGAAATCGCCACTTTTTTATTGAACTCTGAGGTAGGGTATATTGTTCTCATCATATACACGCACTTTCAGAATGATTGAATTCCTAATTCAATACAAAAGTTGAATCGGTGTTCGCTGCTAGTATGGCATGTGGTTGCCACTTCAAAAATTCATAACTAATTTTTAAAAAACCGTAGACACTTTTTGAACGTGTGACGGTTCAAATTAAGTTGAATTTGAATAACGAGAAAAAATATGTATTATCTCTCCTAATATAGGAACTTGAACTATCCCCCATATTCTTAACATGGGAAAAGTAGTTAAGTTTGATAATTCACAAAAATTCAACGAATTAAGATCGCCACTTTTTGATTAAAATCTGAGGTAGGTTATATTGTTTTTATCATGTACACGAACTTTCAGAATGATTGAATTCCTAATTCATTACAAAAATTGAATCGGTGTTCGTTGTTAGTGGGGCATGTTTTTGCCAATTCAGAAATTCATAACTAATTTTTAAAAAATCGTTGACACTTTTTGAAGGTGTTTTGTCATAGAGGATGGTTCAAATTAAGTTGAATTTGAATATCGAGAAAAAATATGTATTATCTCTCCTTATTTTTGAATTTGAACTATCCCCCGTATACTTAACATGGGAAAGGTAGTTAAGTTTGATAATTCAACAGAATGAAATGAATCGAAATCGCCACTTTTTTATTGAACTCTGAGGTAGGGTATATTGTTCTCATCATATACACGCACGTTCAGAATGATTGAATTCCTAATTCAATACAAAAGTTGAATCGGTGTTCGCTGCTAGTATGGCATGTGGTTGCCACTTCAAAAATTCATAACTAATTTTTAAAAAACCGTAGACACTTTTTGAACGTGTGACGGTTCAAATTAAGTTGAATTTGAATAACGAGAAAAAATATGTATTATCTCTCCTAATTTAGGAACTTGAACTATCCCCCATATTCTTAAAAAGAAAAAGTAGTTAAGTTTGATAATTCAACAGAATTCAATAAAACGAGATCGCCACTTTTTTATTAAACTCTGAGGTAGGGTATATTGTTCTTATCATGTACACGCACTTTCAGAATGATTGAATTTCAAATTCAATACAAATGTTGAATCGGTGTTCGTTGTTAGTGGGGCATGTTTTTGCCATTTCAGAAATTCATAACTAATTTTTAAAAAATCGTTGACACTTTTTGAAGGTGTTTTGTCATAGAGGATGGTTCAAATTAAGTTGAATTTGAATATCGAGAAAAAATATGTATTATCTCTCCATATTTTTAAAATTGAACTATCCCCCATATACTTAACATGGGAAAAGTAGTTAAGTTTGATAATTCAACAGAATTCAATGAATCAAGATCACCACTTTTTGATTAAAGTCTGAGGTAGGGTATATTGTTTTTATCGTGTACACGCACTTTCAGAATGATTGAATTCCTAATTCAACACAAAAGTCGAATCGGTGTTAATTATTAGTGGGGCATGTTTTTGCCAATTCAAAAATTCATAACTAATTTTTAAAAAATCGTTGACATTTTTTAAACGTGTTTTCTCATAGAAGACAGTTCAAATTAAGTTGAATTTGAATAACGAGAAAAAATAAGTATTATCTCTCCTTATTTTTGAATTTGAACTATCCCCATATATAGATAACATCTGAAAAGTAGTTAAGTTTGATGATTCACCAGAATTCAACTAATCGAGATCGCCACTTTTTGATTAAATTCTGAGGTAGGGTGTATTGTTCCTATTATGTACACGCACTTTCAAAATGATTGAATTCCTAATTCAATACAAAAGTTGAATCGGTGTTCGCTGCTAGTATGGCATGTGGTTGCCACTTCAAAAATTCATAACTAATTTTTAAAAAACTGTAGACACTTTTTGAACATGTGACGGTTCAAATTAAGTTGAATTTGAATAACGAGAAAAAATAAGAATTATCTCTTCTAATTTTTGAACTTGAACTATCCCCCATATACTTAACATGGGTAAAATAGTAATGTTTGATAATTCACCAGAATTCAATGAATCGAGATCGCCACTTTGTTATTGAACTCTTAGGTAGGGTATATTGTTCTTATCATGTACACGTACTTTCAGAATGATTGAATTTCAAATTCAATACAAATGTTGAATCGGTGTTCGTTGTTAGTGGGGCATGTTTTTGCCACTTCAGAAATTCATAACTAATTTTTAAAAAATCGTTGACACTTTTTGAAGGTGTTTTGTCATAGAGGATGGTTCAAATTAAGTTGAATTTGAATATCGAGAAAAAATATGTATTATCTCTCCTTATTTTTGAATTTGAACTATCCCCCGTATACTTAACATGGGAAAGGTAGTTAAGTTTGATAATTCAACAGAATGAAATGAATCGAAATCGCCACTTTTTTATTGAACTCTGAGGTAGGGTATATTGTTCTCATCATATACACGCACTTTCAGAATGATTGAATTCCTAATTCAATACAAAAGTTGAATCGGTGTTCGCTGCTAGTATGGCATGTGGTTGCCACTTCAAAAATTCATAACGAATTTTTAAAAAACCGTAGACACTTTTTGAACTTGTGACGGTTCAAATTAGGTTGAATTTTAATAACGAGAAAAAATATGTATTATCTCTCCTAATTTTTGAACTTGAACTATCCCCCATATACTTAACATGGGTAAAATAGTAATGTTTGATAATTCACCAGAATTCAATGAATCGAGATCGCCACTTTGTTATTGAACTCTTAGGTAGGGTATATTGTTCTTATCATGTACACGTACTTTCAGAATGATTGAATTTCAAATTCAATACAAATGTTGAATCGGTGTTCGTTGTTAGTGGGGCATGTTTTTGCCACTTCAGAAATTCATAACTAATTTTTAAAAAATCGTTGACACTTTTTGAAGGTGTTTTGTCATAGAGGATGGTTCAAATTAAGTTGAATTTGAATATCGAGAAAAAATATGTATTATCTCTCCTTATTTTTGAATTTGAACTATCCCCCGTATACTTAACATGGGAAAAGTAGTTAAGTTTGATAATTCAACAGAATGAAATGAATCGAAATCGCCACTTTTTTATTGAACTCTGAGGTAGGGTATATTGTTCTCATCATATACACGCACTTTCAGAATGATTGAATTCCTAATTCAATACAAAAAATGAATCGGTGTTCGCTGCTAGTATGGCATGTGGTTGCCACTGTAAAAATTCATAACGAATTTTTAAAAAACCGTAGACACTTTTTGAACTTGTGACGGTTCAAATTAAGTTAAATTTGAATAACGAGAAAAAATATGTATTATCTCTCCTAATTTTTGAACTTGAACTATCCCCCATATACTTCAAATGGAAAAAGTAGTTAAGTTTGATAATTCAACAGAATTCAATGAATCGAGATTGCCACTTTTTTATTAAACTCTGAGGTAGGGTATATTGTTTTTATCATGTACACGAACTTTCAGAATGATTGAATTCCTAATTCATTACAAAAGTCGAATTGGTGTTAATTGTTAGTGGGGCATATTTTTGCCACTTCAAAAATTCACAACTAATTTTTAAAAAATCGATGACAGTTTTTAAACGTATTTTCTCATAGAAAACAGTTCAAATTAAGTTGAATTTGAATAACGATAAAAAAATAAGTATTATCTCTCCTTATTTTTGAATTTGAACTATCCCCCTATTTAGTTAACATCTGAAAAGTAGTTAAGTTTGATAATTCACCAGAATTCAACGAATCGAGATCGCCACTTTTTGATTAAACTCTGAGGTAGGGTGTATTGTTCCCATTATGTATACGCACTTTCAGAATGATTGAATTCCTAATTCAATACAAAAGTTGAATTGGTGTTCGTTGCTAGTATGGCATGTGTTTGCCAATTCAAACATTCATAACTAATTTTTAAAAAATCGTTGACACTTTTTGAACGTGTTTTCTCATATTGGACGGTTCAAATTAAGTTGAATTTGAATAAGGAGAAAAAATAAGTATTATCTCTCCTTATTTTTGAATTTGAACTATTCCACGAATACATAACATGGGAAAAGTAGTTAAGTTTGATAATTCAACAGAATGAAATGAATCGAAATCGCCACTTTTTTATTGAACTCTGAGGTAGGGTATATTGTTCTCATCATATACACGCACTTTCAGAATGATTGAATTCCTAATTCAATACAAAAGTTGAATCGGTGTTCGCTGCTAGTATGGCATGTGGTTGCCACTTCAAAAATTCATAACTAATTTTTAAAAAACCGTAGACACTTTTTGAACGTGTGACGGTTCAAATTAAGTTGAATTTGAATAACGAGAAAAAATATGTATTATCTCTCCTAATATAGGAACTTGAACTATCCCCCATATTCTTAACATGGGAAAAGTAGTTAAGTTTGATAATTCACAAAAATTCAACGAATTAAGATCGCCACTTTTTGATTAAAATCTGAGGTAGGTTATATTGTTTTTATCATGTACACGAACTTTCAGAATGATTGAATTCCTAATTCATTACAAAAATTGAATCGGTGTTCGTTGTTAGTGGGGCATGTTTTTGCCAATTCAGAAATTCATAACTAATTTTTAAAAAACCGTTGACACTTTTTGAACGTGTTTTCTCATAGAAGTCGGTTCAAATTAAGTTGAATTTGAATAACGAGAAAAAATATGTATTATCTCTCCTTATTTTTGAATTTGAACTATCCCCATATATAGATAACATCTGAAAAGTAGTTAAGTTTGATGATTCACCAGAATTCAACTAATCGAGATCGCCACTTTTTGATTAAATTCTGAGGTAGGGTGTATTGTTCCTATTATGTACACGCACTTTCAAAATGATTGAATTCCTAATTCAATACAAAAGTTGAATCGGTGTTCGCTGCTAGTATGGCATGTGGTTGCCACTTCAAAAATTCATAACTAATTTTTAAAAAACTGTAGACACTTTTTGAACATGTGACGGTTCAAATTAAGTTGAATTTGAATAACGAGAAAAAATAAGAATTATCTCTTCTAATTTTTGAACTTGAACTATCCCCCATATACTTAACATGGGTAAAATAGTAATGTTTGATAATTCACCAGAATTCAATGAATCGAGATCGCCACTTTGTTATTGAACTCTTAGGTAGGGTATATTGTTCTTATCATGTACACGTACTTTCAGAATGATTGAATTTCAAATTCAATACAAATGTTGAATCGGTGTTCGTTGTTAGTGGGGCATGTTTTTGCCACTTCAGAAATTCATAACTAATTTTTAAAAAATCGTTGACACTTTTTGAAGGTGTTTTGTCATAGAGGATGGTTCAAAATAAGTTGAATTTGAATATCGAGAAAAAATATGTATTATCTCTCCTTATTTTTGAATTTGAACTATCCCCCGTATACTTAACATGGGAAAAGTAGTTAAGTTTGATAATTCAACAGAATGAAATGAATCGAAATCGCCACTTTTTTATTGAACTCTGAGGTAGGGTATATTGTTCTCATCATATACACGCACTTTCAGAATGATTGAATTCCTAATTCAATACAAAAGTTGAATCGGTGTTCGCTGCTAGTATGGCATGTGGTTGCCACTTCAAAAATTCATAACGAATTTTTAAAAAACCGTAGACACTTTTTGAACTTGTGACGGTTCAAATTAAGTTAAATTTGAATAACGAGAAAAAATATGTATTATCTCTCCTAATTTTTGAACTTGAACTATCCCCCATATACTTCAAATGGAAAAAGTAGTTAAGTTTGATAATTCAACAGAATTCAATGAATCGAGATTGCCACTTTTTTATTAAACTCTGAGGTAGGGTATATTGTTTTTATCATGTACACGAACTTTCAGAATGATTGAATTCCTAATTCATTACAAAAGTCGAATCGGTGTTAATTGTTAGTGGGGCATATTTTTGCCACTTCAAAAATTCACAACTAATTTTTAAAAAATCGATGACAGTTTTTAAACGTATTTTCTCATAGAAAACAGTTCAAATTAAGTTGAATTTGAATAACGATAAAAAAATAAGTATTATCTCTCCTTATTTTTGAATTTGAACTATCCCCCTATTTAGTTAACATCTGAAAAGTAGTTAAGTTTGATAATTCACCAGAATTCAACGAATCGAGATCGCCACTTTTTGATTAAACTCTGAGGTAGGGTGTATTGTTCCCATTATGTATACGCACTTTCAGAATGATTGAATTCCTAATTCAATACAAAAGTTGAATTGGTGTTCGTTGCTAGTATGGCATGTGTTTGCCAATTCAAACATTCATAACTAATTTTTAAAAAATCGTTGACACTTTTTGAACGTGTTTTCTCATATTGGACGGTTCAAATTAAGTTGAATTTGAATAAGGAGAAAAAATAAGTATTATCTCTCCTTATTTTTGAATTTGAACTATCCCACGAATACATAACATGGGAAAAGTAGTTAAGTTTGATAATTCAACAGAATGAAATGAATCGAAATCGCCACTTTTTTATTGAACTCTGAGGTAGGGTATATTGTTCTCATCATATACACGCACTTTCAGAATGATTGAATTCCTAATTCAATACAAAAGTTGAATCGGTGTTCGCTGCTAGTATGGCATGTGGTTGCCACTTCAAAAATTCATAACTAATTTTTAAAAAACCGTAGACACTTTTTGAACGTGTGACGGTTCAAATTAAGTTGAATTTGAATAACGAGAAAAAATATGTATTATCTCTCCTAATTTAGGAACTTGAACTATCCCCCATATTCTTAACATGGGAAAAGTAGTTAAGTTTGATAATTCACAAAAATTCAACGAATTAAGATCGCCACTTTTTGATTAAAATCTGAGGTAGGTTATATTGTTTTTATCATGTACACGAACTTTCAGAATGATTGAATTCCTAATTCATTACAAAAATTGAATCGGTGTTCGTTGTTAGTGGGGCATGTTTTTGCCAATTCAGAAATTCATAACTAATTTTTAAAAAACCGTTGACACTTTTTGAACGTGTTTTCTCATAGAAGTCGGTTCAAATTAAGTTGAATTTGAATAACGAGAAAAAATATGTATTATCTCTCCATATTTTTGAATTTGAACTATCCCCCATATACTTAAAATGGAAAAAATTGTTAAGTTTGATAATTCAACAGAATACAGTGAATCGAGATTGCCACTTTTTTATTAAACTCTGAGGTAGGGTATATTGTTCTCATCATGTACACGCACTTTCAAAATGATTGAATTCCTAATTCAATACAAAAGTTGAATCGGTGTTCACTGCTTGTATGGCATGTGGTTGCCACTTCAAAAATTCATAACTAATTTTTAAAAAACTGTAGACACTTTTTGAACGTGTGACGGTTCAAATTAAGTTGAATTTGAATAACGAGAAAAAATATGAATTATCTCTCCTAATTTTTGAAGTTTAACTATCCCCCATATACTTAACATGGGTAAAATAGTTATGTTTGATAATTCACCAGAATTCAATGAATCGAGATCGCCACTTTTTTATTGAACTCTTAGGTAGGGTATATTGTTCTAATCATGTACACGCACTTTCAGAATGATTGAATTCCTAATTCAATACAAAAGTTGAATCGGTGTTCGTTGTTAGTGGGGCATGTTTTTGCCACTTCAGAAATTCATAACTAATTTTTAATAAATCGTTGACACTTTTTGAAAGTGTTTTGTCATAGAGGATGGTTCAAATTAAGTTGAATTTGAATATCGAGAAAAAATATGTATTATCTCTCCTTATTTTTGAATTTGAACTATCCCACGAATACATAACATGGGAAAAGTAGTTAAGTTTGATAATTCAACAGAATGAAATGAATCGAAATCGCCACTTTTTTATTGAACTCTGAGGTAGGGTATATTGTTCTCATCATATACACGCACTTTCAGAATGATTGAATTCCTAATTCAATACAAAAGTTGAATCGGTGTACGCTGCTAGTATGGCATGTGGTTGCCACTTCAAAAATTCATAACTAATTTTTAAAAAACCGTAGACACTTTTTGAACGTGTGACGGTTCAAATTAAGTTGAATTTGAATAACGAGAAAAAATATGTATTATCTCTCCTAATTTAGGAACTTGAACTTTCCCCATATTCTTAACATGGGAAAAGTAGTTAAGTTTGATAATTCACAAAAATTCAACGAATTAAGATCGCCACTTTTTGATTAAAATCTGAGGTAGGTTATATTGTTTTTATCATGTACACGAACTTTCAGAATGATTGAATTCCTAATTCATTACAAAAATTGAATCGGTGTTCGTTGTTAGTGGGGCATGTTTTTGCCAATTCAGAAATTCATAACTAATTTTTAAAAAACCGTTGACACTTTTTGAACGTGTTTTCTCATAGAAGTCGGTTCAAATTAAGTTGAATTTGAATAACGAGAAAAAAATATGTATTATCTCTCCATATTTTTGAATTTGAACTATCCCCCATATACTTAACATGGGAAAAGTAGTTAAGTTTGATAATTCAACAGAATTCAATGAATCAAGATCACCACATTTTGATTAAAGTCTGAGGTAGGTTGTATTGTTCCTATTATGTACACGCACATTCAAAATGATTGAATTCCTAATTCAATACAAAAGTTGAATCGGTGTTCGCTGCTAGTATGGCATGTGGTTGCCACTTCAAAAATTCATAACGAATTTTTAAAAAACCGTAGACACTTTTTGAACTTGTGACGGTTCAAATTAAGTTAAATTTGAATAACGAGAAAAAATATGTATTATCTCTCCTAATTTTTGAACTTGAACTATCCCCCATATACTTCAAATGGAAAAAGTAGTTAAGTTTGATAATTCAACAGAATTCAATGAATCGAGATTGCCACTTTTTTATTAAACTCTGAGGTAGGGTATATTGTTTTTATCATGTACACGAACTTTCAGAATGATTGAATTCCTAATTCATTACAAAAGTCGAATCGGTGTTAATTGTTAGTGGGGCATATTTTTGCCACTTCAAAAATTCACAACTAATTTTTAAAAAATCGATGACAGTTTTTAAACGTATTTTCTCATAGAAAACAGTTCAAATTAAGTTGAATTTGAATAACGATAAAAAAATAAGTATTATCTCTCCTTATTTTTGAATTTGAACTATCCCCCTATTTAGTTAACATCTGAAAAGTAGTTAAGTTTGATAATTCACCAGAATTCAACGAATCGAGATCGCCACTTTTTGATTAAACTCTGAGGTAGGGTGTATTGTTCCCATTATGTATACGCACTTTCAGAATGATTGAATTCCTAATTCAATACAAAAGTTGAATTGGTGTTCGTTGCTAGTATGGCATGTGTTTGCCAATTCAAACATTCATAACTAATTTTTAAAAAATCGTTGACACTTTTTGAACGTGTTTTCTCATATTGGACGGTTCAAATTAAGTTGAATTTGAATAAGGAGAAAAAATAAGTATTATCTCTCCTTATTTTTGAATTTGAACTATCCCACGAATACATAACATGGGAAAAGTAGTTAAGTTTGATAATTCAACAGAATGAAATGAATCGAAATCGCCACTTTTTTATTGAACTCTGAGGTAGGGTATATTGTTCTCATCATATACACGCACTTTCAGAATGATTGAATTCCTAATTCAATACAAAAGTTGAATCGGTGTTCGCTGCTAGTATGGCATGTGGTTGCCACTTCAAAAATTCATAACTAATTTTTAAAAAACCGTAGACACTTTTTGAACGTGTGACGGTTCAAATTAAGTTGAATTTGAATAACGAGAAAAAATATGTATTATCTCTCCTAATTTAGGAACTTGAACTATCCCCCATATTCTTAACATGGGAAAAGTAGTTAAGTTTGATAATTCACAAAAATTCAACGAATTAAGATCGCCACTTTTTGATTAAAATCTGAGGTAGGTTATATTGTTTTTATCATGTACACGAACTTTCAGAATGATTGAATTCCTAATTCATTACAAAAATTGAATCGGTGTTCGTTGTTAGTGGGGCATGTTTTTGCCAATTCAGAAATTCATAACTAATTTTTAAAAAACCGTTGACACTTTTTGAACGTGTTTTCTCATAGAAGTCGGTTCAAATTAAGTTGAATTTGAATAACGAGAAAAAATATGTATTATCTCTCCATATTTTTGAATTTGAACTATCCCCCATATACTTAAAATGGAAAAAATTGTTAAGTTTGATAATTCAACAGAATACAGTGAATCGAGATTGCCACTTTTTTATTAAACTCTGAGGTAGGGTATATTGTTCTCATCATGTACACGCACTTTCAAAATGATTGAATTCCTAATTCAATACAAAAGTTGAATCGGTGTTCACTGCTTGTATGGCATGTGGTTGCCACTTCAAAAATTCATAACTAATTTTTAAAAAACTGTAGACACTTTTTGAACGTGTGACGGTTCAAATTAAGTTGAATTTGAATAACGAGAAAAAATATGAATTATCTCTCCTAATTTTTGAAGTTTAACTATCCCCCATATACTTAACATGGGTAAAATAGTTATGTTTGATAATTCACCAGAATTCAATGAATCGAGATCGCCACTTTTTTATTGAACTCTTAGGTAGGGTATATTGTTCTAATCATGTACACGCACTTTCAGAATGATTGAATTCCTAATTCAATACAAAAGTTGAATCGGTGTTCGTTGTTAGTGGGGCATGTTTTTGCCACTTCAGAAATTCATAACTAATTTTTAATAAATCGTTGACACTTTTTGAAAGTGTTTTGTCATAGAGGATGGTTCAAATTAAGTTGAATTTGAATATCGAGAAAAAATATGTATTATCTCTCCTTATTTTTGAATTTGAACTATCCCACGAATACATAACATGGGAAAAGTAGTTAAGTTTGATAATTCAACAGAATGAAATGAATCGAAATCGCCACTTTTTTATTGAACTCTGAGGTAGGGTATATTGTTCTCATCATATACACGCACTTTCAGAATGATTGAATTCCTAATTCAATACAAAAGTTGAATCGGTGTACGCTGCTAGTATGGCATGTGGTTGCCACTTCAAAAATTCATAACTAATTTTTAAAAAACCGTAGACACTTTTTGAACGTGTGACGGTTCAAATTAAGTTGAATTTGAATAACGAGAAAAAATATGTATTATCTCTCCTAATTTAGGAACTTGAACTTTCCCCATATTCTTAACATGGGAAAAGTAGTTAAGTTTGATAATTCACAAAAATTCAACGAATTAAGATCGCCACTTTTTGATTAAAATCTGAGGTAGGTTATATTGTTTTTATCATGTACACGAACTTTCAGAATGATTGAATTCCTAATTCATTACAAAAATTGAATCGGTGTTCGTTGTTAGTGGGGCATGTTTTTGCCAATTCAGAAATTCATAACTAATTTTTAAAAAACCGTTGACACTTTTTGAACGTGTTTTCTCATAGAAGTCGGTTCAAATTAAGTTGAATTTGAATAACGAGAAAAAAATATGTATTATCTCTCCATATTTTTGAATTTGAACTATCCCCCATATACTTAACATGGGAAAAGTAGTTAAGTTTGATAATTCAACAGAATTCAATGAATCAAGATCACCACATTTTGATTAAAGTCTGAGGTAGGTTGTATTGTTCCTATTATGTACACGCACATTCAAAATGATTGAATTCCTAATTCAATACAAAAGTTGAATCGGTGTTCGCTGCTAGTATGGCATGTGGTTGCCACTTCAAAAATTCATAACGAATTTTTAAAAAAACGTAGACACTTTTTGAACTTGTGACGGTTCAAATTAAGTTAAATTTGAATAACGAGAAAAAATATGTATTATCTCTCCTAATTTTTGAACTTGAACTATCCCCCATATACTTCAAATGGAAAAAGTAGTTAAGTTTGATAATTCAACAGAATTCAATGAATCGAGATTGCCACTTTTTTATTAAACTCTGAGGTAGGGTATATTGTTTTTATCATGTACACGAACTTTCAGAATGATTGAATTCCTAATTCATTACAAAAGTCGAATCGGTGTTAATTGTTAGTGGGGCATATTTTTGCCACTTCAAAAATTCACAACTAATTTTTAAAAAATCGATGACAGTTTTTAAACGTATTTTCTCATAGAAAACAGTTCAAATTAAGTTGAATTTGAATAACGATAAAAAAATAAGTATTATCTCTCCTTATTTTTGAATTTGAACTATCCCCCTATTTAGTTAACATCTGAAAAGTAGTTAAGTTTGATAATTCACCAGAATTCAACGAATCGAGATCGCCACTTTTTGATTAAACTCTGAGGTAGGGTGTATTGTTCCCATTATGTATACGCACTTTCAGAATGATTGAATTCCTAATTCAATACAAAAGTTGAATTGGTGTTCGTTGCTAGTATGGCATGTGTTTGCCAATTCAAACATTCATAACTAATTTTTAAAAAATCGTTGACACTTTTTGAACGTGTTTTCTCATATTGGACGGTTCAAATTAAGTTGAATTTGAATAAGGAGAAAAAATAAGTATTATCTCTCCTTATTTTTGAATTTGAACTATCCCACGAATACATAACATGGGAAAAGTAGTTAAGTTTGATAATTCAACAGAATGAAATGAATCGAAATCGCCACTTTTTTATTGAACTCTGAGGTAGGGTATATTGTTCTCATCATATACACGCACTTTCAGAATGATTGAATTCCTAATTCAATACAAAAGTTGAATCGGTGTTCGCTGCTAGTATGGCATGTGGTTGCCACTTCAAAAATTCATAACTAATTTTTAAAAAACCGTAGACACTTTTTGAACGTGTGACGGTTCAAATTAAGTTGAATTTGAATAACGAGAAAAAATATGTATTATCTCTCCTAATTTAGGAACTTGAACTATCCCCCATATTCTTAACATGGGAAAAGTAGTTAAGTTTGATAATTCACAAAAATTCAACGAATTAAGATCGCCACTTTTTGATTAAAATCTGAGGTAGGTTATATTGTTTTTATCATGTACACGAACTTTCAGAATGATTGAATTCCTAATTCATTACAAAAATTGAATCGGTGTTCGTTGTTAGTGGGGCATGTTTTTGCCAATTCAGAAATTCATAACTAATTTTTAAAAAACCGTTGACACTTTTTGAACGTGTTTTCTCATAGAAGTCGGTTCAAATTAAGTTGAATTTGAATAACGAGAAAAAATATGTATTATCTCTCCATATTTTTGAATTTGAACTATCCCCCATATACTTAAAATGGAAAAAATTGTTAAGTTTGATAATTCAACAGAATACAGTGAATCGAGATTGCCACTTTTTTATTAAACTCTGAGGTAGGGTATATTGTTCTCATCATGTACACGCACTTTCAAAATGATTGAATTCCTAATTCAATACAAAAGTTGAATCGGTGTTCACTGCTTGTATGGCATGTGGTTGCCACTTCAAAAATTCATAACTAATTTTTAAAAAACTGTAGACACTTTTTGAACGTGTGACGGTTCAAATTAAGTTGAATTTGAATAACGAGAAAAAATATGAATTATCTCTCCTAATTTTTGAAGTTTAACTATCCCCCATATACTTAACATGGGTAAAATAGTTATGTTTGATAATTCACCAGAATTCAATGAATCGAGATCGCCACTTTTTTATTGAACTCTTAGGTAGGGTATATTGTTCTAATCATGTACACGCACTTTCAGAATGATTGAATTCCTAATTCAATACAAAAGTTGAATCGGTGTTCGTTGTTAGTGGGGCATGTTTTTGCCACTTCAGAAATTCATAACTAATTTTTAATAAATCGTTGACACTTTTTGAAAGTGTTTTGTCATAGAGGATGGTTCAAATTAAGTTGAATTTGAATATCGAGAAAAAATATGTATTATCTCTCCTTATTTTTGAATTTGAACTATCCCACGAATACATAACATGGGAAAAGTAGTTAAGTTTGATAATTCAACAGAATGAAATGAATCGAAATCGCCACTTTTTTATTGAACTCTGAGGTAGGGTATATTGTTCTCATCATATACACGCACTTTCAGAATGATTGAATTCCTAATTCAATACAAAAGTTGAATCGGTGTACGCTGCTAGTATGGCATGTGGTTGCCACTTCAAAAATTCATAACTAATTTTTAAAAAACCGTAGACACTTTTTGAACGTGTGACGGTTCAAATTAAGTTGAATTTGAATAACGAGAAAAAATATGTATTATCTCTCCTAATTTAGGAACTTGAACTTTCCCCATATTCTTAACATGGGAAAAGTAGTTAAGTTTGATAATTCACAAAAATTCAACGAATTAAGATCGCCACTTTTTGATTAAAATCTGAGGTAGGTTATATTGTTTTTATCATGTACACGAACTTTCAGAATGATTGAATTCCTAATTCATTACAAAAATTGAATCGGTGTTCGTTGTTAGTGGGGCATGTTTTTGCCAATTCAGAAATTCATAACTAATTTTTAAAAAACCGTTGACACTTTTTGAACGTGTTTTCTCATAGAAGTCGGTTCAAATTAAGTTGAATTTGAATAACGAGAAAAAAATATGTATTATCTCTCCATATTTTTGAATTTGAACTATCCCCCATATACTTAACATGGGAAAAGTAGTTAAGTTTGATAATTCAACAGAATTCAATGAATCAAGATCACCACATTTTGATTAAAGTCTGAGGTAGGTTGTATTGTTCCTATTATGTACACGCACATTCAAAATGATTGAATTCCTAATTCAATACAAAAGTTGAATCGGTGTTCGCTGCTAGTATGGCATGTGGTTGCCACTTCTAAAATTCATAACTAATTTTTAAAAAAACTGTAGACACTTTTTGAACGTGTGACGGTTCAAATTAAGTTGAATTTGAATAACGAGAAAAAATATGAATTATCTCTCCTAATTTTTGAACTTGAACAATCCCCCATATACTTAACATGGGTAAAATAGTTATGTTTGATAATTCACCAGAATTCAATGAATCGAGATCGCCACTTTTTTATTGAACTCTTAGGTAGGGTATATTGTTCTAATCATGTACACGCACTTTCAGAATGATTGAATTCCTAATTCAATACAAAAGTTGAATCGGTGTTCGTTGTTAGTGGAGCATGTTTTTGCCACTTCAGAAATTCATAACTAATTTTTAAAAAATCGTTGACACTTTTTGAACGTGTTTTCTCATAGAGGACGGTTCAAATTAAGTTGAATTTGATTATCGAGAAAAAATATGTATTATCTCTCCATATTTTTGAATTTGAACTATCCCCCTATTTAGTTAACATATGAAAAGTAGTTAAGTTTGGTAATTCATAAGAATTCAACGAATCGAGATCGCCACTTTTTGATTAAATTCTGAGGTAGGGTGTATTGTTTCTATTATGTACACGCACTTTCAAAATGATTGAGTTCCTAATTCAATACAAAAGTTGAAACGGTGTTCGCTGCTAGTATGGCATGTGGTTGCCACTTCAAAAATTCATAACTAATTTTTAAAAAACTGTAGACACTTTTTGAACGTGTGACGGTTCAAATTATGTTGAATTTGAATAACGAGAAAAAATATGAATTATCTCTTCTAATTTTTGAACTTGAACTATCCCCCATATACTTAACATGGGTAAAATAGTAATGTTTGATAATTCACCAGAATTCAATGAATCGAGATCGCCACTTTGTTATTGAACTCTTAGGTAGGGTATATTGTTCTAATCATGCACACGCACTTTCAGAATGATTGAATTCCTAATTCAATACAAAAGTTGAATTGGTGTTCGTTGCTAGTATGGCATGTGTTTGCCACTTCAAAAAATCATAACTAATTTTTAAAAAACCATTGTCACTTTTTGAACGTGTTTTCTCATAGAGGACGGTTCAAATTAAGTTGAATTTGAATAAAGAGAAAAAAAAAAGTATTATCTCTCCTTATTTTTGAATTTGAACTATCCCCCGTATACATAACATGGGAAAAGTAGTTAAGTTTGATAATTCAACAGAATGAAATGAATCGAAATCGCCACTTTTTTATTGAACTCTGAGGTAGGGTATATTGTTCTCATCATGTACACGCACTTTCAGAATGATTGAATTCCTAATTCATTACAAAAGTTGAATCGGTGTTAATTGTTAGTGGGGCATGTTTTTGTGTTTTTGGCGTTTTTGCCACTTCAAAAATTCCTAACTAATTTTTAAAAAATCCATGACACTTTTTATACGTGTTTTCTCATAGAAAACAGTTCAAATTAAGTTGAATTTGAATAACGAAAAAAAATATGTATAATCTCTCCTTATTTTTGAATTTGAACTATCCCCCATATACTTAAAATGGAAAAAGTAGTTAAGTTTGATAATTCAACAGAATACAATGAATCGAGATTGCCACTTTTTTATTAAACTCTGAGGTAGGGTATATTGTTCTTATCATGTACACGCACTTTCAAAATGATTGAATTCCTAATTCAATACAAAAGTTGAATCGGTTTTCGCTGCTAGTATGGCATGTGGTTGCCACTTCAAAAATTCATAACTAATTTTTAAAAAACTGTAGACACTGTTTGAACGTGTGACGGTTCAAATTAAGTTGAATTTGAATAACGAGAAAAAAATGAATTATCTCTCCTAATTTTTGAAGTTGAACAATCCCCCATATACTTAACATGGGTAAAATAGTTATGTTTGATAATTCACCAGAATTCAATGAATCGAGATCGCCACTTTTTTATTGAACTCTTCGGTAGGGTATATTGTTCTAATCATGTACACGCACATTCATAATGATTGAATTCCTAATTCAATACAAAAGTTGAATCGGTGTTCGTTGTTAGTCGGGCATGTTTTTGCCACTTCAGAAATTCATAACTAATTTTTAAAAAATCGTTGACACTTTTTGAAGGTGCTTTGTCATAGAGGATGGTTCAAATTAAGTTGAATTTGAATATCGAGAAAAAATATGCATTATCTCTCCATATTTTTAAATTTGAACTATCCCCCATATACTTAACATGGGAAAAGTAGTTAAGTTTGATAATTCAACAGAATTCAATGAATCAAGATCACCACATTTTGATTAAAGTCTGAGGTAGGTTGTATTGTTCCTATTATGTACACGCACATTCAAAATGATTGAATTCCTAATTCAATACAAAAGTTGAATCGGTGTTCGCTGCTAGTATGGCATGTGGTTGCCACTTCTAAAATTCATAACTAATTTTCAAAAAAACTGTAGACACTTTTTGAACGTGTGACGGTTCAAATTAAGTTGAATTTGAATAACGAGAAAAAATATGAATTATCTCTCCTAATTTTTGAACTTGAACTATCCCCCATATACTTAACATGGGTAAAATAGTTATGTTTGATAATTCACCAGAATTCAATGAATCGAGATCGCCACTTTTTTATTGAACTCTTAGGTAGGGTATATTGTTCTAATCATGTACACGCACTTTCAGAATGATTGAATTCCTAATTCAATACAAAAGTTGAATCGGTGTTCGTTGTTAGTGGGGCATGTTTTTGCCACTTCAGAAATTCATAACTAATTTTTAAAAAATCGTTGACACTTTTTGAACGTGTTTTCTCATAGAGGACGGTTCAAATTAAGTTGAATTTGATTATCGAGAAAAAATATGTATTATCTCTCCATATTTTTGAATTTGAACCATCCCCCTATTTAGTTAACATATGAAAAGTAGTTAAGTTTGATAATTCACCAGAATTCAACGAATCGAGATTGCCACTTTTTGATTAAACTCTAAGGTAGGGTGTATTGCTCCTATTATGTATACGCACTTTCAGAATGATTGAATTCCTAATTCAATACAAAAGTTGACTCTGTGTTCGCTGCTAATGGGGAATGTGTTTGCCACTTTAAAAATTCATAACTAATTTTTAAAAAATCGTTGACACTTTTTGAACGTGTTTTCTCATAGAGGACGGTTTAATTTAAGTTGAATTTGAATAACGAGAAAAAATAATTATTATCTCTCCTTATTTTTGAATTTGAACTATCCCCCGTATACATAACATGGGAAAAGTAGTTAAGTTTGATAATTCAACAGAATGAAATGAATCGAAATCGCCACTTTTTTATTGAAATCTGAGGTAGGGTATATTGTTCTCATCATGTACACGCACTTTCAGAATGATTGATTTCAAATTCAATACAAATGTTGAATCGGTGTTCGTTGTTAGTGGGGCATGTTTTTGCCATTTCAGAAATTCATAACTAATATTTAAAAAATCGTTGACACTTTTTTAAGGTGTTTTGTCATAGAGGATCGTTTAAATTAAGTTGAATTTGAATATCGAGAAAAAATTTGTATTATCTCTCCATATTTTTAAATTTGAACTATCCAATATATACTTAACACGGGAAAAGTAGTTAAGTTTGATAATTCACCAGAATTCAACTAATCGAAATCGCCACTTTTTGATTAAATTCTGAGGTAGGGTGTATTGTTCCTATTATGTATACGCACTTTCAGAATGATTGAATTCCTAATTCAATACAAAAGTTGACTCTGTGTTCGCTGCTAGTATGGCATGTGGTTGCCACTTCAAAAATTCATAACTAATTTTTAAAAAACTGTAGACACTTTTTGAACGTGTGACGGTTCAAATTATGTTGAATTTGAATAACGAGAAAAAATATGAATTATCTCTTCTAATTTTTGAACTTGAACTATCCCCCATATACTTAACATGGGTAAAATAGTAATGTTTGATAATTCACCAGAATTCAATGAATCGAGATCGCCACTTTGTTATTGAACTCTTAGGTAGGGTATATTGTTCTAATCATGCACACGCACTTTCAGAATGATTGAATTCCTAATTCAATACAAAAGTTGAATTGGTGTTCGTTGCTAGTATGGCATGTGTTTGCCACTTCAAAAAATCATAACTAATTTTTAAAAAACCATTGTCACTTTTTGAACGTGTTTTCTCATAGAGGACGGTTCAAATTAAGTTGAATTTGAATAACGAGAAAAAAAAAGTATTATCTCTCCTTATTTTTGAATTTGAACTATCCCCCGTATACATAACATGGGAAAAGTAGTTAAGTTTGATAATTCAACAGAATGAAATGAATCGAAATCGCCACTTTTTTATTGAACTCTGAGGTAGGGTATATTGTTCTCATCATGTACACGCACTTTCAGAATGATTGAATTCCTAATTCATTACAAAAGTTGAATCGGTGTTAATTGTTAGTGGGGCATGTTTTTGTGTTTTTGGCGTTTTTGCCACTTCAAAAATTCATAACTAATTTTTAAAAAATCCATGACACTTTTTATACGTGTTTTCTCATAGAAAACAGTTCAAATTAAGTTGAATTTGAATAACGAAAAAAAATATGTATAATCTCTCCTTATTTTTGAATTTGAACTATCCCCCATATACTTAAAATGGAAAAAGTAGTTAAGTTTGATAATTCAACAGAATACAATGAATCGAGATTGCCACTTTTTTATTAAACTCTGAGGTAGGGTATATTGTTCTTATCATGTACACGCACTTTCAAAATGATTGAATTCCTAATTCAATACAAAAGTTGAATCGGTGTTCGCTGCTAGTATGGCATGTGGTTGCCACTTCAAAAATTCATAACTAATTTTTAAAAAACTGTAGACACTGTTTGAACGTGTGACGGTTCAAATTAAGTTGAATTTGAATAACGAGAAAAAAATGAATTATCTCTCCTAATTTTTGAAGTTGAACAATCCCCCATATACTTAACATGGGTAAAATAGTTATGTTTGATAATTCACCAGAATTCAATGAATCGAGATCGCCACTTTTTTATTGAACTCTTCGGTAGGGTATATTGTTCTAATCATGTACACGCACATTCAGAATGATTGAATTCCTAATTCAATACAAAAGTTGAATCGGTGTTCGTTGTTAGTCGGGCATGTTTTTGCCACTTCAGAAATTCATAACTAATTTTTAAAAAATCGTTGACACTTTTTGAAGGTGCTTTGTCATAGAGGATGGTTCAAATTAAGTTGAATTTGAATATCGAGAAAAAATATGCATTATCTCTCCATATTTTTAAATTTGAACTATCCCCCATATACTTAACATGGGAAAAGTAGTTAAGTTTGATAATTCAACAGAATTCAATGAATCAAGATCACCACATTTTGATTAAAGTCTGAGGTAGGTTGTATTGTTCCTATTATGTACACGCACATTCAAAATGATTGAATTCCTAATTCAATACAAAAGTTGAATCGGTGTTCGCTGCTAGTATGGCATGTGGTTGCCACTTCTAAAATTCATAACTAATTTTCAAAAAAACTGTAGACACTTTTTGAACGTGTGACGGTTCAAATTAAGTTGAATTTGAATAACGAGAAAAAATATGAATTATCTCTCCTAATTTTTGAACTTGAACTATCCCCCATATACTTAACATGGGTAAAATAGTTATGTTTGATAATTCACCAGAATTCAATGAATCGAGATCGCCACTTTTTTATTGAACTCTTAGGTAGGGTATATTGTTCTAATCATGTACACGCACTTTCAGAATGATTGAATTCCTAATTCAATACAAAAGTTGAATCGGTGTTCGTTGTTAGTGGGGCATGTTTTTGCCACTTCAGAAATTCATAACTAATTTTTAAAAAATCGTTGACACTTTTTGAACGTGTTTTCTCATAGAGGACGGTTCAAATTAAGTTGAATTTGATTATCGAGAAAAAATATGTATTATCTCTCCATATTTTTGAATTTGAACCATCCCCCTATTTAGTTAACATATGAAAAGTAGTTAAGTTTGATAATTCACCAGAATTCAACGAATCGAGATTGCCACTTTTTGATTAAACTCTAAGGTAGGGTGTATTGCTCCTATTATGTATACGCACTTTCAGAATGATTGAATTCCTAATTCAATACAAAAGTTGACTCTGTGTTCGCTGCTAATGGGGAATGTGTTTGCCACTTTAAAAATTCATAACTAATTTTTAAAAAATCGTTGACACTTTTTGAACGTGTTTTCTCATAGAGGACGGTTTAATTTAAGTTGAATTTGAATAACGAGAAAAAATAATTATTATCTCTCCTTATTTTTGAATTTGAACTATCCCCCGTATACATAACATGGGAAAAGTAGTTAAGTTTGATAATTCAACAGAATGAAATGAATCGAAATCGCCACTTTTTTATTGAAATCTGAGGTAGGGTATATTGTTCTCATCATGTACACGCACTTTCAGAATGATTGATTTCAAATTCAATACAAATGTTGAATCGGTGTTCGTTGTTAGTGGGGCATGTTTTTGCCATTTCAGAAATTCATAACTAATATTTAAAAAATCGTTGACACTTTTTTAAGGTGTTTTGTCATAGAGGATCGTTTAAATTAAGTTGAATTTGAATATCGAGAAAAAATTTGTATTATCTCTCCATATTTTTAAATTTGAACTATCCAATATATACTTAACACGGGAAAAGTAGTTAAGTTTGATAATTCACCAGAATTCAACTAATCGAAATCGCCACTTTTTGATTAAATTCTGAGGTAGGGTGTATTGTTCCTATTATGTATACGCACTTTCAGAATGATTGAATTCCTAATTCAATACAAAAGTTGACTCTGTGTTCGCTGCTAGTATGGCATGTGGTTGCCACTTCAAAAATTCATAACTAATTTTTAAAAAACTGTAGACACTTTTTGAATGTGTGACGGTTCAAATTATGTTGAATTTGAATAACGAGAAAAAATATGAATTATCTCTTCTAATTTTTGAACTTGAACTATCCCCCATATACTTAACATGGGTAAAATAGTAATGTTTGATAATTCACCAGAATTCAATGAATCGAGATCGCCACTTTGTTATTGAACTCTTAGGTAGGGTATATTGTTCTAATCATGCACACGCACTTTCAGAATGATTGAATTCCTAATTCAATACAAAAGTTGAATTGGTGTTCGTTGCTAGTATGGCATGTGTTTGCCACTTCAAAAAATCATAACTAATTTTTAAAAAACCATTGTCACTTTTTGAACGTGTTTTCTCATAGAGGACGGTTCAAATTAAGTTGAATTTGAATAACGAGAAAAAAAAAGTATTATCTCTCCTTATTTTTGAATTTGAACTATCCCCCGTATACATAACATGGGAAAAGTAGTTAAGTTTGATAATTCAACAGAATGAAATTAATCGAAATCGCCACTTTTTTATTGAACTCTGAGGTAGGGTATATTGTTCTCATCATGTACACGCACTTTCAGAATGATTGAATTCCTAATTCATTACAAAAGTTGAATCGGTGTTAATTGTTAGTGGGGCATGTTTTTGTGTTTTTGGCGTTTTTGCCACTTCAAAAATTCATAACTAATTTTTAAAAAATCCATGACACTTTTTATACGTGTTTTCTCATAGAAAACAGTTCAAATTAAGTTGAATTTGAGTAACGAAAAAAAATATGTATAATCTCTCCTTATTTTTGAATTTGAACTATCTCCCATATACTTAAAATGGAAAAAGTAGTTAAGTTTGATAATTCAACAGAATACAATGAATCGAGATTGCCACTTTTTTATTAAACTCTGAGGTAGGGTATATTGTTCTTATCATGTACACGCACTTTCAAAATGATTGAATTCCTAATTCAATACAAAAGTTGAATCGGTGTTCGCTGCTAGTATGGCATGTGGTTGCCACTTCAAAAATTCATAACTAATTTTTAAAAAACTGTAGACACTGTTTGAACGTGTGACGGTTCCAATTAAGTTGAATTTGAATAACGAGAAAAAATATGAATTATCTCTCCTAATTTTTGAAGTTGAACTATCCCCCATATACTTAACATGGGTAAAATAGTTATGTTTGATAATTCACCAGAATTCAATGAATCGAGATCGCCACTTTTTTATTGAACTCTTCGGTAGGGTATATTGTTCTAATCATGTACACGCACATTCAGAATGATTGAATTCCTAATTCAATACAAAAGTTGAATCGGTGTTCGTTGTTAGTGGGGCATGTTTTTGCCACTTCAGAAATTCATAACTAATTTTTAAAAAATCGTTGACACTTTTTGAAGGTGTTTTGTCATAGAGGATGGTTCAAATTATGTTGAATTTGAATATCGAGAAAAAATATATATTATCTCTCCATATTTTTAAATTTGAACTATCCCCCATATACTTAACATGGGAAAAGTAGTTAAGTTTGATAATTCAACAGAATTCAATGAATCAAGATCACCACATTTTGATTAAAGTCTGAGGTAGGGTGTATTGTTCCTATTATGTACACGCACTATCAAAATGATTGAATTCCTAATTCAATACAAAAGTTGAATCGGTGTTCGCTGCTAGTATGGCATGTGGTTGCCACTTCAAAAATTCATAACTAATTTTTAAAAAACTGTAGACACTTTTTGAACGTGTGACGGTTTAAAATAAGTTGAATTTGAATAACGAGAAAAAATATGAATTATCTCTCCTAATTTTTGAACTTGAACTATCCCCCATATACTTAACATGGGTAAAATAGTTATGTTTGATAATTCACCAGAATTCAATGAATCGAAATCGCCACTTTTTTATTGAACTCTTAGGTAGGGTATATTGTTCTAATTTGTACACGCACTTTCAGAATGATTGAATTCCTAATTCAATACAAATGTTGAATCGGTGTTCGTTGTTAGTGGAGCATGTTTTTGCCACTTCAGAAATTCATAACTAATTTTTAAAAAATCGTTGACACTTTTTGAACGTGTTTTCTCATAGAGGATGGTTCAAATTAAGTTGAATTTGATTATCGAGAAAAAATATGTATTATCTCTCCATATTTTTGAATTTGAACTATCCCCCTATTTAGTTAACATCTGAAAAGTAGTTAAGTTTGATAATTCACCAGAATTCAACGAATCGAGATCGCCACTTTTTGATTAAACTCTAAGGTAGGATATATTGTTCTCATCATGTACACGCACTTTCAAAATGATTGAATTCCTAATTCAATACAAAAGTTGAATCGGTGTTCACTGCTTGTATGGCATGTGGTTGCCACTTCAAAAATTCATAACTAATTTTTAAAAAACTGTAGACACTTTTTGAACGTGTGACGGTTCAAATTAAGTTGAATTTGAATAACGAGAAAAAATATGAATTATCTCTCCTAATTTTTAAGTTTAACTATCCCCCATATACTTAACATGGGTAAAATAGTTATGTTTGATAATTCACCAGAATTCAATGAATCGAGATCGCCACTTTTTTATTGAACTCTTAGGTAGGGTATATTGTTCTAATCATGTACACGCACTTTCAGAATGATTGAATTCCTAATTCAATACAAAAGTTGAATCGGTGTTCGTTGTTAGTGGGGCATGTTTTTGCCACTTCAGAAATTCATAACTAATTTTTAATAAATCGTTGACACTTTTTGAAGGTGTTTTGTCATAGAGGATGGTTCAAATTAAGTTGAATTTGAATATCGAGAAAAAATATGTATTATCTCTCCATATTTTTAAATTTGAACTATCCCCCATATACTTAACATGGGAAAAGTAGTTAAGTTTGATAATTCAACAGAATTCAATGAATCAAGATCACCACATTTTGATTAAAGTCTGAGGTAGGTTGTATTGTTCCTATTATGTACACGCACATTCAAAATGATTGAATTCCTAATTCAATACAAAAGTTGAATCGGTGTTCGCTGCTAGTATGGCATGTGGTTGCCACTTCTAAAATTCATAACTAATTTTCAAAAAAACTGTAGACACTTTTTGAACGTGTGACGGTTTAAAATAAGTTGAATTTGAATAACGAGAAAAAATATGAATTATCTCTCCTAATTTTTGAACTTGAACTATCCCCCATATACTTAACATGGGTAAAATAGTTATGTTTGATAATTCACCAGAATTCAATGAATCGAAATCGCCACTTTTTTATTGAACTCTTAGGTAGGGTATATTGTTCTAATTTGTACACGCACTTTCAGAATGATTGAATTCCTAATTCAATACAAATGTTGAATCGGTGTTCGTTGTTAGTGGAGCATGTTTTTGCCACTTCAGAAATTCATAACTAATTTTTAAAAAATCGTTGACACTTTTTGAACGTGTTTTCTCATAGAGGATGGTTCAAATTAAGTTGAATTTGATTATCGAGAAAAAATATGTATTATCTCTCCATATTTTTGAATTTGAACTATCCCCCTATTTAGTTAACATCTGAAAAGTAGTTAAGTTTGATAATTCACCAGAATTCAACGAATCGAGATCGCCACTTTTTGATTAAACTCTAAGGTAGGATATATTGTTCTCATCATGTACACGCACTTTCAAAATGATTGAATTCCTAATTCAATACAAAAGTTGAATCGGTGTTCACTGCTTGTATGGCATGTGGTTGCCACTTCAAAAATTCATAACTAATTTTTAAAAAACTGTAGACACTTTTTGAACGTGTGACGGTTCAAATTAAGTTGAATTTGAATAACGAGAAAAAATATGAATTATCTCTCCTAATTTTTAAGTTTAACTATCCCCCATATACTTAACATGGGTAAAATAGTTATGTTTGATAATTCACCAGAATTCAATGAATCGAGATCGCCACTTTTTTATTGAACTCTTAGGTAGGGTATATTGTTCTAATCATGTACACGCACTTTCAGAATGATTGAATTCCTAATTCAATACAAAAGTTGAATCGGTGTTCGTTGTTAGTGGGGCATGTTTTTGCCACTTCAGAAATTCATAACTAATTTTTAATAAATCGTTGACACTTTTTGAAGGTGTTTTGTCATAGAGGATGGTTCAAATTAAGTTGAATTTGAATATCGAGAAAAAATATGTATTATCTCTCCATATTTTTAAATTTGAACTATCCCCCATATACTTAACATGGGAAAAGTAGTTAAGTTTGATAATTCAACAGAATTCAATGAATCAAGATCACCACATTTTGATTAAAGTCTGAGGTAGGTTGTATTGTTCCTATTATGTACACGCACATTCAAAATGATTGAATTCCTAATTCAATACAAAAGTTGAATCGGTGTTCGCTGCTAGTATGGCATGTGGTTGCCACTTCTAAAATTCATAACTAATTTTCAAAAAAACTGTAGACACTTTTTGAACGTGTGACGGTTCAAATTAAGTTGAATTTGAATAACGAGAAAAAATATGAATTATCTCTCCTAATTTTTGAACTTGAACTATCCCCCATATACTTAACATGGGTAAAATAGTTATGTTTGATAATTCACCAGAATTCAATGAATCGAGATCGCCACTTTTTTATTGAACTCTTAGGTAGGGTATATTGTTCTAATCATGTACACGCACTTTCAGAATGATTGAATTCCTAATTCAATACAAAAGTTGAATCGGTGTTCGTTTTTAGTGGGGCATGTTTTTGCCACTTCAGAAATTCATAACTAATTTTTAAAAAATCGTTGACACTTTTTGAACGTGTTTTCTCATAGAGGACGGTTCAAATTAAGTTGAATTTGATTATCGAGAAAAAATATGTATTATCTCTCCATATTTTTGAATTTGAACCATCCCCCTATTTAGTTAACATATGAAAAGTAGTTAAGTTTGATAATTCACCAGAATTCAACGAATCGAGATTGCCACTTTTTGATTAAACTCTAAGGTAGGGTGTATTGCTCCTATTATGTATACGCACTTTCAGAATGATTGAATTCCTAATTCAATACAAAAGTTGACTCTGTGTTCGCTGCTAATGGGGAATGTGTTTGCCATTTCAGAAATTCATAACTAATATTTAAAAAATCGTTGACACTTTTTGAAGGTGTTTTGTCATAGAGGATCGTTTAAATTAAGTTGAATTTGAATATCGAGAAAAAATATGTATTATCTCTCCATATTTTTAAATTTGAACTATCCCTCATATACTTAACACGGGAAAAGTAGTTAAGTTTGATAATTCACCAGAATTCAACTAATCGAGATCGCCACATTTTGATTAAATTCTGAGGTAGGGTGTATTGTTTCTATTATGTACACGCACTTTCAAAATGATTGAGTTCCTAATTCAATACAAAAGTTGAATCGGTGTTCGCTGCTAGTATGGCATGTGGTTGCCACTTCAAAAATTCATAACTAATTTTTAAAAAACTGTAGACACTTTTTGAACGTGTGACGGTTCAAATTATGTTGAATTTGAATAACGAGAAAAAATATGAATTATCTCTTCTAATTTTTGAACTTGAACTATCCCCCATATACTTAACATGGGTAAAATAGTAATGTTTGATAATTCACCAGAATTCAATGAATCGAGATCGCCGCTTTGTTATTGAACTCTTAGGTAGGGTATATTGTTCTAATCATGCACACGCACTTTCAGAATGATTGAATTCCTAATTCAATACAAAAGTTGAATTGGTGTTCGTTGCTAGTATGGCATGTGTTTGCCACTTCAAAAAATCATAACTAATTTTTAAAAAACCATTGTCACTTTTTGAACGTGTTTTCTCATAGAGGACGGTTCAAATTAAGTTGAATTTGAATAACGAGAAAAAAAAAGTATTATCTCTCCTTATTTTTGAATTTGAACTATCCCCTGTATACATAACATGGGAAAAGTAGTTAAGTTTGATAATTCAACAGAATGAAATGAATCGAAATCGCCACTTTTTTATTGAACTCTGAGGTAGGGTATATTGTTCTCATCATGTACACGCACTTTCAGAATGATTGAATTCCTAATTCATTACTAAAGTTGAATCGGTGTTAATTGTTAGTGGGGCATGTTTTTGTGTTTTTGGCGTTTTTCCCACTTCAAAAATTCATAACTAATTTTTAAAAAATCCATGACACTTTTTATACGTGTTTTCTCATAGAAAACAGTTCAAATTAAGTTGAATTTGAATAACGAAAAAAAATATGTATAATCTCTCCTTATTTTTGAATTTGAACTATCCCCCGTATACTTAACATGGGAAAAGTAGTTAAGTTTGATAATTCAACTAAATGAAATGAATCGAAATCGCCACTTTTTTATTGAACTCTGAGGTAGGATATATTGTTCTCATCATGTACACGCACTTTCAAAATGATTGAATTCCTAATTCAATACAAAAGTTGAATCGGTGATCACTGCTAGTATGGCATGTGGTTGCCACTTCAAAAATTCATAACTAATTTAAAAAAAACTGTAGACACTTTTTGAACATTTGTCGGTTCAAATTCAGTTGAATTTGAATAACGAGAAAAAATATGAATTATCTCTCCTAATTTTTGAAGTTGAACTATCCCCCATATACTTAACATTGGTAAAATAGTTATGTTTGATAATTCACCAGAATTCAATGAATCGAGATCGCCACTTTTTTATTGAACTCTTAGGTAGGGTATATTGTTCTAATCATGTACACGCACTTTCAGAATGATTGAATTCCTAATTCAATACAAAAGTTGAATCGGTGTTCGTTGTTAGTGGGGCATGTTTTTGCCACTTCAGAAATTCATAACTAATTTTTAATAAATCGTTGACACTTTTTGAAGGTGTTTTGTCATAGAGGATGGTTCAAATTAAGTTGAATTTGAATATCGAGAAAAAATATGTATTATCTCTCCATATTTTTAAATTTGAACTATCCCCCATATACTTAACATGGGAAAAGTAGTTAAGTTTGATAATTCAACAGAATTCAATGAATTAAGATCACCACATTTTGATTAAAGTCTGAGGTAGGGTGTATTGTTCCTATTATGTACACGCACTTTCAAAATGATTGAATTCCTAATTCAATACAAAAGTTGAATCGGTGTTCGCTGCTAGTATGGCATGTGGTTGCCACTTCTAAAATTCATAACTAATTTTTAAAAAAACTGTAGACACTTTTTGAACGTGTGACGGTTCAAATTAAGTTGAATTTGAATAACGAGAAAAAATATGAATTATCTCTCCTAATTTTTGAACTTGAACTATCCCCCATGTACTTAACATGGGTAAAATAGTTATGTTTGATAATTCACCAGAATTCAATGAATCGAGATCGCCACTTTTTTATTGAACTCTTAGGTAGGGTATATTGTTCTAATCATGTACACGCACTTTCAGAATGATTGAATTCCTAATTCAATACAAAAGTTGAATCGGTGTTCGTTGTTAGTGGGGCATGTTTTTGCCACTTCAGAAATTCATAACTAATTTTTAAAAAATCCATGACAATTTTTATACGTGTTTTCTCATTAAAAACAGTTCAAATTAAGTTGAATTTGAATAACGAAAAAAAATATGTATAATCTCTCCTTATTTTTGAATTTGAACTATCCCCCGTATACTTAACATAGGAAAAGTAGTTAAGTTTGATAATTCAACTGAATGAAATGAATCGAAATCGCCACTTTTTTATTGAACTCTGAGGTAGGATATATTGTTCTCATCATGTACACGCAGTTTCAAAATGATTGAATTCCTAATTCAATACAAAAGTTGAATCGGTGATCACTGCTAGTATGGCATGTGGTTGCCACTTCAAAAATTCATAACTAATTTAAAAAAAACTGTAGACACTTTTTGAACATTTGTCGGTTCAAATTCAGTTGAATTTGAATAACGAGAAAAAATATGAATTATCTCTCCTAATTTTTGAAGTTGAACTATCCCCCATATACTTAACATTGGTAAAATAGTTATGTTTGATAATTCACCAGAATTCAATGAATCGAGATCGCCACTTTTTTATTGAACTCTAAGGTAGGGTATATTGTTCTAATCATGTACACGCACTTTTAGAATGATTGAATTCCTAATTCAATACAAAAGTTGAATCGGTGTTCGTTGTTAGTGGGGCATGTTTTTGCCACTTCAGAAATTCATAACTAATTTTTAATAAATCGTTGACACTTTTTGAAGGTGTTTTGTCATAGAGGATGGTTCAAATTAAGTTGAATTTGAATATCGAGAAAAAATATGTATTATCTCTCCATATTTTTAAATTTGAACTATCCCCCATATACTTAACATGGGAAAAGTAGTTAAGTTTGATAATTCAACAGAATTCAATGAATTAAGATCACCACATTTTGATTAAAGTCTGAGGTAGGGTGTATTGTTCCTATTATGTACACGCACTTTCAAAATGATTGAATTCCTAATTCAATACAAAAGTTGAATTGGTGTTCGCTGCTAGTATGGCATGTGGTTGCCACTTCTAAAATTCATAACTAATTTTTAAAAAAACTGTAGACACTTTTTGAACGTGTGACGGTTCAAATTAAGTTGAATTTGAATAACGAGAAAAAATATGAATTATCTCTCCTAATTTTTGAACTTGAACTATCCCCCATGTACTTAACATGGGTAAAATAGTTATGTTTGATAATTCACCAGAATTCAATGAATCGAGATCGCCACTTTTTTATTGAACTCTTAGGTAGGGTATATTGTTCTAATCATGTACACGCACTTTCAGAATGATTGAATTCCTAATTCAATACAAAAGTTGAATCGGTGTTCGTTGTTAGTGGGGCATGTTTTTGCCACTTCAGAAATTCATAACTAATTTTTAAAAAATCGTTGACACTTTTTGAACGTGTTTTCTCATAGAGGACGGTTCAAATTAAGTTGAATTTGAATATCGAAAAAAAATATGTATTATCTCTCCATATTTTTGAATTTGAACTATCCCCCTATTTAGTTAACATCTGAAAAGTAGTTATGTTTGATAATTCACCAGAATTCAACGAATCGAGATCGCCACTTTTTGATTAAACTCTAAGGTAGGGTGTATTGTTCCTATTATGTATACGCACTTTCAGAATGATTGAATTCCTAATTCAATACAAAAGTTTACTCTGTGTTCGCTGCCAATGGGGAATGTGTTTGCCACTTCAAAAATTAATAACTAATTTTTAAAAAATCGTTGACACTTTTTGAACGTGTTTTCTCATAGAGGACGGTTTAATTTAAGTTGAATTTGAATAACGAGAAAAAATAAGTATTATCTCTCCTTATTTTTGAATTTGAACTATCCCCCGTATACATAACATGGGAAAAGTAGTTAAGTTTGATAATTCAACAGAATGAAATGAATCGAAATCGCCACTTTTTTATTGAACTCTGAGGTAGGGTATATTGTTCTCATCATGTACACGCACTTTCAGAATGATTGATTTCAAATTCAATACAAATGTTGAATCGGTGTTCGTTGTTAGTGGGGCATGTTTTTGCCATTTCAGAAATTCATAACTAATATTTAAAAAATCGTTGACACTTTTTGAAGGTGTTTTGTCATAGAGGATCGTTCAAATTAAGTTGAATTTGAATATCGAGAAAAAATATGTATTATCTCTCCATATTTTTACATTTGAACTATCCCCTATATACTTAACACGGGAAAAGTAGTTAAGTTTGATAATTCACCAGAATTCAACTAATCGAGATCGCCACTTTTTGATTAAATTCTGAGGTAGGGTGTATTGTTTCTCATCATGTACACGCACTTTCAAAATGATTGAATTCCTAATTCAATACAAAAGTTGAATCGGTGTTCGCTGCTAGTATGGCATGTGGTTGCCACTTCAAAAATTCATAACTAATTTTTAAAAAACTGTAGACACTTTTTGAACGTGTGACGGTTCAAATTAAGTTGAATTTGAATAACGAGAAAAAATATGAATTATCTCTCCTAATTTTTGAACTTGAACTATCCCCCATATACTTAACATGGGTAAAATAGTTAAGTTTGATAATTCAACAAAATTCAATGAATCAAGATCACCACATTTTGATTAAAGTCTGAGGTAGGGTGTATTGTTCCTATTATGTACACGCACTTTCAAAATGATTGAATTCCTAATTCAATACAAAAGTTGAATCGGTGTTCGCTGCTAGTATGGCATGTGGTTGCCACTTCAAAAATTCATAACTAATATTTAAAAAACCGTAGACACTTTTTGAACGTGTGAGGGTTCAAATTAAGTTGAATTTGAATATCGAGAAAAAAATGTATTGTCTCTCCATATTTTTAAATTTGAACTATCCCCCATATACTTAACATGGGAAAAGTAGTTAAGTTTGATAATTCAACAGAATTCAATGAATCAAGATCACCACTTTTTTATTTAAGTCTGAGGTAGGGTATATTGTTTTTATCGTGTACACGCACTTTCAGAATGATTGAATTCCTAATTCAACACAAAAGTCGAATCGGTGTTAATTATTAGTGGGGCATGTTTTTGCCACTTCAAAAATTCATAACTAATTTTTGAAAAATCGTTGACATTTTTTAAACGTGTTTTCTCATAGAAGACAGTTCAAATTAAGTTGAATTTGAATAACGAGAAAAAATAAGTATTATCTCTCCTTTTTTTTGAATTTGAACTATCCCCATATATAGTTAAAATCTGAAAAGTAGTTAAGTTTGATAATTCACCAGAATTCAACTAATCGAGATCGCCACTTTTTGATTAAACTCTGAGGTAGGGTGTATTGTTCCTATTATGTACACGAACTTTGAAAATGATTGAATTCCTAATTCAATACAAAAGTTGAATCGGTGTTCGCTGCTAGTATGGCATGTGGTTGCCACTTCAAAAATTCATAACCAATTTTTAAAAAACTGTAGACACTTTTTGAACGTGTGATGGTTCAAATTATGTTGAATTTGAATAACGAGAAAAAATATGAATTATCTCTCCTAATTTTTGAACTTGAACTATCCCCCATATACTTACCATGGGTAAAATAGTTATGTTTGATAATTCACCAGAATTCAATGAATCGAGATCGCCACTTTTTTATTAAACTCTGAGGTAGGGTATATTGTTCTTATCTTGTACACGCACTTTCAGAATGATTGAATTCCTAATTCAATACAAATGTTGAATCGATGTTCGTTGTTAGTGGGGCTTTTTTTTGCCACTTCAGAAATTCATAAATAATTTTAAAAAAATCGTTGACACATTTTGAAGTTGTTTTGTCATAGAGGACGGTTCAAATTAAGTTGTATTTGAATATCGAGAAAAAATATGTATTATCTCTACATATTTTTGAATTTGAACTATCTCCCATATACTTAACATGGGAAAAGTAGTTAAGTTTGATAATTCACAAAAATTCAACGAATCAAGATCGCCACTTTTTGATTAAATTCTGAGGTAGGGTATATTGTTTTTATCATGTACACGAACTTTCAGAATGATTGAATTCCTAATTCATTACAAAAGTCGAATCGGTGTTAATTGTTAGTGGGGCATGTTTTTGCCACTTCAAAAATTCATAACTAATTTTTAAAAAATCGATGACACTTTTTAAACGTGTTTTCTCATAGAAAACAGTTCAAATTAAGTTGAATTTGAATAACGAAAAAAAATAAGTATTATCTCTCCTTATTTTTGAATTTGAACTATCCCCCTATTTAGTTAACATCTGAAAAGTAGTTAAGTTTGATAATATACCAGAATTCAACGAATCAAGATCACCACATTTTGATTAAAGTCTGAGGTAGGGTGTATTGTTCCTATTATGTACACGCACTTTCAAAATGATTGAATTCTTAATTCAATACAAAAGTTGAATCGGTGTTCGCTGCTAGTATGGCATGTGGTTGCCACTTCAAAAATTCATAACTAATATTTAAAAAACCGTAGACACTTTTTGAACGTGTGAGGGTTCAAATTAAGTTGAATTTGAATATCGAGAAAAAATATGTATTATCTCTCCATATTTTTAAATTTGAACTATCCCCCATATACTTAACATGGGAAAAGTAGTTAAGTTTGATAATTCACAAAAATTCAACGAATCAAGATCGCCACTTTTTGATTAAATTCTGAGGTAGGGTTTATTGTTTTTATCGTGTACACGCACTTTCAGAATGATTGAATTCCTAATTTAACACAAAAGTCGAATCGGTGTTAATTATTAGTGGGGCATGTTTTTGCCACTTCAAAAATTCATAACTAATTTTTAAAAAATCGTTGACATTTTTTAAACGTGTTTTCTCATAGAAGACAGTTCAAATTAAGTTGAATTTGAATAACGAGAAAAAATAAGTATTATCTCTCCTTATTTTTGAATTTGAACTATCCCCATATATAGTTAAAATCTGAAAAGTAGTTAAGTTTGATAATTCACCAGAATTCAACTAATCGAGATCGCCACTTTTTGATTAAATTCTGAGGTAGGGTGTATTGTTCCTATTATGTACACGCACTTTCAAAATGATTGAATTCCTAATTCAATACAAAAGTTGAATCGGTGTTCGCTGCTAGTATGGCATGTGGTTGCCACTTCAAAAATTCATAACCAATTTTTAAAAAACTGTAGACACTTTTTGAACGTGTGATGGTTCAAATTATGTTGAATTTGAATAACGAGAAAAAATATGAATTATCTCTCCTAATTTTTGTACTTGAACTATCCCCCATATACTTAACATGGGTAAAATAGTTATGTTTGATAATTCACCAGAATTCAATGAATCGAGATCGCCACTTTTTTATTAAACTCTGAGGTAGGGTATATTGTTCTTATCTTGTACACTCACTTTCAGAATGATTGAATTCCTAATTCAATACAAATGTTGAATCGATGTTCGTTGTTAGTGGGGCTTTTTTTTGCACCTTCAGAAATTCATAAATAATTTTAAAAAAATCGTTGACACTTTTTGAAGTTGTTTTGTCATAGAGGACGGTTCAAATTAAGTTGAATTTGAATATCGAGAAAAAATATGTATTATCTCTCCATATTTTTAAATTTGAACTATCCCCCATATACTTAACATGGGAAAAGTAGTTAAGTTTGATAATTCAACAGAATTCAATTAATCAAGATCACCACTTTTTTATTTAAGTCTGAGGTAGGGTATATTGTTTTTATCGTGTACACGCACTTTCAGAATGATTGAATTCCTAATTCAACACAAAAGTCGAATCGGTGTTAATTATTAGTGGGGCATGTTTTTGCCACTTCAAAAATTCATAACTAATTTTAAAAAAATCGTTGACATTTTTTAAACGTGTTTTCTCATAGAAGACAGTTCAAATTAAGTTGAATTTGAATAACGAGAAAAAATAAGTATTATCACTCCTTATTTTTGAATTTGAACTATCCCCATATATAGTTAAAATCTGAAAAGTAGTTAAGTTTGATAATTCACCAGAATTCAACTAATCGAGATCGCCACTTTTTGATTAAATTCTGAGGTAGGGTGTATTGTTCCTATTATGTACACGCACTTTCAAAATGATTGAATTCCTAATTCAATACAAAAGTTGAATCGGTGTTCGCTGCTAGTATGGCATGTGGTTGCCACTTCAAAAATTCATAACCAATTTTTAAAAAACTGTAGACACTTTTTGAACGTGTGATGGTTCAAATTATGTTGAATTTGAATAACGAGAAAAAATATGAATTATCTCTCGTAATTTTTGAACTTGAACTATCCCCCATATACTTAACATGGGTAAAATAGTTATGTTTGATAATTCACCAGAATTCAATGAATCGAGATCGCCACTTTTTTATTAAACTCTGAGGTAGGGTATATTGTTCTTATCTTGTACACGCACTTTCAGAATGATTGAATTCCTAATTCAATACAAATGTTGAATCGATGTTCGTTGTTAGTGGGGCTTTTTTTTGCCACTTCAGAAATTCATAAATAATTTTAAAAAAATCGTTGACCCTTTTTGAAGTTTTTTTTTCATAGAGAACGGTTCAAATTAAGTTGAATTTGAATATCGAGAAAAAATATGTATTATCTCTCCATATTTTTGAATTTGAACTATCCCCCATATACTTAACATGGGAAAAGTAGTTAAGTTTGATTATTCACAAAAATTCAACTAATCAAGATCGCCACTTTTTGATTAAACTCTGAGGTAGGGTGTATTGTTCCTATTATGTACACGCACTTTCAAAATGATTGAATTCCTAATTCAATACAAAAGTTGAATCGGTGTTCGCTGCTAGTATGGCATGTGGTTGCCACTTCAAAAATTCATAACTAATTTTTAAAAAACTGTAGACACTTTTTGAACGTGTGATGGTTCAAATTAAGTTGAATTTGAATAACGAGAAAAAATATGAATTATCTCTCCTAATTTTTGAACTTGAACTATCCCCCATATACTTAACATGGGTAAAATAGTTATGTTTGATAATTCACCAGAATTCAATGAATCGAGATCGCCACTTTTTTATTGAACTCTGAGGTAGGGTGTATTGTTCCTATTATGTATACGCACTTTCAAAATGATTGAATTCGTAATTCAATACAAAAGTTGACTCTGTGTTCACTGCTAATGGGGCATGTGTTTGCCACTTCAAAAATTCATAACTAATTTTTAAAAAATCGTTGACACTTTTTGAACGTGTTTTCTCATAGAAGATGGTTCAAATTAAGTTGAATTTGAATAACAAGAAAAAATATGTTTAATCTCTCCTTATTTTTGAATTTGAACTATCCCCCGTATACTTAACGTGGGAAAAGTAGTTAAGTTTGATAATTCACCAGAACTCAACGAATCAGTATCGCCACTTTTTGATTGAACTCTGAGGTAGGGTATATAGTTTTAATCATGAACCCGCACTTTCAAAATGATTGAATTCCTAATTCAATACAAAAGTTGAATCGGTGTTCGCTGCTAGTATGGCATGTGGTTGCCACTTCAAAAATTCATAACTAATTTTTAAAAAACTGTAGACACTTTTTGAACGTGTGACGGTTCAAATTAAGTTGAATTTGAATAACGAGAAAAAATATGAATTATCTCTCCTAATTTTTGAAGTTGAACTATCCCCCATATACTTAACATGGGTAAAATAGTTAAGTTTGATAATTCAACAAAATTCAATGAATCAAGATCACCACATTTTGATTAAAGTCTGAGGTAGGGTGTATTGTTCCTATTATGTACACGCACTTTCAAAATGATTGAATTCCTAATTCAATACAAAAGTTGAATCGGTGTTCGCTGCTAGTATGGCATGTGGTTGCCACTTCAAAAATTCATAACTAATATTTAAAAAACCGTAGACACTTTTTGAACGTGTGAGGGTTCAAATTAAGTTGAATTTGAATATCGAGAAAAAAATGTATTGTCTCTCCATATTTTTAAATTTGAACTATCCCCCATATACTTAACATGGGAAAAGTAGTTAAGTTTGATAATTCAACAGAATTCAATGAATCAAGATCACCACTTTTTTATTTAAGTCTGAGGTAGGGTATATTGTTTTTATCGTGTACACGCACTTTCAGAATGATTGAATTCCTAATTCAACACAAAAGTCGAATCGGTGTTAATTATTAGTGGGGCATGTTTTTGCCACTTCAAAAATTCATAACTAATTTTTGAAAAATCGTTGACATTTTTTAAACGTGTTTTCTCATAGAAGACAGTTCAAATTAAGTTGAATTTGAATAACGAGAAAAAATAAGTATTATCTCTCCTTTTTTTTGAATTTGAACTATCCCCATATATAGTTAAAATCTGAAAAGTAGTTAAGTTTGATAATTCACCAGATTTCAACTAATCGAGATCGCCACTTTTTGATTAAACTCTGAGGTAGGGTGTATTGTTCCTATTATGTACACGAACTTTGAAAATGATTGAATTCCTAATTCAATACAAAAGTTGAATCGGTGTTCGCTGCTAGTATGGCATGTGGTTGCCACTTCAAAAATTCATAACCAATTTTTAAAAAACTGTAGACACTTTTTGAACGTGTGATGGTTCAAATTATGTTGAATTTGAATAACGAGAAAAAATATGAATTATCTCTCCTAATTTTTGAACTTGAACTATCCCCCATATACTTACCATGGGTAAAATAGTTATGTTTGATAATTCACCAGAATTCAATGAATCGAGATCGCCACTTTTTTATTAAACTCTGAGGTAGGGTATATTGTTCTTATCTTGTACACGAACTTTCAGAATGATTGAATTCCTAATTCAATACAAATGTTGAATCGATGTTCGTTGTTAGTGGGGCTTTTTTTTGCCACTTCAGAAATTCATAAATAATTTTAAAAAAATCGTTGACACATTTTGAAGTTGTTTTGTCATAGAGGACGGTTCAAATTAAGTTGTATTTGAATATCGAGAAAAAATATGTATTATCTCTACATATTTTTGAATTTGAACTATCTCCCATATACTTAACATGGGAAAAGTAGTTAAGTTTGATAATTCACAAAAATTCAACGAATCAAGATCGCCACTTTTTGATTAAATTCTGAGGTAGGGTATATTGTTTTTATCATGTACACGAACTTTCAGAATGATTGAATTCCTAATTCATTACAAAAGTCGAATCGGTGTTAATTGTTAGTGGGGCATGTTTTTGCCACTTCAAAAATTCATAACTAATTTTTAAAAAATCGATGACACTTTTTAAACGTGTTTTCTCATAGAAAACAGTTCAAATTAAGTTGAATTTGAATAACGAAAAAAAATAAGTATTATCTCTCCTTATTTTTGAATTTGAACTATCCCCCTATTTAGTTAACATCTGAAAAGTAGTTAAGTTTGATAATATACCAGAATTCAACGAATCAAGATCACCACATTTTGATTAAAGTCTGAGGTAGGGTGTATTGTTCCTATTATGTACACGCACTTTCAAAATGATTGAATTCTTAATTCAATACAAAAGTTGAATCGGTGTTCGCTGCTAGTATGGCATGTGGTTGCCACTTCAAAAATTCATAACTAATATTTAAAAAACCGTAGACACTTTTTGAACGTGTGAGGGTTCAAATTAAGTTGAATTTGAATATCGAGAAAAAATATGTATTATCTCTCCATATTTTTAAATTTGAACTATCCCCCATATACTTAACATGGGAAAAGTAGTTAAGTTTGATAATTCACCAGAATTCAACTAATCGAGATCGCCACTTTTTGATTAAATTCTGAGGTAGGGTGTATTGTTCCTATTATGTACACGCACTTTCAAAATGATTGAATTCCTAATTCAATACAAAAGTTGAATCGGTGTTCGCTGCTAGTATGGCATGTGGTTGCCACTTCAAAAATTCATAACCAATTTTTAAAAAACTGTAGACACTTTTTGAACGTGTGATGGTTCAAATTATGTTGAATTTGAATAACGAGAAAAAATATGAATTATCTCTCCTAATTTTTGTACTTGAACTATCCCCCATATACTTAACATGGGTAAAATAGTTATGTTTGATAATTCACCAGAATTCAATGAATCGAGATCGCCACTTTTTTATTAAACTCTGAGGTAGGGTATATTGTTCTTATCTTGTACACTCACTTTCAGAGTGATTGAATTCCTAATTCAATACAAATGTTGAATCGATGTTCGTTGTTAGTGGGGCTTTTTTTTGCACCTTCAGAAATTCATAAATAATTTTAAAAAAATCGTTGACACTTTTTGAAGTTGTTTTGTCATAGAGGACGGTTCAAATTAAGTTGAATTTGAATATCGAGAAAAAATATGTATTATCTCTCCATATTTTTAAATTTGAACTATCCCCCATATACTTAACATGGGAAAAGTAGTTAAGTTTGATAATTCAACAGAATTCAATTAATCAAGATCACCACTTTTTTATTTAAGTCTGAGGTAGGGTATATTGTTTTTATCGTGTACACGCACTTTCAGAATGATTGAATTCCTAATTCAACACAAAAGTCGAATCGGTGTTAATTATTAGTGGGGCATGTTTTTGCCACTTCAAAAATTCATAACTAATTTTAAAAAAATCGTTGACATTTTTTAAACGTGTTTTCTCATAGAAGACAGTTCAAATTAAGTTGAATTTGAATAACGAGAAAAAATAAGTATTATCACTCCTTATTTTTGAATTTGAACTATCCCCATATATAGTTAAAATCTGAAAAGTAGTTAAGTTTGATAATTCACCAGAATTCAACTAATCGAGATCGCCACTTTTTGATTAAATTCTGAGGTAGGGTGTATTGTTCCTATTATGTACACGCACTTTCAAAATGATTGAATTCCTAATTCAATACAAAAGTTGAATCGGTGTTCGCTGCTAGTATGGCATGTGGTTGCCACTTCAAAAATTCATATCTAATTTTTAAAAAACTGTAGACACTTTTTGAACGTGTGATGGTTCAAATTAAGTTGAATTTGAATAACGAGAAAAAATATGAATTATCTCTCGTAATTTTTGAACTTGAACTATCCCCCATATACTTAACATGGGTAAAATAGTTATGTTTGATAATTCACCAGAATTCAATGAATCGAGATCGCCACTTTTTTATTAAACTCTGAGGTAGGGTATATTGTTCTTATCTTGTACACGCACTTTCAGAATGATTGAATTCCTAATTCAATACAAATGTTGAATCGATGTTCGTTGTTAGTGGGGCTTTTTTTTGCCACTTCAGAAATTCATAAATAATTTTAAAAAAATCGTTGACCCTTTTTGAAGTTTTTTTTTCATAGAGGACGGTTCAAATTAAGTTGAATTTGAATATCGAGAAAAAATATGTATTATCTCTCCATATTTTTGAATTTGAACTATCCCCCATATACTTAACATGGGAAAAGTAGTTAAGTTTGATTATTCACAAAAATTCAACGAATCAAGATCGCCACTTTTTGATTAAATTCTGAGGTAGGGTTTATTGTTTTTATCGTGTACACGGACTTTCAGAATGATTGAATTCCTAATTTAACACAAAAGTCGAATCGGTGTTAATTATTAGTGGGGCATGTTTTTGCCACTTCAAAAATTCATAACTAATTTTTAAAAAATCGTTGACATTTTTTAAACGTGTTTTCTCATAGAAGACAGTTCAAATTAAGTTGAATTTGAATAACGAGAAAAAATAAGTATTATCTCTCCTTATTTTTGAATTTGAACTATCCCCATATATAGTTAAAATCTGAAAAGTAGTTAAGTTTGATAATTCACCAGAATTCAACTAATCGAGATCGCCACTTTTTGATTAAACTCTGAGGTGGGGTGTATTGTTCCTATTATGTACACGCACTTTCAAAATGATTGAATTCCTAATTCAATACAAAAGTTGAATCGGTGTTCGCTGCTAGTATGGCATGTGGTTGCCACTTCAAAAATTCATAACTAATTTTTAAAAAACTGTAGACACTTTTTGAACGTGTGATGGTTCAAATTAAGTTGAATTTGAATAACGAGAAAAAATATGAATTATCTCTCCTAATTTTTGAACTTGAACTATCCCCCATATACTTAACATGGGAAAAGTAGTTATGTTTGATAATTCACCAGAATTCAATGAATCGAGATCGCCACTTTTTTATTGAACTCTGAGGTAGGGTGTATTGTTCCTATTATGTATACGCACTTTCAAAATGATTGAATTCGTAATTCAATACAAAAGTTGACTCTGTGTTCACTGCTAATGGGGCATGTGTTTGCCACTTCAAAAATTCATAACTAATTTTTAAAAAATCGTTGACACTTTTTGAACGTGTTTTCTCATAGAAGATGGTTCAAATTAAGTTGAATTTGAATAACAAGAAAAAATATGTTTAATCTCTCCTTATTTTTGAATTTGAACTATCCCCCGTATACTTAACGTGGGAAAAGTAGTTAAGTTTGATAATTCACCAGAACTCAACGAATCAGTATCGCCACTTTTTGATTGAACTCTGAGGTAGGGTATATAGTTTTAATCATGAACCCGCGCTTTCAAAATGATTGAATTCCTAATTCAATACAAAAGTTGAATCGGTGTTCGCTGCTAGTATGGCATGTGGTTGCCACTTCAAAAATTCATAACTAATTTTTAAAAAACTGTAGACACTTTTTGAACGTGTGACGGTTCAAATTAAGTTGAATTTGAATAACGAGAAAAAATATGAATTATCTCTCCTAATTTTTGAAGTTGAACTATCCCCCATATACTTAACATGGGTAAAATAGTTATGTTTGATAATTCACCAGAATTCAATGAATCGAGATCGCCACTTTTTTATTGAACTCTTAGGTAGGGTATATTGTTCTAATCATGTACACGCACTTTCAGAATGATTGAATTCCTAATTCAATACAAAAGTTGAATCGGTGTTCGTTTTTAGTGGGGCATGTTTTTGCCACTTCAGAAATTCAAAACTAATTTTTAAAAAATCGTTGACACTTTTTGAAGGTGTTTTGTCATAGAGGATGGTTCAAATTAAGTTGAATTTGAATATCGAGAAAAACTATGTATTATCTCTCCATATTTTTGAATTTGAACTATCCCCCATATACTTAACATGGGAAAAGTAGTTAAGTTTGATAATTCAACAGAATTCAATGAATCAAGATCACCACATTTTGATTAAAGTCTGAGGTAGGGTGTATTGTTCCTATTATGTACACGCACTTTCAAAATGATTGAATTCCTAATTCAATACATAAGTTGAATCGGTGTTTGCTGCTAGTATGGCATGTGGTTGCCACTTCAAAAATTCATAACTAATTTTTAAAAATCTGTAGACACTTTTTGAACGTGTGACGGTTCAAATTAAGTTGAATTTGAATAACGAGAAAAAATAAGTATTATCTCTCCTTATTTTTGAATTTGAACTATCCCCCGTATACATAACATGGGAAAAGTAGTTAAGTTTGATAATTCAACAGAATGAAATGAATCGAAATCGCCACTTTTTTATTGAACTCTGAGATAGGGTATATTGTTCTCATCATGTACACGCACTTTCAGAATGATTGAATTCCTAATTCAATACAAAAGTTGAATCGGTGTTCGCTGCTAGTATGGCATGTGGTTGCCACTTCAAAAATTCATAACTAATATTTTAAAAACCGTAGACACTTTTTGAACGTGTGAGGGTTCAAATTAAGTTGAATTTGAATATCGAGAAAAAATATGTTTTATCTCTCCTTATTTTTAAATTTGAACTATCCCCCATATACTTAACATGGGAAAAGTAGTAAAGTTTGATATTTCAACAGAATTCAATGAATCAAGATCGCCACTTTTTGATTAAATTCTGAGGTAGGGTATATTGTTTTTATCTTGTACACGCACTTTCAGAATGATTGAATTCCTAATTCAATACAAATGTTGAATCGATGTTCGTTGTTAGTGGGGCTTTTTTTTGCCACTTCAGAAATTCATAAATAATTTTAAAAAAATCGTTGACCCTTTTTGAAGTTGTTTTTTCATAGAGGACGGTTCAAATTAAGTTGAATTTGAATATCGAGAAAAAATATGTATTATCTCTCCATATTTTTGAATTTGAACTATCCCCCATATACTTAACATGGGAAAAGTAGTTAAGTTTGATAATTCACAAAAATTCAACGAATCAAGATCGCCACTTTTTGATTAAATTCTGAGGTAGGGTTTATTGTTTTTATCGTGTACACGCACTTTCAGAATGATTGAATTCCTAATTTAACACAAAAGTCGAATCGGTGTTAATTATTAGTGGGGCATGTTTTTGCCACTTCAAAAATTCATAACTAATTTTTAAAAAATCGTTGACATTTTTTAAACGTGTTTTCTCATAGAAGACAGTTCAAATTAAGTTGAATTTGAATAACGAGAAAAAATAAGTATTATCTCTCCTTATTTTTGAATTTGAACTATCCCCCTATTTGGTTAACATCTGAAAAGTAGTTAAGTTTGATAATATACCAGAATTCAACAAATCGAGATCGCCACTTTTTGATTAAACTCTGAGGTAGGGTGTATTGTTCCTATTTTGTATACGCACTTTCAGAATGATTGAATTCGTAATTCAATACAAAAGTTGACTCTGTGTTCACTGCTAATGGGGCATGTGTTTGCCACTTCAAAAATTCACAACTAATTTTTAAAAAATCGTTGACACTTTTTGAAGGTGTTTTGTCATAGAAGATGGTTCAAATTAAGTTGAATTTGAATATTGAGAAAAAATATGTATAATCTCTCCTCATTTTTGAATTTGAACTATCCCCCATATACTTAACATGGGAAAAGTAGTTAAGTTTGATAATTCAACAGAATTCAATGAATCAAGATCACCACATTTTGATTAAAGTCTGAGGTAGGGTGTATTGTTCCTATTATGTACACGCACTTTCAAAATGATTGAATTCCTAATTCAATACAAAAGTTGAATCGGTGTTCGCTGCTAGTATGGCATGTGGTTGCCACTTCAAAAATTCATAACTAATTTTTAAAAAAACTGTAGACACTTTTTGAACGTGTGACGGTTCAAATTAAGTTGAATTTGAATAACGAGAAAAAATATGAATTATCTCTCCTAATTTTTGAACTTGAACTATCCCCCATATACTTAACATGGGTAAAATAGTTATGTTTGATAATTCACCAGAATTCAATGAATCGAGATCGCCACTTTTTTATTGAACTCTTAGGTAGGGTATATTGTTCTAATCATGTACACGAACTTTCAGAATGATTGAATTCCAAATTCAATACAAATGTTGAATCGGTTTTCGTTGTTAGTGGAGCATGTTTTTGCCACTTCAGAAATTCATAACTAATTTTTAAAAAATCGTTGACACTTTTTGAACGTGTTTTCTCATAGAGGACGGTTCAAATTAAGTTGAATTTGAATATCGAGAAAAAATATGTATTATCTCTCCATATTTTTGAATTTGAACTATCCCCCATATACTTAACATGGGAAAAGTAGTTAAGTTTGATAATTCACAAAAATTCAACGAATCAAGGTCGCCACTTTTTGATTAAATTCTGAGGTAGGGTATATTGTTTTTATCATGTACACGAACTTTCAGAATGATTGAATTCCTAATTCATTACAAAAGTCGAATCGGTGTTAATTGTTAAAGGGGCATGTTTTTGCCACTTCAAAAATTCATAACTAATTTTTAAAAAATCGAATACACTTTTTAAACATGTTTTCTCATAGAAAACAGTTCAAATTAAGTTGAATTTGAATAACGAGAAAAAATAAGTATTATCTCTCCTTATTTTTGAATTTGAACTATCCCCCTATTTAGTTAACATCTGAAAAGTAGTTAAGTTTGATAATTCACCAGAATTCAACGAATCGAGATCGCCACTTTTTGATTAAACTCTGAGGTAGGGTGTATTGTTCCTATTATGTATACGCACTTTCAGAATGATTGAATTCGTAATTCAATACAAAAGTTGATTCTGTGTTCACTGCTAATGGGGCATGTGTTTGCCACTTCAAAAATTCATAACTAATTTTTAAAAAATCGTTGACACTTTTTGAACGTGTTTTCTCATAGAAGATGGTTCAAATTAAGTTGAATTTTAATATCGAGAAAAAATATGTTTAATCTCTCCTTATTTTTGAATTTGAACTATCCCCCGTATACTTAACATGGGAAAAGTAGTTAAGTTTGATAATTCAACTGAATGAAATGAATCGAAATCGCCAATTTTTTATTGAACTCTGATGTAGGATATATTGTTCTCATCATGTACACGCACTTTCAAAATGATTGAATTCCTAATTCAATACAAAAGTTGAATCGGTGTTCACTGCTAGTATGGCATGTGGTTGCCACTTCAAAAATTCATAACTAATTTATAAAAAACTGTAGACACTTTTAGAACGTGTGACGGTTCAAATTAAGTTGAATTTGAATAACGAGAAAAAATATGAATTATCTCTCCTAATTTTTGAACTTGAACTATCCCCCATATACTTAACGTGGGAAAAGTAGTTAAGTTTGATAATTCACCAGAACTCAACGAATCAGTATCGCCACTTTTTGATTTAAATCTGAGGTAGGGTATATTGTTTTAATCATGAACCCGCACTTTCAGAATGATTGAATTCCTAACTCAATTCAAAAATTGAATCGGTGTTCGTTGTTAGTGGGACATGTTTTTGCCACTTCAGAAATTCATAACTAATTTTTAAAAAATCGTTGACACTTTTTGAACGTGTTTTCTCATAGAGGACGGTTCAAATTAAGTTGAATTTGAATATCGAGAAAAAATATGTATTATCTCTCCATATTTTTGAATTTGAACTATCCCCCATATACTTAACATGGGAAAAAGTAGTTAAGTTTGATAATTCACAAAAATTCAACAAATCAAGGTCGCCACTTTTTGATTAAATTCTGAGGTAGGGTATATTGTTTTTATCATGTACACGAACTTTCAGAATGATTGAATTCCTAATTCATTACAAAAGTCGAATCGGTGTTAATTGTTAAAGGAGCATGTTTTTGCCACTTCAAAAATTCATAACTAATTTTTAAAAAATCGAATACACTTTTTAAACATGTTTTCTCATAGAAAACAGTTCAAATTAAGTTGAATTTGAATAACGAAAAAAAATAAGTATTATCTCTCCTTATTTTTGAATTTGAACTATCCCCCTATTTAGTTAACATCTGAAAAGTAGTTAAGTTTGATAATTCACCAGAATTCAACGAATCGAGATCGCCACTTTTTGATTAAACTCTGAGGTAGGGTGTATTGTTTTTATCGTGTACACGCACTTTCAGAATGATTGAATTCCTAATTTAACACAAAAGTCGAATCGGTGTTAATTATTAGTGGGGCATGTTTTTGCCACTTCAAAAATTCATAACTAATTTTTAAAAAATCGTTTACATTTTTTAAACGTGTTTTCTCATAGAAGACAGTTCAAATTAAGTTGAATTTGAATAACGAGAAAAAATAAGTATTATCTCTCCTTATTTTTGAATTTGAACTATCCCCATATATAGTTAAAATCTGAAAAGTAGTTAAGTTTGATAATTCACCAGAATTCAACTAATCGAGATCGCCACTTTTTGATTAAACTCTGAGGTAGGGTGTATTGTTCCTATTATGTACACGCACTTTCAAAATGATTGAATTCCTAATTCAATACATAAGTTGAATCGGTGTTCGCTGCTAGTATGGCATGTGGTTGCCACTTCAAAAATTCATAACTAATTTTTAAAAAACTGTAGACACTTTTTGAACGTGTGACGGTTCAAATTAAGTTGAATTTGAATAACGAGAAAAAATAAGTATTATCTCTCCTTATTTTTGAATTTGAACTATCCCCCGTATACATAACATGGGAAAAGTAGTTAAGTTTGATAATTCAACAGAATGAAATGAATCGAAATCGCCACTTTTTTATTGAACTCTGAGATAGGGTATATTGTTCTCATCATGTACACGCACTTTCAGAATGATTGAATTCCTAATTCAATACAAAAGTTGAATCGGTGTTCGCTGCTAGTATGGCATGTGATTGCCACTTCAAAAATTCATAACTAATATTTAAAAAAACCGTAGACACTTTTTGAACGTGTGAGGGTTCAAATTAAGTTGAATTTGAATATCGAGAAAAAATATGTTTTATCTCTCCTTATTTTTAAATTTGAACTATCCCCCATATACTTAACATGGGAAAAGTAGTAAAGTTTGATATTTCAACAGAATTCAATGAATCAAGATCGCCACTTTTTGATTAAATTCTGAGGTAGGGTATATTGTTTTTATCTTGTACACGCACTTTCAGAATGATTGAATTCCTAATTCAATACAAATGTTGAATCGATGTTCGTTGTTAGTGGGGCTTTTTTTTGCCACTTCAGAAATTCATAAATAATTTTAAAAAAATCGTTGACCCTTTTTGAAGTTGTTTTTTCATAGAGGACGGTTCAAATTAAGTTGAATTTGAATATCGAGAAAAAATATGTATTATCTCTCCATATTTTTGAATTTGAACTATCCCCCATATACTTAACATGGGAAAAGTAGTTAAGTTTGATAATTCACAAAAATTCAACGAATCAAGATCGCCACTTTTTGATTAAATTCTGAGGTAGGGTTTATTGTTTTTATCGTGTACACGCACTTTCAGAATGATTGAATTCCTAATTTAACACAAAAGTCGAATCGGTGTTAGTTATTAGTGGGGCATGTTTTTGCCACTTCAAAAATTCATAACTAATTTTTAAAAAATCGTTGACATTTTTTAAACGTGTTTTCTCATAGAAGACAGTTCAAAATAAGTTGAATTTGAATAACGAGAAAAAATAAGTATTATCTCTCCTTATTTTTGAATTTGAACTATCCCCATATATTGTTAAAATCTGAAAAGTAGTTAAGTTTGATAATTCACCAGAATTCAACTAATCGAGATCGCCACTTTTTGATTAAACTCTGAGGTAGGGTGTATTGTTCCTATTATGTACACGCACTTTCAAAATGATTGAATTCCTAATTCAATACAAAAGTTGAATCGGTGTTCGCTGCTAGTATGGCATGTGGTTGCCACTTCAAAAATTCATAACTAATTTTTAAAAAACTGTAGACACTTTTTGAACGTGTGATGGTTCAAATTAATGCATTTAGGTGAGTTTTCAAGGTCGCGATTGTTGATTTTTTACATCAGCTTTCGTGTTGAACCTTGGCGCCACAGTATAAAATAGCGATATTCAGTTCCATAGCAGCATTCACTCTTATATCCATAGACCCGAGTTTCGCCTTTTCCAAGGCTCATCAGTATGGCTCGTAAGAGGCTGCTACTGACTCGGCTGCTTCGGCAGTCAGTAGCAGCCTCTTACGAGCCATACTGATGAGCCTTGGAAAAGGCGAAACTCGGGTCTATGGATATAAGAGTGAATGCTGCTATGGAACTGAATATCGCTATTTTATACTGTGGCGCCAAGGTTCAAATTAAGTTGAATTTGAATAACGAGAAAAAATATGAATTATCTCTCCTAATTTTTGAACTTGAACTATCCCCCATATACTTAACATGGGTAAAATAGTTATGTTTGATAATTCACCAGAATTCAATGAATCGAGATCGCCACTTTTTTATTAAACTCTGAGGTAGGGTATATTGTTCTTATCTTGTACACGCACTTTCAGAATGATTGAATTCCTAATTCAATACAAATGTTGAATCGATGTTCGTTGTTAGTGGGGCTTTTTTTTGCCACTTCAGAAATTCATAAATAATTTTAAAAAAATCGTTGACACTTTTTGAAGTTGTTTTGTCATAGAGGACGGTTCAAATTAAGTTGAATTTGAATATCGAGAAAAAATATGTATTATCTCTCCATATTTTTGAATTTGAACTATCCCCCATATACTTAACATGGGAAAAGTAGTTAAGTTTGATAATTCACAAAAATTCAACGAATCAAGGTCGCCACTTTTTGATTAAATTCTGAGGTAGGGTATATTGTTTTTATCATGTACACGAACTTTCAGAATGATTGAATTCCTAATTCATTACAAAAGTCGAATCGGTGTTAATTGTTAAAGGGGCATGTTTTTGCCACTTCAAAAATTCATAACTAATTTTTAAAAAATCGAATACACTTTTTAAACATGTTTTCTCATAGAAAACAGTTCAAATTAAGTTGAATTTGAATAACGAAAAAAAATAAGTATTATCTCTCCTTATTTTTGAATTTGAACTATCCCCCTATTTAGTTAACATCTGAAAAGTAGTTAAGTTTGATAATTCACCAGAATTCAACGAATCGAGATCGCCACTTTTTGATTAAACTCTGAGGTAGGGTGTATTGTTCCTATTATGTATACGCACTTTCAGAATGATTGAATTCGTAATTCAATACAAAAGTTGACTCTGTGTTCACTGCTAATTTGGCATGTGTTTGCCACTTCAAAAATTCATAACTAATTTTTAAAAAATCGTTGACCCTTTTTGAACGTGTTTTCTCATAGAAGATGGTTCAAATTAAGTTGAATTTGAATATCGAGAAAAAATATTTTTAATCTCTCCTTATTTTTGAATTTGAACTATCCCCCGTATACTTAACATGGGAAAAGTAGTTAAGTTTGATAATTCAACTGAATGAAATGAATCGAAATCGCCACTTTTTTATTGAACTCTGAGGTAGGATATATTGTTCTCATCATGTACACGCACTTTCAAAATGATTGAATTCCTAATTCAATACAGAAGTTGAATCGGTGTTCACTGCTAGTATGGCATGTGGTTGCCACTTCAAAAATTCATAACTAATTTATAAAAAACTGTAGACACTTTTAGAACGTGTGACGGTTCAAATTAAGTTGAATTTGAATAACGAGAAAAAATATGAAATATCTCTCCTAATTTTTGAACTTGAACTATCCCCCATATACTTAACGTGGGAAAAGTAGTTAAGTTTGATAATTCACCAGAACTCAACGAATCAGTATCGCCACTTTTTGATTTAAATCTGAGGTAGGGTATATTGTTTTAATCATGAACCCGCACTTTCAGAATGATTGAATTCCTAACTCAATTCAAAAATTGAATCGGTGTTCGTTGTTAGTGGGACATGTTTTTGCCAATTCAGAAATTCATAACTAATTTTTAAAAAATCGTTGACACTTTTTGAACGTGTTTTCTCATAGAGGACGGTTCAAATTAAGTTGAATTTGAATATCGAGAAAAAATATGTATTATCTCTCCATATTTTTGAATTTGAACTATCCCCCATATACTTAACATGGGAAAAGTAGTTAAGTTTGATAATTCACAAAAATTCAACGAATCAAGGTCGCCACTTTTTGATTAAATTCTGAGGTAGGGTATATTGTTTTTATCATGTACACGAACTTTCAGAATGATTGAATTCCTAATTCATTACAAAAGTCGAATCGGTGTTAATTGTTAAAGGGGCATGTTTTTGCCACTTCAAAAATTCATAACTAATTTTTAAAAAATCGAATACACTTTTTAAACATGTTTTCTCATAGAAAACAGTTCAAATTAAGTTGAATTTGAATAACGAAAAAAAATAAGTATTATCTCTCCTTATTTTTGAATTTGAACTATCCCCCTATTTAGTTAACATCTGAAAAGTAGTTAAGTTTGATAATTCACCAGAATTCAACGAATCGAGATCGCCACTTTTTGATTAAACTCTGAGGTAGGGTGTATTGTTCCTATTATGTATACGCACTTTCAGAATGATTGAATTCGTAATTCAATACAAAAGTTGACTCTGTGTTCACTGCTAATGGGGCATGTGTTTGCCACTTCAAAAATTCATAACTAATTTTTAAAAAAGCGTTGACACTTTTTGAACGTGTTTTCTCAAAGAAGTCGGTTCAAATTAAGTTGAATTTGAATAACGAGAAAAAATATGTATTATCTCTCCGAATTTTTGAATTTGAACTATCCTTCATATACTTAAAATGGAAAAAGTAGTTAAGTTTGATAATTCAACAGAATTCAATGAATCGAGATTGCCACTTTTTTATAACTCTGAGGTAGGGTATATTGTTCTTATCATGTACACGCACTTTCAAAATGATTGAATTCCTAATTCAATACAAAAGTTGAATCGGTGTTCGCTGCTAGTATGGCATGTGGTTGCCACTTTAAAAATTCATAACTAATTTTTAAAAAACTGTAGACACTTTTTGAACGTGTGACGGTTCAAATTAAGTTGAATTTGAATAACGAGAAAAAATATGAATTATCTCTCCTAATTTTTGAAGTTGAACTATCCCCCATATACTTAACATGGGTAAAATAGTTATGTTTGATAATTCACCAGAATTCAATGAATCGAGATCGCCACTTTTTTATTGTACTCTTAGGTAGGGTATATTGTTCTAATCATGTACACGCACTTTCAGAATGATTGAATTCCTAATTCAATACAAAAGTTGAATCGGTGTTCGTTTTTAGTGGGGCATGTTTTTGCCACTTCAGAAATTCAAAACTAATTTTTAAAAAATCGTTGACACTTTTTGAAGGTGTTTTGTCATAGAGGATGGTTCAAATTAAGTTGAATTTGAATATCGAGAAAAACTATGTATTATCTCTCCATATTTTTAAATTTGAACTATCCCCCATATACTTAACATGGGAAAAGTAGTTAAGTTTGATAATTCAACAGAATTCAATGAATCAAGATCACCACATTTTGATTAAAGTCTGAGGTAGGGTGTATTGTTCCTATTATGTACACGCACTTTCAAAATGATTGAATTCCTAATTCAATACAAAAGTTGAATCGGTGTTCGCTGCTAGTATGGTATGTGGTTGCCACTTCAAAAATTCATAACTAATATTTAAAAAACAGTAGACACTTTTTGAACGTGTGAGGGTTCAAATTATGTTGAATTTGAATATCGAGAAAAAATATGTTTTATCTCTCCATATTTTTAAATTTGAACTATCCCCCATATACTTAACATGGGAAAAGTAGTAAAGTTTGATATTTCAACAGAATTCAATGAATCAAGATCGCCACTTTTTGATTAAATTCTGAGGTAGGGTATATTGTTTTTATCATGTACACGAACTTTCAGAATGATTGAATTCCTAATTCATTACAAAAGTCGAATCGGTGTTAATTGTTAGTGGGGCATGTTTTTGCCACTTCAAAAATTCATAACTAATTTTTAAAAAATCGATGACACTTTTTAAACGTGTTTTCTCATAGAAAACAGTTCAAATTAAGTTGAATTTGAATAACGAAAAAAAATAAGTATTATCTCTCCTTATTTTTGAATTTGAACTATCCCCCATATACTTAACATGGGTAAAATAGTTATGTTTGATAATTCACCAGAATTCAATGAATCGAGATCGCCACTTTTTTATTGAACTCTTAGGTAGGGTATATTGTTCTATTCATGTACACGCACTTTCAGAATGATTGAATTCCTAATTCAATACAAAAGTTGAATTGGTGTTCGTTGCTAGTATGGCATGTGTTTGCCAATTAAAAAATTCATAACTAATTTTTAAAAAACCATTGACACTTTTTGAAGGTGTTTTGACATAGAGGACGGTTCAATTTAAGTTGAATTTGAATATCGAGAAAAAATATGTATTATCTCTCCAAATTTTTGAATTTCAACTATCCCCCATATACTTAAAATGGAAAGAGTAGTTAGTTTGATAATTCAACAGAATTCAATGAATCGAGATCGCCACTTTTTTATTTAACTCTTAAGTAGGGTATATTCCCTACTGGAAATAATCAATTTACCCTTCAGAAAGTCATTCAAAATTTTAAAGATTTTGAACGACTTTTATGAGGTTTTGAACGGTGTTTTAAGAGACTTGAAAGACATTAAAATATTTGAAGGGTGTTTTGAATGATATTGTGATTTTGAAAGATTTTTGAATGACTCAATGCAATGTTGCCGAATGTTGCAGCAAATTCAGTTCTGTAATTTTGCTCTATAAGTCGAATTAATATTTAATAGAGACTGGAGAATTAATAAAATAATTGATTAGTTAGAATTTTAATTTTTAAAATTAATCACAGCGTTTTATTTCCTGAAACAAAGATCCAGAACAGTAGAACGTGCAACACTGTATTCATAGGAATGAAAAACAACGATCAACGTTTTTTGGCAAAAGTTTCCTAAATTCTTTTATTTTTTCGGTTTAGTTTCATTTTGAAACTTGTGTTTTTAGTATTTAATGTAAGATAAATATCTTGAGTTTTTATATTTCTCAAAGTATATGCTGAAATTTCTCAGCAAAAACCAGAAAATGCTTATGTTAAATACCATGTTGATAGTCCCTTGTCTCGTGTTACTGGTTTTTGTAATTTGTAATTTGTAATTTGTATAATAACAGAGATTAAAAATTTATATTCTAATAAACAAGAAGAAGACCTCAAGAGACACTTCACATATAATATGAAGTGACCGCCTCAACTCTTTAAAGAAGAGATTGGTTTATCCGAAGAAAAAAGGTAAAAAAAAAAAGGACTCTACAAATCCATGTTTTGTATCTTGGAGGTTTATATGAATTTCTGATGTGCATAATTGTATTTACAGTACAGTACTGCTTGCATAAAATGTTTATACTTTTATTTTTTTTAGTATAATACAAACGCATAATGTGCTTATCCAAATTAATAATCTATGGTATGCATATGCATACTGTATTATGTTACAGTATGCATATCTTGTTTGCAAAATGCATACAGTACTGAATATAGTATAATTATGTATACACTTGGGTATGAGGTGCTTCACATAGTTATTCATTAACTTGCTCATGGCATAGGTATGCATATCATATGCATACACTGGGCAGAATTAATGAAGAGTCCTGTCGCCTATCTGTTTCTGGGCCAGGCATGTGCATACATGCCTGACCCAGATGCACAGTGAACCACAATTCGCGTGCCAAATTTTTTCGTAAATTTGGTATTGCAAAAATTTTCGTACAAACTTCAAATTTGGTACACTTGTAGCTGAGGGTTGTAAAAATTAGTTCAGGGTGTTAAAATTTTTATTGAACACCAACAACACCCCTTTCAGGGGTGGTTTTTAAAAAAATTATTTTCGCTTAATGGAAATTCAATGTTAAATACAACTTTTTTTGAAAACATTGGAATTTTGCGGAAAAAGATTCAAGCGTGGGGTAATCGACCCTCCTGAACTCAGATATAATTTTAGATTTTTTCCCCGACGCACCCCTGAGGGTGGAGACCTACCTCTAAAATCCATGTTCCTTAAAAATTGTGCTAAAATTACCAAATTAATTTTCAAGGAGTAATCGACTTTCTTGAACACGAAAATAATTTTAGATTTTTTCCCCGACGCACCCCTGAGGGTGAAGACCTACCCCTAAAATCTATTTTCCTTAAAAATTGTGCTAAAATTACCAAATTAATTTACAAGGTGTAATTGACCCTCCTGAACTCGAAAAAATTTTTAGATTTTTTCCCCGACGCACCCCTGGGGGTGCAGACCTACCCCTAAAATCCATTTTCCTTAAAAATTGTGCTAAAATTATGAAATTAATTTTCAAAAGGTAATGGACCCTCCTAAACTCGGAAAAAATTTTAGATTTTTTTCCCGACGCACCCCTGAGGGTGGAGACCTACCCCTAAAATCTATTTTCCTTAAAAATTGTGCTTAAATTACCAAATTAATTTTCAAGGGGTAATCGACTTTCTTGAACACGAAAATAATTTTAGATTTTTTCCCCGACGCAACCCTGAGGGTGAAGACCTACCCCTAAAATCTATTTTCCTTAATAATTGTGCTAAAATTACCAAATTAATTTACAAGGGGTGATTGACCCTCCTGAACTCGAAAATAATTTTAGATTATTTCCCCGACGCACCCCTGAGGGTGCAGACCTACCCCTAAAATCCATTTTCCTTAAAAATTGTGCTAAAATTATGAAATTAATTTTCAAAAGGTAATGGACCCTCCTAAACTCGGAAATAATTTTAGATTTTTTTCCCGACGCACCCCTGAGGGTGGAGACCTACCCCTAAAATCTATTTTCCTTAAAAATTGTGCTAAAATTACCAAATTAATTTTCAAGGGGTAATCGACTTTCTTGAACACGAAAATAATTTTAGATTTTTTCCCCAACGCACCCCTGAGGGTGAAGACCTACCCCTAAAATCTATTTTCCTTAAAAATTGTGCTAAAATTACCAAATTAATTTACAAAGGGTGATTGACCCTCCTGAACTCGAAAATAATTTTAGATTATTTCCCCGACGCACCCCTGAGGGTGCAGACCTACCCCTAAAATCCATTTTCCTTAAAAATTGTGCTAAAATTATGAAATTAATTTTCAAAAGGTAATGGACCCTCCTAAACTCGGAAATAATTTTAGATTTTTTCCCCGATGCACCCCTGAGGGTGGAGACCTATCCCTAAAATCTATTTTCCTTAAAAATTGTGCTAAAATTATTAAATTATTTTACAAGGGGTAATTGACCCTCCTGAACTCGAAAATAATTTTGGTTTTTTCCCCCGACGCACTCCTGAGGGTGGAGACCTACCCCTTAAATCCATTTTCCTTAAAAATTGTGCTAAAATTATGAAATTAATTTTCAAGGGGTAATGGACCCTCCTAAACTCGGATATAGTTTTAGATTTTTTCCCCGACGCACCGCAGAGGGTGGAGACCTACCCCTAAAATAGTGTATATTGCAGCAAAATAAATAAATACCATGGGATAAAACATCAGTTGTTTAAAATCTAACTACAGTACATCCCAGCTTTAGCGTCACCATTTTTCTCCCCATTTCTATACAATGACAGGAAAGAAAAGACTAAGGTATTCATATTGAGGTCCAAGCAAATTTGCTAAATAAGCTATTTGTGAAGTATCAACCAATTTATTTTTTACATAATTTTAGCACAAAAAGTTGTGAATAAAAAAAATAATAATACTTGATTCGAGGGCTGGCTACAATTTTTTGCTTGCAAGAAACTTAGTAAAATTTCGTTTGTATGCAGATGATTTTTTATTTTAAGGGTTATTGTCTCTAGTCTGAGGAGATGGTGAATCACTCTGAAAATTTTAGTAAACCTTCCTTACATTATAACATAAATATTCAGCGAAAAAAATGGAAGCAAAAGTTGGTCTAGTTTTTGAGATATTAGAGTTATAAATAGTGCGAATATCATTGGAAATCTGGCGGCCATTAGTCAAATCAGAATATTTTTCAACTAAAAAAATTATTATCTCAAAAACTGAACTGAATTATTACTTTTCCTACTTTAGAAAGTGCAAGAACAGTCATTTTGTTTTCTTTGTTCTGTTTTAAATTTTATATTGTTTTACCATCAAGAAATAATTACCATAGTGACAATAATCCTTAATAATGTTGAAGGTCACCGCCCACTGTGCCTGAAGTCGGGATGTGTTGTGCAGGAGGAGCGTGCCTGGGCGTCGAAGTAATGTACACCCCAACCAGTCAGCAAAAATGCAGCTGACGCCAGAAAAAAAAACTTCTGTGTTGGTAAGTATATACTTTGGTGATGAATGTGTTTGTCTGTCATCTTTCATTTTTGAGTGTTTTATATAATTATGTTAACACCCATATCTGAACTCTTAACGACGAGCTGGTTTTATCGGACTGGTTACGGAACCTTCTCTTACAATTCATAACTTAAATTAAAAAAAAAATCATCATAGAGGGTTCAGTAGCCAGTTCAATGGACCCTGACGAGGAGCTGGTTTCTTCGAACTGGCTACGGAACCTTCTATTACATTCATAATTTAAATAATAAAAAAAAATCATCATAGAGGGTTCAGTAGCCAGCTCAATAGACTCTGACGAGGAGCTGGTTTAATCGAACTGGCTACGGAAGCTTCTCTTACAATTCATAACTTAACTTAAAAAAAATCATCATAGAGGGTTCAGTAGCCAGATCAATGGACCTTGACGAGGAGCTGGTTCCATTGGACTGGCTACTGAACCTTCTATTGCAATCCATAACATTAACAAAAAAAAGTCATCATAGAGGGCTCACAGTAGCCAGTTCAATAGACCCTGACGAGGAGCTGGTTCCATCGAACTGGCTACTAAACCTTCTATTGCAATCCATATCATAAATAAAAAAAAAGTCACCATAGAGGGCTCAGTAGCCTGTTTAATAGACCCTGACGAGGAGCTGGTTCCATCGAACTGGCTACGGAACCTTCTATTCAGAGATGCAAATCTTCGCGCGAAACTTTCGCGCGAATATTCGCGAAACTTCGCGAAAATTTCGCGAAATTTAAAAAATGACTGTCGCAATGCGATTTTTCATATATTCATCAAAAAATTAAGAAAACAAGATAAAATGGCCCCTTTCATGACCTGTCTATCCTCGAATGTGTTAAATGATTTTAAAAATAATTAAAAGTAATTTTTAAAATTAAAAAAAAAAAAAAAATAACATTTTTTATATCTAATAAATTAAATTGAACTCTTTTTTTAATTCATTTATGCAATTAAACCTGTCATTAAAGTAAAATTAGGAAGAAAACGGCGTATTCATTAAATACGGTTCGAAAAAGTAGAGCGGGAAATTCAAATATATCAATTTCGCGAAGTTTCGCGCGAAACTTTCGCGAAACTTGGCTTGCGAAACTTCGCGAATATTCGCGAAACTAGCGAAATTTCGCGCGAAGCTTCGCGAAGCGTTGCATCACTGCTTCTATTACATTCATAAATTAAATAATAAAAAAAATCATCATAGAGGGTTCAGTAGCCAGATCAATGGACCTTGACGAGGAGCTGGTTTCTTCGAACTGGCTATGGAACCTTCTATTACATTCATAAATTAAATAATAAAAAAAATCATCAAAGAGGGTTCAGTAGCCAGCTCAATAGACTCTGACGAGGAGCTGGTTCAATCGAACTGGCTACGGAAGCTTCTCTTACAATTCATAACTAAACTTAAAAAAAAATCATCATAGAGGGTTCAGTAGCCAGATCAATGGACCTTGACGAGGAGCTGGTTCCATTGGACTGGCTACTAAACCTTCTATTGCAATCCATATCATAAATAAAAAAAAAGTCACCATAGAGGGCTCAGTAGCCTGTTTAATAGACCCTGACGAGGAGCTGGTTCCATCGAAGTGGCTACTGAATATTTTATTGTGTAACATTCTTCACCATCCTTGATAAAAATTGTCATAGAAGCTTCAATATCCAGTTCAATGGAAACAGCTCTTCATCAGGTTTAATCGAACTGGCTACTGAACCTTCTATTGCAATTCATAACATAAATAAAAAAAAAGTCACCATAGAGGGCTCAGTAGCCAGTTCAATAGACCCTGACGAGGAGCTGGTTCCATCGAACTGGCTAGTAAACCTTCTATTGTGTAACATTCTTTGTCATCCTTGATAAAAATTGTCATATAAGGTTCAGTAGCCAGTTCGATGGAAACAGCTCCTCGTCAGGGTCTATTGAACTGGCTACTGAACCCTCTATGATGATTTTTTTATTTATGTTATGAATTTTAATAGAAGGTTCAGTAGCCAGTTCAATAAAAACAGCTCGTCATCAGGGTCTATTGAACTGGCTACTGAACCTTCTATTGTAAATAAACTTTCTTTCGTATCCAATTCCATGATACAAATTATCAAAAGGTTTTCCTTATATTTTCTATTTTTTTCAGGTTTTGTGAGAAAACTTATTGTGGAGAAAGGAAAATCTGCAGACTATGCCAAATTAAAGACAAGGAAGAGGTTCGTGTCCGACGTTCTGACGGAAAAGATTGGAACAGAAGTCAAAGCAAAAAAAAAAAGAAGATGAAGAAGAAGAATTTGTAGTTTGGCGCATAATGTGGCTGAAAGGCTGAGTCCATATTTTATTAATCAAAATTCTTATGAACATATTTGATAACACACCAAGTTAATTGTTTTTAAAAGTAACTCAATTTTGAAAATTATTAAACCTTTATGATGTGCGACAAACAGTACTTTGGCCTAGCTACTCATTTATGTTTAAATTTAAATTTATTTGATAATTATTTAATACTCATTACATAAATAACAATAATTTTGTGTGTCATCAAAAATACAATAATTTATAACTATTCAAATATTTTTAATTTACTTATAATATGCTAGATATGTGCCAAAAAACAATTGAATTTTTGTGTACTATAAAATATTTACACATTGTTATAATTCTATAAATAATTAAACATATTGTCAGATTCATAATAAATATTTCTCAAGTACATATTTATTATTATTATTTTTCCCCTTCAAAATTGCCATTCAAAATTATCCTTCCAAATTTAAAGGGTTTGGTCCTTCAAAATAGTCTTTCAAAAATTGGAAGGACGCGTCCATGGATAAATGGCCCAAGGTTTTTGAAAGACGCGTCATTCCAAATTTTGAAAGACGTGTCTTTTAAAAAAAATTGAAGGATTATTTCCAGTAGGGTTGTTCTTATCATGTACACGCACTTTCAGAATGATTGAATTTCAAATTCAATACAAAAGTTGAATCGGTGTTCACTGCTAATAAGGCATGTGGTTGCCACTTCAAAAATTCATAACTAATTTTGAAAAAACTGTTGACACTTTTAGAACGTGTGACGGTTCAAATAAGGTTGAATTTGAATAACGAGAAAAAATATGAATTATCTCTCCTAATTTTTGAACTTGAACTATCCCCCATATACTTAACGTGGGAAAAGTAGTTAAGTTTGATAATTCACCAGAACTCAACGAATCAGTATCGCCACTTTTTGATTGAACTCTGAGGTAGGGTATATTGTTTTAATCATAAACCCGCACTTTTAGAATGATTGAATTCCTAACTCAATTCAAAAATTGAATCGGTGTTCGTTGTTAGTGGGGCATGTTTTTGCCAATTCAGAAAATCATAACTAATTTTTAAAAAACCGTTGACACTTTTTGAACGTGTTTTCTCATAGAAGTCGGTTCAAATTAAGTTGAATTTGAATAACGAGAAAAAATATGTATTATCTCTCCATATTTTTGAATTTGATTTATCCCCCATACACTAAAAATGGAAAAAGTAGTTAAGTTTGATAATTCAACAGAATTCAATGAATCGAGATTGCCACTTTTTTATTAAACTCTGAGGTAGGGTATATTGTTCTTATCATGTACACGCACTTTCAAAATGATTGAATTCCTAATTCAATACAAAAGTTGAATCGGTGTTCGCTGCTAGTATGGCATGTGGTTGCCACTTCAAAAATTCATAACTAATTTTTAAAAAACTGTAGACACTTTTTGAACGTGTGACGGTTCAAATTAAGTTGAATTTGAATAACGAGAAAAAATATGAATTATCTCTCCTAATTTTTGAAGTTGAACTATCCCCCATATACTTAACATGGGTAAAATAGTTATGTTTGATAATTCACCAGAATTCAATGAATCGAGATCGCCACTTTTTTATTGAACTCTGAGGTAGGGTATATTGTTCTAATCATGTACACGCACTTTCAGAATGATTGAATTCCTAATTCAATACAAAAGTTGAATTGGTGTTCGCTGCTAGTATGGCATGTGTTTGCCAATTAAAAAATTCATAAATAATTTTTAAAAAACCATTGACACTTTTTGAACGTGTTTTCTCATAGAAGACGGTTCAAATTAAGTTGATTTTGAAAAACGAGAAAAAAATGTATAATCTCTCCATATTTTTGAATTTTAACTATCCCCCATATACTTAAAATGGAAAAAGTAGTTAAGTTTGATAATTCAACAGAATTCAATGAATTGAGATTGCCACTTTTTTATTAAACTCTGAGGTAGGGTATATTGTTCTTATCTTGTACACGCACTTTCAGAATGATTGAATTCCTAATTCAATACAAATGTTGAATCGGTGTTCGTTGTTAGTGGGGCATGTTTTTGCCACTTCAGAAATTCATAAATAATTTTTAAAATATCGTTGACACTTTTTGAAGGTGTTTTGTCATAGAGGAAGGTTCAAATTAAGTTGAATTTGAATATCGAGAAAAAATATGTATTATCTCTCCTTATTTTTGAATTTGAACTATCCCCCGTATACTTAACATGGGAAAAGTAGTTAAGTTTGATAATTCAACAGAATAAAATGAATCGAATTCGCCACTTTTTTATTGAACTCTGAGGTAGGGTATATTGTTCTCATCATATACACGCACCTTCAGAATGATTGAATTCCTAATTCAATACAAAAGTGGAATCGGTGTTCGCTGCTAGTATGGCATGTGGTTGCTACTTCAAAAATTCATAACGAATTTTTAAAAAACCGTAGACACTTTTTGAACTTGTGACGGTTCAAATTAAGTTGAATTTGAATAACGAGAAAAAATATGTATTATCTCTCCTAATTTTTGAACTTGAACTATCCCCCATATACTTAAAATGGAAAAAGTAGTTAAGTTTAGTCCTAATGCGTATGTGGTTACAAAGGTTGTATTGCGGAACAGTATGTGGTTACTTTTTCATTTTGTGGTTACGTTACCACAAAATAGCGAAAAAGTTTAATTAGAACTATTTTGTGGTTACTTTTTTCAGAGCTTTTGCAATTCAGGCCCTTTGTCGGTCCAGTAACCACAAAGGGTCTTTATTGCAATTGCAACAAAAGCACCTTCCCTTTATAAGGCTTATATCTCTGCTTCATTATTTCACCAAAGGGTGGCGGGTCGATGCACATTATTTGAGGCCGTGATAATTCCTTCACCGGTAAGGGTTCGCTGAGGGATTATTCATCAACAAAATTTTTCTTTTGGAAAAAATTTTTTTTTCGAATGGTGTGGGGGGGGGGGTCATTTTATTGCTAATCACTAACAAAATTTTTTATTTTTTTTTTCGAATGATGGTGGGGGGGGGGGGGGCTCATTTTATTGCTTATCACTAAAATTCATCGTTCTTATTTTATTTTGGAGGAATATATTTACAATTTTTTTCGGATGGAAAAAAAAATTCCAGGGGGGGGGGAGGGAATTTTATTGCAAATTTTTTTTTCTTTTAGGCCGGTAAGGGATCGCTGAGGGATTATTCATCAACAAAATTTTTCTTTTGGAAATAATTTTTTTTTCGAATGGTGGTGGGGGGGGGGGGCTCATTTTATTGCTTATCACTAAAATTCATCGTTCTTATTTTATTTTGGAGGAATATATTTACAATTTTTTTCGGATGGAAAAAAAAATTCCAGGGGGGGGGGAGGGAATTTTATTGCAATTTTTTTTTTCTTTTAGGCCGGTAAGGGTTCGCTGAGGGATTATTCATCAACAAAATTTTTCTTTTGGAAATAATTTTTTTTTCGAATGGTGGTGGGGGGGGGGGGCTCATTTTATTGCTTATCACTAAAATTCATCGTTCTTATTTTATTTTGGAGGAATATATTTACAATTTTTTTCGGATGGAAAAAAAAATTCCAGGGGGGGGGGGAGGGAATTTTATTGCAAATTTTTTTTTCTTTTAGGCCGGTAAGGGTTCGCTGAGGGATTATTCATCAACAAAATTTTTCTTTTGGAAAAATTTTTTTTTTCGAATGGTGGTGGGGGGGGGGAGGCTCATTTTATTGCTTATCACTAAAATTCATCGTTTTTATTTTATGTTGAGGAATATATTTACAATTTTTTTCGGATGGAAAAAAAAAATTCCAGGGGGGGGGGGGGAGGGAATATTATTGCATATTTTTTTTTCTTTTAGGCAGGTAAGGGATCGCTGAGGGATTATTCATCAACAAAATTTTTCTTTTGGAGAAAAATTTTTTTTCTAATGATGGGGGGGGTATTTTTATTGCTAATCACTAAAATTCATCCTTCTTATTTTATTTTGGAGCAATATATTTACAATTTTTTTCGCACGGTAAAAAAAATTTCAGGGGGGGGGGGAAGGGAATTTTATTGCATATTTTTTTTTCTTTTAGGCCGGTAAGGGATCGCTGAGGGATTATTCATCAACAAAATTTTTTCTTTTGGAAAAAAAATTTTTTTCGAATGGTAGTGGGGAGAAAGGGTTCATTTTATTGCTAATCACTAAAATTCATTGTTCTTATTTTATTTTGGAGGAATATATTTACAAATTTTTTCGGATGGAAAAAAAAATTCCAGGGGAGGGGGGGGGGAGGAAATTTTATTGCATATTTTTTTTTCTTTTAGGCCGGTAAGGGATCGCTGAGGGATTATTCATCAACAAAATTTTTCTTTTGGAATAAAAAATTTTTTCGATACGTTAATTACGGTCAATTAAAGTAGTCTATGACACTAAGGATATCCATATTATACCTCATAAAATAATGAAGGTTGAAAATGGAACCTACTAGTGGTTACAAAAGTACCTAGATATAAATTTTATTGCAACCTCCGTCAAATTTTAATTACACTTAAAACAATTAAAAAATGCGGCTTGGATTTCAAGTCAATATTTTTGCACCTCGATATTATGCAAACATTGTAACGTCTATAAGAAAATTAACATTCCTCAAGTCCTTTACATTCTTCTGTTCAATTTATCCTCTGAGAAAAAATTTTGGTTTAAGGTGGAACTATATGTGGTTACTAATGTATCCAGAAACAATATCAACTGAATGCTCACATGTTATATATATTTTGCATAGATTAAAAAAAAGTGAATGGATGACATCATTGCACAGATGAATTAAGTACGGTCAATTAAAGTAGCCTAAGACACTAAGGATATCCATATTATACCTCATTAAATAATAAAGGTTGGAAATGGAACCTACTAGTGGTTACATAAGTACCTAGAAATTAATTTTATTGTAACCTCCGTCAAATTTTAATTACACTTAAAACAATTAAAAAATGCGGCTTGGATTTCAAGTCAATATTTTTGCATCTCGATATTATGCAAACATTGTAACGTCTATAAGAAAATTAACATTCCTCAAGTCCTTTTACATTCTTCCGTTCAATTTATCCTCTGAGAAAAAATTTTGGTTTAAGGTGGAACTATATGTGGTTACTAATGTTTCCAGAAATAATATCAACTGAATGCTCACATGTTATATATATTTTGCATAGATTAAAAAAAATTGAATGGATGACATCATTGCACAGATGAATTAAGTACGGTCAATTAAAGTAGCCTAAGACACTAAGGATATCCATATTATACCTCATTAAATAATAAAGGTTGGAAATGGAACCTACTAGTGGTTACATAAGTACCTAGAAATTAATTTTATTGTAACCTCCGTCAAATTTTAATTACACTTAAAACAATTAAAAAATGCGGCTTGGATTTCAAGTCAATATTTTTGCATCTCGATATTATGCAAACATTGTAACGTCTATAAGAAAATTAACATTCCTCAAGTCCTTTTACATTCTTCTGTTCAATTTATCCTCTGAGAAAAAATTTTGGTTTAAGGTGGAACTATATGTGGTTACTAATGTATCCAGAAATAATATCAACTGAATGCTCAAATGTTATATATATTTTGCATAGATTAAAAAAAATTGAATGGATGACATCATTGCACAGATGAATTAGGTACGGTCAATTAAAGTAGCCTAAGACACTTAGGATATCCATATTATACCTCATTAAATAATGAAGGTTGGAAATGGAACCTACTAGTGGTTACATAAGTACCTAGAAATAAATTTTATTGCATCCTCCGTCAAATTTTAATTACACTTAAAACAATTAAAAAATGCGGCTTGGATTTCAAGTCAATATTTTTGCACCTCGATAATATGCAGACATTGTAACGTCTATATGAAAATTCACATTCGTCAAGTCCTTTACATTCTTCTGTTCAATTCATCCTAAGAAAAATTTTGGTTAAAGGTGGAACTATATGTGGTTACTAATGTATCTACAAAAAATATCAACTGAATGCTCACATGTTAAATATTTTTGAATTAGAGCTCTATAGATAACAAAGGTATTTGCCAATTTCAATTTTGCATTTTTTCACGATAAATAATGTAAAAGGGTCATTTGACCCTCAAGGATTGAAGGGTCGCAAATTCAAGGGTCATGATTAGATCCGACATCAATTATACCAAACATAAAAATAGGATTTAAAATGGAACCTACTAGTGGTTACAAAAGTACCTAGAAATAAATTTTATTGGAACCTCCGTCAAATTTTAATTACACTTAAAAAATAAAATGCGGCTTGGATTTCAAGTCAATATTTTTGCACCTCGAAATTATGCAAACATTGTAACGTCTATATGAAAATTCACATTCCTTAAGTCCTTTCCATTCTTCTGTTCAATTTATCCTCTGAGAAAAAATTTTGGTTTAAAGGTGAACTGAAGGGATTGCTTTTTTTTCCCTTTAGGGAACCTTATATTACCTATCCCATCCATCTGCACTAATTTTTTCATGGCAGATACTTATTGTGCTGCTGTAGGACAATTAGTAAAAAAGTGAAGTTGTGACGTATTAGCGACGGTTGGTTGACTTAAAACTCGCCGCCGTGAAAAAACACACGAGCGACCGCGAGCGACCGCGGAAACTGCCGAGGGAGCGGCGATCGGCTCGCGAACGCCACTCTCTCGGCAGTTTCCGCGGTCGCTCGTGTGTTTTTTCACGGCGGCGAGTTTTAAGTCAACCAACCGTCGCTAATACGTCACAACTTCACTTTTTCACTAATTGTCCTACAGCAGCACAATAAGTATCTGCCATGAAAAAATTAGTGCAGATGGATGGGATAGGTAATATAAGGTTCCCTAATGGAAAAAAAAAGCAATCCCTTCAGTTCACCTTTAAGGTGGAATTATATGTGGTTACTAATGTATCCAGAAATAATATCAACTGAATGCTCACATGTTATATATATTTTGCATAGATTAAAAAAAAATTGAATGGATGACATCATTGCACAGATGAATTAATTACGGTCAATTAAAGTAGTCTAAGACACCAAGGATATCCATATTATACCTCATTAAATAATGAAGGTTGGGATTAGAACATTCTAGTGGTTACATAAGTACCTAGAAATAAATTTTATTGCAACCTACGTCAAATTTTAATTACACTTAAAACAATTAAAAAATGCGGCTTAAATTTCAAGTCAATATCTTTGCACCTCGAAATTATGCAAACATTGTAACGTCTATCTGAAAATTCACATTCCTCAAGTCCTTTACATTCTTCTGTTCAATTCATCCTAAGAAAAATTTTGGTTTAAGGTGGAACTATATGTGGTTACTAATGTATCCAGAAATAATATCAACTGAATGCTCACATGTTAAATATATTTGAATTAGAGCTATATAGATAACAAAGGTATTTGTCAATTTCAATTTTGCATTTTTTCACGATAAATAATTTAAAAGGATCATTTGACCCTCAAGGTTTAAAGGGTCGCAAATTTAAGGGTCATGATTAGATCCGACATAAATTATACCAAACATAAAAATAGGATTTAAAATGGTTAGGACTAAACTACTAGTGGTTACAAAAGTACCTAGAAATAAATTTTATTGCAACCTCCGTCAATTTTTAATTACACTTAAAACAATTAAAAAAGGCGGCTTGGATTTCAAGTCAATACTTTTGCACCTCGAAATTATGCAAACATGGTAACGTCTATCTGAAAATTCACATTCCTCAAGTCCTTTACATTCTTCTGTTCAATTCATCCTAAGAAAAATTTTGGTTTAAGGTGGAACTATATGTGGTTACTAATGTATCTACAAAAAATATCAACTGAATGCTCACATGTTAAATATTTTTGAATTAGAGCTCTATAGATAACAAAGGTATTTGCCAATTTCAATTTTGCATTTTTTCACGATAAATAATTTAAAAGGGTCATTTGACCCTCAAGGATTGAAGGGTCGCAAATTTAAGGGTCATTATTAGATCCGCCATCAATTATACCAAACATAAAAATAGGATTTAAAATGGAACCTACTAGTGGTTACAAAAGTACCTAGAAATAAATTTTATTGCAACCTCCGTCAAATTTTATTTACACTTAAAAAATAAAATGCGGCTTGGATTTCAATTCAATATTTTTGCACCTCGATATTATGCAAATATTGTAACGTCTATATGAAAATTCACATTTCATTCTCAAGTCCTTTACATTAATTCTTCTGTTCAATTTATCCTCTGAGAAAAAATTTTGGTTTAAGGTTGAACTATATGTGGTTACTAATGTATCCAGAAAAAATATAAACTGAATGCTCACATGTTATATATATTTTGCATAGATTAAAAAAAAATTGAATGGATGACATCATTGCACAGATGAATTAATTACGGTCAATTATAGTAGTCTAAGACACTAAGGATATCCATATTATACCTCATTAAATAATGAAGGTTGGGATTAGAACATACTAGTGGTTACATAAGTACCTAGAAATAAATTTGATTGCAACCTCCGTCAAATTTTAATTACACTTAAAACAATTAAAAAATGCGGCTTGGATTTCAAGTGAATATTTTTGCACCTCGATATTATGCAGACATTGTAACGTCTATATGAAAATTCACATTCGTCAAGTCCTTTACATTCTTCTGTTCAATTCATCCTGAGAAAAATTTTGGTTTAAGGTGGAACTATATGTGGTTACTAATGTATCTACAAAAAATATCAACTGAATGCTCACATGTTAAATATTTTTGAATTAGAGCTCTATAGATAACAAAGGTATTTGCCAATTTCAATTTTGCATTTTTTCACGATAAATAATTTAAAAGGGTCATTTGACCCTCAAGGATTAAAGGGTCGCAAATTTAAGGGTCATGATTAGATCCGACATCAATTATACCAAACATAAAAATAGGATTTAAAATGGAACCTACCAGTGGTTACAAAAGTAGCTAGAAATAAATTTTATTGCAACCTCCGTCAAATTTTAATTACACTTAAAAAATAAAATGCGGCTTGGATTTCAAGTCAATATTTTTGCACCTCGAAATTATGCAAACATTGTAACGTCTATATGAAAATTCACATTCCTTAAGTCCTTTCCATTCTTCTGTTCAATTTATCCTCTGAGAAAAAATTTTGGTTTAAGGTGGAATTATATGTGGTTACTAATGTATCCAGAAATAATATCAACTGAATGCTCACATGTTATATATATTTTGCATAGATTAAAAAAAAATTGAATGGATGACATCATTGCACAGATGAATTAATAACGGTCAATTAAAGTAGTCTAAGACACCAAGGATATCCATATTATACCTCATTAAATAATGAAGGTTGGGATTAGAACATACTAGTGGTTACATAAGTACCTAGAAATAAATTTTATTGCAACCTACGTCAAATTTTAATTACACTTAAAACAATTAAAAATGCGGCTTAAATTTCAAGTCAATATTTTTGCACCTCGAAATTATGCAAACATTGTAACGTCTATCTGAAAATTCACATTCCTCAAGTCCTTTACATTCTTCTGTTCAATTCATCCTAAGAAAAATTTTGGTTTAAGGTGGAACTATATGTGGTTACTAATGTATCCAGAAATAATATCAACTGAATGCTCACATGTTAAATATATTTGAATTAGAGCTCTATAGATAACAAAGGTATTTGTCAATTTCAATGTTGCATTTTTTCACGATAAATAATTTAAAAGGATCATTTGACCCTCAAAGATTAAAGGGTCGCAAATTTAAGGGTCATGATTAGATCCGACATAAATTATACCAAACATAAAAATAGGATTTAAAATGGTTAGGACTAAACTACTAGTGGTTACAAAAGTACCTAGAAATAAATTTTATTGCAACCTCCGTCAATTTTTAATTACACTTAAAACAATTAAAAAATGCGGCTTGGATTTCAAGTCAATACTTTTGCACCTCGAAATTATGCAAACATTGTAACGTCTATCTGAAAATTCACATTCCTCAAGTCCTTTACATTCTTCTGTTCAATTCATCCTAAGAAAAATTTTGGTTTAAGGTGGAACTATATTTGGTTACTAATGTATCTACAAAAAATATCAACTGAATGCTCACATGTTAAATATTTTTGAATTAGAGCTCTATAGATAACAAAGGTATTTGCCAATTTCAATTTTGCATTTTTTCACGATAAATAATTTAAAAGGGTCATTTGACCCTCAAGGATTGAAGGGTCGCAAATTTAAGGGTCATTATTAGATCCGCCATCAATTATACCAAACATAAAAATAGGATTTAAAATGGAACCTACTAGTGGTTACAAAAGTACCTAGAAATAAATTTTATTGCAACCTCCGTCAAATTTTATTTACACTTAAAAAATAAAATGCGGCTTGGATTTCAATTCAATATTTTTGCACCTCGATATTATGCAAATATTGTAACGTCTATATGAAAGTTCACATTTCATTCTCAAGTCCTTTACATTAATTCTTCTGTTCAATTTATCGTCTGAGAAAAAATTTTGGTTTAAGGTTGAACTATATGTGGTTACTAATGTATCCAGAAAAAATATAAACTGAATGCTCACATGTTATATATATTTTGCATAGATTAAAAAAAAATTGAATGGATGACATCATTGCACAGATGAATTAATTACGGTCAATTATAGTAGTCTAAGACACTAAGGATATCCATATTATACCTCATTAAATAATGAAGGTTGGGATTAGAACATACTAGTGGTTACATAAGTACCTAGAAATAAATTTTATTGCAACCTCCGTCAAATTTTAATTACACTTAAAACAATTAAAAAATGCGGCTTGGATTTCAAGTGAATATTTTTGCACCTCGATATTATGCAGACATTGTAACGTCTATATGAAAATTCACATTCGTCAAGTCCTTTACATTCTTCTGTTCAATTCATCCTGAGAAAAATTTTGGTTTAAGGTGGATCTATATGTGGTTACTAATGTATCTACAAAAAATATCAACTGAATGCTCACATGTTAAATATTTTTGAATTAGAGCTCTATAGATAACAAAGGTATTTGCCAATTTCAATTTTGCATTTTTTCACGATAAATAATTTAAAAGGGTCATTTGACCCTCAAGGATTAAAGGGTCGCAAATTTAAGGGTCATGATTAGATCCGACATCAATTATACCAAACATAAAAATAGGATTTAAAATGGAACCTACCTGTGGTTACAAAAGTAGCTAGAAATAAATTTTATTGCAACCTCCGTCAAATTTTAATTACACTTAAAAAATAAAATGCGGCTTGGATTTCAAGTCAATATTTTTGCACCTCGAAATTATGCAAACATTGTAACGTCAATATGAAAATTAACATTCCTTAAGTCCTTTCCATTCTTCTGTTCAATATATCCTCTGAGAAAAAATTTTGGTTTAAGGTGGAATTATATGTGGTTACTAATGTATCCAGAAATAATATCAACTGAATGCTCACATGTTATATATATTTTGCATAGATTAAAAAAAAATTGAATGGATGACATCATTGCACAGATGAATTAATAACGGTCAATTAAAGTAGTCTAAGACACCAAGGATATCCATATTATACCTCATTAAATAATGAAGGTTGGGATTAGAACATACTAGTGGTTACATAAGTACCTAGAAATAAATTTTATTGCAACCTACGTCAAATTTTAATTACACTTAAAACAATTAAAAAATGCGGCTTAAATTTCAAGTCAATATTTTTGCACCTCGAAATTATGCAAACATTGTAACGTCTATCTGAAAATTCACATTCCTCAAGTCCTTTACATTCTTCTGTTCAATTCATCCTAAGAAAAATTTTGGTTTAAGGTGGAACTATATGTGGTTACTAATGTATCCAGAAATAATATCAACTGAATGCTCACATGTTAAATATATTTGAATTAGAGCTCTATAGATAACAAAGGTATTTGCCAATTTCAATTTTGCATTTTTTCACGATAAATAATTTAAAAGGATCATTTGACCCTCAAGGATTAAAGGGTCGCAAATTTAAGGGTCATGATTAGATCCGACATAAATTATACCAAACATAAAAATAGGATTTAAAATGGTTAGGACTAAACTACTAGTGGTTACAAAAGTACCTAGAAATAAATTTTATTGCAACCTCCGTCAATTTTTAATTACACTTAAAACAATTAAAAAATGCGGCTTGGATTTCAAGTCAATACTTTTGCACCTCGAAATTATGCAAACATTGTAACGTCTATCTGAAAATTCACATTCCTCAAGTCCTTTACATTCTTCTGTTCAATTCATCCTAAGAAAAATTTTGGTTTAAGGTGGAACTATATGTGGTTACTAATGTATCTACAAAAAATATCAACTGAATGCTCACATGTTAAATATTTTTGAATTAGAGCTCTATAGATAACAAAGGTATTTGCCAATTTCAATTTTGCATTTTTTCACGATAAATAATTTAAAAGGGTCATTTGACCCTCAAGGATTGAAGGGTCGCAAATTTAAGGGTCATTATTAGATCCGCCATCAATTATACCAAACATAAAAATAGGATTTAAAATGGAACCTACTAGTGGTTACAAAAGTACCTAGAAATAAATTTTATTGCAACCTCCGTCAAATTTTATTTACACTTAAAAAATAAAATGCGGCTTGGATTTCAATTCAATATTTTTGCACCTCGATATTATGCATGTATTGTAACGTCTATATGAAAATTCACATTTCATTCTCAAGTCCTTTACATTAATTCTTCTGTTCAATTTATCCTCTGAGAAAAAATTTTGGTTTAAAGTGGAACTATATGTGGTTACTAATGTATCCAGAAATAATTTAAAATGAATGCTCACATGTTATATATATTTTGCATAGATTAAAAAAAAATTGAATGGATGACATCATTGCACAGATGAATTAATTACGGTCCATTAAAGTAGTCTAAGACACTAAGGATATCCATATTATACCTCATTAAATAATGATGGTTGGGATTAGAACATACTAGTGGTTACATAAGTACCTAGAAATAAATTTGATTGCAACCTCCGTCAAATTTTAATTACACTTAAAACAATTAAAAAATGCGGCTTGGATTTCAAGTCAATATTTTTGCACCTCGATATTATGCAAACATTGTAACGTCTATATGAAAATTCACATTCGTTAAGTCCTTTACATTCTTCTGTTCAATTCATCCTGAGAAAAATTTTGGTTTAAGGTGGAACTATATGTGGTTACTAATGTATCCAGAAATAATATAAACTGAATGCTCACATGTTATATATACTTTGCATAGACTAAAAAAAAATTGAATGGATGACATCATTGCACAGATGAATTTAATAACATACGTTAATTACGGTCAATTAAAGTAGTCTAAGACACTAAGGATATCCATATTATACCTCATAAAATAATGAAGGTTGGATATGGAACCTACTAGTGGTTACAAAAGTACCTAGATATAAATTTTATTGCAACCTGCGTCAAATTTTAATTACACTTAAAACAATTAAAAAATACGGCTTGGATTTCAAGTCAATATTTTTGCACCTCGAAATTATGCAAACATTGTAACGTCTATAAGAAAATTCACATTCCTCAAGTCCTTTACATTCTTCTGTTCAATTCATCCTGAGAAAAATTTTGGTTTAAGGTGGAACTATATGTGGTTACTAATGTATCTACAAAAAATATCAACTGAATGCTCACATGTTAAATATATTTGAATTAGAGCTCTATAGATAACAAAGGTATTTGTCAATTTCAATTTTGCATTTCTTCACGATAAATAATTTAAAAGGGTAATTTGACCCTCAAGGATTGAAGGGTCGCAAATTTAAGGGTCATGATTAGATCCGCCATCAATTATACCAAACATAAAAATAGGATTTAAAATGGAACCTACTAGTGGTTACAAAAGTAGCTAGAAATAAATTTTATTGCAACCTCCGTCAAATTTTAATTACACTTAAAAAATAAAATGCGGCTTGGATTTCAATTCAATATTTTTGCACATCGATATTATGCAAATATTGTAACGTCTATATGAAAATTCACATTCCTCAAGTCCTCAACATTCTTCTGTTCAATTATCCTCTGAGAAAAAATTTTGGTTTAAAGGTGTACTGAAGGGAACACTTTTTTAATATCATCTTATCAATAAAAATAAGACCGATTCACTGGTAATAATTATTTTCTTGTTCAGGCCCCCAAATTTGAATTCCAGTGACCAACGGCTAAAAAGTGAAGTTGTGACGTATCGGTCTGGTCACACGCGATGTTCAGTAGCAATTTTATGGCGAGATGAGAGCAGAAGCGGTGATACCGATGTTGGCTGTCATTAAAAAAAAAGCAAATTTTCAACGTCTATATGAAATTATCTTTCGTCTTTTTCAACGATTGGGATGAAATCACAATTCAATTCCCTATCTAACGGTACAAAATTTATTTTTCTGTGATGATAAGAACAATTTATAGTAAAGTGCAATTGCATGAAGATGCATTGATGCAATTCTCAATCTCAGCTAATTTGCATCGCACAAGAATGAAATTTATACTAATCGATTGGAAATTTTATTATCAGTTACGCACTATCATTAAACATTACAAAAATTGATAATTAACAAAAGATAAAATTTTATATTTTTATTTTATTGTCATGAATGTAGTAATATGGGAAAAAAATTGGAGTGGCGATGGTGATGGAAGCCGTCGCCGGAGTCGCCGCGCTTCACCGGAAATCATAAATCTAACTGGTGTCAATAAAATAAATTTAATAAATACAAAATATCAACTTTTGTTAATTATCAATTTTCGTAATTTTAAATGATAGTGCGTAACTGATGGTAAAATTTCCAATCGATTAGTATAAATTTCATTATTGTGTGATGCATATTAGCTGAGATTGAGAATTGCAACAATGCAATTTCATGCAATTGCACTTTACTATAAATTGTTCTTATCATCACAGAAAAATAATTTTTGTACCGTTAGATAGGGAATTAAATTGTGATTTCTTCCCAATCGTTGAAAAAGACGAATGATGATTTCTCATAGACGTTGAAAATTTGTGTTTATTTTAATGACAGCCAACATCCAGTATCACCGCTTCTGCTCTCATCTCGCCATAAAATTTCTACTGAACATCGCGTGTGACCAGACCGATACGTCACAACTTCACTTTTTAGCCGTTGGTCCCTGGAATTCAAATTTGCGGGCCTGAACAAGAAAATGATTATTACCAGTGAATCGGTCATATTTTTGTTGATAACATGATATTAAAAAAGTGTTCCCTTCAGGAACTATATGTGGTTACTAATGTTTCCAAAAATAATATCAACTGAATGCTCACATGTTATAGATATTTTGCATAGATTAAAAAAAAAATTGAATGAATAACATCATTGCACAGATGAATTTAATAACATACGTTAATTACGGTCAATTAAAGTAGTCTAAGACACTAAGGATATCCATATTATACCTCATAAAATAATGAAGGTTGGAAATGGAACCTACTAGTGTTTACAAAAGTACCTAGATATCAATTTTATTGCAACCTGCGTCAAAGTTTAATTACACTTAAAACAATTAAAAAATGCGGCTTGGATTTCAAGTCAATATTTTTGCACCTCGAAATTATGCAAACATTGTAACGTCTATATGAAAATTCACATTCCTCAAGTCCTTTACAGTCTTCTGTTCAATTTATCCTCTAAGAAAAAATTTTGGTTTAAGGTGGAACTATATTTGGTTACTAATGTATCTACAAAAAATATCAACTGAATGCTCACATGTTAAATATTTTTGAATTAGAGCTCTATAGATAACAAAGGTATTTGCCAATTTCAATTTTGCATTTTTTCACGATAAATAATTTAAAAGGGTCATTTGACCCTCAAGGATTGAAGGGTCGCAAATTTAAGGGTCATTATTAGATCCGCCATCAATTATACCAAACATAAAAATAGGATTTAAAATGGAACCTACTAGTGGTTACAAAAGTACCTAGAAATAAATTTTATTGCAACCTCCGTCAAATTTTATTTACACTTAAAAAATAAAATGCGGCTTGGATTTCAATTCAATATTTTTGCACCTCGATATTATGCAAATATTGTAACGTCTATATGAAAATTCACATTTCATTCTCAAGTACTTTACATTAATTCTTCTGTTCAATTTACGTCTGAGAAAAAATTTTGGTTTAAGGTTGAACTATATGTGGTTACTAATGTATCCAGAAAAAATATAAACTGAATGCTCACATGTTATATATATTTTGCATAGATTAAAAAAAAATTGAATGGATGACATCATTGCACAGATGAATTAATTACGGTCAATTATAGTAGTCTAAGACACTAAGGATATCCATATTATACCTCATTAAATAATGAAGGTTGGGATTAGAACATACTAGTGGTTACATAAGTACCTAGAAATAAATTTTATTGCAACCTCCGTCAAATTTTAATTACACTTAAAACAATTAAAAAATGCGGCTTGGATTTCAAGTGAATATTTTTGCACCTCGATATTATGCAGACATTGTAACGTCTATATGAAAATTCACATTCGTCAAGTCCTTTACATTCTTCTGTTCAATTCATCCTGAGAAAAATTTTGGTTTAAGGTGGAACTATATGTGGTAACTAATGTATCTACAAAAAATATCAACTGAATGCTCACAGGTTAAATATTTTTGAATTAGAGCTCTATAGATAACAAAGGTATTTGCCAATTTCAATTTTGCATTTTTTCACGATAAATAATTTAAAAGGGTCATTTGACCCTCAAGGATTAAAGGGTCGCAAATTTAAGGGTCATGATTAGATCCGACATCAATTATACCAAACATAAAAATAGGATTTAAAATGGAACCTACCTGTGGTTACAAAAGTAGCTAGAAATAAATTTTATTGCAACCTCCGTCAAATTTTAATTACACTTAAAAAATAAAATGCGGCTTGGATTTCAAGTCAATATTTTTGCACCTCGAAATTATGCAAACATTGTAACGTCTATATGAAAATTCACATTCCTTAAGTCCTTTCCATTCTTCTGTTCAATTTATCCTCTGAGAAAAAATTTTGGTTTAAGGTGGAATTATATGTGGTTACTAATGTATCCAGAAATAATATCAACTGAATGATCACATGTTATATATATTTTGCATAGATTAAAAAAAAATTGAATGGATGACATCATTGCACAGATGAATTAATTACGGTCAATTAAAGTAGTCTAAGACACCAAGGATATCCATATTATACCTCATTAAATAATGAAGGTTGGGATTAGAACATACTAGTGGTTACATAAGTACCTAGAAAAAATTTTTATTGCAACCTACGTCAAATTTTAATTACACTTAAAACAATTAAAAAATGCGGCTTAAATTTCAAGTCAATATTTTTGCACCTCGAAATTATGCAAACATTGTAACGTCTATCTGAAAATTCACATTCCTCAAGTCCTTTACATTCTTCTGTTCAATTCATTCTAAGAAAAATTTTGGTTTAAGGTGGAACTATATGTGGTTACTAATGTATCCAGAAATAATATCAACTGAATGCTCACATGTTAAATATATTTGAATTAGAGCTCTATAGATAACAAAGGTATTTGTCAATTTCAATTTTGCATTTTTTCACGATAAATAATTTAAAAGGATCATTTGACCCTCAAGGATTAAAGGGTCGCAAATTTAAGGGTCATGATTAGATCCGACATAAATTATACCAAACATAAAAATAGGATTTAAAATGGTTAGGACTAAACTACTAGTGGTTACAAAAGTACCTAGAAATAAATTTTATTGCAACCTCCGTCAATTTTTAATTACACTTAAAACAATTAAAAAATGCGGCTTGGATTTCAAGTCAATACTTTTGCACCTCGAAATTATGCAAACATTGTAACGTCTATCTGAAAATTCACATTCCTCAAGTCCTTTACATTCTTCTGCTCAATTCATCCTAAGAAAAATTTTGGTTTAAGGTGGAACTATATGTGGTTACTAATGTATCTACAAAAAATATCAACTGAATGCTCACATGTTAAATATTTTTGAATTAGAGCTCTATAGATAACAAAGGTATATGCCAATTTCAATTTTGCATTTTTTCACGATAAATAATTTAAAAGGGTCATTTGACCCTCAAGGATTGAAGGGTCGCAAATTTAAGGGTCATTATTAGATCCGCCATCAATTATACCAAACATAAAAATAGGATTTAAAATGGAACCTACTAGTGGTTACAAAAGTACCTAGAAATAAATTTTATTGCAACCTCCGTCAAATTTTATTTACACTTAAAAAATAAAATGCGGCTTGGATTTCAATTCAATATTTTTGCACCTCGATATTATGCAAATATTGTAACGTCTATATGAAAATTCACATTTCATTCTCAAGTCCTTTACATTAATTCTTCTGTTCAATTTATCCTCTGAGAAAAAATTTTGGTTTAAAGTGGAACTATATGTGGTTACTAATGTATCCAGAAATAATTTAAAATGAATGCTCACATGTTATATATATTTTGCATAGATTAAAAAAAAATTGAATGGATGACATCATTGCACAGATGAATTAATTACGGTCCATTAAAGTAGTCTAAGACACTAAGGATATCCATATTATACCTCATTAAATAATGATGGTTGGGATTAAAACATACTAGTGGTTACATAAGTACCTAGAAATAAATTTGATTGCAACCTCCGTCAAATTTTAATTACACTTAAAACAATTAAAAAATGCGGCTTGGATTTCAAGTCAATATTTTTGCACCTCGATATTATGCAAACATTGTAACGTCTATATGAAAATTCACATTCGTTAAGTCCTTTACATTCTTCTGTTCAATTCATCCTGAGAAAAATTTTGGTTTAAGGTGGAACTATATGTGGTTACTAATGCAATGTATCTACAAAAAATATCAACTGAATGCTCACATGTTAAATATTTTTGAATTAGAGCTCTATAGATAACAAAGGTATTTGGCAATACCAATTTTGCATTTCTTCACGATAAATAATTTAAAAGGGTAATTTGACCCTCAAGGATTGAAGGGTCGCAAATTTAAGGGTCATGATTAGATCCGCCATCAATTATACCAAACATAAAAATAGGATTTAAAATGGAACCTACTAGTGGTTACAAAAGTAGCTAGAAATAAATTTTATTGCAACCTCCGTCAAATTTTAATTACACTTAAAAAATAAAATGCGGCTTGGATTTCAATTCAATATTTTTGCACATCGATATTATGCAAATATTGTAACGTCTATATGAAAATTCACATTCCTCAAGTCCTCAACATTCTTCTGTTCAATTATCCTCTGAGAAAAAATTTTGGTTTAAAGGTGTACTGAAGGGAACACTTTTTTAATATCATCTTATCAATAAAAATAAGACCGATTCACTGGTAATAATTATTTTCTTGTTCAGGCCCCCAAATTTGAATTCCAGTGACCAACGGCTAAAAAGTGAAGTTGTGACGTATCGGTCTGGTCACACGCGATGTTCAGTAGCAATTTTATGGCGAGATGAGAGCAGAAGCGGCGATACTGGATGTTGGCTGTCATTAAAATAAAAACAAATTTTCAACGTCTATATATGAAATTATCTTTCGTCTTTTTCAACGATTGGGATGAAATCACAATTCAATTCCCTATCTAACGGTACAAAATTTATTTTTTCTGTGATGATAAGAACAATTTATAGTAAAGTGCAATTGCATGAAGATGCATTGATGCAATTCTCAATCTCAGCTAATTTGCATCGCACAAGAATGAAATTTATACTAATCGATTGGAAATTTTATTATCAGTTACGCACTATCATTAAACATTACAAAAATTGATAATTAACAAAAGATAAAATTTTATATTTTTATTTTATTGTCATGAATGTAGTAATATGGGAAAAAAATTGGAGTGGCGATGGTGATGGAAGCCGTCGCCGGAGTCGCCGCGCTTCACCGGAAATCATAAATCTAACTGGTGTCAATAAAATAAATTTAATAAATACAAAATATCAACTTTTGTTAATTATCAATTTTCGTAATTTTAAATGATAGTGCGTAACTGATGGTAAAATTTCCAATCGATTAGTATAAATTTCATTATTGTGTGATGCATATTAGCTGAGATTGAGAATTGCAACAATGCAATTTCATGCAATTGCACTTTACTATAAATTGTTCTTATCATCACAGAAAAATAATTTTTGTACCGTTAGATAGGGAATTAAATTGTGATTTCTTCCCAATCGTTGAAAAAGACGAATGATGATTTCTCATAGACGTTGAAAATTTGTGTTTATTTTAATGACAGCCAACATCCAGTATCGCCGCTTCTGCTCTCATCTCGCCATAAAATTGCTACTGAACATCGCGTGTGACCAGACCGATACGTCACAACTTCACTTTTTAGCCGTTGGTCCCTGGAATTCAAATTTGCGGGCCTGAACAAGAAAATGATTATTACCAGTGAATCGGTCATATTTTTGTTGATAACATGATATTAAAAAAGTTTTCCCTTCAGGAACTATATGTGGTTACTAATGTTTCCAAAAATAATATCAACTGAATGCTCACATGTTATAGATATTTTGCATAGATTAAAAAAAAAATTGAATGAATAACATCATTGCACAGATGAATTTAATAACATACGTTAATTACGGTCAATTAAAGTAGTCTAAGACACTAAGGATATCCATATTATACCTCATAAAATAATGAAGGTTGGAAATGGAACCTACTAGTGGTTACAAAAGTACCTAGATATCAATTTTATTGCAACCTGCGTCAAAGTTTAATTACACTTAAAACAATTAAAAAATGCGGCTTGGATTTCAAGTCAATATTTTTGCACCTCGAAATTATGCAAACATTGTAACGTCTATATGAAAATTCACATTCCTCAAGTCCTTTACAGTCTTCTGTTCAATTTATCCTCTGAGAAAAAATTTTGGTTTAAGGTGGAACTATATGTGGTTACTAATGTATCCAGAAATAATGAAAACTGAATGCTCACATGTTATATATATTTTGCATAGATTAAAAAAAAGTGAATGGATGACATCATTGCACAGATGAATTAAGTACGGTCAGTTAAAGTAGCCTAAGACACTAAGGATATCCATATTATACCTCATTAAATAATAAAGGTTGGAAATGGAACCTACTAGTGGTTACATAAGTACCTAGAAATTAATTTTATTGTAACCTCCGTCAAATTTTAATTACACTTAAAACAATTAAAAAATGCGGCTTGGATTTCAAGTCAATATTTTTGCATCTCGATATTATGCAAACATTGTAACGTCTATAAGAAAATTAATATTTCTCAAGTCCTTTTACATTCTTCTGTTCAATTTATCCTCTGAGAAAAAATTTTGGTTTAAGGTGGAACTATATGTGGTTACTAATGTATCCAGAAATAATATCAACTGAATGCTCACATGTTATATATATTTTGCATAGATTAAAAAAAATTGAATGGATGACATCATTGCACAGATGAATTAAGTACGGTCAATTAAAGTAGCCTAAGACACTAAGGATATCCATATTATACCTCATTAAATAATGAAGGTTGGAAATGGAACCTACTAGTGGTTACATAAGTACCTAGAAATAAATTTTATTGCAACCTCCGTCAAATTTTAATTACACTTAAAACAATTAAAAAATGCGGCTGGATTTCAAGTCAATATTTTTGCACCTCGATATTATGCAGACATTGTAACGTCTATATGAAAATTCACATTCGTCAAGTCCTTTACATTCTTCTGTTCAATTCATCCTAAGAAAAATTTTGGTTTAAGGTGGAACTATATGTGGTTACTAATGTATCTACAAAAAATATCAACTGAATGCTCACATGTTAAATATTTTTGAATTAGAGCTCTATAGATAACAAAGGTATTTGCCAATTTCAATTTTGCATTTTTTCACGATAAATAATGTAAAAGGGTCATTTGACCCTCAAGGATTAAAGGGTCGCAAATTCAAGGGTCATGATTAGATCCGACATCAATTATACCAAACATATAAATATGATTTAAAATGGAACCTACTAGTGGTTACAAAAGTACCTAGAAATAAATTTTATTGCAACCTCCGTCAAATTTTAATTACACTTAAAAAATAAAATGCGGCTTGGATTTCAAGACAATATTTTTGCACCTCGATATTATGCAAATATTGTAACGTCTATATGAAAATTCACATTTCATTCTCAAGTCCTTTACATTAATTCTTCTGTTCAATTTACCCTCTGAGAAAAAATTTTGGTTTAAAGTGGAACTATATGTGGTTACTAATGTATCCAGAAATAATACAGATGAAATAAGTACGGTCAATTAAAGTAGCCTAAGACACTAAGGATATCCATATTATACCTCATTAAATAATAAAGGTTGGAAATGGAACCTACTAGTGGTTACATAAGTACCTAGAAATAAATTTTATTGCAACCTCCGTCAAATTTTAATTACACTTAAAACAATTAAAAAATGCGGCTTGGATTTCAAGTCAATATTTTTGCACCTCGATATTATGCAAACATTGTAACGACTCAGTAACGTCTATAAGAAAATTAACATTCCTCAAGTCCTTTTACATTCTTCTGTTCAATTTATCCTCTGAGAAAAAATTTTGGTTTAAAGTGGAACTATATGTGGTTACTGATGTATCCAGAAATAATACAGATGAAATAAGTACGGTCAATTAAAGAAGCCTAAGACACTAAGGATATCCATATTATACCTCATTAAATAATAAAGGTTGGAAATGGAACCTACTAGTGGTTACATAAGTACCTAGAAATAAATTTTATTGCAACCTCCGTCAAATTTTAATTACACTTAAAACAATTAAAAAATGCGGCTTGGATTTCAAGTCAATATTTTTGCACCTCGATATTATGCAAACATTGTAACGACTCAGTAACGTCTATAAGAAAATTAACATTCCTCAAGTCCTTTTACATTCTTCTGTTCAATTTATCCTCTGAGAAAAAATTTTGGTTTAAAGTTGAACTATATGTGGTTACTAATGTATCCAGAAATAATACAGATGAAATAAGTACGGTCAATTAAAGAAGCATAAGACACTAAAGATATCCATATTATACCTCATTAAATAATAAAGGTTGGAAATGGAATTTACTAGTGGTTACATAAGTACCTAGAAATAAATTTTAATGCAACCTCCGTCAATTTTAATTACACTTAAAACAATTAAAAAATGCGGCCTGGATTTCAAGTCAATATTTTTGCACCTCGATATTATGCAAATATTGTAACGTCTATATGAAAATTCACATTTCATTCTCAAGTCCTTTACATTTTTCTGTTCAATTTATCCTCTGAGAAAAAATTTTGGTTTAAAGTGGAACTATATGTGGTTACTAATGTATCCAGAAATAATACAGATGAAATAAGTACAGTCAATTAAAGTAGCCTAAGACACTAAGGATATCCATATTATACCTCATTAAATAATAAAGGTTGGAAATAGAACCTACTAGTGGTTACATAAGTACCTAGAAATTAATTTTATTGCAACCTCCGTCAAATTTTAATTACACTTAAAACAATTAAAAAATGCGGCTTGGATTTCAAGTCAATATTTTTGCACCTCGATATTATGCAAACATTGTAACGTCTGTAAGAAAATTAACATTCCTCAAGTCCTTTACATTCTTCTGTTCAATTTATCCTCTGAGAAAAAAATTTGGTTTAAGGTGGAACAATATGTGGTTACTAATGTATCCAGAAATAATATCAACTGAATGCTCACATGTAATATATATTTTGCATAGATTAAAAAAAATTGAATGGATGACATTATTGCACAGATGAATTAAGTACGGTCAATTAAAGTAGCCTAAGACACTAAGGATATCCATATTATACCTCATTAAATAATGAAGGTTGGAAATGGAACCTGCTAGTGGTTACATAAGTACCTAGAAATTAATTTTATTGCAACCTCCGTCAAATTTTAATTACACTTAAAACAATTAAAAAATGCGGCTTGGATTTCAAGTCAATATTTTTGCACCTCGATATTATGCAAACATTGTAACGTCTATAAGAAAATTAACATTCCTCAAGTCCTTTACATTCTTCTGTTCAATTTATCCTCTGAGAAAAAATTTTGGTTTAAAGTGGAACTATATGTGGTTACTAATGTATCCAGAAATAATACAGATGAAATAACGACGGTCAATTAAAGTAGCCTAAGACACTACCCATGTACACGGGATAGGGCACCGATGGCGCTAAAAGACCTTGATTATGTTATTGTTTTTTCATTAAAATATATGAAAAACAGAGTAAAAATAACAAAAATTGCCCGAGGCTCATGCTTGTGCCGTTTAGAAGTGAGAGCGTGTACTCTCACTTTCACTTTAAGCTATGAGGGTTTTTTAAATACATTGAAAGGAACCATAAAGTGTAATTAAATCAAATATTTTAATTAATATTACGATAAACATACAATGCTATTATAAAGTAATATTAATTATTTTATTTTTTTTACTGTAACATGCCATTCCAGTCATCCCAAATCGATATGATCTCGGGATGACTGGCAAACAAAGGCTGGCCCATATAAGCATCATAAAATCTTTCTCTAGGAAGCTGCAATTTTGTGATGCTTATATGGGCCACCGATTTTTTAAACGCATCTTCATAGGCGAAACTTCTGGTGACGGTTTCGTATGATGTGGAGTACGGCGGATATTCAATACGTAGAGTATCCTGTAGGAGAAAAAAATAACATAAGATATGTCACTTTTGTTATTTTTTTCTTATGAAACTCGCGTTCAACCGCGTCAAAATTTTAAATTTATGGCTTTTGGCAAAACTATAGACCATATGTCCATTCGGCATAAGGTCTATATTTCTGTCAAAACTTATCAATTATAAGTCTCTAATATAATTATGTTAATTTTTCAATGGTTTCTTTGATGTTTTTTTAATTTTGTTATATATAAATTTATATAATATTTATATATATATATATATATATATATATATATATATATATATATATATATATATTTATAATTTATGTATTTACGTATTTATAAAATAAAAATATCCGCGCTCTCACCTTTGTAATAGCGATTTTACTCCCGATGCTTCTTAACGCTAAAAATTCACAGATGCTCCCGTAGCGTATTATAGGCCGATCCATGCTGTCCATATATTGTGACATTAAACAAATATTGTTTGGCCTCGTACGCGGCCAAAAATATACACGAAAATACCGCTAAATGCCTTGGGAGGGTGGCAAGGTGAGAGCTGACCTTTACATAGCGGTCACAGTGCATTCTCATGCAAGTGCACATGCACTTACCGCGGATATAGAAATTAGGTGACAATAATATTGTTGTCAACACATTAACACGGAGCGGAGGGGGTCAAAAATGGGGTATAAAGAAGGGGTCGTGGACGAGCAGTTATCACTCCACTACCATCACGGACCGCTGCTTTATGAACCCAGCGCTTCTGCTTACTGACGTAAGTATTTTAGCTATAATTTTTTTATTGCAAACGATAGAATTCAATTTCTTAATTCAGATTTGATATTATAATAACAAATATTATTGTTATTATAATATCATAATAAATTAATATTATTAATATTAATTATTAATATTATGATTAATAATAATAATATTAATTATTAATGTTATTTATAATTAATATTATTAACTATTAATATTATTATTATTAATATTATTATTATTAATAATAATAATGTTTTTATTAATGTCTAAATTTATAGGCAGCCGCAATAAAAATTGCGGCTGCCTATTTTATTTATTATAATATATTATATATATTATAATATTATGTTATATTTATATATTATTATATTATATTTATTATTATATAATAAATATATTATTGCTAATGCGGATGGAGCTCGAAATTTGAATTACCGTTAGGCTTGGAAAAAATGCGCCCCATATAGCATGTATTGCATGTCAATTGTGTGCATGCAGCTTTTAGAATTTGTGACCGCCTTGAGTTTAGGCAACTTGTTATACGCCGTATATATTTAATTACTATATTAAAGGCGCATACATATTATTGTTGTATTAAAGTAAATTTTATAGCTTGATTGTGCGCAACAATAATATGTATGCGCCTTTAATATAGTACCTAAATATTTACGGCGTATAACAAGTTGCCTAAACTCAAGGCGGTCACAAATTCTAAAAGCCGCATGCACACAATTGACATGCAATACATGCTATATGGGGCGCATTTTTTCCAAGCCTAAAGGTAATTCAAATTTCGAGCTCCATCCGCATTAGCAATATTATATTTATTATATAATAATAAATAAAATATAATAATATATAAATATAATATAATAATATAATATATATAATATATTATAATATATAATAATATATTATATAATATATATAATATAATATATATATAATATATATTAATATTATAATATATATAATATATTATAATAAATGAAATAGGCAGCTGCAATTTTTATCATTTTTTAAGGGTAATTAGTAATTTATTATATATATATATTTATATATCGTCGTCTTTCTGAACATTGAAATTTCAAAGCAGCACACAAGTTACACGATACGATTTTTCGTTTTATTGCATATGTTAAAAATATATATATTGTTAATGCAACTTGAGCTCGATATTTAAATTCCCGTTGGGCTTGGAAATAATGGGCCTCAAATAGCCTGTATTGCACGTCAGTTGGGTGCATGCGGCTTTTATAATTTGTGAGCGCCTTGAGTTTAGGCAACTTGTTATACGCCGTAAATATTTTATTACTATATTAAAGGCGCATACATATTACTGTTGGATTAAAGTAAATTTTATAGCCTGATTGTGCGCAACAATAATATGTATGCGCCTTTAATATAGTAATAAAAAATTTACGGCGTATAACAAATTGCCTAAACTCAAGGCGCTCACAAATTATAAAAGACGCATGCACACAACTGACGTGCAATACAGGCTATATGATGCCCATTATTTCCAAGCCTAACGGGAATTTAAATATCGAGCTCAAGTTGCATTAACAATATATATATTTTTAACATATGCAATAAAAAGAAAAATCGTATCGTGTAACTTGTGTGCTGCTTTGAAATTTCAATGTTCAGAAAAGACGACGATATATAAATATATATATATATATACATATATATATATATATATATATATATATATATATATATATATATATATATATATATATATATATAATAAATTACTAATTACCCTATAAAAATAATTGTGTACTATAATTAATATTTTCATTTTTTTTTCCAGACAATGACCACTCCATTCCAGAGACTTCAGCAAGAGAGTACGGGGTATGAATATGCCGCAATGAAAGACTTGGAGATGCACGAATGGTACCAGGTCAACAAGATGAAGATGACCAACACCGTCAATGGCCGAAAAATGCAAGGCTACCTCGAGCGCAACGGTGTGCGCTTACGCGTGTTCATGCCGGACCGCATCTCCGAGGACACCCTCAGCGAGGCAGACATCAAAAAATACAACCTTGGGCAAGGAAAACGATGGTTGGTGAAAGTCATCGGGTTCACCGGCTCCTCGGCAAACCTGGATTGGCTTGAGGTCGACGCTGTAGCAGATCCCTGAGCAGCATGACCCCTTCCTTCTCCTCCCATAAAAACTCCCTTACTATATTTGGGGCATGTAATACATTATGTTTTTTGTGAGGAATATTAAAATAAAGCTTAATAATAACCCCCCCCCCACCTCATTATTTTAAAGAATACTGTTGTTTAGTTATGAAAAATTAATTAAAAAAATTGTATTTGATATTCAAAACGGTGGCAGGATAAATATGTATTAATAATATATCAAAAATGTCTTTTAACCTTTACTATGTATTTTTGAATAAATTTTTTTTAAAAATATGATCCTTGTGACTCTAACGAAGCCTTTTTATTTTTTTATATTATGTTTATTTTAAAATATTTATATTATAATTTATAAACTAAATTTTGAAAATATTAAAAAAGTATTTGGAATGATGAACGAGAAAAAAATTGAGTATTTGCTTTTAAATTTTTAAATTAAAACTTTAAAAAAAATTAGACTGCAGATAACAGCATTATAATAAGAATATATAATTTATAATGGACCATGAATGCGTTTATTTAAATGTAACTAAATATTTTCTTCATACTAAAAATTAGCTGCTCTAAATGGAGGCCATATAAATATATTACTAAAATAGACTCTATTGACAAAATGTAGAAGATAATGAAAATCTTACAAATAAAACCAACTAATAACTGCTTTGAGAATTCAATACTTCAGAAGTATAATTTTGAAAGCTGTTATAATAAATGCTAAATTAAACATAAAATATAAATTTATGTAGATAAATATTATTTTCCAGAGAAGTACATCTTAGAGAGGGGGGTTATTGACTCCCGACTATTTGAAACCATCAAAACAAAGCTCACTCACAATAATACAATATGTGTAAAAGAGGTGAAAGTTATAATTTTCTTTAATTTAGAAACAAATCTATACAAAGCAGCAAAAACATTTCAAAATTTATTTTTACAATTGAAAATAGAAATTTAACATTGCTTCTGCTGTAGCGAAGGGCGTATATAAAGGCATGAATAAAGGTTAGATATCTCAGTTTCTGTTATGGCTCGTTGGCGGTGTTAGTGAGCAAAGGGAGACTTTTTTTATCAACATGGCTTCTGATAATATACTACTTACATTCTTGAAAGAATGTCACGTGGATAAAATTCTTGAATTTGTTAGTGGCCACGGCGCTGTTGATAAAAACACTTGCGGAATTATTTTGCAAGGAATTATTTACAGACTATATGAAAAAAATGATATTGTTTCTAGATTAGATTTATTAGATGAGTTTCAAAGGCTTATGAATGCCTTCACGTCATTGCCTGAATGCAGTGACGTCTCAACGTCAGATAAATCAAAGGATCATGCATCTGTCGATCAGGAGCAGCCATGTTGTAGTAAAACCTTAGATAGAACTGAAGTGGCTAGTACTAGTGGGTTGGCTAACGTGATGCAACGTGGTGGAGCAGCGCATCGGAAAGCTGTATCTTCAAATTCCGACAGCAGCAGTGATGACGAGGTATCACGCCCGACAACGCCTACGCCTGGACCAAGAGCAGCCGACGCGCCACCACCTCTGGAAAATGAAACTGTATCCATTATAAACACGGGTATCGTAAGTAGAAACGAACGCTTCCACTACACACGTTGCCAGACGTCCTTCCAGATTAAAACAATGCCTGATAACGCGGCACCTTTTCAATTTCTGAGAGAAGCATTTGATACAGTATTAGACCATTTAAAAGCAAATACACCAGAGGGGTGCAAAGTAGGAATTATCGTTTCTTCAGAGGGGAACCCTAATAGTAAGGCCTTCTTGTCATGGCGCTTGAAAGATCAAATTAGCTCTGACGTACTTCTAGCAGCCGTTGAAATGAAGATGCAATCAGATGATACATTTTTTGATAACGGAACTATGGTCATAAGATATGATTATATTAATTTACCTAGAGGCAAGGGACGCGACAGACTACGAATGGGGGCAATGGACAAAGAAGAATTTTTAGCTAGGAAGCGTTCAATTGTGAGAGTACGATACAATGACAACATGTGCCTGCCGCGAAGCTTAGCTGTTGCCGTGGCACATGCAGAATTCAAAGCCACCCCCGGGGATAAGAAGAAACTTCATTACGAGAACGTAAGGAGAGGCAGGGCAGTTCAACAAAAAATGGCAGAAGCGCTATGTAGCGCCGCAGAAGTACAGATAGGCCCCGACGGAGGAGGTTACACAGAACTACTCAAATTTCAGTCGTATTATTACTCGCAATACAGAATTAATGTTTATTACGCTGAACCACGCGGCAAGGATATGTTCTTCAGGGGCCAGTCTTCCGCTCCTGCGAGTGCGACCCTCAACCTTGTATTTGATGGTTCGCACTTTTCTGCATGTACGAGCGTTAAGGCTCTTTTCAGGTGCGGGTATTTCTGCGAACACTGCTTATCGCCATTTGAGACCAAAGATACGTACATGAATCACCGTTGCGCGTCAATTTGCAGCGCCTGCAAGAATACGCCGTGTTGCGATGACGCTGTTGACATCATTCGTTGTGACATTTGCATGCGTAGTTTTTTTGGCCAGGATTGCTTCAATCATCACGTATTCGTGCCAGAGGGACAGACAGTGTCGCTTTGCGAAAAGCTTCGTCGCTGCGAAGATTGCCTCTCTATCATGCCCTGGTATCGCAAAGAAGACCATGTTTGCGGCGAAACATACTGCAGGATCTGCAAATCCATGAAAGATGCCAACCACAGATGTTACATTCAGCCTTTTAAGTCTAAAAAGTCCAAAAACAAATTTATAATATTCTTTTACGACTTTGAGTGCATGTTTCAAAAAATACACAACGGCACTGAGAACTCCTATGAGCACATTCCAAATCTCTGCGTCGTAGATCAGGTCTGCCACGAATGCATTGATGACGATGATCTTAGTAATCCATGCAATTTATGCGGGGACCGCCATCACGTGTTCACGGACAACCCTGCAAAACAGCTGATCAAGCATATCACTCAATCAAAGTTTCAGGACAATTTTAGCACTCTTCGAGGTATTGCTCACAATGCTAGAGGTTATGACTGTCACTTGGTACTAAAATCACTCGTGAACGACTTCTCAATTACTCCAAACGTCATAATGAATGGTCTAAAAATTTTAAACATGGCGATCCCCTATTCAAGTCTGGCATTCATTGACTCCCTTTGCTTCCTTCCCATGAGTCTCGCAGAACTACCCAAAGCTTTCGGCCTAGAGCACCTGTTAAAGAAAGGTTACTTCCCCATATTCTTCAATACACCTGAAAATCAAAATTACGTTGGTGCTCCTCCTGACATGAAATACTATGGTTACGAGAGTATGTCTGAAGAGAAAAGAAAGGTGTTTACGACATGGTACTGTGAAGTTGCCACAAAGCAAATATTTGACTTGCAGAAAGAACTCCTTAGCTACTGTGAGAACGACGTGGAGATCCTTCGCAAAGCATGCCTGACATTCAGAAGAGACTTCATCGAGGAGAATGATATTGACCCGTTTCTCGAATCTCTCAGTATAGCAGGTGCCGCACTGGCGGTCTTCAGAAAGAAGTACTTGAAGCCAGACACGATCGGGGTCGTTCCAAAAGGGGGATACCGCCTTGCAGACACGCACTCAAAAAGATCTTTAGAGTGGCTACTCTATGAGGAGCAGCAACGCGGCATCACCATTCAGCACGCTGGGCGAGGCAGGGAGTTTAAACCAATCGGTTGCCCCAAGGTATGGTATAAAAATAATAAAATTTTTTTCCTTATGACAATTCCTTTTTTTTCTCAGGTTGACGGGTACCATGAAGGCCAGAACACGGTGTTTCAATTTCATGGGTGCCTGTTTCATGCTCATGAGTGCTTAGCAGCCAGATACCTGATGCACCCACTAGACCCCACCGAGACATTCGAATCAAAGCGCGAGAAGACGGCCCTGGTGACGCAGAGACTACGAGACAGTGGTTTTACGGTATGTACGCTTTTATATATGCATTGTGCCATGAAGTGATGAATTTTAATCCTTTTTTCTGAACATTTTTTTTACAGGTCATTGAGATGTGGGAGTGCGAGTGGGAGAAGATGAAAAAGAGTGACCCACGTATTGCTGCCTACGTGAAAAGCCACCCCGTCTTGACCCAGACGCCCCTGCAAGTTAGAGATGCTTTCTACGGAGGCAGAGTAAATTGTACACGCCTGCTGTATGAGCCTGACCTCAGCAAAGGCGAGAGCATCTGCTTTTTTGACTTCAAGAGCCTGTACCCCACGGTCAACAAGGTAATTATTAATATTGCCAAAGTTAAAGCCACTTGCCTCTAGCAATATGACCTTACGTGTAACTAATCGTTTTGGTGTTTAATTTTTTTGTTTCAGTATGACAAATACATATTGGGGCATCCGATAGCAATCCACATTGGTCCCCAGGAGTGCGAGGGCTTCGAGACCATGGAGGGGCTCATCAAATGCAGGGTTCTCGCCCCTAGGGTGCTCTATCATCCTGTACTCCCTTACCGCCTGCACAATCGCCTGATGTTTATACTCTGCAGATCATGCGCTGAGGAGTACAGACAAAAAGACTGCAACCATGAACGTATAGCAGACAGGGCTTTTGTGGGGACATTTGTACTTGACGAACTTCGACTTGCCCTTGAAATGAATTATACTGTACTAGATTGTTTTGAAGTATGGGAATATGAGGTGACGCAGCTTGACAGAAAAACAGGGGAGGGGGGAATTTTTCCTGCCTATGTGAATCAGTTTGCCAAGATCAAGGAGCATGCTTCAGGGTTTCCCCCTCACATCAAAACTGACGAGGAAATTGCGCACTACATTTCAGAGTTTCTCAAGCACGAGGGTATTTTTCTAGATAAAAGCATGATTTTGAAGAATCCAGGGCTGCGTTATCTAGCCAAGCTCCTATTAAATTCTTTGTGGGGCAAGTTTGGACAGAGAGAGGATCTAGGGCAGACCACCATCGTAAAAACTCCTCAGGCACTCTTTGACCTTGTGTACAATCCAGCCATCACAGTGAAATTTATAGAGCAGGCATCTGAAAACATTTTCTATGTCAGCTGGTCTCATAATGATGATGCCTACAAACAGAACCCTAACATAAGTCCAGTAATTGCTGCGTACACCACTGCCCATGCTAGAATCAGACTCTATCGTGTTTTAGTTAAGCTGGGAGACGCCATTTTGTATTATGACACAGACAGCATGATGATTGCGCACGCCCCTGGTCTTTACTTGCCACCTACAGGGCCGTATCTTGGAGATCTTACAGACGAGGTTTTAGCTTATGGGGCGGGAAGTAAAATCATTGCCTTTGTCTCCTGCGGGCCAAAATGTTATTCGTACATTGTTGCAATCAAGGGGGATGTGAATAACACAAAGGTCATTACCAAAGTCAAGGGGTTCTCTCTGAATTACACAAATTCAAAAGCCATCAACTTTGACACACTGAAAGGCCAAGTCACAGGCAGCGGCACTGCTGTGGCAATCATCAAAGAGCCCATGAAAATTGTTACTTCTCGAGACCACACACTTGTGTCAGCTGATCGTGTGAAAAAACAGAAGCTAGTTTACACTAAGCGACGCTTGACAGATGACTATGGAACCCTTCCGTTTGGCTTCAAAAGACCCAGAAATTACTGATTTAGCTGCATCATGGAATATTTTAAGCTAGGTGGTGGGATATTATACTCTGTTTCACCTTTTTATTATGTTAGCTGCTTAGAAATTACTGTATATTTTCGAGGTTACAGTTAAACTAGGTGATGGAATATTGTTAAACATTAAAATATTTTATTGTTTCTGAACCGTTGCAAAAAATTAAAAAATAAATAACTTGACATTATAAATAGTTGTTGTTCTTTCAATTGCCCTTATTCAACAATGGACCTTCGCTGGAAGCACCCGTTCACGGCTATTGTCTCTGGCCCCACATCTTGTGGAAAGAGTTATTTTGTTGCTCAGCTTTTAAAGTCTCTGACCAGCATGAGTGACGTAAACTTTAAGTCTGTGATCTGGTGCTATTCAGTGTGGCAGCCATTGTATTCAGATGTGAAGCAGGAGCTTAACGTGACATTTTACAAAGGTATGCTAGATATAGAAGATGGTGAAGCACTTTTAAACTTTAGACCGCCCAGGCTCATAATCGTTGATGATTTAATGAGAGAGAGCGATCAAAAACTAGCAGATATGTTCACCAAAGATTCTCACCATCGCGCTGTTAGTATCATATTTATTACCCAAAATTTGTTTCACAAGGGCAAATGGAACCGCGACATAAGTCTCAATACGCACTACATAGTTGCTTTTAAGAATCCACGTGACAGGGCCCAATTTTCACATCTCGCTAGACAAGTATGTCCCCAGAATAGTCGTTTTCTTGAAGAGGCTTACCAAGAAGCAACAAAAAGACCTCATGGCTATCTACTTTTAGATCTAAAACAGTCAACTGATGACTCCTTGAGGTACCGCACAAACATTTTTCCAGACGAAAAGTGTGTAATATTTAGAGAGAAATAGCCCCATTCTAATTAGTATATAACGCTCTCCAAACCTTAGCTAGCACTTAGTTGATAGTCATGCGTCAACGCGTAAAGAACAATGCTAAAACGCTGTCGCTCCTTGCCAAATCGAGGGCACCAATCAAGCGAGCGCTGCTGGAGGCGGCCGACTCTGAACTCATCGGCGCCATCTGCGAATGCGCTGACAATACGTTAAAAGGAAATGTTAGGCTTCAAGCAGCTCAGAAGCGTCGTCTTGCTAGACACAAGCGCATCCTTCGCAAGCTCGCAAAAAGAGGAGAAACTTGGACTAAAAAGAAAAGACTAGTTGTGCAGACAGGTGGAGCGTTTCTTCCAGCTTTGTTGTTACCAATTCTTGCTACTGTCGCGGGTGCCATCTTTAACAGATAATGAAGTATGCACAAAAAATGGTACTTGTGCCTGCAGAGGCTGCAAATTCGCTGGCCGATGCCACTAATCTGCAGCGAACAACGTCATCGTCTCCAGCGAATGCCTTGGCCAAGATGGATGATGACATGACGGCCGTACTGAGCAAAAACATCCCTGACAGGGAAAAGTGGATTAGATATATACAATTATTACGGCGAGTTCTCACGATGTCAGAAGATCTACGAAAGCCTATCCGCTTGCTCATAAGCAATGCCGACGATGATCTCCTTGAGGACACGAAACGGGAACCGTCTCAGGCCAGATTAACATCTCATGTTAACAGCAACGATGATGATACTCAAGATCACTACGAGAACCTTGGAGGCAGCAACCAAAATCATGAGATGAATGACGCAGTGGGTGATATGCAAACGGAGTTTGATACAGTCCTACAGAAGCCTATTCTTTTGAGGAAGCCTATAAAGCATGAACCAATGAATCGTTCCGTGCGAGCATTTCGTCGTAAGCGTGGGGGGGCGTGGATCGACTCAGATGATGACGACGTTCGACCTCTCAAGTATCGAGTTGCTTCCAGTGCGCCTGAAGATAACAAGAACATCGCAAAAATGGGCAATAGTGTGCTTCGCGGAAAAGCACCACGCGTGAGTACTAAGACAAGAAAACAAACAAAGGTCCGAATAAATGGTCTTCCTGACATTCCATATCCGGCATCACTTAAGAGGGGACGTCCAAAAAGTGAGAACTTTCAAGCAGCCGAGGCGGAGGCAGAAGAACCGAGCAAGAAGCTGAAACGCTTGTCTCGGGACAGAATTAAACAATTTTTCGGTACGCGGAATATCATAAAAACTTTAAAAAAAGCTGGAGCAGAGCCTCTGCCCCGCCTAGGCTTCTCCCGAGCTCGAGCCGAGCCTAAGCCCGAGCGAACGCTTAGCAAAGCGGGGGCCTTGGCGCGCGCTGGGCCTGGCCAAGCGCGAGCCAGGCCAAGCCTAGCGGAGGCCGAGCGCCCGCGCGGATCGCCCGCGTCGGCCGCGCGCGAGTCCGAAGCCGGGGCCGGCGGCGTCGTTTCCCGAATGTCACCGTCCATGACGTCATACCTGCAGGAATCTTCAAAGTTCGAAGCGCAGGCCGAGAAGCGGAAGACGAAGCGCAAGGCGTCCAGTGCACGCTCGGACGTCGCGGCGATTGGTAGAAGACTGACGTTGCTCCCTCGCGAGTCGGACAGGACGGCCAAGAGACGAAAAATAGACCTGTCGCTCTTGGGCAAGCGTTGGGACACCTTCGACTTTCTCTCCTGAGGATTAACCGCTGATACATTCCTCCGCCACCCCGCTTCCCCCCTCCTTTCGCTCATCTCTCCCTGTACATATATAAATGGCGGCTCGTACAGGACGGAGCCTTTTCTCACGTTTAATAGATGGAAAAGGCGCTAAAAAAAATATACTACGACTTGAAGCATCCTGCAGGTTACTCAACTGTTGCCAAGTTATGGAAAGCAACAAAGGGTAAGTACAGTCAGAAGATGATAGCTTCGTGGCTTGCCTCGCAGGAAACTTACACGCTGCACAGGCCTGCGAGGGTGAAATTTCCTAGAAATAGGGTATTTGTCACCAATATTGATGACCTCTGGCAAGCCGATCTCAATGATATGCGAAACCTAAGCGCGCAAAATGACGGGATCAATTATTTATTAGTGGTCATTGACGTGTTTTCCAAAAAAGCTTGGGTTGCAGCTTTGAAAACTAAAAGTGCAACGGCAGTCACCGCCGCCTTTGAGCACATCTTTAGCGACAGCAAACGACTGCCTCTTAGGTTGATGACCGACAAAGGATCCGAGTTCGTCAACTCAAAGTTACAGGCAGTGTTAAGAGCTAAGAAAGTCAAGTTTTATACTTCTCAGAACCCTGACGTAAAGGCTAGCGTGGTGGAGCGTCTAAATAGAACTTTAAAAACAAGAATGATGAAGTATTTGACCCACAAAAATTCTAAGCGATACCTGGAGGCCTTGCCTGCTCTAGTTTCAAGTTACAACAACACCGTGCACTCATCAACTAAATTTGCACCCAATCAAGTCAACGACAACAACGTTCTGGAGGTTTGGAGGAACTTGTACAGGGAGTGGCCTTCTGTAAATTCTAGTCCCATCAAAACCAAATTCAAACTGGGTCAACACGTGAGGATAAGCAAGGAGAGAGGTCCATTTGATAAGGGCTACAACTCAAGTTGGTCCCGCGAAATATTTATAATATCAGCCGTCGTTACGAGTCCCCGCCCGGTATACAAGTTACAAGACCTTCAGAACGACGATATTGCCGGCACGTTTTATGAGCAAGAATTGCAAAAAGTAGACGTTAGTGACAGCACCGTCTTTCAAATAGATAAAATACTAAAACGTAGGAAGCGAGGGCCCATTAGAGAAGTTCTCGTGCAGTGGAGAGGTTATCCTGCAAAATTTAACTCTTGGATATCAGCGTCAAATTTGAAGAAAATATGAAGGATCAATTTTATCTGACGCTGCCTAGTAACAGCTCAATGCATCTCTTTCCTGATAATACGACTGCCTGTTATACGACCCAGCTGAGTCAAAGAATGTATCTGCCTGGTGAGTGGGAAGTCGGTCTTGTAGAATTTCACTACCCACAGACATTAAAAAATATCTACGGCGATAACAATCTGGTATACATAGGAGGCCAAGGGCACTTTCAGGAAAAATATAAAATTTCAAGCGGTTTCACGTCGCCGGCAAGGATATTAAGAAGCATTAATGACATACCAGAGGTGAAGAAATTTACTAAGCTTGACATTGACGGCAAGGGCTATGTCACGCTAACGAGAACCGATCTTGTTGACGATAGTATAAAAAATATTTCGCTACACCCTCACCTGGCATTTCAATTAGGTTTCGATAACAACGCTAACTTGCTGAGCGTCAAGCGAGCAGCACGCCCCTGTGACGTCTCTTTAGGAATGTCAAATCAGATTTATGTCTACTGCGATATTGTAGAGTCTCAAATCGTGGGCGACACAATGGCACCTCTTCTGCGCATCGTGCACCTTAACAAAATAAACTACGTACATGGGTCATACATGACGGTCTCATACGAAAGCCCACATTACTTGCCCCTCTCGAGGCAGGAGTTTGAAACAATCGTCATTGATTTAAGAGACGACACAGGAACAACAACGCCATTTCTTTTCGGTACTTCATGCGTAAAGCTTCATTTTCGAAAGTGCTAAGCATAACTATATTTTTTTACTACTTTAATGGCTAACAATCCATACACGACTTATTATCTTCAGCAGGCAGGTGGTGGCGGCATATCCCATGTGTATTCGGGGGCGGCGTATCAGAAAGGCAGCGGTGTTGGGAGTTTTTTAGGGGCGCTATTTAGAAGCGTTGCGCCGCTTTTTGCTAGAGGTGCAAAAGCTGTAGGAAAGGAGTTGCTGCGCACGTCTGGCAGCGTGGCTTCCGATTTGCTTGCCAACAGAGGCACGTGGAAGCAAAGCCTAAAATCGAGACTCACTGAAGCCAATAATAACCTCGGCCAAAAACTGAATCAACAAATCGGTACAATGATAGGCGATGGCTATAAAGCACGTAGACGTAAAAAAAAAAATCAGTCCTCAGCGAGGAGCGTCAAAGCAAGGAACACCAAGCAGCGAAAGGTTAAAAAGGATAATCGTAATACAAAACGTAAAAAAAAGTCTAAACTAGCTAGTGAACTTCCGCGTGATATTTTTTCATAGACCAATATCATGGCCTTTCGTCACAATAGATCATGCGAAGGCGTGAAACCAGAACTTGATTTGTTTACAGTGCCTGTCACGCAAACAAGCGTCGAGAGGGGGTGGTGGGTGGGCAACAAACCAGTAGCCTCAATTGGAGACGATGCTCCCATTGAGTTTGTTGTACCAGGTGTTGGTGACGAGTACATAGACCTTGAGCGCACAGAGCTTCACGTTACTGCCAACATATTTAACAAAGATGGCACTCCTCTTAGCGATGCTGCCGAAGTTGGTCCTGTCAACTACTGGCTGCATTCACTTTTCTCACAAATTGATGTGTTTATAGGAAACAAGATGGTCTCTCAGTCCAATCACCTTTACCCCTATCGTGCTTATATTGAGACGCTGCTGAATTATAATGAGAACGCTAAGCAAACGCACCTTACGTCAGCTCTCTGGTATGCCGACCAACCACATAAATTTAACGCCTCTACAAATTCAGGATATGTTGCACGCAAAGCTTTTACAGAAAAAAGTAAGCTTGTCGACATGATTGGGAAGCCTCATTGTGACATTTTTAATCTTGACAGATATCTTTTAAATGGCGTGGAGCTAAAATTGAAACTGATCAGATCGAACGTGTCTTTCTGTTTAATGGGGGCAACAGCTGACTTCAAAATTAATATATCTGATGTTACTTTGAAAGTCAGAAAGGTCATCATCAACCCGTCTGTTTTGATAGCGCATGCCAGAGCCTTGGAGTCTAGTCCTGCAAAATATCCATTAACTAGAGTGGACGTAAAAGCTGTTACCATTGCTAGAGACACACAAAGCAAAGATATTAATAACATATTTCTGGGTCAGATTCCTGACAGAATTATAGTGGGGTTCATCAGTAATTCTGCCGTTAATGGTAACAATGATCAAAACCCGTTCAACTTTCAACACTTTAATATGACGTTCCTAAGTTTGTACCTCGATGGAAGACAGGTACCCTCACAGCCCCTGCAGCCCTCATTTGCGTCAGGTAGAGAACGTTATATATCTTCATTTAATACGTTGTTTACGGGCACTGGTATTTTCAACGACGACAATGGCAATGGCCTTTCTAGAGGTGATTATGCTGGAGGCAATGTTTTGCACGCCTTTGACCTCACTCCCGATTTGTCAGCAAATTGTAAACATTGGACGTTACAAAAGCACGGAGCAGTTCGGCTTGAGGTTCACTTTGAGCAAGCGCTCGCTGAGACAATAACGTGCATCATATACTCGGAGTTTAAAAACTTGATTGAGATCAATAAGTTTAGAAACGTGCTGGCTGACTACTCAAGATGATGAGTTTTGATAATTACCTTGACATTCTAATCACTGACTCGTGTGTTGTGGATGTACAGTTTTGTGTAGATAAATTTAAAAACTATGTACCTAAAATAATCACAGTTGTGAAACTCAAGCACAGTGATGTCAAGTCATTCGTCATCGCACGGCCCGACTGGAGTCTATTTGACAGGGCTGCTGAGAGGACAAATCATTGGCTGCAACACAACCTTCATGGCGTTTCATACACCGACGGTGACGTGGAGTGCTCTGAAGCTGAGCGAAAATTGAAGAGCATGATTGCTGACTGCTCGCACGTTTTTACAAAGGGTGATTGCAAGTATTTTTATCTGCAAGACATTCTTAAAAACAAGCAGGTGTACGATCTCATGGAGTTCGACGCCCCCTCTCTCAAGTTCCTTGTTAAGGAAGGAAAAAACACGTATCCACGTGACAGAGTGCCATACAGCCAGTCAGTCGCGCTCGAACTTCGTCGTTGGCTGCTTGATAATGGACACCGTTTTACTTACAAACTTACTAGCCGAGGACCCATATTCAAAAAATAGTTTTCACGGTGTGTTTGCAGCTGATCAGTTGCCTGTGCGTGTTTCTCTGCCCTCTGCGGTTATAGCCAATACGGACGAAAGTGCTAAAGAAGGACAACATTGGACTGCTTTTTACATTAATGAGTATAGAGAAGGAGAATTTTTTGATAGCTATGGCTTCAGGCCAATTGTTGCTCAACATAGTCAGTTTTTGTATAATAATGCGAGTGTGTGGTTCTACAATGATGTGCAGCTTCAAGCCATGAATTCTAGTGTTTGTGGCCATTATTGTGCTGTTTATCTGGCATTGAGATGCCGAAATATTCCAATGCAACATGTTTTAAAAATTTTGGACGGTGGTCGTTCTTTACATTCTAATGATAGAAATGTTTTGACCTTGTTTAACTCTATTTTTTTAAAAAGAAAACATATGTGTTCCATTTGGTCAGCTGATTGCCATTGTGTTCAGGGCTGTTGCGCAAGGGGCTACAGCATGTAACTAACTTTTATATAAATACATGTTAGTAATAGAAACACTTCAGTCAGGAATACACCTCGCTACTGTCATGTACCGTAAAAGATCGCGTTCCAGTTATAACATTAAGAGAGCTCTGCGACTACGCCGCTACAGAAAAATCAGCGCTCCGCAGGAGATTGAAGAGCAGTCTCGGCAAATTGGGGTCCAGCGTGTTGTTTATCCACTCGACATAACTCAAGAAAGAAACGTCTCCATATATCAAGACCCCGTTCGTGACTTTGAAACTTTTGTTGAGTTGTCAGCGATTGGATACGAAAGCCTTGTGTTGTCTGATGCTGAGTGGGACGCTTTAGTTGTAGCAGGTGAAACATTTGAAAAACACCTGACTGGAATTGTGGACTTAAAAAACGTTAACGAGGCTCCTGTCAAATTGAGTGACCTGCACTATGTTATCTGTGGTAAAAGTTGGCACAGACGTGTCGTGTTTATTAAATCATCGCAGCCAACACTCGAAACAAATATGCCGATGTACATGCTCACATCTGCAACTTGGGCTGCTTTAAAAAATCTTGCTCCAGTTGTGTCGCATGCTGTATTCTCTAGGAAGAAGTGGCGTATTGCCGCTAGACGGCTCTTTGAAGAAGTGCGCAAAATATACACTAACATTCTTCGTGAAAGGTGCATTGACGTGGGAGACATTGGGGGAGTGAAAAATGAGGAATTGCTAAAAGCTGCCATGGAGCAGGCAGTCATTGATGATACCGCCAATTCTGCTAGTTATCATTCCTCTTTTGATACTCACTTCTTTCTGAAAGAGATATATATCTATTATGCTACAATGTTTTGAATAATGTTTGAAAATATATTGTGTGTTTTTTTTTGTAATAAAGATTTATATTTTTTTAATAAATTTATCCATGTATAATCGGTTGTTAATAAAGCATAAGGTGAACTTTTCAATACTAAGCTGTTATTGTTCTTTCTAATGTTAGTTCCATTGATAGTATTTAATTCTCAAAGTTTAATTTTTTCATTCACAAAAAAAAGACAAAAACATACAGAAAATATTGCAATAATTGAGGAGGCCATTAAAATTTATAACACAGAAAAGATATTAATCTTGTTACAAGCAGTCTTGAAGGGCAGTATCTACTAGCGCCGTTTACGCAACATAGGTCAACTCTCACGTGCAGTGACTGTAAATAGGCGCTGCAGGGTGTTTTTGTTATTGTACTCTGTTTTTCATCTATTTTAATGAAAAAACAATAACATAGTCAAGGTCTTTTAGTGCCATCGGTGCCCTATCCCGTGTACATGGGTAGTTAAGACACTAAGGATATCCATATTATACCTCATTAAATAATAAAGGTTGGAAATGGAACCTACTAGTGGTTACATAAGTACCTAGAAATAAATTTTATTGCAACCTCCGTCAAATTTTAATTACACTTAAAACAATTAAAAAATGCGGCCTGGATTTCAAGTCAATATTTTTGCACCTCGATATTATGCAAATATTGTAACGTCTATATGAAAATTCACATTTCATTCTCAAGTCCTTTACATTCTTCTGTTCAATTTATCCTCTGAGAAAAAATTTTGGTTTAAAGTGGAACTATATGTGGTTACTAATGTATCCAGAAATAATACAGATGAAATAAGAACAGTCAATTAAAGTAGCCTAAGACACTAAGGATATCCATATTATACCTCATTAAATAATAAAGGTTGGAAATGGAACCTACTAGTGGTTACATAAGTACCTAGAAATTAATTTTATTGCAACCTCCGTCAAATTTTAATTACACTTAAAACAATTAAAAAATGCGGCTTGGATTTCAAGTCAATATTTTTGCACCTCGATATTATGCAAACATTGTAACGTCTATAAGAAAATTAACATTCCTTAAGTCCTTTACATTCTTCTGTTCAATATATCCTCTGAGAAAAAATTTTGGTTTAAGGTGGAACAATATGTGGTTACTAATGTATCCAGAAATAATATCAACTGAATGCTCACATGTAATATATATTTTGCATAGATTAAAAAAATTGAATGGATGACATCATTGCACAGATGAATTAAGTACGGTCAATTAAAGTAGCCTAAGACACTAAGAATATCCATATTATACCTCATTAAATAATGAAGGTTGGAAATGGAACCTGCTTGTGGTTACATAAGTACCTAGAAATTCATTTTATTGCAACCTCCGTCAAATTTTAATTACACTTAAAACAATTAAAAAATGCGGCTTGGATTTCAAGTCAATATTTTTGCACCTCGATATTATGCAAACATTGTAACGTCTATAAGAAAATTAACATTCCTCAAGTCCTTTTACATTCTTCTGTTCAATTTATCCTCTGAGAAAAAATTTTGGTTTAAAGTGGAACTATATGTGGTTACTGATGTATCCAGAAATAATACAGATGAAATAAGTACGGTCAATTAAAGAAGCCTAAGACACTAAGGATATCCATATTATACCTCATTAAATAATAAAGGTTGGAAATGGAACCTACTAGTGGTTACATAAGTACCTAGAAATAAATTTTATTGCAACCTCCGTCAAATTTTAATTACACTTAAAACAATTAAAAAATGCGGCTTGGATTTCAAGTCAATATTTTTGCACCTCGATATTATGCAAACATTGTAACGACTCAGTAACGTCTATAAGAAAATTAACATTCCTCAAGTCCTTTTACATTCTTCTGTTCAATTTATCCTCTGAGAAAAAATTTTGGTTTAAAGTTGAACTATATGTGGTTACTAATGTATCCAGAAATAATACAGATGAAATAAGTACGGTCAATTAAAGAAGCATAAGACACTAAAGATATCCATATTATACCTCATTAAATAATAAAGGTTGGAAATGGAATTTACTAGTGGTTACATAAGTACCTAGAAATAAATTTTATTGCAACCTCCGTCAATTTTAATTACACTTAAAACAATTAAAAAATGCGGCCTGGATTTCAAGTCAATATTTTTGCACCTCGATATTATGCAAATATTGTAACGTCTATATGAAAATTCACATTTCATTCTCAAGTCCTTTACATTTTTCTGTTCAATTTATCCTCTGAGAAAAAATTTTGGTTTAAAGTGGAACTATATGTGGTTACTAATGTATCCAGAAATAATACAGATGAAATAAGTACAGTCAATTAAAGTAGCCTAAGACACTAAGGATATCCATATTATACCTCATTAAATAATAAAGGTTGGAAATAGAACCTACTAGTGGTTACATAAGTACCTAGAAATTAATTTTATTGCAACCTCCGTCAAATTTTAATTACACTTAAAACAATTAAAAAATGCGGCTTGGATTTCAAGTCAATATTTTTGCACCTCGATATTATGCAAACATTGTAACGTCTGTAAGAAAATTAACATTCCTCAAGTCCTTTACATTCTTCTGTTCAATTTATCCTCTGAGAAAAAAATTTGGTTTAAGGTGGAACAATATGTGGTTACTAATGTATCCAGAAATAATATCAACTGAATGCTCACATGTAATATATATTTTGCATAGATTAAAAAAAATTGAATGGATGACATTATTGCACAGATGAATTAAGTACGGTCAATTAAAGTAGCCTAAGACACTAAGGATATCCATATTATACCTCATTAAATAATGAAGGTTGGAAATGGAACCTGCTAGTGGTTACATAAGTACCTAGAAATTAATTTTATTGCAACCTCCGTCAAATTTTAATTACACTTAAAACAATTAAAAAATGCGGCTTGGATTTCAAGTCAATATTTTTGCACCTCGATATTATGCAAACATTGTAACGTCTATAAGAAAATTAACATTCCTCAAGTCCTTTACATTCTTCTGTTCAATTTATCCTCTGAGAAAAAATTTTGGTTTAAAGTGGAACTATATGTGGTTACTAATGTATCCAGAAATAATACAGATGAAATAACGACGGTCAATTAAAGTAGCCTAAGACACTAAGGATATCCATATTATACCTCATTAAATAATAAAGGTTGGAAATGGAACCTACTAGTGGTTACATAAGTACCTAGAAATAAATTTTATTGCAACCTCCGTCAAATTTTAATTACACTTAAAACAATTAAAAAATGCGGCTTGGATTTCAAGTCAATATTTTTGCACCTCGATATTATGCAAACATTGTAACGTCTATAAGAAAATTAACATTCCTCAAGTCCTTTTACATTCTTCTGTTCAATTTATCCTCTGAGAAAAAATTTTGGTTTAAGGTGGAACTATATGTGGTTACTAATGTATCCAGAAATAATATCAACTGAATGCTCACATGTTATATCTATTTTGCATAGATTAAAAAAAATTGAATGGATGACATCATTGCACAGATGAATTAAGTATGGTCGATTAAAGTAGCCTAAGACACTAAGGATATCCATATTATACCTCATTAAATAATAAAGGTTGGAAATGGAACCTACTAGTGGTTACATAAGTACCTAGGCATAAATTTTATTGCAACCTCCGTCAAATTTTAATTACACTTAAAACAATTGAAAAATGAGCTTGGATTTCAAGTCAATATTTTTGCACCTCGAAAATATGCAAACATTGTAACGTCTATCTGAAAATTCACATTCCTCAAGTCCTTTTCATTCTTCTGTTCAATTCATCCTAAGAAAAATTTTGGTTTAAGGTGGAACTATATGTGGTTACTAATGTTTCTACAAAAAATATCAACTGAATGCTCACATGTTAAATATTTTTGAATTAGAGCTCTATAGATAACAAAGGTATTTGCCAATATAAATTTTGCATTTTTTCACGATAAATAATTTAAAAGGGTCATTTGACCCTCAAGGATTGAAGGGTCGTAAATTTAAGGGTCATTATTAGATCCGCCATCAATTATACCAAACATAAAAATAGGATTTAAAATGGAACCTACTAGTGGTTACAAAAGTACCTAGAAATAAATTTTATTGCAACCTCCGTCAAATTTTAATTACACTTAAAAATAAAATGCGGCTTGGATTTCAAGTCAATTTTTTTTCAACCCGATATTATGCAAACATTGTAACGTCTATAAGAAAATTAACATTCCTCAAGTCCATTACATTCTTCTGTTCAATTTATCTTCTGAGAAAAAATTTTGGTTTAAGGTGGAACTATATGTGGTTACTAATGTATCCAGAAATAATATCAACTGAATGCTCACATGTAATATATATTTTGCATAGATTAAAAAAAATTGAATGGATGACATCATTGCACAGATGAATTAAGTACGGTCAATTAAAGTAGCCTAAGACACTAAGGATATCCATATTATACCTCATTAAATAATAAAGGTTGGAAATGGAACCTACTAGTGGTTACATAAGTAACTAGAAATTAATTTTATTGCAAATTCCGTCAAATTTTAATTACACTTAAAACAATTAAAAATTGCGGCTTGGATTTCAAGTGAATATTTTTGCACCTCGATATTATGCAAACATTGTAACGTCTATATGAAAATTCACATTCGTCAAGTCCTTTACATTCTTCTGTTCAATTCATCCTGAGAAAAATTTTGGTTTAAGGTGGAACTATATGTGGTTACTAATGTATCTACAAAAAATATCAACTGAACGCTCACATGTTAAATATTTTTGAATTAGAGCTCTATAGATAACAAAGGTATTTGCCAATATCAATTTTGCATTTTTTCACGATAAATAATTTAAAAGGGTCATTTGACCCTCAAGGATTGAAGGGTCGCAAATTTAAGGGTCATTATTAGATCCGCCATCAATTATACCAAACATAAAAATAGGATTTAAAATGGAACCTGCTAGTGGTTACAAAAGTACCTAGAAATAAATTTTATTGCAACCTCCGTCAAATTTTAATTACATTTAAAAAATAAAATGCGGCTTGGATTTCAATTCAATATTTTTGCACCTCGATATTATGCAAATATTGTAACGTCTATATGAAAATTCACATTTCATTCTCAAGTCCTTTACATTAATTCTTCTGTTCAATTTATCCTCTGAAAAAAAATTTTGGTTTAAAGTGGAACTATATGTGGTTACTAATGTATCCAGAAATAATACAGATGAAATAAGTACGGTCAATTAAAGTAGCCTAAGACACTAAGGATATCCATATTATACCTCATTAAATAATAAAGGTTGGAAATGGAACCTACTAGTGGTTACATAAGTACCTAGAAATAAATTTTATTATTGCAACCTCCGTCAAATTTTAATTACACTTAAAACAATTAAAAAATGCGGCTTGGATTTCAAGTCAATATTTTTGCACCTCGATATTATGCAAATATTGTAACGTCTATATGAAAATTCACATTTCATTCTCAAGTCCTTTACATTCTTCTGTTCAATTTATCCTCTGAAAATAAATTTTGGTTTAAAGTGGAACTATATGTGGTTACTAATGTATCCAGAAATAATACAGATGAAATAAGTACGGTCAATTAAAGTAGCCTAAGACACTAAGGATATCCATATTATACCTCATTAAATAATAAAGGTTGGAAATGGAACCCACTAGAAGTTACATAAGTACCTAGAAATAAAATTTATTGCAACCTCCGTCAAATTTTATTTACACTTAAAAAATAAAATGCGGCTTGGATTTCAATTCAATATTTTTGCACCTCGATATTATGCAAATATTGTAACGTCTATATGAAAATTCACATTTCATTCTCAAGTCCTTTACATTAATTCTTCTGTTCAATTTATCCTCTGAGAAAAAATTTTGGTTTAAAGTGGAACTATATGTGGATACTAATGTATCCAGAAATAATTTAAAATGAATGCTCACATGTTATATATATTTTGCATAGATTAAAAAAAAATTGAATGGATGACATCATTGCACAGATGAATTAATTACGGTCCATTAAAGTAGTCTAAGACACTAAGGATATCCATATTATACCTCATTAAATAATGATGGTTGGGATTAGAACATACTAGTGGTTACATAAGTACCTAGAAATAAATTTGATTGCAACCTCCGTCAAATTTTAATTACACTTAAAACAATTAAAAAATGCGGCTTGGATTTCAAGTCAATATTTTTGCACCTCGATATTATGCAAATATTGTAACGTCTATATGAAAATTCACATTTCATTCTCAAGTCCTTTACATTCTTCTGTTCAATTTATCCTCTGAGAAAAAATTTTGGTTTAAAGTGGAACTATATGTGGTTACTAATGTATCCAGAAATAATACAGATGAAATAAGTACGGTCAATTAAAGTAGTCTAAGACACTAAGGATATCCATATTATACCTCATTAAATAATAAAGGTTGGAAATGGAACCTACTAGTGGTTACATAAGTACCTAGAAATAAATTTTATTGCAACCTCCGTCAAATTTTAATTACACTTAAAACAATTAAAAAATGCGGCTTGGATTTCAAGTCAATATTTTTGCACCTCGATTATATGCAAATATTGTAACGTCTATATGAAAATTCACATTACATTCTCAAGTCCTTAACATTCTTCTGTTCAATTTATCCTCTGAAAAAAAATTTTGGTTTAAAGTGGAACTATATGTGGTTACTAATGTATCCAGAAATAATACAGATGAAATAAGTACGGTCAATTAAAGTAGCCTAAGACACTAAGGATATCCATATTATACCTCATTAAATAATAAAGGTTGGAAATGGAACCTACTAGTGGTTACATAAGTACCTAGAAATTAATTTTATTGCAACCTCCGTCAAATTTTAATTACACTTAAAACAATTAAAAAATGCGGCTTGGATTTCAAGTCAATATTTTTGCACCTCGATATTATGCAAACATTGTAACGTCTGTAAGAAAATTAACATTCCTCAAGTCCTTTACATTCTTCTGTTCAATTTATCCTCTGAGAAAAAATTTTGGTTTAAAGTTGAACTATATGTGGTTACTAATGTATCCAGAAATAATACAGATGAAATAAGTACGGTCAATTAAAGTAGCCTAAGACACTAAGGATATCCATATTATACCTCATTAAATAATAAAGGTTGGAAATGGAACCTACTAGTGGTTACATAAGTACCTAGAAATTCATTTTATTGCAACCTCCGTCAAATTTTAATTACACTTAAAACAATTAAAAAATGCGGCTTGGATTTCAAGTCAATATTTTTGCACCTCGATATTATGCAAACATTGTAACGTCTATAAGAAAATTAACATTCCTCAAGTCCTTTTACATTCTTCTGTTCAATTTATCCTCTGAGAAAAAATTTTGGTTTAAGGTGGAACTATATGTGGTTACTAATGTATCCAGAAATAATATCAACTGAATGCTCACATGTTATATCTATTTTGCATAGATTAAAAAAAATTAAATGGATGACATCATTGCACAGATGAATTAAGTATGGTCGATTAAAGTAGCCTAAGACACTAAGGATATCCATATTATACCTCATTAAATAATAAAGGTTGGAAATGGAACCTACTAGTGGTTACATAAGTACCTAGAAATAAATTTTATTGCAACCTCCGTCAAATTTTAATTACACTTAAAACAATTAAAAAATGAGCTTGGATTTCAAGTCAATATTTTTGCACCTCGAAAATATGCAAACATTGTAACGTCTATCTGAAAATTCACATTCCTCAAGTCCTTTTCATTCTTCTGTTCAATTCATCCTAAGAAAAATTTTGGTTTAAGGTGGAACTATATGTGGTTACTAATGTTTCTACAAAAAATATCAACTGAATGCTCACATGTTAAATATTTTTGAATTAGAGCTCTATAGATAACAAAGGTATTTGCCAATATAAATTTTGCATTTTTTCACGATAAATAATTTAAAAGGGTCATTTGACCCTCAAGGATTGAAGGGTCGTAAATTTAAGGGTCATTATTAGATCCGCCATCAATTATACCAAACATAAAAATAGGATTTAAAATGGAACCTACTAGTGGTTACAAAAGTACCTAGAAATAAATTTTATTGCAACCTCCGTCAAATTTTAATTACACTTAAAAATAAAATGCGGCTTGGATTTCAAGTCAATTTTTTTTCAACCCGATATTATGCAAACATTGTAACGTCTATAAGAAAATTAACATTCCTCAAGTCCATTACATTCTTCTGTTCAATTTATCTTCTGAGAAAAAATTTTGGTTTAAGGTGGAACTATATGTGGTTACTAATGTATCCAGAAATAATATCAACTGAATGCTCACATGTAATATATATTTTGCATAGATTAAAAAAAATTGAATGGATGACATCATTGCACAGATGAATTAAGTACGGTCAATTAAAGTAGCCTAAGACACTAAGGATATCCATATTATACCTCATTAAATAATAAAGGTTGGAAATGGAACCTACTAGTGGTTACATAAGTAACTAGAAATTAATTTTATTGCAAATTCCGTCAAATTTTAATTACACTTAAAACAATTAAAAATTGCGGCTTGGATTTCAAGTGAATATTTTTGCACCTCGATATTATGCAAACATTGTAACGTCTATATGAAAATTCACATTCGTCAAGTCCTTTACATTCTTCTGTTCAATTCATCCTGAGAAAAATTTTGGTTTAAGGTGGAACTATATGTGGTTACTAATGTATCTACAAAAAATATCAACTGAACGCTCACATGTTAAATATTTTTGAATTAGAGCTCTATAGATAACAAAGGTATTTGCCAATATCAATTTTGCATTTTTTCACGATAAATAATTTAAAAGGGTCATTTGACCCTCAAGGATTGAAGGGTCGCAAATTTAAGGGTCATTATTAGATCCGCCATCAATTATACCAAACATAAAAATAGGATTTAAAATGGAACCTGCTAGTGGTTACAAAAGTACCTAGAAATAAATTTTATTGCAACCTCCGTCAAATTTTAATTACACTTAAAAAATAAAATGCGGCTTGGATTTCAATTCAATATTTTTGCACCTCGAAATTATGCAAACATTGTAACGTCTATCTGAAAATTCACATTCCTCAAGTCCTTTACATTCTTCTGTTCAATTCATCCTAAGAAAAATTTTGGTTTAAAGTGGAACTATATGTGGTTACTAATGTATCCAGAAATAATACAGATGAAATAAGTACGGTCAATTAAAGTAGCCTAAGACACTAAGGATATCCATATTATACCTCATTAAATAATTAAGGTTGGAAATGGAACCTACTAGTGGTTACATAAGTACCTAGAAATAAATTTTATTGCAACCTCCGTCAAATTTTAATTACACTTAAAACAATTAAAAAATGCGGCTTGGATTTCAAGTCAATATTTTTGCACCTCGATATTATGCAAATATTGTAACGTCTATATGAAAATTCACATTTCATTCTCAAGTCCTTTACATTCTTCTGTTCAATTTATCCTCTGAGAAAAAATTTTGGTTTAAAGTGGAACTATATGTGGTTACTAATGTATCCAGAAATAATACAGATGAAATAAGTACGGTCAATTAAAGTAGCCTAAGACACTAAGGATATCCATATTATACCTCATTAAATAATAAAGGTTGGAAATGGAACCTACTAGTGGTTACATAAGTACCTAGAAATAAATTTTATTGCAACCTCCGTCAAATTTTAATTACACTTAAAACAATTAAAAAATGCGGCCTGGATTTCAAGTCAATATTTTTGCACCTCGATATTATGCAAATATTGTAACGTCTATATGAAAATTCACATTTCATTCTCAAGTCCTTTTACATTCTTCTGTTCAATTTATCCTCTGAGAAAAAATTTTGGTTTAAGGTGGAACTATATGTGGTTACTAATGTATCCAGAAATAATATCAACTGAATGCTCACATGTAATATATATTTTGCATAGATTAAAAAAAATTGAATGGATGACATCATTGCACAGATGAATTAATTACGGTCAATTATAGTAGTCTAAGACACTAAGGATATCCATATTATACCTCATTAAATAATGAAGGTTGGGATTAGAACATACTAGTGGTTACATAAGTACCTAGAAATAAATTTTATTGCAACCTCCGTCAAATTTTAATTACACTTAAAACAATTAAAAAATGCGGCTTGGATTTCAAGTGAATATTTTTGCACCTCGATATTATGCAGACATTGTAACGTCTATATGAAAATTCACATTCGTCAAGTCCTTTACATTCATCTGTTCAATTCATCCTGAGAAAAATTTTGGTTTAAGGTGGAACTATATGTGGTTACTAATGTATCTACAAAAAATATCAACTGAATGCTCACATGTTAAATATTTTTGAATTAGAGCTCTATAGATAACAAAGGTATTTGCCAATTTCAATTTTGCATTTTTTCACGATAAATAATTTAAAAGGGTCATTTGACCCTCAAGGATTAAAGGGTCGCAAATTTAAGGGTCATGATTAGATCCGACATCAATTATACCAAACATAAAAATAGGATTTAAAATGGAACCTACCAGTGGTTACAAAAGTAGCTAGAAATAAATTTTATTGCAACCTCCGTCAAATTTTAATTACACTTAAAACAATTAAAAAATGCGGCTTAAATTTCAAGTCAATATTTTTGCACCTCGAAATTATGCAAACATTGTAACGTCTATCTGAAAATTCACATTCCTCAAGTCCTTTACATTCTTCTGTTCAATTCATCCTAAGAAAAATTTTGGTTTAAGGTGGAACTATATGTGGTTACTAATGTATCTACAAAAAATATCAACTGAATGCTCACATGTTAAATATTTTTGAATTAGAGCTCTATAGATAACAAAGGTATTTGCCAATTTACATTTTGCATTTTTTCACGATAAATAATTTAAAAGGGTCATTTGACCCTCAAGGATTAAAGGGTCGCAAATTTAAGGGTCATGATTAGATCCGACATCAATTATACCAAACATAAAAATAGGATTTAGAATGGAACCTACCTGTGGTTACAAAAGTAGCTAGAAATAAATTTTATTGCAACCTCCGTCAAATTTTAATTACACTTAAAAAATAAAATGCGGCTTGGATTTCAAGTCAATATTTTTGCACCTCGAAATTATGCAAACATTGTAACGTCTATATGAAAATTCACATTCCTTAAGTCCTTTCCATTCTTCTGTTCAATTTATCCTCTGAGAAAAAATTTTGGTTTAAGGTGGAATTATATGTGGTTACTAATGTATCCAGAAAAAATATCAACTGAATGCTCACATGTTATATATATTTTGCATAGATTAAAAAAAAATTGAATGGATGACATCATTGCACAGATGAATTAATTACGGTCAATTAAAGTAGTCTAAGACACTAAGGATATCCATATTATACCTCATTAAATAATGAAGGTTGGGATTAGAACATACTAGTGGTTACAAAAGTACCTAGATATAAATTTTATTGCAACCTCCGTCAAATTTTAATTACACTTAAAACAATTAAAACATTCGGCTTGGATTTCAAGTCAATATTTTTGCACCTCGATATTATGCAAACATTGTAACGTCTATCTGAAAATTCACATTCGTCAAGTCCTTTACATTCTTCTGTTCAATTCATCCTGAGAAAAATTTTGGTTTAAGACGGAATTATATGTGGTTACTAATGTATCTACAAAAAATATCAACTGAATGCTCACATGTTAAATACTTTTGAATTAGAGCTCTATAGATAACAAAGGTATTTGCCAATTTCAATTTTGCATTTTTTCACGATAAATAATTTAAAAGGGTGATTTGACCCTCAAGGATTAAAGGGTTGCAAAATTAAGGGTCATGATTAGATCCGACATCAATTATACCAAACATAAAAATAGGATTTAAAATGGAACCTACTAGTGGTTACAAAAGTAGCTAGAAATAAATTTTATTGCAACCTCCGTCAAATTTTAATTACACTTAAAAAATAAAATGCGGCTTGGATTTCAATTCAATATTTTTGCACCTCGATAGTATGCAAATATTGAAACGTCTGTATGAAAATTCACATTTCATTCTCAGGTCCTTTACTTTCTTCTGTTCAATTTATCCTCTGAGAAAAAATTTTGGTTTAAAGTGGAACTATATGTGGTTACTAATGTATCCAGAAATAATATCAACTGAATGCTCACATGTTATATATATTTTGCATAGATTAAAAAAAAATTGAATGGATGACATCATTGCACAGATGAATTAATTACGGTCAATTAAAGTAGTCTAAGACACCAAGGATATCCATATTATACCTCATTAAATAATGAAGGTTGGGATTAGAACATACTAGTGGTTACATAAGTACCTAGAAATAAATTTTATTGCAACCTACGTCAAATTTTAATTACACTTAAAACAATTAAAAAATGCGGCTTAAATTTCAAGTCAATATTTTTGCACCTCGAAATTATGCAAACATTGTAACGTCTATCTGAAAATTCACATTCCTCAAGTCCTTTACATTCTTCTGTTCAATTCATCCTAAGAAAAATTTTGGTTTAAGGTGGAACTATATGTGGTTACTAATGTATCCAGAAATAATATCAACTGAATGCTCACATGTTAAATATATTTGAATTAGAGCTCTATAGATAACAAAGGTATTTGTCAATTTCAATTTTGCATTTTTTCACGATAAATAATTTAAAAGGATCATTTGACCCTCAAGGATTAAAGGGTCGCAAATTTAAGGGTCATGATTAGATCCAACATAAATTATACCAAACATAAAAATAGGATTTAAAATGGTTATGACTAAACTACTAGTGGTTTCAAAAGTACCTAGAAATAAATTTTATTGCAACCTCCGTCAATTTTTAATTACACTTAAAACAATTAAAAAATGCGGCTTGGATTTCAAGTCAATACTTTTGCACCTCGAAATTATGCAAACATGGTAACGTCTATCTGAAAATTCACATTCCTCAAGTCCTTTACATTCTTCTGTTCAATTCATCCTAAGAAAAATTTTGGTTTAAGGTGGAACTATATGTGGTTACTAATGTATCTACAAAAAATATCAACTGAATGCTCACATGTTAAATATTTTTGAATTAGAGCTCTATAGATAACAAAGGTATTTGCCAATTTCAATTTTGCATTTTTTCACGATAAATAATTTAAAAGGGTCATTTGACCCTCAAGGATTGAAGGGTCGCAAATTTAAGGGTCATTATTAGATCCGCCATCAATTATACCAAACATAAAAATAGGATTTAAAATGGAACCTACTAGTGGTTACAAAAGTACCTAGAAATAAATTTTATTGCAACCTCCGTCAAATTTTATTTACACTTAAAAAATAAAATGCGGCTTGGATTTCAATTCAATATTTTTGCACCTCGATATTATGCAAATATTGTAACGTCTATATGAAAATTCACATTTCATTCTCAAGTCCTTTACATTAATTCTTCTGTTCAATTTATCCTCTGAGAAAAAATTTTGGTTTAAAGTGGAACTATATGTGGTTACTAATGTATCCAGAAATAATTTAAAATGTATGCTCACATGTTATATATATTTTGCATAGATTAAAAAAAAATTGAATGGATGACATCATTGCACAGATGAATTAATTACGGTCCATTAAAGTAGTCTAAGACACTAAGGATATCCATATTATACCTCATTAAATAATGATGGTTGGGATTAGAACATACTAGTGGTTACATAAGTACCTAGAAATAAATTTGATTGCAACCTCCGTCAAATTTTAATTACACTTAAAACAATTAAAAAATGCGGCTTGGATTTCAAGTCAATATTTTTGCACCTCGATATTATGCAAACATTGTAACGTCTATATGAAAATTCACATTCGTTAAGTCCTTTACATTCTTCTGTTCAATTCATCCTGAGAAAAATTTTGGTTTAAGGTGGAACTATATGTGGTTACTAATGTATCTACAAAAAATATCAACTGAACGCTCACATGTTAAATATTTTTGAATTAGAGCTCTATAGATAACAAAGGTATTTGCCAATATCAATTTTGCATTTTTTCACGATAAATAATTTAAAAGGGTCATTTGACCCTCAAGAATTGAAGGGTCGCAAATTTAAGGGTCATTATTAGATCCGCCATCAATTATACCAAACATAAAAATAGGATTTAAAATGGAACCTACTAGTGGTTACAAAAGTACCTAGAAATAAATTTTATTGCAACCTCCGTCAAATTTTAATTACACTTAAAAATAAAATGCGGCTTGGATTTCAAGTCAATATTTTTGCACCTCGATATTATGCAAATATTGTAACGTCTATATGAAAATTCACATTTCATTCTCAATTCCTTTACATTCTTCTGTTCAATTTATCCTCTGAGAAAAAATTTTGGTTTAAAGTGGAACTATATGTGGTTACTAATGTATCCAGAAATAATTTAAAATGAATGCTCACATGTTATATATATTTTGCATAGATTAAAAAAAAATTGAATGGATGACATCATTGCACAGATGAATTAATTACGGTCCATTAAAGTAGTCTAAGACACTAAGGATATCCATATTATACCTCATTAAATAATGATGGTTGGGATTAGAACATACTAGTGGTTACATAAGTACCTAGAAATAAATTTGATTGCAACCTCCGTCAAATTTTAATTACACTTAAAACAATTAAAAAATGCGGCTTGGATTTCAAGTCAATATTTTTGCACCTCGATATTATGCAAACATTGTAACGTCTATATGAAAATTCACATTCGTTAAGTCCTTTACATTCTTCTGTTCAATTCATCCTGAGAAAAATTTTGGTTTAAGGTGGAACTATATGTGGTTACTAATGTATCCAGAAATAATATAAACTGAATGCTCACATGTTATATATACTTTGCATAGACTAAAAAAAAATTGAATGGATGACATCATTGCACAGATGAATTTAATAACATACGTTAACTACGGTCAATTAAAGTAGTCTAAGACACTAAGGATATCCATATTATACCTCATAAAATAATGAAGGTTGGATATGGAACCTACTAGTGGTTACAAAAGTACCTAGATATAAATTTTATTGCAACCTGCGTCAAATTTTAATTACACTTAAAAAATAAAATGCGGCTTGGATTTCAATTCAATATTTTTGCACCTCGAAATTATGCAAACATTGTAACGTCTATCTGAAAATTCACATTCCTCAAGTCCTTTACATTCTTCTGTTCAATTCATCCTAAGAAAAATTTTGGTTTAAAGTGGAACTATATGTGGTTACTAATGTATCCAGAAATAATACAGTTGAAATAAGTACGGTCAATTAAAGTAGCCTAAGACACTAAGGATATCCATATTATACCTCATTAAATAATAAAGGTTGGAAATGGAACCTACTAGTGGTTACATAAGTAACTAGAAATTAATTTTATTGCAAATTCCGTCAAATTTTAATTACACTTAAAACAATTAAAAATTGCGGCTTGGATTTCAAGTGAATATTTTTGCACCTCGATATTATGCAAACATTGTAACGTCTATATGAAAATTCACATTCGTCAAGTCCTTTACATTCTTCTGTTCAATTCATCCTGAGAAAAATTTTGGTTTAAGGTGGAACTATATGTGGTTACTAATGTATCTACAAAAAATATCAACTGAACGCTCACATGTTAAATATTTTTGAATTAGAGCTCTATAGATAACAAAGGTATTTGCCAATATCAATTTTGCATTTTTTCACGATAAATAATTTAAAAGGGTCATTTGACCCTCAAGGATTGAAGGGTCGCAAATTTAAGGGTCATTATTAGATCCGCCATCAATTATACCAAACATAAAAATAGGATTTAAAATGGAACCTGCTAGTGGTTACAAAAGTACCTAGAAATAAATTTTATTGCAACCTCCGTCAAATTTTAATTACACTTAAAAAATAAAATGCGGCTTGGATTTCAATTCAATATTTTTGCACCTCGAAATTATGCAAACATTGTAACGTCTATCTGAAAATTCACATTCCTCAAGTCCTTTACATTCTTCTGTTCAATTCATCCTAAGAAAAATTTTGGTTTAAAGTGGAACTATATGTGGTTACTAATGTATCCAGAAATAATACAGATGAAATAAGTACGGTCAATTAAAGTAGCCTAAGACACTAAGGATATCCATATTATACCTCATTAAATAATAAAGGTTGGAAATGGAACCTACTAGTGGTTACATAAGTACCTAGAAATAAATTTTATTGCAACCTCCGTCAAATTTTAATTACACTTAAAACAATTAAAAAATGCGGCTTGGATTTCAAGTCAATATTTTTGCACCTCGATATTATGCAAATATTGTAACGTCTATATGAAAATTCACATTTCATTCTCAAGTCCTTTACATTCTTCTGTTCAATTTATCCTCTGAGAAAAAATTTTGGTTTAAAGTGGAACTATATGTGGTTACTAATGTATCCAGAAATAATACAGATGAAATAAGTACGGTCAATTAAAGTAGCCTAAGACACTAAGGATATCCATATTATACCTCATTAAATAATAAAGGTTGGAAATGGAACCTACTAGTGGTTACATAAGTACCTAGAAATAAATTTTATTGCAACCTCCGTCAAATTTTAATTACACTTAAAACAATTAAAAAATGCGGCCTGGATTTCAAGTCAATATTTTTGCACATCGATATTATGCAAATATTGTAACGTCTATATGAAAATTCACATTTCATTCTCAAGTCCTTTTACATTCTTCTGTTCAATTTATCCTCTGAGAAAAAATTTTGGTTTAAGGTGGAACTATATGTGGTTACTAATGTATCCAGAAATAATATCAACTGAATGCTCACATGTAATATATATTTTGCATAGATTAAAAAAAATTGAATGGATGACATCATTGCACAGATGAATTTAATAACATACGTTAACTACGGTCAATTAAAGTAGTCTAAGACACTAAGGATATCCATATTATACCTCATAAAATAATGAAGGTTGGATATGGAACCTACTAGTGGTTACAAAAGTACCTAGATATAAATTTTATTGCAACCTGCGTCAAATTTTAATTACACTTAAAAAATAAAATGCGGCTTGGATTTCAATTCAATATTTTTGCACCTCGAAATTATGCAAACATTGTAACGTCTATCTGAAAATTCACATTCCTCAAGTCCTTTACATTCTTCTGTTCAATTCATCCTAAGAAAAATTTTGGTTTAAAGTGGAACTATATGTGGTTACTAATGTATCCAGAAATAATACAGTTGAAATAAGTACGGTCAATTAAAGTAGCCTAAGACACTAAGGATATCCATATTATACCTCATTAAATAATAAAGGTTGGAAATGGAACCTACTAGTGGTTACATAAGTAACTAGAAATTAATTTTATTGCAAATTCCGTCAAATTTTAATTACACTTAAAACAATTAAAAATTGCGGCTTGGATTTCAAGTGAATATTTTTGCACCTCGATATTATGCAAACATTGTAACGTCTATATGAAAATTCACATTCGTCAAGTCCTTTACATTCTTCTGTTCAATTCATCCTGAGAAAAATTTTGGTTTAAGGTGGAACTATATGTGGTTACTAATGTATCTACAAAAAATATCAACTGAACGCTCACATGTTAAATATTTTTGAATTAGAGCTCTATAGATAACAAAGGTATTTGCCAATATCAATTTTGCATTTTTTCACGATAAATAATTTAAAAGGGTCATTTGACCCTCAAGGATTGAAGGGTCGCAAATTTAAGGGTCATTATTAGATCCGCCATCAATTATACCAAACATAAAAATAGGATTTAAAATGGAACCTGCTAGTGGTTACAAAAGTACCTAGAAATAAATTTTATTGCAACCTCCGTCAAATTTTAATTACACTTAAAAAATAAAATGCGGCTTGGATTTCAATTCAATATTTTTGCACCTCGAAATTATGCAAACATTGTAACGTCTATCTGAAAATTCACATTCCTCAAGTCCTTTACATTCTTCTGTTCAATTCATCCTAAGAAAAATTTTGGTTTAAAGTGGAACTATATGTGGTTACTAATGTATCCAGAAATAATACAGATGAAATAAGTACGGTCAATTAAAGTAGCCTAAGACACTAAGGATATCCATATTATACCTCATTAAATAATAAAGGTTGGAAATGGAACCTACTAGTGGTTACATAAGTACCTAGAAATAAATTTTATTGCAACCTCCGTCAAATTTTAATTACACTTAAAACAATTAAAAAATGCGGCTTGGATTTCAAGTCAATATTTTTGCACCTCGATATTATGCAAATATTGTAACGTCTATATGAAAATTCACATTTCATTCTCAAGTCCTTTACATTCTTCTGTTCAATTTATCCTCTGAGAAAAAATTTTGGTTTAAAGTGGAACTATATGTGGTTACTAATGTATCCAGAAATAATACAGATGAAATAAGTACGGTCAATTAAAGTAGCCTAAGACACTAAGGATATCCATATTATACCTCATTAAATAATAAAGGTTGGAAATGGAACCTACTAGTGGTTACATAAGTACCTAGAAATAAATTTTATTGCAACCTCCGTCAAATTTTAATTACACTTAAAACAATTAAAAAATGCGGCCTGGATTTCAAGTCAATATTTTTGCACATCGATATTATGCAAATATTGTAACGTCTATATGAAAATTCACATTTCATTCTCAAGTCCTTTTACATTCTTCTGTTCAATTTATCCTCTGAGAAAAAATTTTGGTTTAAGGTGGAACTATATGTGGTTACTAATGTATCCAGAAATAATATCAACTGAATGCTCACATGTAATATATATTTTGCATAGATTAAAAAAAATTGAATGGATGACATCATTGCACAGATGAATTAATTACGGTCAATTATAGTAGTCTAAGACACTAAGGATATCCATATTATACCTCATTAAATAATGAAGGTTGGGATTAGAACATACTAGTGGTTACATAAGTACCTAGAAATAAATTTTATTGCAACCTACGTCAAATTTTAATTACACTTAAAACAATTAAAAAATGCGGCTTAAATTTCAAGTCAATATTTTTGCACCTCGAAATTATGCAAACATTGTAACGTCTATCTGAAAATTCACATTCCTCAAGTCCTTTACATTCTTCTGTTCAATTCATCCTAAGAAAAATTTTGGTTTAAGGTGGAACTATATGTGGTTACTAATGTATCCAGAAATAATATCAACTGAATGCTCACATGTTAAATATATTTGAATTAGAGCTCTATAGATAACAAAGGTATTTGTCAATTTCAATTTTGCATTTTTTCACGATAAATAATTTAAAAGGATCATTTGACCCTCAAGGATTAAAGGGTCGCAAATTTAAGGGTCATGATTAGATCCAACATAAATTATACCAAACATAAAAATAGGATTTAAAATGGTTATGACTAAACTACTAGTGGTTTCAAAAGTACCTAGAATTAAATTTTATTGCAACCTCCGTCAATTTTTAATTACACTTAAAACAATTAAAAAATGCGGCTTGGATTTCAAGTCAATACTTTTGCACCTCGAAATTATGCAAACATGGTAACGTCTATCTGAAAATTCACATTCCTCAAGTCCTTTACATTCTTCTGTTCAATTCATCCTAAGAAAAATTTTGGTTTAAGGTGGAACTATATGTGGTTACTAATGTATCTACAAAAAATATCATCTGAATGCTCACATGTTAAATATTTTTGAATTAGAGCTCTATAGATAACAAAGGTATTTGCCAATTTCAATTTTGCATTTTTTCACGATAAATAATTTAAAAGGGTCATTTGACCCTCAAGGATTGAAGGGTCGCAAATTTAAGGGTCATTATTAGATCCGCCATCAATTATACCAAACATAAAAATAGGATTTAAAATGGAACCTACTAGTGGTTACAAAAGTACCTAGAAATAAATTTTATTGCAACCTCCGTCAAATTTTATTTACACTTAAAAAATAAAATGCGGCTTGGATTTCAATTCAATATTTTTGCACCTCGATATTATGCAAATATTGTAACGTCTATATGAAAATTCACATTTCATTCTCAAGTCCTTTACATTAATTCTTCTGTTCAATTTATCCTCTGAGAAAAAATTTTGGTTTAAAGTGGAACTATATGTGGTTACTAATGTATCCAGAAATAATTTAAAATGTATGCTCACATGTTATATATATTTTGCATAGATTAAAAAAAAATTGAATGGATGACATCATTGCACAGATGAATTAATTACGGTCCATTAAAGTAGTCTAAGACACTAAGGATATCCATATTATACCTCATTAAATAATGATGGTTGGGATTAGAACATACTAGTGGTTACATAAGTACCTAGAAATAAATTTGATTGCAACCTCCGTCAAATTTTAATTACACTTAAAACAATTAAAAAATGCGGCTTGGATTTCAAGTCAATATTTTTGCACCTCGATATTATGCAAACATTGTAACGTCTATATGAAAATTCACATTCGTTAAGTCCTTTACATTCTTCTGTTCAATTCATCCTGAGAAAAATTTTGGTTTAAGGTGGAACTATATGTGGTTACTAATGTATCTACAAAAAATATCAACTGAACGCTCACATGTTAAATATTTTTGAATTAGAGCTCTATTGATAACAAAGGTATTTGCCAATATCAATTTTGCATTTTTTCACGATAAATAATTTAAAATGGTCATTTGACCCTCAAGAATTGAAGGGTCGCAAATTTAAGGGTCATTATTAGATCCGCCATCAATTATACCAAACATAAAAATAGGATTTAAAATGGAACCTACTAGTGGTTACAAAAGTACCTAGAAATAAATTTTATTGCAACCTCCGTCAAATTTTAATTACACTTAAAAATAAAATGCGGCTTGGATTTCAAGTCAATATTTTTGCACCTCGATATTATGCAAATATTGTAACGTCTATATGAAAATTCACATTTCATTCTCAATTCCTTTACATTCTTCTGTTCAATTTATCCTCTGAGAAAAAATTTTGGTTTAAAGTGGAACTATATGTGGTTACTAATGTATCCAGAAATAATTTAAAATGAATGCTCACATGTTATATATATTTTGCATAGATTAAAAAAAAATTGAATGGATGACATCATTGCACAGATGAATTAATTACGGTCCATTAAAGTAGTCTAAGACACTAAGGATATCCATATTATACCTCATTAAATAATGATGGTTGGGATTAGAACATACTAGTGGTTACATAAGTACCTAGAAATAAATTTGATTGCAACCTCCGTCAAATTTTAATTACACTTAAAACAATTAAAAAATGCGGCTTGGATTTCAAGTCAATATTTTTGCACCTCGATATTATGCAAACATTGTAACGTCTATATGAAAATTCACATTCGTTAAGTCCTTTACATTCTTCTGTTCAATTCATCCTGAGAAAAATTTTGGTTTAAGGTGGAACTATATGTGGTTACTAATGTATCCAGAAATAATATAAACTGAATGCTCACATGTTATATATACTTTGCATAGACTAAAAAAAAATTGAATGGATGACATCATTGCACAGATGAATTTAATAACATACGTTAATTACGGTCAATTAAAGTAGTCTAAGACACTAAGGATATCCATATTATACCTCATAAAATAATGAAGGTTGGATATGGAACCTACTAGTGGTTACAAAAGTACCTAGATATAAATTTTATTGCAACCTGCGTCAAATTTTAATTACACTTAAAAAATAAAATGCGGCTTGGATTTCAATTCAATATTTTTGCACCTCGAAATTATGCAAACATTGTAACGTCTATCTGAAAATTCACATTCCTCAAGTCCTTTACATTCTTCTGTTCAATTCATCCTAAGAAAAATTTTGGTTTAAAGTGGAACCATGTGTGGTTACTAATGTATCCAGAAATAATACAGATGAAATAAGTACGGTCAATTAAAGTAGCCTAAGACACTAAGGATATCCATATTATACCTCATTAAATAATAAAGGTTTGAAATGGAACCTACTAGTGGTTACATAAGTAACTAGAAATTAATTTTATTGCAAATTCCGTCAAATTTTAATTACACTTAAAACAATTAAAAATTGCGGCTTGGATTTCAAGTGAATATTTTTGCACCTCGATATTATGCAAACATTGTAACGTCTATATGAAAATTCACATTCGTCAAGTCCTTTACATTCTTCTGTTCAATTCATCCTGAGAAAAATTTTGGTTTAAGGTGGAACTATATGTGGTTACTAATGTATCTACAAAAAATATCAACTGAACGCTCACATGTTAAATATTTTTGAATTAGAGCTCTATAGATAACAAAGGTATTTGCCAATATCAATTTTGCATTTTTTCACGATAAATAATTTAAAAGGGTCATTTGACCCTCAAGGATTGAAGGGTCGCAAATTTAAGGGTCATTATTAGATCCGCCATCAATTATACCAAACATAAAAATAGGATTTAAAATGGAACCTGCTAGTGGTTACAAAAGTACCTAGAAATAAATTTTATTGCAACCTCCGTCAAATTTTAATTACACTTAAAAAATAAAATGCGGCTTGGATTTCAATTCAATATTTTTGCACCTCGAAATTATGCAAACATTGTAACGTCTATCTGAAAATTCACATTCCTCAAGTCCTTTACATTCTTCTGTTCAATTCATCCTAAGAAAAATTTTGGTTTAAAGTGGAACTATATGTGGTTACTAATGTATCCAGAAATAATACAGATGAAATAAGTACGGTCAATTAAAGTAGCCTAAGACACTAAGGATATCCATATTATACCTCATTAAATAATAAAGGATGGAAATGGAACCTACTAGTGGTTACATAAGTACCTAGAAATAAATTTTATTGCAACCTCCGTCAAATTTTAATTACACTTAAAACAATTAAAAAATGCGGCTTGGATTTCAAGTCAATATTTTTGCACCTCGATATTATGCAAATATTGTAACGTCTATATGAAAATTCACATTTCATTCTCAAGTCCTTTACATTCTTCTGTTCAATTTATCCTCTGAGAAAAAATTTTGGTTTAAAGTGGAACTATATGTGGTTACTAATGTATCCAGAAATAATACAGATGAAATAAGTACGGTCAATTAAAGTAGCCTAAGACACTAAGGATATCCATATTATACCTCATTAAATAATAAAGGTTGGAAATGGAACCTACTAGTGGTTACATAAGTACCTAGAAATAAATTTTATTGCAACCTCCGTCAAATTTTAATTACATTTAAAACAATTAAAAAATGTGGCCTGGATTTCAAGTCAATATTTTTGCACCTCGATATTATGCAAATATTGTAACGTCTATATGAAAATTCACATTTCATTCTCAAGTCCTTTTACATTCTTCTGTTCAATTTATCCTCTGAGAAAAAATTTTGGTTTAAGGTGGAACTATATGTGGTTACTAATGTATCCAGAAATAATATCAACTGAATGCTCACATGTAATATATATTTTGCATAGATTAAAAAAAATTGAATGGATGACATCATTGCACAGATGAATTAATTACGGTCAATTATAGTAGTCTAAGACACTAAGGATATCCATAATATACCTCATTAAATAATGAAGGTTGGGATTAGAACATACTAGTGGTTACATAAGTACCTAGAAATAAATTTTATTGCAACCTCCGTCAAATTTTAATTACACTTAAAACAATTAAAAAATGCGGCTTGGATTTCAAGTGAATATTTTTGCACCTCGATATTATGCAGACATTGTAACGTCTATATGAAAATTCACATTCGTCAAGTCCTTTACATTCATCTGTTCAATTCATCCTGAGAAAAATTTTGGTTTAAGGTGGAACTATATGTGGTTACTAATGTATCTACAAAAAATATCAACTGAATGCTCACATGTTAAATATTTTTGAATTAGAGCTCTATAGATAACAAAGGTATTTGCCAATTTCAATTTTGCATTTTTTCACGATAAATAATTTAAAAGGGTCATTTGACCCTCAAGGATTAAAGGGTCGCAAATTTAAGGGTCATGATTAGATCCGACATCAATTATACCAAACATAAAAATAGGATTTAAAATGGAACCTACCAGTGGTTACAAAAGTAGCTAGAAATAAATTTTATTGCAACCTCCGTCAAATTTTAATTACACTTAAAACAATTAAAAAATGCGGCTTAAATTTCAAGTCAATATTTTTGCACCTCGAAATTATGCAAACATTGTAACGTCTATCTGAAAATTCACATTCCTCAAGTCCTTTACATTCTTCTGTTCAATTCATCCTAAGAAAAATTTTGGTTTAAGGTGGAACTATATGTGGTTACTAATGTATCTACAAAAAATATCAACTGAATGCTCACATGTTAAATATTTTTGAATTAGAGCTCTATAGATAACAAAGGTATTTGCCAATTTACATTTTGCATTTTTTCACGATAAATAATTTAAAAGGGTCATTTGACCCTCAAGGATTAAAGGGTCGCAAATTTAAGGGTCATGATTAGATCCGACATCAATTATACCAAACATAAAAATAGGATTTAAAATGGAACCTACCTGTGGTTACAAAAGTAGCTAGAAATAAATTTTATTGCAACCTCCGTCAAATTTTAATTACACTTAAAAAATAAAATGCGGCTTGGATTTCAAGTCAATATTTTTGCACCTCGAAATTATGCAAACATTGTAACGTCTATATGAAAATTCACATTCCTTAAGTCCTTTCCATTCTTCTGTTCAATTTATCCTCTGAGAAACAATTTTGGTTTAAGGTGGAATTATATGTGGTTACTAATGTATCCAGAAAAAATATCAACTGAATGCTCACATGTTATATATATTTTGCATAGATTAAAAAAAAATTGAATGGATGACATCATTGCACAGATGAATTAATTACGGTCAATTAAAGTAGTCTAAGACACTAAGGATATCCATATTATACCTCATTAAATAATGAAGGTTGGGATTAGAACATACTAGTGGTTACAAAAGTACCTAGATATAAATTTTATTGCAACCTCCGTCAAATTTTAATTACACTTAAAACAATTAAAAAATTCGGCTTGGATTTCAAGTCAATATTTTTGCACCTCGATATTATGCAAACATTGTAACGTCTATCTGAAAATTCACATTCGTCAAGTCCTTTACATTCTTCTGTTCAATTCATCCTGAGAAAAATTTTGGTTTAAGACGGAATTATATGTGGTTACTAATGTATCTACAAAAAATATCAACTGAATGCTCACATGTTAAATACTTTTGAATTAGAGCTCTATAGATAACAAAGGTATTTGCCAATTTCAATTTTGCATTTTTTCACGATAAATAATTTAAAAGGGTGATTTGACCCTCATGGATTAAAGGGTTGCAAAATTAAGGGTCATGATTAGATCCGACATCAATTATACCAAACATAAAAATAGGATTTAAAATGGAACCTACTAGTGGTTACAAAAGTAGCTAGAAATAAATTTTATTGCAACCTCCGTCAAATTTTAATTACACTTAAAAAATAAAATGCGGCTTGGATTTCAATTCAATATTTTTGCACCTCGATAGTATGCAAATATTGAAACGTCTGTATGAAAATTCACATTTCATTCTCAGGTCCTTTACTTTCTTCTGTTCAATTTATCCTCTGAGAAAAAATTTTGGTTTAAAGTGGAACTATATGTGGTTACTAATGTATCCAGAAATAATATCAACTGAATGCTCACATGTTATATATATTTTGCATAGATTAAAAAAAAATTGAATGGATGACATCATTGCACAGATGAATTAATTACGGTCAATTAAAGTAGTCTAAGACACCAAGGATATCCATATTATACCTCATTAAATAATGAAGGTTGGGATTAGAACATACTAGTGGTTACATAAGTACCTAGAAATAAATTTTATTGCAACCTACGTCAAATTTTAATTACACTTAAAACAATTAAAAAATGCGGCTTAAATTTCAAGTCAATATTTTTGCACCTCGAAATTATGCAAACATTGTAACGTCTATCTGAAAATTCACATTCCTCAAGTCCTTTACATTCTTCTGTTCAATTCATCCTAAGAAAAATTTTGGTTTAAGGTGGAACTATATGTGGTTACTAATGTATCCAGAAATAATATCAACTGAATGCTCACATGTTAAATATATTTGAATTAGAGCTCTATAGATAACAAAGGTATTTGTCAATTTCAATTTTGCATTTTTTCACGATAAATAATTTAAAAGGATCATTTGACCCTCAAGGATTAAAGGGTCGCAAATTTAAGGGTCATGATTAGATCCAACATAAATTATACCAAACATAAAAATAGGATTTAAAATGGTTATGACTAAACTACTAGTGGTTTCAAAAGTACCTAGAAATAAATTTTATTGCAACCTCCGTCAATTTTTAATTACACTTAAAACAATTAAAAAATGCGGCTTGGATTTCAAGTCAATACTTTTGCACCTCGAAATTATGCAAACATGGTAACGTCTATCTGAAAATTCACATTCCTCAAGTCCTTTACATTCTTCTGTTCAATTCATCCTAAGAAAAATTTTGGTTTAAGGTGGAACTATATGTGGTTACTAATGTATCTACAAAAAATATCAACTGAATGCTCACATGTTAAATATTTTTGAATTAGAGCTCTATAGATAACAAAGGTATTTGCCAATTTCAATTTTGCATTTTTTCACGATAAATAATTTAAAAGGGTCATTTGACCCTCAAGGATTGAAGGGTCGCAAATTTAAGGGTCATTATTAGATCCGCCATCAATTATACCAAACATAAAAATAGGATTTAAAATGGAACCTACTAGTGGTTACAAAAGTACCTAGAAATAAATTTTATTGCAACCTCCGTCAAATTTTATTTACACTTAAAAAATAAAATGCGGCTTGGATTTCAATTCAATATTTTTGCACCTCGATATTATGCAAATATTGTAACGTCTATATGAAAATTCACATTTCATTATCAAGTCCTTTACATTAATTCTTCTGTTCAATTTATCCTCTGAGAAAAAATTTTGGTTTAAAGTGGAACTATATGTGGTTACTAATGTATCCAGAAATAATTTAAAATGTATGCTCACATGTTATATATATTTTGCATAGATTAAAAAAAAATTGAATGGATGACATCATTGCACAGATGAATTAATTACGGTCCATTAAAGTAGTCTAAGACACTAAGGATATCCATATTATACCTCATTAAATAATGATGGTTGGGATTAGAACATACTAGTGGTTACATAAGTACCTAGAAATAAATTTGATTGCAACCTCCGTCAAATTTTAATTACACTTAAAACAATTAAAAAATGCGGCTTGGATTTCAAGTCAATATTTTTGCACCTCGATATTATGCAAACATTGTAACGTCTATATGAAAATTCACATTCGTTAAGTCCTTTACATTCTTCTGTTCAATTCATCCTGAGAAAAATTTTGGTTTAAGGTGGAACTATATGTGGTTACTAATGTATCTACAAAAAATATCAACTGAACGCTCACATGTTAAATATTTTTGAATTAGAGCTCTATAGATAACAAAGGTATTTGCCAATATCAATTTTGCATTTTTTCACGATAAATAATTTAAAAGGGTCATTTGACCCTCAAGAATTGAAGGGTCGCAAATTTAAGGGTCATTATTAGATCCGCCATCAATTATACCAAACATAAAAATAGGATTTAAAATGGAACCTACTAGTGGTTACAAAAGTACCTAGAAATAAATTTTATTGCAACCTCCGTCAAATTTTAATTACACTTAAAAATAAAATGCGGCTTGGATTTCAAGTCAATATTTTTGCACCTCGATACTATGCAAATATTGTAACGTCTATATGAAAATTCACATTTCATTCTCAATTCCTTTACATTCTTCTGTTCAATTTATCCTCTGAGAAAAAATTTTGGTTTAAAGTGGAACTATATGTGGTTACTAATGTATCCAGAAATAATTTAAAATGAATGCTCACATGTTATATATATTTTGCATAGATTAAAAAAAAATTGAATGGATGACATCATTGCACAGATGAATTAATTACGGTCCATTAAAGTAGTCTAAGACACTAAGGATATCCATATTATACCTCATTAAATAATGATGGTTGGGATTAGAACATACTAGTGGTTACATAAGTACCTAGAAATAAATTTGATTGCAACCTCCGTCAAATTTTAATTACACTTAAAACAATTAAAAAATGCGGCTTGGATTTCAAGTCAATATTTTTGCACCTCGATATTATGCAAACATTGTAACGTCTATATGAAAATTCACATTCGTTAAGTCCTTTACATTCTTCTGTTCAATTCATCCTGAGAAAAATTTTGGTTTAAGGTGGAACTATATGTGGTTACTAATGTATCCAGATATAATATAAACTGAATGCTCACATGTTATATATACTTTGCATAGACTAAAAAAAAATTGAATGGATGACATCATTGCACAGATGAATTTAATAACATACGTTAATTACGGTCAATTAAAGTAGTCTAAGACACTAAGGATATCCATATTATACCTCATAAAATAATGAAGGTTGGATATGGAACCTACTAGTGGTTACAAAAGTACCTAGATATAAATTTTATTGCAACCTGCGTCAAATTTTAATTACACTTAAAAAATAAAATGCGGCTTGGATTTCAATTCAATATTTTTGCACCTCGAAATTATGCAAACATTGTAACGTCTATCTGAAAATTCACATTCCTCAAGTCCTTTACATTCTTCTGTTCAATTCATCCTAAGAAAAATTTTGGTTTAAAGTGGAACTATATGTGGTTACTAATGTATCCAGAAATAATACAGATGAAATAAGTACGGTCAATTAAAGTAGCCTAAGACACTAAGGATATCCATATTATACCTCATTAAATAATAAAGGTTGGAAATGGAACCTACTAGTGGTTACATAAGTAACTAGAAATTAATTTTATTGCAAATTCCGTCAAATTTTAATTACACTTAAAACAATTAAAAATTGCGGCTTGGATTTCAAGTGAATATTTTTGCACCTCGATATTATGCAAACATTGTAACGTCTATATGAAAATTCACATTCGTCAAGTCCTTTACATTCTTCTGTTCAATTCATCCTGAGAAAAATTTTGGTTTAAGGTGGAACTATATGTGGTTACTAATGTATCTACAAAAAATATCAACTGAACGCTCACATGTTAAATATTTTTGAATTAGAGCTCTATAGATAACAAAGGTATTTGCCAATATCAATTTTGCATTTTTTCACGATAAATAATTTAAAAGGGTCATTTGACCCTCAAGGATTGAAGGGTCGCAAATTTAAGGGTCATTATTAGATCCGCCATCAATTATACCAAACATAAAAATAGGATTTAAAATGGAACCTGCTAGTGGTTACAAAAGTACCTAGAAATAAATTTTATTGCAACCTCCGTCAAATTTTAATTACACTTAAAAAATAAAATGCGGCTTGGATTTCAATTCAATATTTTTGCACCTCGAAATTATGCAAACATTGTAACGTCTATCTGAAAATTCACATTCCTCAAGTCCTTTACATTCTTTTGTTCAATTCATCCTAAGAAAAATTTTGGTTTAAAGTGGAACTATATGTGGTTACTAATGTATCCAGAAATAATACAGATGAAATAAGTTCGGTCAATTAAAGTAGCCTAAGACACTAAGGATATCCATATTATACCTCATTAAATAATAAAGGTTGGAAATGGAACCTACTAGTGGTTACATAAGTACCTAGAAATAAATTTTATTGCAACCTCCGTCAAATTTTAATTACACTTAAAACAATTAAAAAATGCGGCTTGGATTTCAAGTCAATATTTTTGCACCTCGATATTATGCAAATATTGTAACGTCTATATGAAAATTCACATTTCATTCTCAAGTCCTTTTACATTCTTCTGTTCAATTTATCCTCTGAGAAAAAATTTTGGTTTAAGGTGGAACTATATGTGGTTACTAATGTATCCAGAAATAATATCAACTGAATGCTCACATGTAATATATATTTTGCATAGATTAAAAAAAATTGAATGGATGACATCATTGCACAGATGAATTAATTACGGTCAATTATAGTAGTCTAAGACACTAAGGATATCCATATTATACCTCATTAAATAATGAAGGTTGGGATTAGAACATACTAGTGGTTACATAAGTACCTAGAAATAAATTTTATTGCAACCTACGTCAAATTTTAATTACACTTAAAACAATTAAAAAATGCGGCTTAAATTTTAAGTCAATATTTTTGCACCTCGAAATTATGCAAACATTGTAACGTCTATCTGAAAATTCACATTCCTCAAGTCCTTTACATTCTTCTGTTCAATTCATCCTAAGAAAAATTTTGGTTTAAGGTGGAACTATATGTGGTTACTAATGTATCTAGAAATAATATCAACTGAATGCTCACATGTTAAATATATTTGAATTAGAGCTCTATAGATAACAAAGGTATTTGTCAATTTCAATTTTGCATTTTTTCACGATAAATAATTTAAAAGGATCATTTGACCCTCAAGGATTAAAGGGTCGCAAATTTAAGGGTCATGATTAGATCCAACATAAATTATACCAAACATAAAAATAGGATTTAAAATGGTTATGACTAAACTACAAGTGGTTTCAAAAGTACCTAGAAATAAATTTTATTGCAACCTCCGTCAATTTTTAATTACACTTAAAACAATTAAAAAATGCGGCTTGGATTTCAAGTCAATACTTTTGCACCTCGAAATTATGCAAACATGGTAACGTCTATCTGAAAATTCACATTCCTCAAGTCCTTTACATTCTTCTGTTCAATTCATCCTAAGAAAAATTTTGGTTTAAGGTGGAACTATATGTGGTTACTAATGTATCTACAAAAAATATCAACTGAATGCTCACATGTTAAATATTTTTGAATTAGAGCTCTTTAGATAACAAAGGTATTTGCCAATTTCAATTTTGCATTTTTTCACGATAAATAATTTAAAAGGGTCATTTGACCCTCAAGGATTGAAGGGTCGCAAATTTAAGGGTCATTATTAGATCCGCCATCAATTATACCAAACATAAAAATAGGATTTAAAATGGAACCTACTAGTGGTTACAAAAGTACCTAGAAATAAATTTTATTGCAACCTCCGTCAAATTTTATTTACACTTAAAAAATAAAATGCGGCTTGGATTTCAATTCAATATTTTTGCACCTCGATATTATGCAAATATTGTAACGTCTATATGAAAATTCACATTTCATTCTCAAGTCCTTTACATTAATTCTTCTGTTCAATTTATCCTCTGAGAAAAAATTTTGGTTTAAAGTGGAACTATATGTGGTTACTAATGTATCCAGAAATAATTTAAAATGTATGCTCACATGTTATATATATTTTGCATAGATTAAAAAAAAATTGAATGGATGACATCATTGCACAGATGAATTAATTACGGTCCATTAAAGTAGTCTAAGACACTAAGGATATCCATATTATACCTCATTAAATAATGATGGTTGGGATTAGAACATACTAGTGGTTACATAAGTACCTAGAAATAAATTTGATTGCAACCTCCGTCAAATTTTAATTACACTTAAAACAATTAAAAAATGCGGCTTGGATTTCAAGTCAATATTTTTGCACCTCGATATTATGCAAACATTGTAACGTCTATATGAAAATTCACATTCGTTAAGTCCTTTACATTCTTCTGTTCAATTCATCCTGAGAAAAATTTTGGTTTAAGGTGGAACTATATGTGGTTACTAATGTATCTACAAAAAATATCAACTGAACGCTCACATGTTAAATATTTTTGAATTAGAGCTCTATAGATAACAAAGGTATTTGCCAATATCAATTTTGCATTTTTTCACGATAAATAATTTAAAAGGGTCATTTGACCCTCAAGAATTGAAGGGTCGCAAATTTAAGGGTCATTATTAGATCCGCCATCAATTATACCAAACATAAAAATAGGATTTAAAATGGAACCTACTAGTGGTTACAAAAGTACCTAGAAATAAATTTTATTGCAACCTCCGTCAAATTTTAATTACACTTAAAAATAAAATGCGGCTTGGATTTCAAGTCAATATTTTTGCACCTCGATATTATGCAAATATTGTAACGTCTATATGAAAATTCACATTTCATTCTCAATTCCTTTACATTCTTCTGTTCAATTTATCCTCTGAGAAAAAATTTTGGTTAAAAGTGGAACTATATGTGGTTACTAATGTATCCAGAAATAATTTAAAATGAATGCTCACATGTTATATATATTTTGCATAGATTAAAAAAAAATTGAATGGATGACATCATTGCACAGATGAATTAATTACGGTCCATTAAAGTAGTCTAAGACACTAAGGATATCCATATTATACCTCATTAAATAATGATGGTTGGGATTAGAACATACTAGTGGTTACATAAGTACCTAGAAATAAATTTGATTGCAACCTCCGTCAAATTTTAATTACACTTAAAACAATTAAAAAATGCGGCTTGGATTTCAAGTCAATATTTTTGCACCTCGATATTATGCAAACATTGTAACGTCTATATGAAAATTCACATTCGTTAAGTCCTTTACATTCTTCTGTTCAATTCATCCTGAGAAAAATTTTGGTTTAAGGTGGAACTATATGTGGTTACTAATGTATCCAGAAATAATATAAACTGAATGCTCACATGTTATATATACTTTGCATAGACTAAAAAAAAATTGAATGGATGACATCATTGCACAGATGAATTTAATAACATACGTTAATTACGGTCAATTAAAGTAGTCTAAGACACTAAGGATATCCATATTATACCTCTTAAAATAATGAAGGTTGGATATGGAACCTACTAGTGGTTACAAAAGTACCTAGATATAAATTTTATTGCAACCTGCGTCAAATTTTAATTACACTTAAAACAATTAAAAAATACGGCTTGGATTTCAAGTCAATATTTTTGCACCTCGAAATTATGCAAACATAGTAACGTCTATAAGAAAATTCACATTCCTCAAGTCCTTTACATTCTTCTGTTCAATTTATCCTCTGAGAAAAAATTTTAGTTTAAGGTGGAACTATATGTGGTTACTAATGTATCCAGAAATAATATCAACTGAATGCTCACATGTTATATATATTTTGCATAGATTAAAAAAAAGTGAATGGATGACATCATTGCACAGATGAATTAAGTACGGTCAATTAAAGTAGCCTAAGACACTAAGGATATCCATATTATACCTCATTAAATAATAAAGGTTGGAAATGGAACCTACTAGTGGTTACATAAGTACCTAGAAATAAATTTTATTGCAACCTCCGTCAAATTTTAATTACACTTAAAACAATTAAAAAATGCGGCCTGGATTTCAAGTCAATATTTTTGCACCTCGATATTATGCAAATATTGTAACGTCTATATGAAAATTCACATTTCATTCTCAAGTCCTTTACATTCTTCTGTTCAATTTATCCTCTGAGAAAAAATTTTGGTTTAAAGTGGAACTATATTTGGTTACTAATGTTTCCAGAAATAATACAGATGAAATAAGTACAGTCAATTAAAGTAGCCTAAGACACTAAGGATATCCATAATATACCTCATTAAATAATAAAGGTTGGAAATGGAACCTACTAGTGGTTACATAAGTACCTAGAAATTAATTTTATTGCAACCTCCGTCAAATTTTAATTATACTTAAAACAATTAAAAAATGCGGCTTGGATTTCAAGTCAATATTTTTGCACCTCGATATTATGCAAACATTGTAACGTCTATAAGAAAATTAACATTCCTCAAGTCCTTTACATTCTTCTGTTCAATTTATCCTCTGAGAAAAAATTTTGGTTTAAGGTGGAACAATATGTGGTTACTAATGTATCCAGAAATAATATCAACTGATTGCTCACATGTAATATATATTTTGCATAGATTAAAAAAAATTGAATGGATGACATCATTGCACAGATGAATTAAGTACGGTCAATTAAAGTAGCCTAAGACACTAAGGATATCCATATTATACCTCATTAAATAATGAAGGTTGGAAATGGAACCTACTAGTGGTTACATAAGTACCTAGAAATTAATTTTATTGCAACCTCCGTCAAATTTTAATTACACTTAAAACAATTAAAAAATGCGGCTTGGATTTCAAGTCAATATTTTTGCACCTCGATATTATGCAAACATTGTAACGTCAATAAGAAAATTAACATTCCTCAAGTCCTTTTACATTCTTCTGTTCAATTTATCCTCTGAGAAAAAATTTTGGTTTAAGGTGGAACTATATGTGGTTACTAATGTATCCAGAAATAATACAGATGAAATAAGTACGGTCAATTAAAGTAGCCTAAGACACTAAGGATATCCATATTATACCTCATTAAATAATAAAGGTTGGAAATGGAACCTACTAGTGGTTACATAAGAACCTAGAAATAAATTTTATTGCAACCTCCGTCAAATTTTAATTACACTTACAACAATTAAAAAATGCGGCTTGGATTTCAAGTCAATATTTTTGCACCTCGATATTATGCAAATATTGTAACGTCTATATGAAAATTCACATTTCATTCTCAAGTCCTTTACATTCTTCTGTTCAATTTATCCTCGGAGAAAAAATTTTGGTTTAAAGTGGAACTATATGTGGTTACTAATGTATCCAGAAATAATACAGATGAAATAAGTACAGTCAATTAAAGTAGCCTAAGACACTAAGGATATCCATATTATACCTCATTAAATAATAAAGGTTGGAAATGGAACCTACTAGTGGTTACATAAGTACCTAGAAATTAATTTTATTGCAACCTCCGTCAAATTTTAATTACACTTAAAACAATTAAAAAATGCGGCTTGGATTTCAATTCAATATTTTTGCACCTCGATATTATGCAAACATTGTAACGTCTATAAGAAAATTAACATTCCTCAAGTCCTTTACATTCTTCTGTTCAATTTATCCTCTGAGAAAAAATTTTGGTTTAAGGTGGAACTATATGTGGTTACTAATGTATCCAGAAATAATATCAACTGAATGCTCACATGTAATATATATTTTGCATAGATTAAAAAAAATTGAATGGATGACATCATTGCACAGATGAATTAAGTACGGTCAATTAAAGTAGCCTAAGACACTAAGGATATCCATATTATACCTCATTAAATAATGAAGGTTGGAAATGGAACCTACTAGTGGTTACATAAGTACCTAGAAATTAATTTTATTGCAACCTCCGTCAAATTTTAATTACACTTAAAACAATTAAAAAATGCGGCTTGGATTTCAAGTCAATATTTTTGCACCTCGATATTATGCAAACATTGTAACGTCTATAAGAGAATTAACATTCCTCAAGTCCTTTTACATTCTTCTGTTCAATTTATCCTCTGAGAAAAAATTTTGGTTTAAGGTGGAACTATATGTGGTTACTAATGTATCCAGAAATAATATCAACTGAATGCTCACATGTAATATATATTTTGCATAGATTAAAAAAAATTGAATGGATGACATCATTGCACAGATGAATTAAGTACGGTCAATTAAAGTAGCCTAAGACACTAAGGATATCCATATTATACCTCATTAAATAAAGAAGGTTGGAAATGGAACCTACTAGTGGTTACATAAGTACCTAGAAATTCATTTTATTGCAACCTCCGTCAAATTTTAATTACACTTAAAACAATTAAAAAATGCGGCTTGGATTTCAAGTCAATATTTTTGCACCTCGATATTATGCAAACATTGTAACGTCTATAAGAAAATTAACATTCCTCAAGTCCTTTTACATTCTTCTGTTCAATTTATCCTCTGAGAAAAAATTTTGGTTTAAGGTGGAACTATATGTGGTTACTAATGTATCCAGAAATAATACAGATGAAATAAGTACAGTCAATTAAAGTAGCCTAAGACACTAAGGATATCCATATTATACCTCATTAAATAATAAAGGTTGGAAATGGAACCTACTAGTGGTTACATAAGTACCTAGAAATTAATTTTATTGCAACCTCCGTCAAATTTTAATTACACTTAAAACAATTAAAAAATGCGGCTTGGATTTCAAGTCAATATTTTTGCACCTCGATATTATGCAAACATAGTAACGTCTATAAGAAAATTAACATTCCTCAAGTCCTTTACATTCTTCTGTTCAATTTATCCTCTGAGAAAAAATTTTGGTTTAAGGTGGAACTATATGTGGTTACTAATGTATCCAGAAATAATATAAACTGAATGCTCACATGTTATATATACTTTGCATAGACTAAAAAAAAATTGAATGGATGACATCATTGCACAGATGAATTTAATAACATACGTTAATTACGGTCAATTAAAGTAGTCTAAGACACTAAGGATATCCATATTATACCTCATAAAATAATGAAGGTTGGATATGGAACCTACTAGTGGTTACAAAAGTACCTAGATATAAATTTTATTGCAACCTGCGTCAAATTTTAATTACACTTAAAACAATTAAAAAATACGGCTTGGATTTCAAGTCAATATTTTTGCACCTCGAAATTATGCAAACATTGTAACGTCTATAAGAAAATTCACATTCCTCAAGTCCTTTACATTCTTCTGTTCAATTTATCCTCTGAGAAAAAATTTTAGTTTAAGGTGGAACTATATGTGGTTACTAATGTATCCAGAAATAATATCAACTGAATGCTCACATGTTATATATATTTTGCATAGATTAAAAAAAAGTGAATGGATGACATCATTGCACAGATGAATTAAGTACGGTCAATTAAAGTAGCCTAAGACACTAAGGATATCCATATTATACCTCATTAAATAATAAAGGTTGGAAATGGAACCTACTAGTGGTTACATAAGTACCTAGAAATAAATTTTATTGCAACCTCCGTCAAATTTTAATTACACTTAAAACAATTAAAAAATGCGGCCTGGATTTCAAGTCAATATTTTTGCACCTCGATATTATGCAAATATTGTAACGTCTATATGAAAATTCACATTTCATTCTCAAGTCCTTTACATTCTTCTGTTCAATTTATCCTCTGAGAAAAAATTTTGGTTTAAAGTGGAACTATATTTGGTTACTAATGTTTCCAGAAATAATACAGATGAAATAAGTACAGTCAATTAAAGTAGCCTAAGACACTAAGGATATCCATAATATACCTCATTAAATAATAAAGGTTGGAAATGGAACCTACTAGTGGTTACATAAGTACCTAGAAATTAATTTTATTGCAACCTCCGTCAAATTTTAATTATACTTAAAACAATTAAAAAATGCGGCTTGGATTTCAAGTCAATATTTTTGCACCTCGATATTATGCAAACATTGTAACGTCTATAAGAAAATTAACATTCCTCAAGTCCTTTACATTCTTCTGTTCAATTTATCCTCTGAGAAAAAATTTTGGTTTAAGGTGGAACAATATGTGGTTACTAATGTATCCAGAAATAATATCAACTGATTGCTCACATGTAATATATATTTTGCATAGATTAAAAAAAATTGAATGGATGACATCATTGCACAGATGAATTAAGTACGGTCAATTAAAGTAGCTTAAGACACTAAGGATATCCATATTATACCTCATTAAATAATGAAGGTTGGAAATGGAACCTACTAGTGGTTACATAAGTACCTAGAAATTAATTTTATTGCAACCTCCGTCAAATTTTAATTACACTTAAAACAATTAAAAAATGCGGCTTGGATTTCAAGTCAATATTTTTGCACCTCGATATTATGCAAACATTGTAACGTCTATAAGAAAATTAACATTCCTCAAGTCCTTTTACATTCTTCTGTTCAATTTATCCTATGAGAAAAAATTTTGGTTTAAGGTGGAACTATATGTGGTTACTAATGTATCCAGAAATAATACAGATGAAATAAGTACGGTCAATTAAAGTAGCCTAAGACACTAAGGATATCCATATTATACCTCATTAAATAATAAAGGTTGGAAATGGAACCTACTAGTGGTTACATAAGAACCTAGAAATAAATTTTATTGCAACCTCCGTCAAATTTTAATTACACTTACAACAATTAAAAAATGCGGCTTGGATTTCAAGTCAATATTTTTGCACCTCGATATTATGCAAATATTGTAACGTCTATATGAAAATTCACATTTCATTCTCAAGTCCTTTACATTCTTCTGTTCAATTTATCCTCGGAGAAAAAATTTTGGTTTAAAGTGGAACTATATGTGGTTACTAATGTATCCAGAAATAATACAGATGAAATAAGTACAGTCAATTAAAGTAGCCTAAGACACTAAGGATATCCATATTATACCTCATTAAATAATAAAGGTTGGAAATGGAACCTACTAGTGGTTACATAAGTACCTAGAAATTAATTTTATTGCAACCTCCGTCAAATTTTAATTACACTTAAAACAATTAAAAAATGCGGCTTGGATTTCAATTCAATATTTTTGCACCTCGATATTATGCAAACATTGTAACGTCTATAAGAAAATTAACATTCCTCAAGTCCTTTACATTCTTCTGTTCAATTTATCCTCTGAGAAAAAATTTTGGTTTAAGGTGGAACTATATGTGGTTACTAATGTATCCAGAAATAATATCAACTGAATGCTCACATGTAATATATATTTTGCATAGATTAAAAAAAATTGAATGGATGACATCATTGCACAGATGAATTAAGTACGGTCAATTAAAGTAGCCTAAGACACTAAGGATATCCATATTATACCTCATTAAATAATGAAGGTTGGAAATGGAACCTACTAGTGGTTACATAAGTACCTAGAAATTAATTTTATTGCAACCTCCGTCAAATTTTAATTACACTTAAAACAATTAAAAAATGCGGCTTGGATTTCAAGTCAATATTTTTGCACCTCGATATTATGCAAACATTGTAACGTCTATAAGAGAATTAACATTCCTCAAGTCCTTTTACATTCTTCTGTTCAATTTATCCTCTGAGAAAAAATTTTGGTTTAAGGTGGAACTATATGTGGTTACTAATGTATCCAGAAATAATATCAACTGAATGCTCACATGTAATATATATTTTGCATAGATTAAAAAAAATTGAATGGATGACATCATTGCACAGATGAATTAAGTACGGTCAATTAAAGTAGCCTAAGACACTAAGGATATCCATATTATACCTCATTAAATAAAGAAGGTTGGAAATGGAACCTACTAGTGGTTACATAAGTACCTAGAAATTCATTTTATTGCAACCTCCGTCAAATTTTAATTACACTTAAAACAATTAAAAAATGCGGCTTGGATTTCAAGTCAATATTTTTGCACCTCGATATTATGCAAACATTGTAACGTCTATAAGAAAATTAACATTCCTCAAGTCCTTTTACATTCTTCTGTTCAATTTATCCTCTGAGAAAAAATTTTGGTTTAAGGTGGAACTATATGTGGTTACTAATGTATCCAGAAATAATACAGATGAAATAAGTACAGTCAATTAAAGTAGCCTAAGACACTAAGGATATCCATATTATACCTCATTAAATAATAAAGGTTGGAAATGGAACCTACTAGTGGTTACATAAGTACCTAGAAATTAATTTTATTGCAACCTCCGTCAAATTTTAATTACACTTAAAACAATTAAAAAATGCGGCTTGGATTTCAAGTCAATATTTTTGCACCTCGATATTATGCAAACATAGTAACGTCTATAAGAAAATTAACATTCCTCAAGTCCTTTACATTCTTCTGTTCAATTTATCCTCTGAGAAAAAATTTTGGTTTAAGGTGGAACTATATGTGGTTACTAATGTATCCAGAAATAATATCAACTGAATGATCACATGTAATATATATTTTGCATAGATTAAAAAAAATTGAATGGATGACATCATTGCACAGATGAATTAAGTACGGTCCATTAAAGTAGCCTAAGACACTAAGGATATCCATATTATACCTCATTAAATAATGAAGGTTGGAAATGGAACCTACTAGTGGTTACATAAGTACCTAGAAATTAATTTTATTGCAACCTCCGTCAAATTTTAATTACACTTAAAACAATTAAAAAATGCGGCTTGGATTTCAAGTCAATATTTTTGCACCTCGATATTATGCAAACATTGTAACGTCTATAAGAAAATTAACATTCCTCAAGTCCTTTTACATTCTTCTGTTCAATTTATCCTCTGAGAAAAAATTTTGGTTTAAGGTGGAACTATATGTGGTTACTAATGTATCCAGAAATAATATCAACTGAATGCTCACATGTAATATATATTTTGCATAGATTAAAAAAAATTGAATGGTTGACATCATTGCACAGATGAATTAAGTACGGTCAATTAAAGTAGCCTAAGACACTAAGGATATCCATATTATACCACATTAAATAATGAAGGTTGGAAATGGAAACTACTAGTGGTTACATAAGTACCTAGAAATTAATTTTATTGCAACCTCCGTCAAATTTTAATTACACTTAAAACAATTAAAAAATGCGGCTTGGATTTCATGTCAATATTTTTGCACCTCGATATTATGCAAACATTGTAACGTCTATAAGAAAATTAACATTCCTCAAGTCCTTTTACATTCTTCTGTTCAATTTATCCTCTGAGAAAAAAATTTGGTTTAAGGTGGAACTATATGTGGTTACTAATGTATCCAGAAATAATACAGATGAAATAAGTACGGTCAATTAAAGTAGCCTAAGACACTAAGGATATCCATATTATACCTCATTAAATAATAATGGTTGGAAATGGAACCTACTAGTGGTTACATAAGAACCTAGAAATAAATTTTATTGCAACCTCCGTCAAATTTTAATTACACTTACAACAATTAAAAAATGCGGCTTGGATTTCAAGTCAATATTTTTGCACCTCGATATTATGCAAATATTGTAACGTCTATATGAAAATTCACATTTCATTCTCAAGTCCTTTACATTCTTCTGTTCAATTTATCCTCGGAGAAAAAATTTTGGTTTAAAGTGGAACTATATGTGGTTACTAATGTATCCAGAAATAATACAGATGAAATAAGTACAGTCAATTAAAGTAGCCTAAGACACTAAGGATATCCATATTATACCTCATTAAATAATAAAGGTTGGAAATGGAACCTACTAGTGGTTACATAAGTACCTAGAAATTAATTTTATTGCAACCTCCGTCAAATTTTAATTACACTTAAAACAATTAAAAAATGCGGCTTGGATTTCAAGTCAATATTTTTGCACCTCGATATTATGCAAACATAGTAACGTCTATAAGAAAATTAACATTCCTCAAGTCCTTTACATTCTTCTGTTCAATTTATCCTCTGAGAAAAAATTTTGGTTTAAGGTGGAACTATATGTGGTTACTAATGTATCCAGAAATAATATCAACTGAATGCTCACATGTAATATATATTTTGCATAGATTAAAAAAAATTGAATGGATGACATCATTGCACAGATGAATTAAGTACGGTCCATTAAAGTAGCCTAAGACACTAAGGATATCCATATTATACCTCATTAAATAATGAAGGTTGGAAATGGAACCTACTAGTGGTTACATAAGTACCTAGAAATTAATTTTATTGCAACCTCCGTCAAATTTTAATTACACTTAAAACAATTAAAAAATGCGGCTTGGATTTCAAGTCAATATTTTTGCACCTCGATATTATGCAAACATTGTAACGTCTATAAAAAAATTAACATTCCTCAAGTCCTTTTACATTCTTCTGTTCAATTTATCCTCTGAGAAAAAATTTTGGTTTAAGGTGGAACTATATGTGGTTACTAATGTATCCAGAAATAATATCAACTGAATGCTCACATGTAATATATATTTTGCATAGATTAAAAAAAATTGAATGGTTGACATCATTGCACAGATGAATTAAGTACGGTCAATTAAAGTAGCCTAAGACACTAAGGATATCCATATTATACCTCATTAAATAATGAAGGTTGGAAATGGAAACTACTAGTGGTTACATAAGTACCTAGAAATTAATTTTATTGCAACCTCCGTCAAATTTTAATTACACTTAAAACAATTAAAAAATGCGGCTTGGATTTCATGTCAATATTTTTGCACCTCGATATTATGCAAACATTGTAACGTCTATAAGAAAATTAACATTCCTCAAGTCCTTTTACATTCTTCTGTTCAATTTATCCTCTGAGAAAAAATTTTGGTTTAAGGTGGAACTATATGTGGTTACTAATGTATCCAGAAATAATATCAACTGAATGCTCACATGTTATATATATTTTGCATAGATTAAAAAAAATTGAATAGATGACATCATTGCACAGATGAATTAAGTACGGTCGATTAAAGTAGCCTAAGACACTAAGGTTATCCATATTATACCTCATTAAATAATAAAGGTTGGAAATGGAACCTACTAGTGGTTACATAAGTAACTAGAAATAAATTTTATTGCAACCTCCGTCAAATTTTAATTACAATTAAAACAATTGAAAAATGCGGCTTGGATTTCAAGTCAATATTTTTGCACCTCGAAATTATGCAAACATTGTAACGTCTATATGAAAATTCACATTCGTCAAGTCCTTTACATTCTTCTGTTCAATTCATCCTGAGAAAAATTTTGGTTAAAGGTGGAACTATATGTGGTTACTAATGTATCTACAAAAAATATCAACTGAACGCTCACATGTTAAATATTTTTGAATTAGAGCTCTATAGATAACAAAGGTATTTGCCAATATCAATTTTGCATTTTTTCACGATAAATAATTTAAAAGGGTCATTTGACCCTCAAGGATTGAAGGGTCGCAAATTTAAGGGTCATTATTAGATCCGCCATCAATTATACCAAACATAAAAATAGGATTTAAAATGGAACCTACTAGTGGTTACAAAAGTACCTAGAAATAAATTTTATTGCAACCTCCGTCAAATTTTAATTACACTTAAAAATAAAATGCGGCTTGGATTTCAAGTCAATATTTTTGCACCTCGATATTATGCAAATATTGTAACGTCTATATGAAAATTCACATTTCATTCTTAAGTCCTTTACATTCTTCTGTTCAATTTATCCTCTGAGAAAAAATTTTGGTTTAAAGTGGAACTATATGTGGTTACTAATGTATCCAGTAATAATACAGATGAAATAAGTACGGTCAATTAAAGTAGCCTAAGACACTAATGATATTCATATTATACCTCATTAAATAATAAAGGTTGGAAATGGAACCTACTAGTGGTTACATAAGTACCTAGAAATTAATTTTATTGCAACCTCCGTCAAATTTTAATTACACTTAAAACAATTAAAAAATGCGGCTTGGATTTCAAGTCAATATTTTTGCATCTCGATATTATGCAAACATTGTAACGTCTATAAGAAAATTCACATTCCTCAAGTCCTTTTACATTCTTCTGTTCATTTTATCCTCTGAGAAAAAATTTTGGTTTAAGGTGGAACTATATGTGGTTACTAATGTATCCAGAAATAATATCAACTGAATGCTCACATGTTAAATATTTTTGAATTAGAGCTCTATAGATAACAAAGGTATATGCCAATTTCAATTTTGCATTTTTTCACGATAAATAATTTAAACGGGTCATTTGACCCTTAAGGATTGAAGGGTCGCAAATTTAAGGGTCATTACTAGATCCGCCATCAATTTTTACCCTAGAGCCGAAATTTTTATGTCACATTTTTATATATATATATAAAATTATGTATATGTATTTATATATATATAAATATATGTATGTATTATATATATATATATAATATATAATATATTAATACATATATATTTAATATTAGAAATATATTTAAAAATAACCCCTGCTACACTCAAAGGGTCGACCCGTAAAATATGTGAATTAGAGCTCTATAGATAACAAAAGACTTTGCTAACACGAATTTTGCATTTTTCCATAAAAAATTATTTAAAGGGTCTTTTGACCTTCAAGGGTCAAACGGTCGCAAATTAAAGGGTTGTCACTAGATCCGCCATCAATTTTTACCCTAGAGCCGAAATTTTTATGTCACATTTATATATATATATAATATATAATAATGTATATGTGTTTATATATATATAAATATATATATATATATGTTTATATATATATAAATATATATATATATATATGTATATATATATATATATATATATATATATATATATAATATATTAATACATATATATTAAATATTTGAAATTTATTTAAAAATAACCCCTACTACACTCAAAGGGTCGACCCTTTAAATATGTGAATTAGAGCTCTATAGATAATAAAAGACTTTGCTAACACGAATTTTGCAATTTTCCATAAAAAATTATTTAAAGGGTCTTTTGACCTTCAAGGGTCAAAGGGTCGCAAATTAAAGGGTTGTCACTAGATCCGCCATCAATTTTTACCATAGAGCCGAAATTTTTTTGTCACATTTATATATATATATATATATATATATATATATATATATAATTATGTATATGTGTTTATATATATATGTATTATATATATATATATATATATATATATATATATATATATATATATATATATATATATATATATATATATATATATATATATATATATATATATATATATATATATATATATATATATATATATATATATATATATATAATACATATATATTTAATATTTGAAATTTATTTAAAAATAACCCCTGCTACACTCAAAGGGTCGACCCTTTAAATATGTGAATTAGAGCTCTATAGATAACAAAAGACTTTGCTAACATGAATTTTGCAATTTTCCATAAAAAATTATTTAAAGGGTCTTTTGACCTTCAAGGGTCAAAGGGTCGCAAATTTAAGGGTAGCCACTAGATCCGCAATCAATTTTTACCCTAAAGTCGAAATTTGTATGACGTTAGACTGGTAACTAATTATCTTTTGCGTTGGTTATATTTCAGACAGCTATGTGGTTACTTTTGACTGCAGCGACATCATTTAAAATACGGAAATTTTGCGGACTCGATGAATTCAAATTTTGTCTTTGCCGCTAAAAAAGTAACCACATATACACCGTATTGCAACAAAATGTAACCAGACAATATCTGAAATGCAAAAAACTTTCAAAAATATAATTGGCCCTAAAACAATTTCTATTTGCGTTAAAATTTTTTAAACATAGTTTTTCCTTATGTTTAGTCATTATCTAACTCCGTAATCAATTTTGAGATTTTAAACCTATTATCTTTCAAAGTAACCACAAAAATTATTTAAATGCAAAAAAAGTCACCACAAATTTTTTTTATAAGTGTCTCCACATACACGTTTAAACAAAATATAAGTTTGATAATTCAACAGAATTCAATGAATCGAGATTGCCACTTTTTTATTAAACTCTGAGGTAGGGTATATTGTTTTTATCATGTATACGAACTTTCAGAATGATTGAATTCCTAATTCATTACAAAAGTCGAATCGGTGTTAATTGTTCCGGTTAAAACAGCTGATCAATACCGCTAATAACTTCAGCAAATGCTAGTATTGCGCAACATTGCATACATTTCTACTGCGCAGCTTTTGAGGAGCCGAGGAAACTTTTTCACGTGCACACATGCATAAACTTGCAGATGAACATCGCACGTGACGTCATTGATGTTTAAAAATTATGATGCGCAATAGAGTGTGCGCACTCAACTCGCTGGCTGACTCCTCTTTAAGAGAAAAAAAAAGTTTCGGGCCTCAAAAAAAATCTGAAAGAAATCAGAAAAGCATATTTTTGTGCCCTCTATACTTTTCTGCAAGTAAAATAAGCCATATATCAAGCTGTGGTTAAATCAGCATTCTGAAAAATTATATGTCTTCAACTCATCCTTTACACGTCTTAAACTGTTTTTTATTTTACCTCTAAAGCCGGTATTACACGATATAATTTTTTTTAGTTCTTGCATACAATTTTTTCTTGCAAGAAAACTTCAACTCCATTTGTTTGTATGGAGATAAAATTTTATTGTAAGGAAAATTTGTACGTAAAATTGTATGGTGTAATACAGGCTTAAACCATATCTTACTTCTTCTTCTTGCTCAAAAATGAAGATGAAGTATATAACGAGAATTGCGACAAGACGAGATAAGAAAATGCAGCATAATAATATTGTATTTTCCCCATTTTTTCCTCAAAAATTGTAGCAAATTAGGAGAGAATTAAGCCTGTATTACACGATACAATTTAGCTTACAATTTTTTCCTACAAGAAAATTTCATCTCCATACAAACAAATGAAGTTCAAGTTTTCTTGAAAGGGAAAACTCTATGCATGCAATAGTTAGTAAAATTGTACCAGCTTTAACGAGAAGAGAGTTTAATAGCAAATATTATAAGCCTTCTTTTTTATATAGAAATCATTATACTATAGTTTTGTAGAAAAGTAATAAAATTGTTGTTAGATTAATCTGTGAGTCCTAACACTGAATGTGGATCAGACTGAGAACGGTGGCTGGCTGAATGTATATCAAACTGTGGTAGAATCAGAATTTTGAAAAATTACGTCTTCAACTCATCCTTCACATGTCTGAACCCACTTTTGTTTTTTTTACCTATAAAGCCGGTATTACACACGGTAAAATATTTTTTAGTTCTTGCATACAATTTTTTGTTGCAAGAAAACTTCAACTAAATTTGTTTGTATAGCCAGTATTACACGACGATACTATTTTGCATACAATTTTTCCTTACAAGAAAATTTGAACTCCATTTGTTTGTATGGAGTTAATGTTTTCTTGTATAAGGAAAAATTGTATGCAACAATTAGAAAAATTGTGACGTGTAAAGCCTATATTACATGATACAATTTTAGATGCAATTTTTTCTTATAAGAAAATTTCTTCTCCATACAAACAAATGGAGTTAATCTCCATTTGTTTGTATGGTTAAATTGTATACAATAATTAGAAAAATTGTATCGTGTATTACCAGCTTTATACTGGCTTATGGAGATGAAATTTTAATGTAATGAAAAATTGTACGTAAAATTGTATCGTGTTATAAAGGCTTAAGGTAAAGATAACGCCGAACAGCTGATCGACGTAATGCCCTTTGATTAACATGTAAACCTTAGCAAATTGACAAAAATTCTGAAATTTTTTTGAAAGGCAGATATTAGTGCCTAAAAGCCATAGAAAAAATTTCAAAACGATTTAACGAGCCGATTTTTTTAATTAATTTTTTTAATTTTCAGCATAGGGCTTTCCCATGGAGAGCCAAACTAAAAAATTAATTTAAAAAAAACGGCTCGTTAAATCGTTTTGAAATTTTTTCTATGGATTTAAGGCACTAATATCTGCCTTTCAAAAAAATTTCAGAATTTTTGTCAATTTGCTAAGGTTTACATGTTAATCAAAGTGCATTACGTCGATCAGCTGTTCGGCGTTATCTCTACCTTAAGCCATATCTTACTTCTTCTTCATGCTCACATGAAAATTGCGACATTACGAGATAAGAAAATGCAGTATAATAATTTTGTGTTTTCCCCATTTTTTCCTCAAAAAATGTTGCAAATTAGGAGAGAATTAAGCCTGTATTACACGATACAATTTTGCTTACAATTTTTACTTACAAGAAAATTTCATCTCCATACAAACAAATGAAGTTCAAGTTTTCTTGCAAAGGAAAATTGTCTGCAATAGTTATACCAGCTTTAACGAGAAGAGAGCTTATAAATAGCAAATATTATAAGCCTTTTTTATATAGAAATCATTATACTATATGGTTATGTAGAAAACTAATAAAATTTTTGTTGTATAGATTAATCTGTGAGTCCTGATACTGAATGTGGATGATCAGACTGAGAACGGTGGCTGGCTGAATGTATATCAAACTGTGTTTGAATCAGCATTTTGTAATATTACGTCTTCAAATCATCCTTCACATGTCTAAACCTTTTTTTTTTTACCTTTACAGCCTGTTTACACGATACTTTTTTTTTTTTCATATCTTGCATACAATTTTTTCTTGCAAGAAAATTTCATCTCCATACAAACAAATGGAGTTCAAGTTTTCATGCAAGTTAAAATTGTATGCAATAGTTATACCAGCTTTAACGAGAAGATAGCTTATAAATAGCAAATATTATAAGCCTTTTTTTTTATATAGAAATCAATTTACTAAATGGTTATGTAGAAAACAAATAAAATTTTTGTTATATAGATTAATCTGTGAGCCCTGATACTGAATGTGGATGATCAGACTGAGAACGATGGCTGGCCGAATGTATATCAAACTGTGTTTGAATCAGCATTTTGTAATATCACGTCTTCAACTCATCCTTCACATGTCTAAACCTTTTTTTTTTACCTATTATAGCCAGTAATACACGATACAATTTTGCATACAAGAAAACTTGAACTCCATTTGTTAGTATGGAGTTTATGTTTTCTTGTAAGGAAAAATTGTATGCAATAATTAGAAAAATTGTATATATGGTGTAATGCCGGCTTATGGAGATGAAATTTTAATGTATAAGGAAAACTTGTACGTAAAATTGTATTGTGTTATACAGGCTTAAGCAATATCTTACTTCTTCTTCTTGCTCAAAATGAAGATGAAGTACACGAGAATTGCAACTGTACGAGATAAGAATATGCAGTATAATAATATTGTGTTTTTCCTATTTTTTCCTCAAAAAATGTTGCAAATTAGGAGAGAATTAAGCCTGTATTACACAATACAATTTTGATTACAATTTTTCATTACATACTGTTAATTTTGGTGTATATTATTATCGATTATCCTATATAAAGAGATATATTCAATGTTATATATTATAATTTCGTATGCACTGAATAATACACCTTTTTATGGTAAAGTG